>CM062807.1:5739956-6489956 GCA_031772625.1 Pinus tabuliformis | reverse complement strand
CTTCTCTTTCACATTTGAGGGTATTTGGATGTGATGCATAAGTACATGTTCAAAAGGAGAAAAGAACAAAGTTGGATAGTAAATCTAAAAGGTTCATCTTTATTAGGTATAAGGGTGGTTTAAAAGGTTATAAGCTTTGGAACCTAGAAAAAGGAAGGTTGTGTACAAAAACGATGTGGTGTTTAGAGAGATGAGAGATGTTATTGAACATGAAGTCCTACCAAAAGAACCCTAGAAGATAGAATTTGAGCCAAAGGAGGAAGAATTAGAATTTATAACAGAAGAGGAATCAGAAGATGAAGAGCCACACACTTTGGCTATGAGAAGATCAGTTCATGAAAGAAGGTATACAGAAAGGTATAGTCCATATACTTTCTATTCAAATTTTGATTTATATATTACTGATGATAATAACAGAACTATGAAGGAAGAAGTAGATTCAGAGGATGGAAAACTCTGGAAAGAGGCCATGGTTGATTAAATGTCATCTTTGCACAAAAAAGAGGCTTGGAATCTGGTAGAGTTGCCAGCTGTAAGGAAACCCATTGGCAGAAAATGGGTATTCAAGAAGAAGATGAATTTAGAAGGAAAGGTGGAGAAATACAAAGCTCGGTTGGTAGAAAAAGGTTATTCCCAAGTGCCGGAAATTTATTTTGGTCATATTTTTTCTCCTATTGCCAAGGCCGCTTCTATTAGATTACTTTTTTTTGTTGCTACTACTTTTGATTTTGAGGTAGAATAGATGGATGTGAATACAAAATTTCTTTACAAGGATCTAGAAGAAGAGATCTACATGAAGCAACCTGAAGGCTTTGCATTGAAGGGTAAGAAAGAACTGGTATGCAAGTTAAAAAAGTCTCTGTATGGGTTAAAGCAGTCACTAAGGATGTGGTATCAGAAATTTGATACATTTATACGGGGACTTGGCTTCAGATCATTATGTGTATTTTAAATTAATTGGTGACCGTGTTATTTATCTGGTCTTATATGTGGATGATATGTTTCTGGTTGGAAATGACAAAGAAATTATACAGGATTTGAAGACCCAATTGTCCTCCAAATTCGACATGAAAGATCTTGGTGCCGGTGCTGCAAACTATATTTTGGGCATGGAAATTAAATGAGATCTGGCAAAGAGGAAGCTCTAGATAAATCAGAGGAGGTATGTCAAGACAATATTGCAAAGGTTTAATATGAAGGATAGTAAACCGATGAAGGTTCCTATTCCTGTAGCGGTAAAGTTATATGCTGAAAAATGTCCCAAGACACAAGAAGAGGAAGAGGACCTGTCTCGTGTACCATATGAAAGTGCAGTTGGTAGCCTAATATATGCAAAGTTTTGTACTACAAAAAACATTTCACATGCAGTGGGAGTATTGAGCAGATTTATGTTGAAACCAGGGAAGGAGAATTGGACAACAGTGGAGCTAGTTTTCAGGTATTTGTGTGGCACTAGTAATTATGGTTTGTGCTACCAAGGAAGATCATGATTGGATAGATTTTTGGACATCCATGGATTTATTGATGTAGACTGAGCTGGAGATATGGATTAGAGAAGATCTACAAGTGGGTATGTGTTTAACCCATTTGGAGGTGTAGTTAGTTGTATGAGTAAGAGACAATCTGGTGTGGCACATTCAACTATAGAGTTAGAATACATGGCAGCCACTCATGCAAGCAATGAATAATTTTGTATGCAAAGAAATAACCCTACTTATCATTCAAAGACAAAGCACATTGATGTTTGGTATCAATTTGTGAGGGATATGGTTGAGGACAAAAAGGTGTTGTTGGTAAAGGTGGACACTTTGAAGAATATTGCAGATGCATTGAAAAAGTCTGTGAGCATTGAGAAGTTATTTTGGTGTAGAGAAAAAATGGGCATTTCAGGGCTAGATTAATGATTAAGCTCTCCTGTGGCTTAGTGCAGAAAGAAAACAAGAAGTGGGAGAATGGTGGGTTATGTTATATTCTTTCCATGACTAGCCCACATGCGGGGAGGTGGGGATAGGCCCCCCTGTAAGTTGTATGAGGGGGTCATAGGGGGGTGGTAGCTCCCATGCACAGGGTGGGTGGTAGCAGTCCGAGATTTTTTTTTTCGACCCTATATTAGGTGGGCGGGCCTACCTATGGTTTTGTGCATGGATTTCACACATGATTTTGGGCATGATAGTTTACCGTCCATGGTATTTTGTAGATCCAGTCAAGGGAACTATGGTTACGTTCTAATCTAGGGTTAATGGATTGGGGTTTATGGATGCTTCAACATGTATATATATGTATTGTAGCATTGAAATGAATATAATGAAAAATAAATCTGGTAGTCCTGGTTTTCGGATCCAGGGGAAATATCTGTTTATATCTGTTTTATGTTTTATGTTCTCACCATTGTTTATTTTCTATTTTTTTAGAATTCATATGAAGGTAATTTCTATATGGGGTTAAAACCTACACCAAGCAACCTTTGGAATCAATAGATACAAACTTCCAACAATTAAGAATTGATTCAAGAAAACTGACTGCATCCTCCCCAACCCCCATAGTTTCATGAAGAATAATGGTGTTAGGATTGTGGTTTTAGATTAAATGTTGGAGGGAAAGTTGCTTGGAGGAACATTCCAGTCCTCCACAATTATAGGAGAGAGCACTCATCATTCTGACCCACCTTGTGTAGCCACTGCTCTAATCACCCCATCTATTTATTGTTGTTTGCTAGAAACAAGTTTGAAATGTGCCCTTTCCTTTTATTTTAACATATGGGATTTTATACCCCTACCCCTTTTACCCCCGATAGTGAGATCAATATTTCCCAACCTCCTAACAAGTCCACTAGTTGAAAGACGATCTATTTATTTTGTAGATTATGAAGGATGATACTGTTAGCCAACCCAAAATTAGGCAGATCCTCAGAGGTATGTACCAAAGGGGAGGGGAGTCAAGGGAAAACTATAGGTAGGTCATATGTTAAAAAAAACAAGGATATGGATGTGGGAAGTGACAAAGAGGAAAAAAATGCATACTCTCATAAGATAAACCCCATTATTTATCCAAAATAGAAAAATATTCAGTGAGAGAGGTAAAAACAGGCTTGGATACCAACATACCAGTAGAGGAGGCCGTAGGAAATCTAGTAGGTGTCGATTGTGCATAATCACTACCTACGAGTGTCTAAGCTAAATCATTTGTTGGGTCCACGTCTTGGTGAGGTTTGGTCTCTATGTGACCCATATAGTTATTTAGAGGGGCCTACATAGTGTAATGTCTTAGAATATTTTTTCCAACATTTGATATAGATATATTGATTGCCTCCTTCATATGGGGTTCCTTCCACATTATATTCTTTTTCTTGTTGAATGGCATCTTCCAGAACTTGAGGATGTGACCATAATGATAGCATCACTGACATTTGAATGGGATCCCTTCATAATCCAAAGGTTCAAATGTGTCGATACCATCTCCCATGTCCAAAGAATATGATAAGCCTTCCCTTAGATTTATGTTCACCAGAATTCTTGCCATCATCTTGTCTTTAGTTTGTAATAAGTAGTAGTTAGCTTCCAGGAAAATCACCAAACTATTTCAAAATTCCCTAAAAGTCTCTTTCTTCCATAGCTTTGGTGGCCAACCCAGGAGTCAAACTTATATTGGAGAGACATTACTACATTAGTCTTTCTCTATTCACATTGAAAAGACAAATCCTTAGTTTGAAGATCACTAGAGTCAAATAAATACTCCATATATGCTGAGATATCACAAGGGATTCCTCATGGGATTTAAAATCTAACTATATCCACCCTTTTGCTAATAGAAAAAAATTAGGTGGGTTGTGGAAAATTGGGATTACTTCTGTTGTAACCTCATATTTGAATATTTTGATGCCAAAATTTGTGACCCCTGGTTCAACCAACAAGTGTTTTATCTTCGATCGTTGTTTCATCGTCCATTCAAACAATGATTCCTAGGCTTAGGTTGAGTTTTGTATCAGTCTTCTTCCTTTTTATAACCTTGTTGGGCTCTTGTTTTGTTGTATGGCTTGAAGCCCCTAAGTTTGTCTAAGTGAAATAATTGCCTCTGTTAATATCTTTTTCTCCTCCATGAGGTTTGATCCCCTTGGTATCTTCACACATGGGGCCAGAGGGATTTTTTTGAATGCTACATAGTGTCAAACTACAACCTTTGGTCAATATTCACTACAACAAAACTGGCAATTTGTGCCAAATTTGGCACCAAATTTAAGTGCATTTTTTTTCTAATTAAGATAATAAGCCTGGCGCTAAACCCGACTCTATTGTAAATCTTTTAAAGAATCTTTTTTTGCATCAATTTTACACCATATTTTACATCCTTTTTTACATAATATTTTTCATTTTGTTCTACAACAAATTTTGCTTCTAGTTTCACGCCAATTTTTACATTTGCTTTTGATCATTTTTTGCTTCCTATTTTGTTCCATTCTTTTCTTCCAATTTTATGCCATCATTTGCATCAATTTTTGCACTATCTTTTTCATGCAATTTAATACCTTTTTTTTGCATCTAGTTTGTGCCATTTTTTGTATCTAGGCTTACACCCGTTTTTGCTTCTAATTTTTTAGCTATTTTTCCATTTAGTTTTGATCCAATTTTTGTGCCTATTTTTGCACCATTTTTGGGATCCAAATTTGCATCCTATTTGGTGTCAAATTTTTTCATCCTTTTCAACATCCAAATTTTCATCCCATTTTCTTCCTCATTTCGTGTCCACATTTTCATCTCATTTCACACCTAGGTTTGAGTCTAACTCTGTATCTAGTTATGCATCATTTTTGGCATCGAATATTGTGTCCTTAATTTCACCCTTTTTTTAGCCCTATTATGCATCCCAATTTTACACGAAGGCTTTGCATCCTCAATTAGTGTCTAAATTTGCATCCTTTTTTATTTCTTTTTAGCACCCAACTTGGCATCCCCTTCTACATTCAATTTTATGTCCAGTTGTTTTTCCTTTTTTTCATCTAGTTTTGTGTCCTTTTTTGGATCCTTGTTTGCGCCTGGTCTGGTACCCTTTTTTATGACCTGTTTTGTTCCCTTTTGTGTCTAGTGTTGCACCTTTTTTACTTCTAGTTTAAAACCATTTTTCTGTCGTTATTTGCATATTGTCTTGATGCATAGTTTAACATCCAATTCTACTTACAATTTTGCATCCATGACTACATCCACATTTGACTTATTTTTTAGAGTGTAATTTTTTTTTCCATTTATGACCCCCTTTATGGGGTCATTTTACTAATTTCAATTACAAAGTGAAATATATTAGAATTTCTAAATATCATTAAATAAGATACCCCAACTCAAATTGATAACATAATGTTTGTAAATAAATTTAAAGGAAATTTAAAACATTCATCCAAGAAATAGCAATATCATCATATATAATGATTCTCCATAGTTAATTCATTGACAATTTTCAATATACATATATGACTACCAAAAAAACACCTATTGCAGATATCATTATTCTAATGTAAATTCACAACATCCATCCAAAAATAGTAATTTCATCATACATAATAATTCTCCATGAAAAACATTGACAATTTTCAAAACATATATAAAGTAATCAGATAATACTAATAATATCATCATCATCTCTAATCAAATCAATTAAAAATCAAATGTGTGATTACATCAAAATATTTCATGAATAACAGTATTCTCACGTAAATTCAAAACATCCATCCAAACATTATAATATCATCATACATAATATTTCTCCATCAAAATAATGTTGATAATTTTCAAAATATATGTAAGGAATATAAAATTTAATGTTATAATGAAATGATATGTGGTCAGCACAGCGCAAAGTGAGGATGTGAGCCTTGATCACACCATTATTCAAAACTTGAAGCTTGAACATACAAGTGGGAGTATCATATTCATAAATTTTGTAACCAAATATCGCTGGTATCATATACATCAATTTTATAACCAAACATTGTTGGTATCATATACATAAGGTTAGCGACCTTTCCAAATACCTAAGATATGGAGAAAAATCCAAAGGTTTCCATATGATTTAGATACTATCATATCCATAAGGTTGGAGGTATTTTAAAATATCTAAGATATGAAGAAGAGTTCATAGGTTTCCATATTATTTAGATGTTCTATGCCTGATGCATGGCCTTTCAAAAGTAGAATCTGACAACAAAGAATGGTTGCAGGTGCTACAGGTGTTTCTCCTATTTCCGAGGGTGGTGAAACCTCATGCATAGAACCCGAGGTTTTTTCTACTATTTCCAGTGGTGGTGAAGCCTCATGCGTAGGATTTGAGGTTGTTTCTGCTACTACCATTGTTATTGAAGCCTCAAATACAAGAGTCAAAGGAGACCAATGGAGGAACAGAAACCAATGGAGTAGATGAGACACATGGAATATATTGGGGGAATGGGCATGACATATACTACAGATATAGAGGGGGTGGGATATTGAAAGGCCTCCACATGCACATATCCTGATCTAGGTGGATGTTGGTGGCAACCCAGCTATCCCACTTGTACCCCCACAAATGTCTCTTTCAGCTTTCCAGTTTCCTTATTTGTCGCACAATTTTCTATTTTTAGCAGTTTTTCGGGTCCTGAACTTCTGGAGCCATTTTGAGGCCCTAAACAACGTTTTTTGGGAAATCTGGGAGCAACATAGGACCATGGATTCATGTTTCTCTTCCAAAAGCTATAGTGCTCGGACATATCTTTCTAATGAGCTATTGTTCGTGTCAAACGAAGATCGTATGCCAAAGTTACGACCCCGAGAAGTTGATGTACCAACTTACGCAAAATGGGGCCCACAATTTGGCGTTTCATCTTCGAGGGTTAGGTTTTGGGATGTTAAGGGTTTTCCATTGTTTCTCAACAATAAATAGGCCTTTGAGCCTCATTGTAACACAGTTCACAGGCATGTAGCTGCCACATCTCTTCTTAGAGATAAGCTACCATTGCCCTAGCTGGTTTATTTGCATTACTGTTTGCAAGCATATTCAAGTATTTTACATTAATGAAATGAAGTATTATTTCCACTACATCTCTGTGTTTATGGTTATCTCCATAATTTGTTGCGTTCTTATTTAAATCTGGATTAGCTATATCAGAGCAGTCTGCTTTTTCTTTGTTTTTCTTAGCATGTCCCCAACAAGGCCGGGATATAAGGAGTTAGGGCTTGAACTTGTCGAACCTTTGCAAGACCATCCTTGCAAATCCCGATGGCCTCCCATGGAAGATGAGGAAAAAGATGACGAGGTAGGAGATCCTATCAAAATATTTCTCAAAGAAGCCCTCGAGCAACAAAGGAACGCGATGATGGACTGCTTTGCACAGATCCTTCAACGACTACCCATAGGTGATGCATTGGCTTCCAATAGCTACTCTAGAAACGCCACACCCTTTAAGGTACAAGTTAATTTTGAAATCCCCATCTTCGAGAGTCAGATAGACGCAGATGCCGTAGATAAATGGTTAAATCTACTAGATGGGTATTTTTCTGTTCATGATTTTCCCAGTCGGGAAAAGATTATTTTCGCTCTTCTCAAAGTAGCCCCCCATGTCAACGACTAGTTGGAAACCTACTACAAGCAGAAGGATGAAAGTACAGGCTCACTATTCTCAGCCACACCCACTTGGGATTCATTCCGGGATGCCATCAAGGAGCAGTACTACCCTGTCAAAAGCTACGAGGACAAATACATAAAGTGGACCATGCTGCGGTAGGGAAGGGACCAAGATGTGCCGAAGTTCACAAACATTTTTCATACCCTTCGCACATAGTTGGGTATCAAGGACTCTGAGTTACATTTGGTACTCAAATACTACAGCTACCTACACAGATACATCCAGGAAGAGATGGAGTTCCTGAACATCTCCTCGCTCAGTACAACATACCGATACGCTATCAAAATCAAGCAGAAGTTCAAACAAAAGAAGTGAGACTTTGGATCTATGAATGCGAAGACCAAAGGACAAAGCTAAGGCGGGGTGACCCAAGATAACCTGTCGAAGCTACAAGAAAAGAACAACACCACGAAGTTAAAGAAGGACACAAGAAAATGGTGTGAGTTCCACAAGAGCCCCATGCACAACACAAGTGAGTGTCGGACCAAGAAGTTGTTGGTGGCAAAGTTGAAGGCTTTAGAATCAGATGCATGTTCCGACCCTGAGTCAGAACTCAACAGGAGGAGTGGCAAAGGGAAGAATATCACTGATGTGGATCCCAACGTCACTGTTGCCACTACCAAGATCTAGAAGAATGAGCTCGAAGATCTAGAGGAGGGGGAGCATCTTTTCCACTCACAGATGTGGGTGAAGAGTTCGTCGTTGCAATTCATTGTCGAAATTGGCAACCAAAAGAACCTCATTTCAGCAGAGGCCATGAAGTGGTTGGGCCTACTGACTACACTGCACCCGTAGCTGTATAGCATCGGGTGGCTTCACCAAGGACGAGATCTCCAAGTTCGCCAGCAGTGCTGCCTTCCCTACAGCATCAAGCCCTTCACTGATGAGGTATTGTGTGATGTTGCACCTCTGGATGTTTGTGATGTACTATTTGGCTAGCCATACTTGTGGAGGTGATATGCTGTGTATGAGTCAAGGCCTCGCACTGTTATTATTACTTTGGGTAATTCATTATACAGGATACCGGAGGTAGCCCCACCTACTACCACCTCTTTGATCTCTTCAAAGAAATATAGTAAGATCGTCTCCCAGACTAGGAAATTAATTTTCCGTCTAGTTCGTTCCCAAGGTAAGGGGAAGATTGTCACCACATCCATGACCCCTGCAAAGCGTTCCTCCACGTAGCAGCAGCAGCAGAGGGATACGGTCATGAAAGAACACAGAAAAAAATTATCCTCACCCACAGGGGTACCACACAAGCTTCAGGTGGGCAACAAAGTTTAGTTGCATCTGCAGAAAGAACGTCGTGCAAGAATCCATTAGAAGCTTCGACCATGCCGACATGGTCCTTACACAATTACCAAGGCTGTGGTAAATAATTCTTTGGAGCACAACATTCCCCCATTCCTTCGCTTTCACCGAGTGTTCAATGTGGACCGTCGTCGACCATGCTTCCCACCATTACTGGACACATCAGATATTGCAGAATAGCTCACCAGGGATCAAATTCAGCGGATGGAGAAACTCAACGCAATGGGGACCATTGCTTCCTAAGTGGGGAGGAATGATCTTGGTGGATATTGGTGGCCACCCACCTATCCCACTTGGACCGCCACAATTGTCTCTTTTAGATTTTCAGTTTCCTTATTTGTAGCACAATTTGGTATTTTTAGTACTTTTTCCTGTCCTAAACTTCCGGAGTTGTTTTGAGGCCCTGAACGACGTTTTTTGGTAAATATGGGAGTAAAATGGGGCCATGGTGCTATTTTTCTCTTC
The DNA here is from genome assembly GCA_031772625.1 of Pinus tabuliformis. Taxonomy (NCBI): domain Eukaryota; kingdom Viridiplantae; phylum Streptophyta; class Pinopsida; order Pinales; family Pinaceae; genus Pinus; species Pinus tabuliformis. Next base: position 6,480,535 of record CM062807.1, on the reverse strand, counting down.
CCAAAGTTGTAGTGCTTGGATAGATCTTTCTAACGAGCTATTGTATGTGTCAAACAGAGATTGTATGCCAAAGTTACGACCCCGGGAAGTTGATGTACCAACTTACCCAAAACAGGGCCCACAATTTGGCGTTTCATCTTCGAGGGTTAGGTTTCGGGATGCTAAGGGTTTTCCATTGTTTCTCAACAATAAATAAGCCTTCGAGCCTCATTATAACACAGTTCAAAGGCATGTAGCCACCACATCTCTTCTCAGAGATAAGCTACCATCTCCCTAACTGGTTTATTTCCATTACTATTTTTAAGCATATTTCAGTATTTTACATTAATGAAATGAAGTATTATTTCCGTTGCATCTCTGTGTTTATGGTTATCTCTATAATTTGTTTTGTTCCTGTTTAAATCCGAATCATATCCTTGCGCAACAGGAGAGGCCACTTGCAAATTCTGACGATGTGGCCTCAAACAATGGAAATGCAAAAGCATAACATTAAAATTATGCATGCCTTTCCCTATGCTGTGAATCCATTTTTCTCATGTGTGAACCCATTGGATGGACTTGCATTATTAAAACACCAATATTAGTTGTTGGGTAAAAATGATATAGATTACCATATACCTGCCAACAATTATAATGACAGATATCTAACCATTCAATATACTTGTGATGATTCCATATTATCTAGTGAATGAGTTAAGAAGATTCATTAAAAAAAAAAAACAATTTCAATATTAATCGAAATATCCCATGATTTAAAAGGTTAATATTAAATCAAAGTTCAATATAAATTAATAATTAATCAAAATTATATGGATTACCATATACTATGTTGATATTTATAATAACAAATCGCTAACCATTCAATATTGATGCCATGATTCCGTACTATCTAGTGAATGGGTTAAGTAGATACATTATAAGTATAAAACATCAAATTCAATATAAATATAAATGTCTTGTGATTGAAAGGGCCATCAAGTGAATAAAATGGCTAAGGTAAATGTGATTCCATTACAGTGGATGAAGAATTTGGTGGAAATGATGTTATATGTTTAGAACATTGTAAAAGCATAGATTAATTAGTCAATGTGGCTACAACTCCACATATATTCTACTTCCAATTTATGGAGATATTATCGCATTATCAAAACCCATGCATCAGAGCAGTAGATGTAGCTATGGATATATGAACCTCATGAAAATAAAATATTTTTATCAAAAGCCATGTAGTATTGTTGGTAGTGCATTATCAAAACTGATGTATTAGGGAAATAGATCTAGCTATGGATATACGAATTCTAGAACAATAAAAATATTCTATCTAAAACCCTTGTATTACCTATCGGTATATGCATTCCAGAACAATAAAAATCCTCCATCTAAATCCCCTATGTAACCAAACTAGATACAGAAATCACTTGTATCAATGAATTATATCTAGCAAACCCATGTATCAATGAACTAGATCTAGCAAACCACTATATCAACAAACTATATCTAGCAAACTCTTCTAGCAAACCCCTGTATATGTGAATCAGATATAACAAACTCTTCTTGCAAATGTCTGTATTAGCAAATTGGATCTATCAAACCCTGTATTGGCTAACTAGATTTAGCAATGGATATACATATTCCACAACAATAAAAACCCTCTATTCTTAAAAGTATATGGAATAAGAGTAACATATCGCAAGCTAAAATACTTCTTTGCCTTCTTAGTATAGATATAGATAGGTATATTGATAGAGTATATTGATAGATAAGGAGTGAAAAAAGAGAGTAGGGAGGAAATTTACTAATAAACAATGAGGAGAAAACCATAATCTAAGGAAATTAAAAAACAAATTTAAAAATATGGAAAGGAAAAATTCAATTATTAATTATTTAATTCAAAAAAATTATTTATTTCTATTTTTAATACATAAAATCTAATTTAAAACCATTCTATTTCCAATTTAGTTATATTTCACCCTAAATATTTAGCCTTAATTATAAGACTATTCATAATCTTATTTTCATTCAATTTGAGAAATGTTTTTGTTTTTAATAATGGTTTCTAATTATTTTATTTTCATTCAATTTGAGAAATGTTTTTGTTTTTAATAATGGTTTCTAATTATTTTTTATATTTATGTTTATCAATATTTATATTTGTTTAAATAATTTATCGGTTTTTAACTAATTAAAGTTGACTTTTTAATTTTTTTTATAGATAATATAAAATTTAATACCATGAGCCCCACAATTTAGCCTTATTTATGGGACTCTTCATAACTTATTTTAATTCAAATTAAAAAAAAATGTTCCTGTATTTAATAATAGCATGTAATAATATACTTCTCATATATTCATATTTTTAAATATTTATATTATTCCTTATATTTTATTTTATTTTATTATTTTATATGTTTAAATATATTATTTTATTTTATTAGTTTTTGGCCAATTAAGGTTGACTTTCATTTTTCTTTGATTTTTTAAGCATCTCCCTATTATTTATTTCTTGTTATGGTAGGTCCTTTATCTATGTCATGAGGATAAGTATGAAAAGTTGACCCTAAAAATATTGTTGTGATTAATCCGAACAAATTAATCTCTTAAAAAATATTATGGATTATATTAGTATTTAATTTTGATTATATTAATATTTAATTTTTATGTGTGTCTAATTTTTCATCGAATAAAGTTCCTAAAAACTAAAATCTATATTAATTTAAGTTGAATATATATTCTATCTTTCTAAAATATATAAGTAGAGTAAGTTAAAAGTTATTTTAATTTAGGTTATTCTAAATTTGTAAAATAAAAAAGGAGATTTTATTGATTAAAATATTTCTCTTTACTCTGAATCTACAAAGCATAGAGAAGGATTGAATTTCTAGTGATGTAAACATCTTTTTGAGTGCAAAAATTAAGAAAATATTTGCACCTTCAGAGATTTGATCCCTCTAGACACTTGATAGATTTTGAATTAAGATATATCTTTCTTGGCTTTATCAAATTCCAAGAGGGATCAAATATCTCAATATGCAAACTCAGTTTGAGTGAAAATATGAGAAAATATAAAGATGTGATCCCTCTCAACACTTAATAGATTTGTAATTAATATGGACATATGCTTATTTTTTATAATATCATTTATATTATATGTAAATTTCACATCTATATCTACAAAAAATTCTTATTAGTAATTTTATTATAATCCTCATAATATATATAACTACATACATGTAAGGGATTTTTTTAGACATGTTTTGTTATTATTTTATTTAATTGTTTTATGATAATATGCATTCCACAACAATAAAAATATCATATCTAAAACCCTTGTATTAGCTATGGATATATGCATTCCAGTACAATAAAAAATCTCTATATAAAGCCCCTATATAATAAATTAGATCTAGAAAACCCATGTATCAATGAAATGGACCTAGCAAACCCATGTATGGACAAACTATCTCTAGAAAAATCTTCTAAAAAACCCTGTATATGTGAACTAGATCTAACAAACCCTTCTTGCAAATGTCTCTATTAGCAAATTTGATCTATCAAACCCTGTATTGGCGAACTAGATGTAGCAATTCATATACACATTCCATAACAGTAAAAAGCCCCTATTCTTAAAAGTAACTAGAATTAGAGTAACATAGTGGAAGCTCATATGAAAAAATGGATAGATATATTGAGAGAGTATATAGATAGATAAAGAGTGAAGAAAAGGGAGTAGGAAGGAAATTTACCAATAAAAAATGAGGAAAAAACAATAATCTAAGGAAATTCAAAAAAAAAAAAAAAATAGGGAAAAAGAGAATGGAAAAAAAAAAGAATTATTAATTATTTAATTCAAAAGAAAATATTTATTTCTATTTTTAATATATAAAATCTGATTTAAAACCATTTTATTTCCATTTTAGTTATATTTTAGCCCAAAGATTTAGCCTTATTTATAAGACTATTCATAACATTATTTTCATTGAATTAAAAAAATGTTTTTGTTTTTAATAGTGGTTTCTAATAATTTATTATATTTATGTTTATAAATATTTATATTTAATATTTTTACTTTTTTAAACAATTTTTTTGTTCGATTCGTTTTTTTGACTAATTAAAGTCCACTTTTATATTTGTTTTTTTAAACATAATATCTAATTTCATACCATTAGCCCCACAATTTAGCCTTATTTATAGGACTTTTCATAACTTATTTTCATTCAAATTAGAAAAAAAAGAAAGAAAAAAAGGTGTTTGTTTTTAATAATAACTTCTAATAATATTCTTTTAATATATTCATATTTATAAATATTTATATTTATATGTATTTATATTTTTTCCTTATATTGTATTTTATTTATTTTATGTTTTCATATGTTTAAATATATATTTTTTATTATATTAGTTCCAATTAATGCTCACTTTCTTTTTTCTTTGATTTTTTAAGCATCTCCCCTTTATTTATTTCTTGTTAGATTAGGTCCTTTATCTACGTCACGAGGATGAGTTAGAAATATTGACCCCCAAAATATTTTTGTGATTAATAGGGAAGAAGTCATTCTCATAAAAAAATATTATGGCTTATATTAATATTTAATTTTGATGTCTGCATGATTTTTCTAGGCATAAGGTTCCTAAAAACTAAAATCTTTAGTAATTTAGGTTGAAGATAGATTCTATTTTCTAAAATATAGTAGTAGAGTAAGGTAAAATTAATATTAATTTAGGTTATCCTAAATTTGTAAAATACAAAAGGAGACTGTATTGATTACTCTGAATCTACAATACATAGAGAAAGATTGAATTTCTAGAGTTCCTAAAAGGTAAAATGTTTTAGTAATTTAGGCTGAATATAGATTCTATTTTTCTAAAATATAGAAGTAGAGTAAGGTAAAGTTAATATTAAATTAGGTTACTCTAAATTTGTAAAATAAAAAAGAAGATTGTATTGATTAAAATATGTATCTTTACTCAGAATACATAGCATATAGAAAAATTGAATTTATAGGGATGTAAACATCTTTTCCAGTGCAAAACTTAAGAAAATATTTGTAACTTGAGAGATTTGATCCCTCTAGACACTTAATAGATTTGTAATTAAGATGGACATATGCTTTTTCTTTTTAATACTATTTATATTATATGTAAATTTCACATCTCTATCTATAAAAATTCTTATTATTAATTTTATTATAATCCTCATAATACATATAACTATGTGCACGTAAAGGGAATTTTTTAGACATGTTTTGTTATTATTTTATTTAATTTTTTAATGTAATATGCATAAAATAGAGTATATATAGAGAGGGAGTGCGAAAATGCTTAGAAAGAGGGTTTACTTTAAGTATTAAGTTATTATATGTTTATTAACTAAATTTAAATATCATGTTTTGAAATCTCATACTACAAATATGAATCTTCCCTTGATGGAATGAGTAAGACATGCTAGGTGGGAGAGTGCATGGCTATCATGCCATCAAGAAATCATAGATGAGGATGTGGACATGCACCTTCCCCTTTTCATTAACAAACCATCATGAATTTGCATGGAGGATCATTTGACATCACCTTAATTTGGTGTCAGATCCCTCTAGAGCTAGTATTGCTTTAATGGTTGCAACTGAGTTGAAATTAATAGCAGTTATAAAATTAGGGAATGTATTTCTAGAGCCATCATTGGTTTCATTCTTAGCTATACATTCCTATGAAAAGAACTCATAATTTGTAGGTGTGGCCATTTTTTCCAAGAATCATTCATAATTTGCAAGATGCAGATGTTAATTCAAGCTACATGGCATTGCAATGTGGTAAATTATTAGCATTCATGGGTTATTATTCTTCAAATACAATAATTTGATAGGAGGTTTCCTCTAGGGATACTACTTTAACTCTGTATAGTGGATAATTTGCTACCCTCTGTTGTTTCCTTTATTTCTGGCACTCTCTCCCCATGCATCCCCCAAGAATTGGTTACAATGTTTTCTCTTTCCTTTTTTTTCATGTCAACTCTTAACTCCTCACTTAAACTTTTATATTCAAGTTTGGATGGGTTTATCCTTCACTTTGGATATATTTGTCAAGTCAGGAATGGTCTTTCTCCTATAACTTCTTCTCTGAATCCATCCTTGAGAAATCCCTCTTCACCCAAGTTCCCCTCCTCCTTTGCTTCTTCTACCCTTCATTTCCATCTATTGATCAAACGTTTATATTTTAGGAATTTTATGTTATAATTTATTCAAGCTTACAATGCATCGCCGATGGACTCAAAGTTTACAAGGAGTGGCCCACTACATAAAACAAGGATGATTTTCATCCCAATAGAAAGCTTAAACTTCAAGACCTCTGTATTGCATTAACACTCAATAAATATTCATCATAAAATAATGGTAGTGAAACATAACATTGTAGGAAAGAACATGTGTTTGATAGATATCAAAGTTGTTTGAGAGGTTTCATATTAGGTCCTTAACAAAACACAGACTGTAAAAAGATACAACCAATACATGTATATTATTAATAGTTACTAATATTTGAAAATTCTATTCGATAGTGTATTATTGGATCAGAATGAGGCCGAGGAATTCTTCCTCATATTGGTTGAGTTACAACTTTCCATGAATAATATAGAGAAGCACATGAATCGAATTGAACATCGTTTGGGCCTTCCTCCATATCCAGGCTATGCGTCGGGCACTAGCAAAGAGTTAATCATAGTGGAAGAACCAAAATATTATAAGTTTGAATAATGGTTTATATTCAATTGGCTGGGAAGTTAAACTAGTTAGTCATTTCTCATATTCCTGCATTGACTGCACTTGCAAGCAAGAAAACTAAAACTTATACCCAAACTTCCACCCATTATATAGGCTTAATCCATAGGAATAGGTATACGATAACAACTGGGTGGTAAAAAAATAGCAACAAGAAAATTACTTCAAATTAATGAGAAGAAAGAACCACAACCTCCAAACGCTAATTCTGGGGGAAATAAAGAGTGAAAGCTAAAGTTACTGTGGAATATTTGGGGTAGGGGCCATATGACACATCATTGTGCAGATTTGGGCGACGATAATGCGAACAATGCTTAGTGAAAGGGCACCACACAACCTGTGGTTGACTAATCCTTTCCAACCTCCACAACAATGCTAAATCATGATTGTTGCAAATATTGCACCTCCATAAGCGGGTAAATTAGGTCATCCTCCTAATGGGGATGCACTTGCAACCATTATGTTATGTGAATAAATGGTATACTTGACCATGAGATTAAAAATAAATGTAATAGTCAATCCAAAATTATATGCAAATGCGGATTCAAAAGTGGAAGCAAACATGGGTGCAATAATAGGTGTGAAACTTGGCACAAACTGTGGTGAAATAAAAGTGGATGCAACAATAGAAATAAACTTGGAAGCAAAAAGGATGCAAACTTGGATGCACAATAAGATGTAAAAAGGAATGTAAACATGGACACAAACATGGGTGAAATAGTGAACACAAAATTAGATGCAAAAGTGGATGCAACAGAAGTAGATGCAAAAGTAGGTGCAAAATGAGATGCAAAACCTTATGTAAAAGCAGATGCAAAAGGGGATGCAAAAAACATACACAATATTTTATTAAAACTTGGACATAAAAGAGGATTCAAATAGGGATGAAAAAATTGAATAAAATTTGGGTGCAATGGTAGATGCAAAACATGGCACAAATTGTGGCTTAAGAAATATGGATGCAAAAGTGGGTGCAAAAATAGACACAAAATTGGATGAAAAAGTGGATGCAAAAGGGGATCTAAAACAAGATACAAAACCCAATGCATAAACCCGACACAAAAGTGGATGAAAAAAGAGATCCAATATTTGATGCAAAATGTGGATGCAAAAGTGGAAACAAACATGGGTTCCATAGTAGGTACAAAACATGGCACAAATTGTGGCGCAACAAAAGTGGGTGCAATGGTAAATGAAAAAAAAAGAAGAAAACTTTTATTAAAAATAAAATGCAAAAATGGATACAAAAGTGGACATAAACATGGGTGCAAAAGTGGATGCAACAGAAGTTGATGCAAATGTAGATGCAAAATTAGACTTAAAACTTGATGCAAAACTTAACACAAAAATGGATTAAAAAAGGGATGCAAAAATAGATTCAAAATTTGATGCAAATATAGATGCAAATGAGGATGCAAACATTGATGCAAAATTAGAAGAAAAAGTGGGTGCAAAGGTAGGTGCCAAACTAGGTGAAAATTGTGTAACAAAAAAAGTGGATGCAATGGTGGAGAAAATCATTCATGCAAAAGAGGTTGCAAATGTGGATGCAGAACAAGATGCAAGATTGGATGCAAAATAATTAGATTCAAAGCTAGACACAAGTCTTTATTCAAACTTGGTGCAAAAGGGGATTAAAAAAGCATGAAAAAATTATTGCAAAAGAGGATTAAAAGAATGATGCAAAAGTTGATCTAGTTGTAGGCACAAAAAATTCGATGCAATGGGGGATGAAAAAGTAGGTGCAACAAAATTTAGGTGCCAAACTTGATCCAAAATGTGGCACAAAACCTAGTGTAAAGGGTGGTGCAATACTTGGCGCAAAAGTTGGTGCAAAACCTGGTGAACGCCTACTAGTGCTAAAGTTTGTGCAAGACTTGGTGCAAAAAATTGGTGTAAATTTTGCACTGTATTTGATAAATGGATGTAAATAGCACTAAGCATGGGCTCTAGATTCAAAAAATTAAACAAAATGGGATGTTAATCACATGGTTTTGTTGTAGTGATACTAGCACTATAGAGCCTTGATCAGAAGCAACATGCACTGACTGAGTCAAATCATCTAAGTATCCATTACTCATATCCCTGTTAGTTCATAATACACATGGAGAGTAAGAATAATTTACCTCTGATAATATCTACTTCGATGAAGTTGCGTTAATGGAAATAGACCTAGATGGAAGTGTGGGTCGTGAGTGTTTTCCCCATATTTTCTCTAACAATGATATTTCAATATAGTGATGAGAGAGATTGAGCACATTTTGCCCTAGACTAGTAGTTTTCTGAGCTTGTGGCTATCCTAACTACATACCCTTGCCCCAAAATAGTGGAAAGGCTCAATCTATGGGAGATTTTGATTGGGAAGAAGATCCTTGAAAAACTTGTCTCCTTGCATGCCACGAGGCTATGAGTTCTTTTGCATTTCTGAAGATTGGATTGCCATCAGCTTCCATCCTTTCAAAATGAACTATATCATCCATACCCTTTTTGGAGACTCCCAATTTAATGCCATATTAGAAATTTGTCAAATCCACCAAGCCCCGGTACTCACTAGCTATGTAGACTCCCCGTTGACTCCTCTCCTCAGCTCTGTAGAAAATGAAGGTTGTTAGGTGAAAGAAACAAGGATTTTTACTGTTGGGGGAGAGGGATTTCCCCCTGGTTAATATTCTAACCCTATTTGTACTCCATTCTAACATCCCATTGTTCTTCACGCTCAAACCTAACCTATAACATTACTATTATTATCTTTGATTATAAAGAGAATTAATATATGAGTTAAATGAAAAGAAGATAATCTTCAAGAATAAATAAGAATTAAGAGTTTAATAACACTTGTGGAAATGTTTTTTTTATCTAAATTAGAAAGAATAAGTTCATACCATAAATATCAACTCTTTGTTCTCACTATTACTAAAACTATGTCATACATAATCTATGCAAGATAAATTTGTACCATCCACATAGTAGTTATCAATTGTTGATAACTGAATTAAATTTCTGTAAGCCCTATTCTAAAATAGACACTCCTATTTGCATAATTATAATATTCCACTTCACTTGTGAAATGGATAAATAATATGGGAATTTAATTTTGATTTCTTGTGGCGAATCAATAACATGTTGGAGTTATGGTTAAATTAATAATTATTGGTTATAGCTGACTTAATGTATGATAGTTATATCATTCTTAAGATTATATAATATATATATATATATATATATATATATATATATATATATATATATATATATATATATATATATATATATATATATATATATATATATATATATCGAGAGAGAGAGAGAGAGAGAGAGAGAGAGAGGAATCACAAATTTTTATTAAATAAAAGGTTAGATTCAATACATGCATTGAGTCCATTAAACCACTATCCCAAGGGATTGAATAAACAAAAAAATGAGCTACAGTAAAAAACCATGTGACCAACATTTACCCAAATAGATTGAGCTTCTCCTTTTTAGTTTTCCTCTTTTGAACTTTTTTCCAAACCTGAGAGTTTGGGTTGGAAATTACTATTTCACTTTCTTCTCCTTTCGACTTTGAGGGAATTTCTTTATATAAGTTAGAAATCTTTGATGTATGAGTTCATTCTATTACTGTCGCTTCTTAATTGTTGCATGTTTCCTCTTGCTATTTTTTTACAGACTAGATCAATTCTAACTCAAAGCCTTTTCAACTTTTCTTTGAGGATCGTTATGCTTCTTTACACCCTCCTTCACTTGGGTATCTTATTGATTATGATATTTTTTTATTTGATCATTCTCGTCCATTTCTTCATCTTCATCATCTACAAGATGTCGATCTGAAAACTAACACCCTTTTGAATTTTGGGACCTTTTCTTTGTCCTTTCTTTTGCTTTTGGGCATGTATTTTGGAAATTCCTTGTCTAAAGAAAAATCTGACACCTAAAAGTCGTATTTTAAAAATATAATAGTTAGGTACACTTAAGATCTTTATGAACCACACAAATGTGATCATGTAGACCTTTACTAAGTTATATTTCTATGTATATCTTGGAAAAAGTAAAAATTCCTTTTTCCATTATTTCTTGATCTATCTTCATAAATCTCCTTAATGTGTTCCAATACCTTCTAAAACTTGGTGATGTTAGAAAGGGAGAAGGAAGTTATGAAGTCTAACCCACATCGAAATATTCATAACCACCATTGTTGTAACATCAAAATATGGAAACGATAGGGTTATGAAGAGGCCCACCCTTCCCTTAAACCATGGTCCCTCATTTAAAACAAAATCTAGGTCTTCTTGTTTATCAAACTATACCACAAAAAACCCCTTTGAACACAAGTAAATATCACAATTTTTGGTCCAATTTGTGAAGACCCACTGATGTACATCTTCAAACTTGGGAAAAAAGCCATTAAAATTTATAGATAAAAGCTTTGGCTTGGAGGACTATGAAAAGGCCACTTACTTCAGATAATATTACTGACAGATCTAGTGATTTTTCCATATGCTCAACAAGGTAAGGACCAAGAATGTTGACATTTGGAAGAATTTTTGTTTTGTGACTCCACCTATTTCTTCACAACATCCTTAAATGAAACAAGTCCCTTAGCGTTATTATATCTAGGAAAGCCACACCTTAGCCACAAAATGATGATAATAGAGGAGTTTTTTTTCAATATCATAGTCTTGCAATATAAATTCATCTTGCAAAGATCCACCTGCATAAAACATATTTTGAAATTCCATTGGGATACTAATTTTATTTTAGATCTTCTGCTTAAGCTCAAAAAGAAAACTTGCAACCAAGAACCCTATGAGAATCAATCTCTATTGAAGGCCATACTTTTTTTTTTGTTAAATTTTGATAAGTGAAAGATTGCACAAGACGATAGAGTGCAGAAAGAGTAAATGGTGCGCAGCAGAGGAAGATGGCATAATAGGAAGAGGAATATCCCAGGGAGATTCCACATAATAAGGAGATGTTGGTTTGTAGAGAGATGGGACATGTGCAGGTAAGGATAGAAATTTAGGACTTTGTAGCAATGGTGAAGCAAGAGATGGATGTTGTAGAAGAGAATGTTCGAGATATTTTGCAAGTAATAAAAGATCAGCAGAGTGGTGAAAATTGATTGAAAATATTTCAAAAGTTTGTTAAGAACACATGGGCCAGTTGAGGAAGGCATCATAAAATATCCTAATGGCCCACAAGACAGTTGGAGCAATGGAGGAGAAAGTTGAGAAGGATTGAGGAACCTCGAGGAAGAGATAAAAGGGAATGCTCGAGACAAATCATAGGCTAGAAGGATAATCACTGAAGAACAATGATTTTTGAAGGCAAAGACTACTAATCTACTTGTATTATGTATGCATGTGTTTGTGTGTAGTCTTAGAGAACGAATGTTTAAGTCTCTAGATATTACGAAACCTTGATGTAAAGTTCAATAGATATACTAATGTTTCTATATTGTATCTGAGTTTTTACTTTTTGTATGCCATGTAGACATTAATGGTTTGTGCACCTGATTATATAATTGTTGCATTGTAGTGTCTAGTTCCTTTTCTTATTGATGATGATATAATAGAATGGATTATTTGGGTTTCCCCTAATATTCTGGTTAATGTCTGAATATATCTCACTATGCATGATGTGCTAGTTTAGCATATGTTCAATCCCTTGCCGCAATTCTAAGTATGTGTGAATATATTGGATACTTATACTAGTTAAACGCCTAGAAATATATTCATATTTGATCACATTCTTAATGAAAATAGTGTCTGGTGTTGATAATGTTGTCCCAAATGTCATAAGGTGTAAGTCACTTTAGGCCTCTATGCGCTATCAATTGTGACCTGCGTGCTAACTAGTGCGTAGTCTCAGGAGGGTTGTTAAGAGTTTGTTCAGTGGGAGGCTAATGTATTAATATGTTGAAAATCCTATTAGAATACAGAAACTTGGTTCCAATAGTGACCCATTAGAATCTTGGGTAAGACTTCACCCACCTCATGGGCATTACAGGAACCGCCAATATGAGCAGGCTTTTGTTAGCCACTACGCACCAAATCCCGAGTCTCTCACAATACCGCATGCCAACAAATGGTTCCATTGATGAGATCAAGATGTTCATGTGATGGGATTGTCTTATAGGAATGTGGAATCGATCGAATGAAAAAAAGGAGAATATTAATCAATGGATTAAGTGAAATAAACATGTGTTTTCTACTAAAGTGATCAACAATAAAAATCAAAGAATGTATTCTTTGAGTTCCACAAATTTTTTTCTTTTAGTAATTCCCAAGCCTCTTGATGGAATGGGCACATTGGCTGAAGAAAAATAACCCGATGTACCATCATGATGACCCAAGGAAGTGAACACATGAACAGGTATGCCATCTACAAGAAGTAAGTATTAAAACATCATGCATTATGAATGTTTGGTTCAAGAGTGTGTTGGAGGGTTATATTGTTGATTTCATAGAGGAAGCACCATTATCGTCTTTGACGATGGAGATAAATTTTTTGAATGAAATGTGAGGCAGATTTATAAGATCAATACCATTATCTATCAAGATGCAGCTATATGACCACATATTTCTACCTTCAAAATATAAAAATATGAGGAGTTAGACTACTTACGCATCGGGGGGAGTGGATGAAAGCTAGGAGATGGCCTAAGAAGAGGGAAGGGAGAAGAAGTAGGAAGAATTTGGTGGAATTTGACAATGGGTTTGGGACTGCACAAGTGTAGGCAAGAGACAATATGAAGAGAGATATTTTTTAGGGTGGCACTTTGAGGAGTGGAAGGAGGTTATAATGGGGTGATATGGGAGGAGGTTGTTTAGCATTGATTCCTATGGAGAGGAGAAGCCGAGAGAGAGGGGCTAGGAGAGGCCACTAAAGGAAGAGGAGCAATTCTTATGACTAGAGTTATGAAGCAATGCAGTTCAGTACACTATACAGAGGAAGAGGAAGGAGAGAAGGCGAGTCCACACAATATATAATATTTGGAATTTAAATAGCATAATTAGACTATGTCTTTCGTTGAGCTCAAGACCCCATGCACATCTATGAACCAAGAGGTAAGCACTCAACAAACTGCCATGACTAGGGTAGAAGGTAATTATAATAAAAGACGAGGAAATATTAGTTGCAGTGGTATTGGTCAAACTATGTGAGGATCAAAATAGGGTGCTCAAGTCTAGGTTGGTGCACAAATGAGTGCACAATTTTCTAGTAGTTTAACAAGTGCAGGTGGAGGTACTTCATCTGCAAGTAAAAAAAACATGATGGCAGGTGTGGATCTTAAAATCTAATGTTTGATGTTGTTTGGAACAAGGATCTATAAAAACATTTACTTGTATATGAGGAAATCTAGACTACCAAGTAGTTCCATGACAAGATGAAAAAAAGCATGCAATTGGAAGCCACTTTTAGGGATCACACACTAACATGGTACATGAAGTTAAAGAAATTGACTCCAGCTAGATATAACAAGACTCTAAATGATATTATACAATATTTTATAAGAGAATTCCAAAAGCCAAAATCATAGTCCTAGTGCATTACAAAGTGTAAGGAAATAAAGGAAGGCTCAAGAAAGGTTTTGTGGGACTTTGATCAATGATTAAAGGTTTTGAAGGGCATGCTAACATTCAATATTTTGGATGTGCAACATATAGGTTTACTGTTGGATTGTTTCAACACGTCAAGATATCATTGACACAACAATGGATATGTACGTAGTCAGAGGCCTTAGAGATCACATTTAAATTGGAGGCTTAACGAGCATGATGCAGATAAAACGATGGTATGCCATAGTTGTAGTCACAACTGGTTATGTTGAGCTTGTAGATTCATGATTTGAATAAGGGTAAAAGTAAAGGGGGACGAGGTATGGTGCACCATTTTTCAAAAAGAGGGTCACCATAGGAACTAATATAAATTACTAATAGACTATATGGTGATTGGTGTAGTGAATTCGCTTGTGTAGGGTAGAGGAATGTGGTGTGAAATGTGTTGAGTGTGGGGCTAGACACCTGAAAGCTATCCAATGATGCAAAAGTATGAAGCTACAACCCACACTCTATTATGTCATTTCTAAAAATTAGTGGGATACAATAAACGCCAATGTCACACATTGGAGTTAGCGCAAAAACACACTTTTGACTCATTTCAAGTGTAAGGAATTGAAGGGACTGAAGTAGTGCCAATTGTTTTCAACAAACTAGGGTGTAAGTAGGTTGTAAAATATAATAAACAATGGTGACGACAAGGAATGTTAACTAGAAGATTTATAGGACTGGGTTGATGAAGAGGAGATTTTGGCAAAGGTCGAGATATAATAGTCTACTACAATTATGGACAATAGGGATACCTTGCATGGGACTACACTAACCGCTATTGCACCCGTACTAATGGTAGGGAATTGGACCATTGAACAAAGAACTACCCTTATCTGATTTCTAAGTGGTAGAACAAGAAGGGACCTAATGTGTACATGATAATTGTTGAACCCTGAGGAGCTCAACAATGGTTTGGCACAGTAACTCGAGGAGGTGTCATGACAAGGCGAGATGATGTAAAGTTTGGGTCACTATAGCCACATTGGGTTAGAAGGGTCTTTGAACCTCCTCTGTAGTTCGACGCCATTTGGGAAAAAACTACGTATAAATAGGAACAACGTGAGATGGTTGCTACAGAATGGGACAAGACCGAGGACGTTCGTGAAGCAACCACCCCAACTATCTATGATGATACTGTAGATAGAGAGATGGTGGCCATAGAAGATCCATATCGGAATCCACTTAAAAGTTGTTTAGAGGTAGTGAAGGACACCCAGGCTTTGGAGAAATTTATAAAATTGGTGGAGCAATGTTCCAAAGGATCTTAAGAAACCCCAGAATGCACCTAAACCAATGTGTCATAACGTGGAGAAAAGGGTGAATAGTGCAACAGAAGTGGGTGCATTAATTCATGCACACATTGGACACCATTTCTACCAATTGATATGTTGAGTTAGAAGTGCGCAAAGGGATGTAGAACTAGAACAGGATGGCACAATATTTCAGGGCCATGTTTAGCTTTGAAGTGGAGGAGTCAACCCTTGAAGAGGTATATAAGGTGCTATGACAAAATATTTTTTCTTTAAGTGTTGGAAAGAGAGCCACTATGTTCTATTCATAGACAACTGTAATGAGTGTAGGAGTTCTTGGAATGCTATAATGTGTGAGAACAAGGGAAGATGAGGATGATCCCCGAAAAATCCCAATTTTAGAACCTGAAGGGGAGCATTCAGTAGATGGACCGTTGCTACAGTTCGTCGAATACACACAACCTATCAGGACTGGGAAGGTTAACATTTTGATAGAAGAGAGTCCTACGATGGCTAAAATTAGGGACTAATGGGATGACAAAATAGTGGAGAACATCATAGACATGCTACATGAATATCAGGATCCATTCCTCAACATCGGTAGGGAGATGAAAGGGATTAGAGAAACTATCAATGAACCTGAATGGGTGAGTCTAGTGGTTGTGCATAATAACAAGGTGAGAAAAATTAGAATTTGTGACATGTTCTGAAAGATGACCAACTCAGATAGGGATTGGTGGAAAGGGGTACTACCCCTATGCATATAAATAAAAGTATGGTGTGTATAAGTTATGATTAGGTTTGTATTAGTAGATAGTTGGTTGCATTGAAATTATTGATAGGAATCTCTAAGAGGATGTAGATTAGATTGACCTTGCATGTGAAAGGGGATAAGTACAAGGTGCAAATGGTTAGGTGTAAGGGTAGTGTTAATATAGGCAATGCAAAAATTTTTGGGGCATGCCCACCAAAGAAGAATCATGCAAAGAACTTAAAAAGGGAACCAAGAATCATATTCCTGATATTTGTATGCACTAGTGATGGCATACTCTAACATGTGGGAGCTCAGAAGTTTAGGTTGATTTCATAACCACATGATGGGAACTATGCATAAATGGCCTTCCCCAGTATTGTAACCCCAACTGATGTGAAAGAAAATGGTTAGTTCAACTACCAAATTCGATTTGGGCTTTAAGAGGGAGCATATGAATTGTACAATTGAACCATGGATTATTGTGATGATGGAACTAAATGAGGATAATAATTAGGTGATAGGAATAAATCAAGATGAAACTACCTATGATGAGAAATGTAGCATTGTGTAATCCATCATGTCAAGCTGAGTTGAAGGGAGATTTTACACATCGTCTGTAGAGAGACAACTATTCAGATATGTAAATCATAATGATAGAATCAACAGTAGCCCAGAAAGGGAGAAGAGGATGTGAATAACTATAAAATACCCCCCAAGGGATGGAGAAGTAATATAGGAATTGTTAAGATAATATCTTCAAGCGAGAAAAATTAGAGGAGACAAGAATATTTCATGGTTGAAGAGAGAAGAGTAGCACAAGGATGACACAAAGTAGAAGGGAGGTAATGAGAATCATAGAGGGAGATAAAGGAAGGATGAGAGAGGTTGATGAGATTCTAGGAGGATGTGTCCAAGTTGTTGATGGTGGTAAGGTGGTGCAACTATGAAAGAGAAGACTACGTCAAGAGAACTTCAGATGGTAGAATGAGAATTACAGGTTTCATCCATGGGGGGTGGCTAAGTTACATTAGGTATCTAGATAAGGGAGGCCCCCCTACACTGACAAGAATGGTTTTCACGTTGCATTATAGATCCACCAGTTATTTTATCCTAAAACTGATTTTAGGAAGGATTTGTGAGTATATTCAGCAGATCATTATTGGGGTAGTCCCCACCATGTGGGATATAATAGCTAGAAATGGGCTTGTCCCCATGCATGATGGTATGACATGGGGAAGAACCCTTACTTTGGTGGGTAGAAAGAATTACGATCACTTCAAGAGAACATGAAATTCATGTAAAAAAGGATGAATTGCCCCACCATGAAGAACCTCCTAGTTTCATGGAGGAGGATAGAAGACCGAAATCTAGCCACTACTCGCCAAAGGAAGGAGAGGGTATAACAATAAGAAGGGGGAATGGTCACAGAAAAACATAGAACTCACCCCTAGAGTAACAGTGGTGGCAAGCATTACTATGGAGAGAAGGAGCATGACTTTACTCTATTACCAAACCTCGAAGTTCTGAGATAACTAGACCACCTCACCATCCCTATAAGTTATTTCACCAGGAGGTTGAATATGACCTCAATAAGAGAAGATGTTACCATATCCATGGGGATAGAAGGGGGACTAAGTGGCTTGGGAAGAGTCACAATTTCGTGTTGGGGGGCCATTAAATCCCATAAATTTTATTTTGTTAAATTTTTATAAGTGAAGGACTACATAAGAGGATACAAGAGTGAAAAAGGAGTAGACAATGTGTAGCATAGGAAGCTAGTGCAATAGGAAGAGGCGCAACACAAGAAGACATCGTATAGGAAGGAGATGTTGGCATCTAGAGAGAGGGGAGACATGAAAGTAAGGATAGGTATTTAGGATTTTATAGCAGTGGTGAAGTATGAGAGGAATATCATCGCAGAGGAGGACCAATAGTTTTTGCAAGTAACAGAAGGTTGGAAGAGTGGAGAAAATTTGCATGAGATATTTGAAAAGGCAATTAAGAACACATGGGCCATGTGAGAAAGATATCTTTAAATATCCTAACAACCCACGGGATAGTTGGAGCAATGGAGGAGAAATATGAGTATTTTTAAGGAGCTTCTAAGAAGAGATAAAAGGGAAATTTGCTTCATACAAATTGTGGGTTAGAGGGATGATCAATGAAGAATGATGGTTGTTGAAGGTAAATATTGTTACTTTGTTTGTACTATGTATGTATATGTGCAGCGTTAATATGGGAATGTTTCACTCTGTAGCTGCTATGTAGCCCTGATGTAATAAATAATACATATGTAGATGGTTATGTATTATTGTATGGTAATTTTCCATTTTTTGTATGCCATTTAGAGATCAATGGCCAGTGAGCTTGATTAGATAAATTTTTCATTGCAACACTTGGTGCCTTTTCTTATCAATGATGATGCAGTAGAATGGATAATTTGGGTTTCCCCTAATACTTTGGTTAATGTATGAATGTATCTTGTCATGTATAGTGTGTTGCTTTAGCATATGTTTAATGTTTCATTGTAATTCTAAGTATGCATGAATATCTTGGATGGTTATGCTAGTTAAACATCTCGTAATGTATTCATATTTTATAGTGTCCATGTAGAAAACAATATTTGAGCCCTCCATGTGTTGTCAATTATGACCGACATGCTGATTGGTAGACAAAAGGGTTTAGAGGTCTTGCACAATGTGTAGTCTTAGGAGGACTGTTGACTGTCTATCTTGTGGGACTCTAGTATCTTAAGCTATTGACAATCTTGTCTAACTATGGAAAATTGGTATGGATTATCGCCCATCCACATCTCAAGTGAGACTTCACCCACACCATGGGTCTTGCCGAAAGGGTCGATGTTGTGTGGGTTTTTGTTGGCCATTGCATAGCAAATCCTAGGTTTGTTGAAATCTATCATGTCGATAATCTCCCCTCTGGTGTTTTCGCTCAAAAAGGAAAAGAACCCCCCTTCTAGATCTACTTGAAGAACCTCACATCTAGACAAGTTAATATGGTGTTGGAGAAAAACGGATTTGATAGCCTAAGAGCTACAATATGCAACCTCCAAATCTATATTTGATTTTTGGAGAAGATTCTTTTGTGTAGGATCAACAATGAATTAATAAAAACAATATACGAGAAACATCCTATACCAATCGAAAACCACATTGGTTCATGCGTACTCCAATCTATACAAATCGTCCACACCAAAACCATTGTGGACACCTAGGATATACTTAAAACCAATAGAGGTGACATTGTAAGCATTCTGTGCAAAGAAAGTATTCGATATATATTGCATAACTCCAGCTCTGGCCTATACTGCCACACATCTCTACCATAGGGAGAAACATGAGCTTCATAGAACTCAGTTGCAGTGGCCAAAATCCTTCTCCACGCGAAATCGTGAGACCCAACAAAAGCAACATTATAATCCATATGTATGCCTGAAAACTTCATTAATTTGTTCCTTCACACCAAATATGGATTGTGCATACGCAAATATCTTGCGTAGTGAAGGTTGTGAGCCTCTCAGGTCGTCTAGAGCTCGTCGTTGGCAACGAAAATCCCTTTGTAGACAACCCTAGTCGTTGTTTTCAAAACTGAACCTCCAATATACTTTAAATCACACAACCATATATATATATAACCCGAGCAACCATATAAATGGATGATAAATATCAATATGGATCAATCCATCATAACTATCAGAACACTTACTTAATCGTATATCTCAAGTTGTTAAAATTAAAAATATGATAATAATTAACTAAATTATAATCGTATTTAAAATAATTATTATTGATAAAAAAATTTAATATATATGTTAAACATATATAAAATTAAAAAATCATGTGACAATATTCTTAACCATGGGGGTTCATTACCACATTATCCTTGAGATTATTAGTTTGTAAATAGGTTTTATTACAATACCATGGCTTATGGATACCATATCCCCAAAATATATAACTAATTTTATTTGACACTTGTTCACATGACACCTTGTTAATTATTGAGATTAATTAAAAGGGGGAAAAATGCATAACTACTTTATAAATAAATCTTAACCTTTGATTTATATATACTACAAAATTATTCTAGTATAATCTATGTGGGTTAAATCCTTACCTTCCACCTAATAACTATTGATAATTAAATTTCAAGAAAAAAATGTTGATAGACATTATTATTACTATTATTAAATAATAATTTAATTTTACCAAAAACGTTATGTTGGGTTTTAAAGGACTTTGTTTTGTAAACACATCTAGACTCAAAATTTTCCACTAACTTGGAGGAGATACTTGTGCCACATTGGTAGCTTGAGTGGTTGGGATTAGGTTTGTTCTCTCATCTACACAGATTCAATTCCAAGGGACATTTTTTGCCTCTTGTGAAAATTCTTGAATAGTGGGCACCTCTACTTGCATAAGTCTTAGCTCTTAGTATGTCATAAGTTATTGGTATATCTCACTTGAGAGCTAATGGATATACAATTAGTGTTATATATTTCCTTGGATCATAGTTTCTTATAGAACAGTCTAAATAATTAGGAAGAGACACACAAAAATGAGACACACAAGATCCAACCATTATAGGAATTGTTATGGCCTAAGGAGACACACAAAAGGGAGACACACAAAATCCAGTGATTATAGGAATTGTTATGGCCTAGGGTAGGGGCAATCATTAGGTGATTTTGACAAATTAAATGCCTATGGTTCACAATTTTCTAAATAATTAGGAAGAGACTCACAAAAAAGAGACACACAAAATCCAACCATTATAGGAATTAGTATGGCCTATGCTAGGGGCGACCATTAGGTGATTTTGACAAATTAAATACCTATGGTTCACAATTTCCTAAACCGTAATCTTCTTTCACAAGTCACATATACATTAACAAATAAAAAAATAATGTTTTTTGGTTAGCTAAACTGATATAATATTAAATAACCACCCTTCATTTCACTAAAAATACACTATAAGTCTAATTATTTTGTGTTTTATGAGATAATGGGGAATAATTAAATATTGAATGCATGGAATTCTCCCGCTAACCATTTCATTGTTTAATTTATTATATATATATATATATATATATATATATATATATATTATTTTTTAATTTTTAAAAATTTAAATTTATAATGTGGGAAAAGAAAAAATGTGTTTTGGAGAATCCCTTTTTTTAATAATTTAACGAGATATAAAAAATGCATGTCTTATTTTATATATTTAAATGTTTTTTTTTTAATATATTTTACATATTTAATTTTTTTTTAATAAAATATACATATGTATAATCAAAATAATTAAATATTATTTTTAAATTATAAATATATAATATACAGCTTGAGTGGGCCTAATATATAGCTTGAGTGGGCTTAATGGTTAAGAGCATGTGTTTCCTCCTAAGAGGTCACAATTCAAAACCAGAGGGGGTAGAGTATGTATGCCTTTATAGACATAGCAGTCAAATCACTGCGCGGAAGTGGGTCCCTTGTCCCAGAAACAAGGGGGTTTTACAAAAGTCAACTCGTTTTCAGTTACGGATTTTTGATGCTAGATACCAAGCACACTCCAACGCGTAAGATTTTGCATTTTTGGAAGATGCAAGTTTCACAAGTGTGAGACCATGGACTTCCAAGCAATTGTAGTTGATGTCTCCAATGCATAGACTTTGTTGTAGAAGTTGCAATCCGTGTTTTATAAAGGAACTTTCAATAGTGTAAGAAGTGAAAATCACCCGTTTTTCATGTACCTTCAAAGTTTATATTCAAATCAGTGGACATTTGACTCTTTCTTGAAGTGCCTCCCATTTAATGGACCTTCAAGGCCTATACTCCAATTAGTGGACACTTAATCAACATAGAATATGACATAACTATGATGGTTTTATTGTGGGTTGATTTTTTTTTTTTTTTTTTTTTTTTGTGTTTTTCATTTCTAAGATGATTCGATATTTTAAGGTATAAGTATAACATTAGAATTATTTGATAAAATTGTCTCAAAGGCATTTGAATTGTCATATATTTAGAATTGTGTAGAATTAAATATAGAATAAAGAATTGTAAAATGATTAAAATGATTAATGTCATACTGGAAGTTGGATTATGAGCAACTCTCATTCAAATACAGTCTTAGTTTTTTTTATGCTAATAATTAAAAAGTAATAATAGAAATATTATATTGGAAGAAGCATATACACATCACGACATCTAGTTTAATCTAACATGTGGCAACAAGCCACTTTGAAAATTTCTTTTAGATCTCAAGTATGGAGTACGGAGAAATCATAAAATATGAATTTGTGGTATTTAGTTATGATGAGAATGGAATCAAAGAAAAAGAAAATGTGAAAGAAGACAGATTTTGAACAAAGAAGCATATCAATAGACAAAAAACCCCTTCAATTTAGAAGACATCAAATACAGAGGAATCTAAAGAACTCTAAAATATTTGATATATTAAAAATCATGTTTTTTTACCATGGTGAATCCATACCTTAATGTTTAGGAAACTCCTATTTTTAATTATATTTTTATTTTATATATATATATATATATATATATATATATATATATATATATATATATATAATAACATTATAAAAAAAATATTCCCTATATTTTTAATATTTTTTTTGAAAATTTCCTCAATTTAAATTATAATTATAAATTTTTATTTTTATTTTAGTTAATTTATTAAAAAATTTATTTTATTAAAAATTATCTCATTTAAAAAAAAATAAAAATATAAACTCTAATCATAAAATACTCTACCTCTCTAGATTTTTTCATACAAATTTAATCCAAACTTTATATTAACGATATACATTATCATTTAATGTTACACACTGGGATGTTGGAGACAGATATTTTGAAGAAGTATGCCAAACAAAATTTGCTGTAGTTTTTTCTTGTCAAAGAAAGGCTACAATTTGTTTCAGAAATTTGCTAATAAATTTTCTGGTCAAATTCTATTCTTGGGCATATGCAAATGTTGTGACGAAATGATTTTTATACAGGTTTCTTGGTTATTTCTAAATATAACTTTAATTTTTAAATAAATATAAATTTATAAAAATATAGTCTTATATTTTATAAAATAATTTATTAAAACTATTAATTTTATGCATTAAAAAGTAATAGGCTTGAGACCCAATCTCCAAGTTACATAAAAGTAAAATGTCCACCAAGCAATTTATACCAAGTCTCAAGCCAAGTCAACCCCAATCTCTAATTACGAGAATGACATTAGGGGTCGAAACTCAAATAAATAAGTCAAATCAATAAGAACCTGCCAAGTTATATTATAAAATCCATAATTTAGAATGCCTCGAGATGCGTGAAATGAAAATCAATGGTTTGTGGGGCCCCGCATATCTGACTTTTAACCTACACCTCCCCATCCATAAAGATGTTTTGTTTTTAGGAGGATCCCCCATCCTAAACCATTTACCACCTTCTAACCCCCCTGCAACACTGTTGTCATACCATTTACCATATTTATTTAATTGTGAGAAGAAAACCATACATGGGAAGAAAACCATACATGGTTTTCATAGAAAAATGAGAATTATTTATGAATTTTGATGTATTCATAAGTATAACAAAAGTGGGAAAAACTAAATATGAAAATAGTGGATGGTTTGGGTAATTTTTTTGTAAATTCCATCTATGAAATTCATAAACAAATCAATGTTACAATGGAGAAGTATTAAAAAACATGGTTTTACAGGGAAAAGATTATTTAAGGAAATATTTTTGGATTTTATTTATGAAATTCATGAAGAAAATAACCATTTTACAAGTAAAAAAAAACATGATTTTATATTGAAGCCATTGTTTTTCCAAACAATAGACAAGAATTATTTTTTTATGGAAATGAAATTTTGTAGATTTTTGAGGAGAGATTGGATACTCATCAATAACCACTTATAAAAATCATAGATCTAGCCATTGTGCTTCATAGGTTATTGTCCAGTGATATTGAACAACATTAAAATCCTCGTAACACTTGAGGGAGCTCCCTCTGGTTCGAGGTCTAGCTTGAACCTAAAGTTTGGTCGTGTTCGTTTCTTGGTGCAATTTCGCAACCAGAACTACCTTTGAGAAACATATACAACACACTGATTAAATTCATATACACATAAGGAAGAACATACTTGGAACCTAGTGTACCTCAGAAACATTGTAGAGAAATCCTAGAGATTCCATTCTCAACACTTAGCAATGGGAAGATATCAGATAATGTAAATGAAGTGTTTGCCCGAAGATACTCCATAATCCAAATAAGGAAGACGAATCTTGATTTAATTTTTAGATAACTGATCATGTATATAAATGAAGAGTTAAATAGAAGATATTCCATACCTTATAAAAAAAAAAGTTAAGCTATTTTCTGCTTCACCCTTGAAGGTCATGTTAATCAATGGTGTCATACCTTATGATCTTCTTCCATCCATTCCTTTGATCAATTCCTTCAAGAGATTCATAGATATTTTGATAGGTATGACTACCAAGATTCTTTTGAAAGGATTAATCAACTAATAATGTGCCTTAATGAACCAATTGAGTATTTTTCTAATTAATTCTTTCACTTATGTTTTGAGTTTCTTGGAGAAGATATGGATTGGGACTTCTTTAAAAGGAAGTTTGGAAGTTTGGTTCAAATATGTTTACACAGTGAATCTAAACCCCCAAATATTTATGTTTCCCCAACTTTTGTAAAGTGTGAGACACCTCTAATCTTAGAGGAGGAACCTAATCTTCTTTTTTTCATTGTCCTCCTCCTTTTCCAATATCAATTTGGGTGCCTCCTTTCGATAATGATCAAGTTTGGAAACTTGCAAACCAAATTCCTAATCAATCTTCTCAACCTTCTCCCATTTTCCATGATTAAGATCCAATGGAGGAAACCTTGGAATGGTTCAGGGAGCCCAAGGTGAAGGCTAATCTCTTTATTTCTCAAGATGGTATTAATACTCATAATTTCATTCTTGAATTTTATTTGAATATCTATCATCCTCCATCATCTATTTTTTCATGACCCCTTGCCCCTTGATTTGCTTGATCAGTCTCTTTCAAATGTAAGTATCGATAAAAAAAAAGGTAGTCACATTTCCTAGGTAGAGAAGAAAAAAGGTGAGGATTATTTTGATATTTCTTTTGTTTTTAAAAATCCTCCATGTTAGGATAATGATATTTCATACTAGGTTGAATTTGAATATGCCCATCTCAGTGATGACTCAAATGAAATTGATTTTCCTAATCAATTTATGGTCCTGGACAACCATCATCATGATGATTCTAACTCCATTATTGTATGTGATGATGTATTCCCAAGTGCACCATTTGATCTTTTGGTTTCTCGAGAAGATTTTGTTTTGGAAGATTTAAATCTTAAATCTCATTTGGTCTAAGAGAGTGTTCTTATTAAAACTTCCTCTTCACGTCACTATCCTTTGTGTTCTACTATTTCTAAAGCATTAACTTGTGAAGGGGATATTCCATGCTCTTAAAATTTACTATCTAATGAGTTGGATTTTGGAATGGAAAAAGGTAGTGAGGTCATCCATGTTGAAGAAGAACATAAGAAACCTATGAAGTGTCCATTCCATTCCTTATCATTTCCAAGTTTGCAGAAAAATTCTTCTATCTGGGTTACTAATGGGATTTCTCTAATTTATCCATATTTAGATGTGCAATAAGGAGAATCTCTTGACTTGGATAATCTATTTGTCGAAGATGTAAATTCTGACCAAATGAGTGATGTAGATGGCATCCTTTTGGATAATAGTGATCTTGTTGAAATTACTGATGGTAGTTGTCCACACACCATCCATAATCCAACTCAATTTTCAAAATGAAATTCTACATTTCTTGAAAGTTATGGAAATCAACAGGAAGTTAAGGTACTTCAACTTCCGATGATGGTAATGTCAAGTCCTTGCCACTCTCGTAAGCTCCTTGAATGAAATCAGATTTGGGCATTCTCACATAATTATTTCCTTTGCATGGTTTCACTGGATGTAAACTCCTTGAAAGTTGTGTGGTATTTCAAATGTAACCTTTCAAGCTTTCAATATTTGTCTTCGGTCAGATTGAAGATTCTATTTCAATTGATCATCCCTCATGTAAATATTTTGTATTAAACTTGGTTTTGGAGTGTATATATTCCATAGATGAGCGAAGCTGTGAAGTTGATCATCCTAAAGATTGTATTTGGTTGAAGGATCAATACCTCTCATACTCTTTTGAGTGTAATCGAATCCTAATCCTTCTTGTAAATGTTCTTGTATTGATAATTTTCTTCATGGAACTAGATATCCTCTTAAGTATCAATGAATGCTTGTGTTATTTCTTGAATCAAGTTCCTATGTTTCATCCACTACATCTCTATCGGTTTCATGTTCTTTCCATATTGACATTCCTTTTTAATGATTATGATGTTAGTCTAGGTTGTACATCAGTCACAAGTAGATGGTTTGTCACATGCAACATATGAGGAAGATGATTCTCTTCTTAAAATAATTTTCAAAGTTATTCAAACTCATTTATATTTAATGTTTATTGATTAAGAGTATTGTTCCTTAATTAGACCATCTGATCATGGTTATTGTTCTAACAATTGTCATTGTGACTGATCATTTTCTCACTAGTATATCTCATGACAGTTGTTGTACAATGATTGATCCTTATGGTCTATCTTTTCAATTTTCAGATGCTTTTGAAGTAATTGAGGAACTTTAGCCTCCACTAATAGTTATGTTAGGTCCTCACTACCTTGACAAGAAATCTAAATATTATTAGATTTATTTTCCATCACATGATTGTCTTCTTGATTCCACACCATTAATTGAAAATTATTTCTCTCCGATTTCAAGATTTTCAGGAGGATATTTCTTAATTTCATGATCCAACTTATCATCAGTTAGAAGCATCTTACTTAGCAAGCCCATTTGATAAAAACATGTTTGGTCATTCCTGATGTTTGCTAAGAAATACAATATAGATATGGGAACATTCACAGGAAGCCATGGAGGTTTGTTTGAATATGATTTTCATCGAAAAGTTAAGGTGGCTGGTTGGGTAAATTTAGGTTATATGACACATATTTCCTACTTTAACAAATACCTTCAATGTTTTTTGCACTATTTTCAAGCTTCTATCTTTTCTGTTGCACATTATTATATATCGGTTTTAATTGCCCTCATCTTCGTGTTTATAGCTCAAGACTAATTACGATAGACTCATTGGAGATATAATTACACTTATCCCTAACCTTCTGGTTGATTAGGTTAGGAGTATTCTTAGTCGTATTTAGTTTCCCTTGCATCACATGCACCCTATATGTTGCTCTCCATCAAGTCTCTACATTTGCTTGTTTTCTTGTTGTATACTCTACATGTTCCACCTCCATTTGATTGGTTCTTTCGATTTTGTTTTATTTTTTTGTCATGTATTTTATTTCATTTGTTCAATAATTCTTTGCATGAAATATGCTCTTGTTTGGCTCAAAAGACAATGTGGAAAAAACTTGAAAAGAGAAATTGTGATGACAAAAAATACTTGGCTAATTTGTTACCTCTTCACTATATTGGGGTTACATATATTTAAAGTCAATGATATATCAATGGAAAATATGATTGACTCAAATAGAAAGCCTTTGGTCCAATTATAAAACCAATATCTACTATAAGATCCTCATTCTACCACTCATTATTGTAAGTAAATAGTATGTTTCTTGCTGACCCATTAATGTAGAGAAAGTGTAACACCCTCCTCCCACATCTACCCAAGAAACCACCCACCCGTGGTAAAGATGTGACTAGAGGCCACTATGATATTATTCAACCTCATAAGTCACATTAAGGAAGTGGAACCAATGTAAACACACCATACAAACAATCAACATCAAATTCAAGATCCTCAGGAACCATTCCAACACTTTAGACAGTTTTCCCTTGGGTCCCACTGATATTTTGGATAACTTAAGCCTCAGCCACTCTTATACTATATGCATAACAACGTCCATAAATTCATAGTTTCTCTCACATGGTTTCCTACCAACATATAGAGACTCATTTAGTTAGTGCTATTCCAGCGTCATTGGGATTGGAGCCACTTTTTCAGGCTAAGAACCCAGGTCATTGCCTAGAATTGAACCATCTCTTGAGAACAATAAAATAGCATGGAAGTGACAGTACTCAAGAAAATACTTGTTTAAGACCTTCACTGGACCCCTCCTATCCATGACAGGCATTTTGTCAAACATATCACGAATATGTAAACTACAAGTGTAAATAGCATATCTAATCATAGCCGTCTTATACTTATCTAATATTCTCCATGAAGCATTAATGGCAAAGCACATTAACTACCATTCCATCTATTAGTCCATAGATACCTGGATCATTCAATTACAAGTAAAAAGATGATGAGAGCCATACATAGCTATTGTGATAAAACATATACATAACCAGCATAATAAGGAAAGAAATACCAATGAACTCATTGCCATATAAACCTCATATAATTGTTGGGCCTTGAAATTGAAATTTCACTTCCATTACATTTTCACTTATATTTCCATATTGTCACCTTCACTCCACCTCTATTTCATTATATTCACCTTACCATTATCATTATTGGGTCACATTATGTTTTTCCAAACTTTATTAATTCTTAGCATTTTTAAGTGAATTTATGGTTAAAAATTAGAAAATAATGTGCATATGCTCATATCTAACAAGTGAGATGAGATTGTTGACGTGTGTAACTCAAAAAGAAGCTTCTAAAAGACCCTTATGTGGCCTCCCAAAACCAACTTCGAATTTGAGTGGAGAAGATCATGGGATGATGAGGATATGTGTGTTATCATTTCCTATTTGTATTGAAACTCTAAGAAGACATGTGTCTTATCATTTCCTATTTTGATTGTAACTCTATAGATATATGGAGAGATTCATGGACTCTCATTAATGAGATAGCTTCTCATTTTTTTGTATAAACAGGGAAAGTTTTCTCCTATCATTTTAAATGTGAAAAGTTGGGGAAATGCTCTTGTTTTGAATATAGAATTTGGATTTGGTACCATGCTCATGAGTGATGTTAACTTTGATTTGGTTATGCTTGTATTTGGAGCCTCTCAACTTTCCGTCCCTCATGTTTTTGGATTGGCCATCTATAATGTGTGAGATTTATTGTTTTTCATAGATTAAGATTTATTGCTTTCATAGATTAAGATTTATTTATTTCATATCTTTTCCTGTGTGAGAGGTTAAGAGTGATTATTTTTATTTTTTTTCATATCTAGAAATTAAGAGATTGTTTTTTCTTTCATTTCATATCATGTGGTTTTGATTATTCATTTCATAGGATCCTGATTTGATAATGCACACATGATCCCTTAGAGTAGATTTCATTTCATGAAATTTCATTTCTAAAAGTGTGGTAGATTAAGATTTCAATTCCTGCAAGTGTGATAGATCAAGATTTCAATTTCTGCAAGTGTGGTAGATCAAGATTTCAATTCTTGCAAGTGTGATAGATTAAGATTTCGTAGTTAGATTGATCTAAATTGAAAGTTAGTTTCTAGCATATATAGTGCACACATTCTTCACAAGTTTTGTGAAACCCCCGGGTTGACAATTAAATGATAGGTAAATAATTTGCCTCAGCATTTTGGCACCATTGCTGGGGTAGTGTGCATAGAAACTAGCTTTCAGTTTAGAGTGTATTTTATTTGTTTTTGTTTTTACTAACTATTTATAAAAAAAGGGTCTAGAATGCAGCCTAAAGACTACATTGAGGAATGGTATCAAAAAGCGGTTACGCCACAATATTCATCAATTCTTCAAGAGATCCTTGTGGCAAATCAAAATGTCAAGTCGATTTCACATATCCTTACAAACAATCAGGTACATTTTTCAAGTTTGGATATGAGCATTTCAAAAATTCTATTCTGTAAATGGATTCATTGGAAGCATGAATATACTTAAAAAAAAAAAAGTTTCTAGATAGATAGGAAAAATAAAAATAAATTTTTATAGTTTTTAGGAGAAATTTGATGCTTTATGGTGCAGTAAGATCCATCCATCTACTAACCCTTGGTAGAAAAAATTGCAATAAAACAAATGGTTGAGAACAAGGAGCGCAAACGAAGATCACGGACGATAATTTAAGGTATGATATCAAGCGTTTTCATTTTATTTTTGCAAAATTTATAGAGGAATCGATTGATAAAATCTTGACTATGCTAACCAAAAAAAAAACACTCAAGTATGCTCTCCTTCTACACTTCGTGTGACCTGGAGGATCAGAAAAAGAAATTGCTTTGTTAGTATATCACAAAAATTATTTAGTTACAGAATGCAATTCTGCAGTTAATTTCTATTTTCATGATTTGATTTAATTCAATTTGATTTTTCAATAAACTTTAAAAAATAAAAAATAAACAATAAAAAAAAGTTTCCAAATGCATTTTCCTTATTAATAAATTGTTTTGTTTAAATGAAATATATATGTATATATTTTTAATTTAAAAAAATTGTAACATGCATAATTTTTAAAACAAAACATTTACAAAAAAAAATAAGAAAAACAACCAAACTTAAAAAAAAGCCACGCAGCTCTTCAAATCCTTCAATACCAGATGCATGTATGGTGACTGCAAATCAGCCAATAGACTCCAATTTAATTTGCGCCTAAAAAATGTTGTAGCAACGTTAAACACCAGGAGTTCTAGGAAAGGCGATCAATTGGGAGTTATGATTTGAAAGTGAAAACCTCTGGAGAATGCTGCAAGACTTGCAAATGCATGTGCAAAAATGATGATCCTTACCTATATAATGCATGAGTTTTCTGTGGGGATACAAAAATAATGTGGTTAGCTTTTTTGGGCAGATCTTTGGATCGGTAACTTCATGATTGAGATCCACTGGTTTGATTTCTTCAAAGTGTTATCCCATCTTTTATCTCATTCTAGATTTTGAGTCCCCAAGAATTGTCCATAGGACGATTGATATAGTTAGATCTTCCCTTTTCCTTTGCTGGAAGACATCCACGCAGCCACAAGCCCAACCTTCAAAACCTGCAAATAAAAGATCCAACCACCAGAAATTGATTTTGGTTGCCAAAACATTTCTAGAAAACGCAGTAACATAAACACACAATTTTAAAATGAAAATTATGAGAAAATCGAGGAAAAGTACAAAAAAATGAGACATGGATTTTCTCTGGAATGGGGGCAGTTAGGTAACTCGTCAGCAATTTTCTAGATTTACAACTGCTTCAGAGAAATCCAAAATTTGATTTTGTAGAAAATGTAATTGACAAAAAGCATAATTGTCTTGACACCCGATTTCAAAGTGAATTTTCTTAGCAAACCAAGGTGAATCTGAAAAAACTGGGAAATGGTTTTTTTTGGAACTGGATAAATTTAATAACCAAGAAATCATTTCCTCAGATTCCTAATCGTTTGAGAGAAAATCACAGTTCTTTGGGACCCTTTTTGGTGAGTGTGTGAAGGAAAAATGGATTAAAAGATAAAAATGGGATTTGTTGGCAGCGAAGGAGATCTCTATGGCCAGTAGTCCAAATGGAACAACTATAAATGCTTCAAGTGCATAACCTTGCAACCGTTTTTATGTTTGAACAGGTTTTGTGCAACAAATGAAGGAATGGGCCAAATGGATGATTGAGGAATGATTTAAAAATAAAAATCCTCCTATCCAACTGTTCAAATTTTGCAGGAAGGCTCTTTATGTTCTTTCCAGTTCACGACTCAGTTAATAAAAATCAATATATGGCTGGCAATGATATGAGTGGAAGAGGAATAATTCGAAGGAAGATTTTACATGTAGAGGAATCATTCAAAACAATTCAATTTGATAGATTGAATAATGACTTGCAAAATAATTGGAAAATTAATTAAATGATTTCTAAACACTTGGCATTAATATTGTTGCTGTGTATTTCTTTTATGAAGTTTTAACTTGCAAGACACAACAAATCTTTGCGATGCCAATCGTTTTACTGAGCACAGTGCACAAAGTTATCTGACAATAGGGAGTTAATTTAATTTTCATGGTTATTTCTTAAAAATGGATTGTTATCAATATCATGAATTGGACTGAATATAACACTTTTAATTTTCCTTAGTCTGTTTCATTTTACATTTGTGTAAGAATCAGAAAGGAACTGATCATTTCTTTTTGAACACATTTACGTTCTTTATGTCAAGTTTTTTCATAGGTTTGGGATGATCGAATGATCATTGAAGAAAACTAATTGTGTGCACAATTGGTCTTCAAACTACCAATTCCATGAGAAACATAAGAAAAAGTCCATGTCCATATCCATCAAAGCCATTACCTTTCCTCCCTTTTGAATTATAAATCCAACCAAGCAATTCAAAGCAAGCCATAGTTATTTTTCCTAGCAAGAGTCAGTTGTTCATTTTCCTTTATTCACATACACTTTTCGCCTGACCCATAAATAAAAGCAAGAAGCTCACTGACATGCTTATTGCCCATTGTCATTATTATTTTCCATTGTCATCTTCTATTTTCATTTTTCCTTTCCTATCCTTTTTCATTTCGCAAATAAACCCTGCTTCAATACAAATTATTGAGTCCATAGTCCTTTGAGTCTAAAATCCTTGCAAAAACACCTTGAGGTTTGCATGCCTTAATGGCAAGTCCTCATGTCGACGAACAAAGGGAATACATCAATGTCCCTTGTTCATCGGATATTCTAGGTACTTGACAACAACAAAATTATTCGTACTTAGCAAGATGTGCTTGGGAATCTTGACTCTCATTGTCATCAATGGTGAGAGTTCTCGTGTTGACTAGTGGCATCCATTAATGGCCACTAAGTCAACAATTTCCTGCTATGTTCGATATCAGAACATCTATTCACATAGCAGGAATTGTGCCAATGAGTTTTGAAGACATGAAGACTATCATTTTCAGCATTTTGGAGCAAATGTAGAAGATGTGCAGCTATAGAAGTAGAGGGCAGCCGCAGAATCAGATGACAGCTGCATAGTCAAATAACAGCTGTGGAATCATATGGCAGCAGCAAGATCAACACTATTCCGCAACAGATTCAACAAGTTTTAATAAAAGAAAATAAAAAGTCATCTTGACTCTTTTCTCCATGACTTGTCCAACCATTTGAAGAAGATTATGATCAGAATTTTGTAGCCACCATACATATAGCTCGTCCATTTCTAAATGGTAAGTTAAGGTATGTCATTTTCTAACTTTTTACTATAAAATTCCTTGAAAAGCTAGAATGATAATTTTTGGAATAAACGTTTCTCTTCCTCATCTCATAAAATTTCCAATATCATCAGTTGGGAGGTATACATTCATATTCATATTTTTCCATATTCATATCACATTCAAAAGCCCACATACTTTCAAAAGATATTAACTATTACATGATTGTTATGAGCATACAAAGGCTTGTCAAAAGTACTAAAAAGATAATTGGATACAAACACAATCATGGTTTTCACACAAGAACCAACTATGGTGCAATCCAATAAAGATATACTTTGCAACAATAATCAAATTATCATTATGCAAAGTTCAATGATAAAAAATGAATGCAACAACAAAATATGGTTGTAACACAAGAACCAACCATGTTGCAATCCAACTAAAAGATTTTGTAGAAGTATGAAGCTATCAAATGATATTATGCAGAGTTAAGGCAAAGCTCAAGAATAAAAAATAATTAATGTAATAGATTGCATGAGGACATGCAATAGCTTTAGTTGGGGAGTATGTTGGGCCTTGAAATTGTCATTCACTTCCATTACATTTTCACTTATATTTCCATATTGTCACCTTCACTCCACCTCTATTTTATTACATTTATCTCCATTTCATTACATTCACCTTACCATTATCATTATTGGGTCACATTTATGTTTTTCCAAACTTTATTCATTCTTAGCATTTTTAAGTGAATTTATGGTTAAAAGTTAGAAAATAATGTGCATATGTGTATACCTAACAAGGGGGATGAGATTGTTGACATGTGTAGGTCAAAAGAAAGCTTCTAAAAGACCCTTATGTGGCCTCCCAAAACCAAAACCAAATTCGAATTTGAGTGGAGAAGATCATGGAATGATGAGGATATGTGTCTTATCATTTCCTATTTGTATTGAAACTCTAAGAAGACATGTGTCTTATCATTTCCTATTTTGATTGTAACTCTATAGATATAGGGAGAGATTCATGGACTCTCATTAATGAGATAGCTTCTCATCTTTTTGTATAAATAGGGGAAGTTTTCTCCTATCATTTTAGATGTGAAAAGTTGGGGAAATGCTCTTGTTTTGAATATAGAATTTGGATTTGGCACCATGCTCATAAGTGATGTTCACTTTGATTTGGTTATGCTTGTATTTGGAGCCTCTCAACTTTCCATCCCTCATGCTTTTGGATTGGCCATCTATAATGTGTGAGATTTATTGTTTTTCATAGATTAAGATTTATTGTTTTCATAGATTAAGGTTTACTTATTTCATATATTTTCTTGTGTGAGAGGTTAATAGTGATCGTTTTTATTTGCTTTCATATCTAGAAATTAAGATATTGCTTTTGCTTTTGTTTCATATCATGTGGTTTTGATTATTCATTTCATAGGATCTCGATTTGATAATTCACACATTATTCCTCGGAGTAGATTTCATTTCATGCAATTTCATTTCTAAAAGTGTGGTAGATCAAGATTTCAATTCTTGCAAGTGTGATAGATTATGATTTCGTAGTTAGATTGATCTAAATTGGAAGTTAATTTCTAGCATATATAGCACACACATGCTTCACAAGTTTTACGAAACCCCTAGGTTGACAATTAAATGATAGGTAATTAATTTTCCTCAACACTAATCTAGTATAATTCACATAAATATAAAAAGAGAAATAACCTCTTATTGATGATGCAAAATCCAACATGGGATGGGACTTCCACGTTCCACCTGACCATAGAATGGCTGAGACAAATATCTCTTCATTCATTCACCTTCGCGCCATATTCCAAGCATGAATTTGGAACCTCATAGAACACATCAATCAAAACTCATTTAGGGCTTCTAGAGGACATCCACCTCAACCATCGAACATTAATTTCACCTCACGCTCTGACATCACAAAAGAATCATAATATTGGTCTCCATCCAAGCTGTCCAAGGCTTCGAGAACATTTGTCCAACAAAGTCTTGCAGGACTAGTAACTCAACCCACATTTTATATAGGGTTTCTAGAGTGTTTTTCCAACCAGGGCTTCTAGGACTAGTAATGCAACCCACCAAGGGCATTGAGAGAATTTTTCCAACCAAGGATTCTAAGACTAGTAACTCAAACCAAGCTAAGAAAACATGAGAACCAACAAAAAAAATAATGAAAGTGTTGTAGCAACTGCAACACCCTCCAAAATGTTGGCTTGCATCCAAATTTTTGAGCCTTCCTTAGTTTTCTTTAATGGTTGCAAACACTTAAGCTCGCCACATGGTGGCGTCACCAAAACTATAGGTGTTACAGTGAAATACAAATTCTATCACCAATAATGCTTTATAATAATCGATAATGACCATCGCCATTTCATATGAGCAATGGTGATGGACCATAGCCTCCGTCACCAAAAACTGAATGTCACCAAAGGTGGCATCGCTAAAAGTATAGGTGTTATAGTGACATTAAAAGTTCATCACCAATAATGATTTATAATGATGGATAGCGACCATCATCATTGCATATGAGCAATGGTGATAGACCATAGCCTCGGTCACCAAAAACTGAATGTCACCAAAGGTGGCATCGCCAAAAGTACAGTTGTTATGGTGACATTCAAGGTCCATTGCGAATATTGATTATAATGATGGATAGCGACAGTCACCATTTCATATGAACAATAATTATTTATTGTGATGGATCTTTAATGGTGGTCTCTATTGGTGCATATATATGGTGACGTTTATTGACCGTCACCAAAAATTGTATTGCTAGAAGTATAGATTTTGTGGTGACATTCAATGTCCATCATGAATAATGACTATAATGACGGAAAACGACTGTCACCATTTCATATCAACAACAACGCTTTATGGTTACGGACCTTTGAGGGTCATCACTATTGATGCGTATATATGGTGGCGTTCGTTGACCATCACCGTTTCATATTTTTGGTGAGGGTCAAAAAATGTCACCAAAGCTCATTGGTGATGGTCAAAAGAGCCTCTGTCACCAAAAATTGATCGTTGTTATTCCATATGGATGTCAGGGAACAATGGAATCGAACCACCAACCTCCTGCTTGTAAAGAAGGTGCATTTCCATTGAGCTAGCACCCTTTAAAGAATTACATTTTTTAAAGTTAGACCTTGAAACTTCATAAATTGTAAATTCTACAACTTTCAATATATTAAAGTCTCAACAATATTTTACTAAACAAGAAAAGCAACATCGAACATGTAGTTCCCTACCTAATGGTTATTGAAGTTATGAAAATTGGGTGGAGGGAAAAATAGTTACGTATAAGAGAATCAATATGTTCAGTTGAATACTCAATTAGAAGTGAAAATCTAAAGTCATTTATAACCTATAAATGACCTATAACTATCAAATGCACCAAATATTGTAAAATAAATGTCATAAGTGGATATCATATGGAAGAAGAGGAGGTAGGGACTTGGAACCCTTGTATATCTTGGCATGCCTTAGCACTTGGCACATCTTAGCTTGTTTGACATGCCTTAATACTATCTGGCACATCTTAACATGCCCTAGCATTCTCTAGCACACCTTCGCTATCATGACCTCACAACTAGCATTGCATTTTTCCATGACTTGGGAACCTTACATTCAATAGAACACCTTAGCACTCTCTAGTTTTCATGCCCTCTGTTATCCTCCATAATGTCCCAGGCTGATGAAGAGATCGACGGTGGTAACCACAGACCAAGCTTTTAGTTTGGTAGCTAGCCCTACCAAACTAGAGAGGGCTCTCTCTATGAAATCATAGCCAAGAGATGACTGGAATGTAAAGGATTTTAGGCTAGAGAGCTAGGTTCAGGTGGGTTTTTGGAAAATTTAGGGACTTGGAACTCTATCCACCAGTGTCTTGTTTGGCAGGGACTTTGTCAAGGAGGCAAGGACTTCAAACTCTATCTAGGATAAAGAACCTAACATGCATGACAGAAACTCCCTAGAATAGAGTACCTCCTACATAGAAGAGTGTCCCTGCTCAAAATATAGAACCCTTCTCTACTGTGCACTTTTCTTAAAGATAAATCTGTGCACAAAATAGTACTAAGAAAAACACCTAAATTAAGAAAATTGAGCATCTATGTCAAACTATCAAAGTATAATAAATATGGCTCTATATAAGTTTGGGAAACACTAGACAAGCATGGTTTCATACAACAACAATAAGATTGCTAAAATCGATGCGATTATTTCATCGTTGCTATACCCTCACAACAAAACTGGAATCTATAGCATGTACCCGAAGGTTGTATGCATTTGCTGAAGGTGTAGACTGAAAGGATATACTGAGACGAAGTACTATTGAAGGAGAAACACCTTCAAAAAAGTAGATAAAGTCTATTGTGAATTCAACCCATTTGCACACAGACCAAGGCTGCTACTAGGTACACTTCTCTGCTGAATGGAAACTACAATGTATTGTAGTGCTACTAAAGGAAGAACGCCTTTAGCGCAACACGAATAAAAATCTAATAGATATTGTCACTATGGCCTTGGTCGTCGATGATCTCATCAATACAGGTAACAACTTCAATAATTGAAAAACCAAAAGGTGAGATGCATAAATCATTTGAAATGATAGATTTGGGCATACTTTATTATTTTTTAGGAGTGTTAGTATAGAAAATGCAAGGTAACTTGTTGCGTATTTATGTCACAGGCCAAGGATGCGAATAAATACATAAAATATTAAATAGCATGGTATAATTCGATTGCAGTTTATTTTTAAATGGGAATGGAATTATCCTTGTGCGGGTTCTAATCTAGTGGGTATAACTTTAAATAATAAACTGATAGTTATGGGGTTGAAATTGTCTCACAATTCATGAAAAGTCCCAAATTTGTTCACTAGAAAGAAGTAGAGCGAGTCGTCGGGTTTATGGAAGGGAACACCCTATTCGTAGGAAGATAGCTTGAAATTAGTCGGGCATATTATTTCTTGTCTTCTTGTACATGTGTGCTTTAAAAAGATAAGCACATCCAAAGACTCAATGACAACTCTAGTAAAGTTTATAGATGTGAATCACTTCTGAGAAAACCCATCGCTTAATGACAATTGAGCGAGGAATATGTCAAAGGATTCAATCTTGCACTCAGTCATAAAAAGCAAGTTGGGGTATCCAGCATCTTGCCAACAAGCCGACTCCAACCATAATGTGGAAGGTAGGTTAACTACGAAACCTCTTCCCCACTTTGTAATATTGTTCCCTCTTGAATTCCAACAGGTATCTAGCTACTTATATCCACAAAAATCATGCCAGGTAAACTCTACGTGATACAATTATGACGTGCAAGCTTGACACACACTCTAGTTTCCCTATAAAAGAGGGTAAGTCAAAATATTATGACAATCTTAACTGTAATTTGATCATACAACATTGAGGTATTGCATGGAATAAACAATATACTATCAGTGCACTAATGAAGAACTCAAAATAAACGAATTTCTTATTTCTACAATAGCAAATCTTGGGATTCTCAGATAAAGCACCTAATCTGCATGGCAAAAGCTTCCTAGAATAGAGTACCTCCTACCTCGAAGTGTGTCCCCTACTCAAAATATAGAACCCTTCTCTACTATGAACTTTTCTCAAAGATAAATCTGTGCATAAAACAGAACTCAGAAAAACACCTAAATTGAGAAAAGTGAGCATCTAAGTCAAACTATAAAAGCATACTAAATATGGTTGTATACAATATTGAGGTATTGCATGGAATAAAGAATATACTATCAATGCACTAGTGAAGAACTCAAAATAAATGAATTTCTTATTGCTATAATAGAACGTCTTGGGATTCTCAGATAAAGAACCTAACCTGCATCAAAAAATATTCCTAGAATAGAGTACCTCCTACCTAGAAGTGTGTCCCCGATTCAAAATATAGAACCCTTCTCTACTGTGCACTTTTCTTAAAGATAAATCTGTGCATAAAACAAAACTAAGAAAAACACCTAAATTAAGAAAAGTGAGCATCTAAGACAAACTATAAAAGCATACTAAATATTCCTAAAATCGATGCACTTCTTTCATTGCTACTACAACCTCATAGGAAAAGTATAATCTACAACATGTATCCCAAGGCTACATGCATCTACTAAAGGTGCAAACCGAAATTATCTACTAAGATGAAGTATTTTTGAAGGAGAAACACCTTCAAAAAAACAAATAGAGTCTAATGTGCATTCAACCCATCTACACATAGGCCAAGGTTTCTACTGGGTACACTTCTTCCCTAAATGGAAACTACAATGTATTGTTGCTCTACTGAAGGAGAAACACCTTCAGAGAAACACAGATAATATTATAACATATATTGTCACTGTGGTATTGGTTGTAGAAGTTCTCATCAATATAGGTAATAACTTCAATAATTGAAAAACCAAAAGGTGAGATACATAGAACATTTGAAATGATAGATTTGGGCATACTTTATTGTTTTTTAGGATTGTTAGTATAGAAAATGCAAGGTAGCTTGTTCCATCTTTATGTCACAGACCAAGGATGCGAATAAATACAGAAAATATTAAATAACATGGTACAATTTGATTGAAGGTTCTTTCAAAATAAGAATGGAGTTCTCCTTTTGCAGATTCTAATATATTGGGTATAGATTTAAATAATAAATTTATAGTTATGGGGTTGGAATTGTCTCACGATTCATGGAAAGTCCCAAAGTTTTTCACTAGAAAGAAGTAGAGTGAATTGTCAGGTTTATGAAAGGGAACACCCTATTCACAGGTGGATAAATTCAAATTAGCCAGGCATACTATTTCTCCTCTTCTTGTATGTGTGTGCTTTCAAAAGCTAACCACCTCTGAAGACTCAAGAACAACTCTAGTAAATTTTATAGGTGTGCAACACTTCTAAGAAAACCCATCACTTAATGACAATTGAGTGAGGAATATGTCAAAGGATTCAATCTTGCACTCATTGAAATCCAGGTTAACTGTGAAACCTCTTTCCCACTTTGTAGTATTGTTGCCTCTTGAATTCCAATAGGTATCTTGTTGCTTGGATCCACAAAACTTGTCCCAGGTAAAATTTTCATTATACAATTGTGATGTGCAAGCTTGAAATGCACTCTAGTTTCCCTCTAATAGAGGGTAAGTCAAAATATTATGATAGTATTAATGTAATTTGATTATACACTATTGAGGTATTCTATGGAATAAATAATATATTATCAATGCACTAATGAAGAACTCAAAATAAATGAATTTATTGTTGCTACAATAGCGCCACTCTTGGGATTCTCCAAGGAGCCACTAATTTATACACATTTGGAATATTTACCTAGTCTGGAGAAATATTAAGCAATGGTAGTGATCAATCTTTGCACTCCCATGGAAGGTCTATATAGAGTCAGCAATAAATTGATTTAAAAGTGAGGTATATGCCTGAAAAATGGGAGTCCGACTCTTCAACTCTAATTTAGTGGCAAGGAAATATTCAACTCTAAATGCTTGATCTTCTACCGTATAGATTTCTAGATAAATGGTTAGCATAAATTTGTCCATTGTCCACATATCCCAAAAAGCCATGTATGTCTAGACTTTGGTTGTGTGTAAGAGAGGGGAGATCACATAAATAATCCATTATCAAAAGAAAAAGTTAAAGCACAACATTCTATGGAGAATTTTTTTAAAATTTTATTACATACCTTAGAAAGTTTGAAAGGAAATAATTGAAGCTTCCCTCTCCTTCCACACTTCATTAAATATGCCCCTTTTCCAATGCAGATGTGGCCTACAAAATCACAATCAGCAAATAGAATATGAAAAGTAAGTTTAATGAATTAAAGTAGCTTTGTTATACCTCAAGCAAATGGACTATGAGAAATTGGATTCATTCTCTACAAATGATATAGCAAGATCTAATTACATTTTTAACTGAAACAAAGATAAATTGGATTCATGCTCAACAATAGACGATATAATGAGATCTAATGATATTTTCAACTCAAACAAAGGTAAGTTGAGTAAGCTCAAACTCCAAATTGATGGCATCCAACTTCTGAGTCGTAGTTACTATATATATCTAGCTAGAGGCTATAACATAAAGATATTTGTTATATGTGAAGATAAAAAAACGAAAGGAATGTGAAATTTTGACCATAAACTATAAGTTCCTTTCAAGGACTAGATCAAACCATAAAATTTTATCAAGATAATCAACTCACCCATTCTAGTATGCTTCTAGTAGTTTCATGATAAAACTCAAACTCAATAAACTTCAAACAACATAAATTAACCAACAATATGTCTAAGGTTGGTTACCTAAGGATGTTATCATACTAAATTACCTTTTGCATCTAACATTGAAAATGACTGTGAAAGAAATGAAGACAAATTAGTGATTATGATGGATGCATGTGAATAAAAAAAGACTTTTCTTCTTGCTACAGATGAGCCTTCTAGGGGATTCTTGGATGAAGTTGATCCTGATCTGCTTTCTGAAATCAAAGAGACACTTTCTAGCTACTCTGATTTGATGGACAACAACCCTAATGCTTATGAAAATGAATATGGAAAGAAATAAGCATCGATGAACATGGCCTTGAAGAAGGTGTCTCAAAGTCTAATATGGATAGTATTTTAAATTTTTGCAGCTAGCAGAGGGTTTTCCTAGTTGGGTTCCCTAGAAAATTTTGTTTTTTTTTGCTATAGTGTGACTATGTTTTATTTTTGTTCTATTCCACTACAAATTGGTAGAGATATTTTTTGTCTTCATACAACAATTAGTTTCAAATTTATTCATTCAAGCAGTAGAAAAATTTCAAGGAAATTCTACACAAGGGACAATTAATTTATATTTTCACTTATATATTTTGCAAGTAAAATTCACAACTAAATTTTCATCCAAAGTGTTTAGCTTAATAGAAAGTGGTATCACAGCATATCTCAACATTGCCAGGCATAAATCATACTATTCAATAAGGTTGAGACTTGAGATACAAAAATCTTCCCAAGTTATGCAAGCAAGAAAACTGCTGATTTTTAGTTCTAAATCTATCCAACCGGAACAAAATTATGCCACTTTCAACACCCTCTAGTCAAAGTTATTCCTAGCCTCATTCAACTCAATTAAGAATATTTCAATCTCGTTGAGATTTATTCTTCATTTCATGCTTCTAAGTTATATATTGATGCAACCTAATATATCATTATGTTAAGTGATTATTCATTAAAAATTATTTAGTCCGTCTAGTGCATATACCTAATTTTCTGACCAATTTCTGGGAAGACTCTATCAGACATTTGCAGTAGAAATAGAAGACTGTTTTAGTACCTAGTGTTATAAAACTCTAATCTAGAAAAAGTATTTTGGGTTTTTTCCCTAAAAACATTTACAAAATTTTCAATCCCAAATCCAAGTGTTATAAAACTCTAATCTGGAAAAAGTATTTTGGATTGTTTCCCTAAAAATATGTACAAAATTTTCAATCCCAAATCCATTTCAGGGATAATTTTAGTCAAGGAGAAATTTAGTATTATTTTTGGAAAAGAAATTATTCCCGTTTTCTCAAAAGATTCCAGCGCCAAATATGAGTGAATTCACAGAACTTAATATTTGGAAATAATTAAATTTCACTTCGCTTTTCTAGGACTATATATGAGTGAATTCACAAAACGTGAGATTTAGATTCTGGAAACACTTAAATTTCACCTCATTTATTAGGATTGGAAGTTCCCTGAGATACAAACATGTACCATTAAGTATCTACTTTTCTTGTTTAAGTACAATGTTTAGTTTATAAATAGTGATACAAGAATCCTTGTATATGTGTCTTTGGTCACAACTAATGAAAATGAACTCCATCAATACACAACAAACAAGGTAGAATGTAAGAGAGCATTTACTTTTCAACATATACTATAACAAAAATAAACATCTATACAGTCATATAATGTTGTCACCACACCAAAGAAGGAATTAAAAGCAAAAATAAAAATAGGAACAGGCTTGGATTGTTATGGTTACTCTAACAAAATGTTAAATAGGATCAATATGTTAATCTAGAAAATAGTGTAGTTGATTATGATTTATTGAGCCCAAGGGGTTAGCCCAACCAAATATCATTAATGTTATTGGGTATTTGTCTATTTCTGTGCTGGTAGGTGCCCTATCTGAAATCCCTTGGGTGAGGTGCACTAGTCAATGCCAATGGGTTTACCAGGGATGCTATCCATGAATGTGGGGAAAAATCCATTGGGATTCCCTAGAGAGTTTTTCTTGGAAAGAATAAAAATAGGATTTCCTAAAGAGAATTTTTAAGATGCATACAATGTACACCCAGTAAAATCAACTCTATAGAGACAAACCATAAAAGAAGGAAAAATACATATGATTTTACGTATGTTCCCTCATTTTCCCTCTAGACCTGTGAAAAGTGAAAATATGCTACTCTTAAACTTAAAAGAAAGGATGGAAAAAATAGTGAATTTTGAACCAATCCTCCTTGTGTGGAAGAAGACAAAAAGTGGGGTGGAAATGCAGGAAGGTTAGAAATGAAACATACGTAGGCACCATTAATGGATTGAAGAGGTAAAACCTTAACTCACAACTCTCTTCAATCTTGTTTTCCCTCCCGCCCTGTGAAAAGTGAAAATATGCTACTCGTAAACTTAAAAGCAAGGATTAAAAAAGTAGTCTCTTCAATCTCATTTTCACTCTCGCTCTGTGAAAAGTGAAAATATGCTACTCGTAAACTTAAAATCAAGGATGAAAAAGATAGTGAATTTTGAAATAGAGATAGGTGTGTGTACGCCTCCCTGTGTGGAAGAAGACTAAAAGTGGGGTGTAAATGTAGCAAGGTTAGAAATGAAACATACGTGGGCACCATTAATGGATTGAAGATCCAATGGCGGGGGATTTGAGGTGTGTGTACTCCTCCCTTTGTGGAATAAGACTAAAAGTGGGGTGGAAATGTAGTGAGGTTAGAAATGAAACATACATGGGTGCCATTAATCGATTTAAGATCTAATGGTGGGGTTTGATATCAGTCTGCTACTAGTAAAACCTTAATTATAATGCTCTTCAATCTCGTT
Source organism: Pinus tabuliformis (assembly GCA_031772625.1). NCBI lineage: Eukaryota > Viridiplantae > Streptophyta > Pinopsida > Pinales > Pinaceae > Pinus > Pinus tabuliformis. The sequence goes on along the minus strand of CM062807.1, from coordinate 6,435,803 downwards.
TTCCCTCCCGACTTGTGAAAAGTGAAAATATGCTACTCTTAAACTTAAGAGAAAGGATGAAAAGAATAGAGAATTTTGAACCAGTTCTCCTTGTGTGGAAGAAGACTAAAAGTGGGGTGGAAATGCAGCAAGGTTAGAAATGAAACATACCTAGGCACCATTAATGGATTGAAGATCCAATGGTGGGGTTTGATATTAGTCTACTACTCGTAAAACCTTAATTCACAACTCCCTTCAATCTCGTTTTCCCTCCCACCCCGTGAAAAGTGAAAATATGCTACTTGTAAACTTAAAAGCAAGGATTAAAAAAATAGTCTCTTCAATCTCGTTTTCCCTCCCTCCTTGTGAAAAGTGAAAATATGCTACTGGTAAACTTAAAAGCAAGGATGAAAAAAATAGTGAACTTTGAACTAGAGATAGGTGTGTGTACTCCTCCCTATGTGGAAGAAGACTAAAAGTGGGGTGTAAATGCAGTGAGGTTAGAAATGAAACATACCTAGGTGCCATTAATGGATTGAAGATCCAATCATGGGGGATCTGAGGTGTGCGTACTCCTCCATGTGTGGAAGAAGACTAAAAGTGGGGTGGAAATGTAGCGAGGTTAGAAATGAAACATACTTGGGAGCCATTAATGGATTGAAGATCCAATGGTGGGGTTTGATATCAATCTGCTACTGGTAAAACCTTAATTCACAACACTCTTCAATCTCGTTTTCCCTCCCACCCTGTGAAAACTGAAAATATGCTACTCTTAAACTCAAAAGAAAGGATGAAAAAAATAGTGAATTTTGAAGTAGTCCTCCTTGTGTGGAAGAAGACTAAAAGTGGGGTGGAAATGCAGTGAGGTTAGAAATGAAACATACCTAGGCACCATTAATGGATTGAAGATCCAATGGTGGGGTTCAATATTAGTATGCTACTCGTAAAAACCTTAATTCACAACTCTCTTTAATCTCGTTTTCCCTCCTTCCCTGTGAAAAGTGAAAATATGCTACTCGTAAACTTAAAAGAAAGGATGAAAAAAATAGTGAATTTTGAACTCGAGATCTGAGGTGTGTGTACTCCTCCCAGTCTAGAAGAAGACTAAAAGTGAGGTGTAAATGCAACGATGTTAGAAATGAAACATACCCGTGTACCATTAATGGATTGAAGATCTAATGGTGGGGTTCGATATCAATCTGCTGCTACTGCTAAAACCTTAATTCACAACTCTCTTCAATATCGTTTTCCCTCCCGCCATTTGGAAAGTGAAAATATGCTACTGTTTTTCCCTCCCTTCACCTTATGAAAAGTGAAAATTTAATTCACAAATCTCTTCAATCTTGTTTTCCCTCCTGCCCTGTGAAAAGTGAAAATATCTAATATTTTTCCCTCCTCCCTATGAAAAGTGAAAATATACTACCTGTTTTAGAAAGTAAATGAAGATTGGAATTAGGAGGGCTTTGTTACATCAAAATTAAGGCTGAATTTTTTCAAAACTGTTAAAATTTCCCTCCTTAAAAAAAAAAATACAATATTTATAGAGTATAGAGTAGATGTGTAGGTGTAATGTCTGTATGTAAACAATTCTAAATATGAGCTTAGTTAAAGAATAATAGTAATAATAATAATAAAAGTCAAAAGTATGGGGATGAGTGCAAAAATCTAAATGTTCGCTCAATAAATAATAAAAATAATAAAATTCAATTTGTTATATTTTGATTTTGTTATTAACTTGTGAATAGGTTTTGTTACAATACCATGAGCCAATACCATGGCTTATGAATACCTCAAGCCCAAAAACCATAACTTATTTCACAACCAAAATATTTTATAACAATATGACAAGATCCTTAACCATGGATATTCACTCCCCACATTACAGTGGATATTATTACTCGTAAAAAATTCATTTTGTTATAATATCATGGGCCAGTACTATGGCTTATCAATACCACATGCTCTAAAAACATAACTTCACAATCAAAATATTTTATAACAATATGAAAATATTCTTAACCATGGATATTCATTCTCACTTTACCATGGATATTATTAACTTGGAAATAGACTTTGTTACAATACCATGGCTTGTCAATATCACATGCCCAAAAAACATAACTTATTTCATAATCAAAATATTTTAATAGGATTCTTAATCATGGATATTCACCCCCGATTTGTCATTGATATTATGAACTTTTGAATAGGCTTTGTTACAATAACATGGGTTAATACCATAGCTTATCAATACAACATGCCAAAAAATCATATCTTATTTCACAATCTAAATATTTTATAACAATATGACAAGATTCTTAACCATCGATATTCACCCCTAGTTTACCATGGATATTATTAACTTGTAAAAAGGTTTTGTTACAATACCATGAGCCAATATCATGCCTTATCAATAACACATGCCCAAAAACCATAACTTATTTCACAATAAGAATATTTTAATTTAATTTAATTTTATAACATTTTTTATTTGAGGCTAATAGGAAAAGGGTTGTAATTAGTTTTGAGATATATATAAACCCTCTATCGTAATGACTACTAAAAGTATTCCCATATATATTAAATTAAGGTTTTAATAAAATAAAAAATGAGAATACTTTTGTATTTAAAGATGAAAAATTTATATAATACAAATATTAGTAAGAACCAACATAGATCTATCTTAACTAAGGATCCAAGTGATGATAGCAAGCAAAGTGAAGGGAAGAGAGGGGGAGGGAGATAGTGACAAAGATGGAGAGAGAGAGAGAGAGAGAGAGAGAGAGAGAGAGAGAGAGAAAGAAGAAGAAGAGAGTGGGGGAGAGATATGGAGTTGGAGGGGGAGAGAGAGGGAGGAAATAACTAAGGCATAGGGAGATATAGGTGGAGAGAGAGGGAGGAAAGAACTAAGGCATAGGGAGATAGAGGTGGAGAGAGAGAGGGAGTGACAAGGGATAGATGGATAGAGAGAGAGGGAGAGAAGAGAGGAGGGGAGAGAGAGAATAGTTGTGGATAAAGATAGAGAGATAAGTGAAAGAGAGAGAGGTGGAGAGGAAGAGGGAGGGAGAATGAGATAGATATGGAGAGAGAGTGTGTATGTTTGGCGGTTAGATAGAGAGAGGGAATAAGAAAGAGACACATAGATACAAATATAGATATTATATAGTATTATATAACCAGCCTAGATCCATCTTAACCTGGATCTATGAAGCGCCAAAAAAGAGGTTTTCACATCGAGAGATTGGATCCCTCTCGGCGCTTGATAGATCTGAGTTAAGATGGATCTAGGCTGGCTTAATATGTTTGTAGTTGTATTTGATAAACTAACACTTTTTTTTATTGTTGTGCTTGAATTTTTTTTTCTATATTTGGTGTATTTATCATAATAATAATAATAATAATCTAATTTTAATTTAATTTTAAGCTTACCTTTTTTATTCAATGATTTTGTTGTTATTTTATAGAGATAGACATGTTATACTTTTGGAATTTGAAAAGGAAACACGTGCTCTTAACTTGGTTGTATTGATAACATTCAAGTGTAAGAAAGAAACATGCCCTCTTAACTTGGTTGTATTAGAAACATAAGTGTTCTTGTATACTAGGTAGGTGCAAACAAGAGAGAGTATATGGTAAGTGTATTAAATAGTTAAAAACAAATGTTAGTTAAGGAGAAAGTTACAAAAATCTAACAAATAGGCTAGGGTTAGGATATTACTGTTTTGGGACATCTAAAGTTGAAGGTACATTTTATGGAGGTGTAATCTAATCCCTTGGGTGTAGGGCACATATTATGGGTATCTTGGACTTTTGGTGTGTGTTAGTGGTGTCAACTAGTGGTGGAGTGTCCAACCAATGAGTAGGCAAAGTTTTTCATTTACAAGGTTGGCATCAATCAAGTATTCTCCCTCTCTACCCAACTCTAAGATGATGAGTGTGCATAATGGACTTACTATTGTAACAAATTGCAAATATTTGATTATCTTTAACTTCAAGGGCTTGAAGTGGCTGCGTCAACCTACAAATCTTTAAAGGAACTATGTGTTTTTCAATTAAACCCTAGTGGTAAAAGAGCTACAAAAGAGGAAGGCCTTATGGCTAATTTTAAGGGGTTGTAATGACCCTCGTCTTGTGGTAAATATGTACATATTATGCTAATGGTCCTGATATTAGTACATTCACGTATATAATGTAAATATTTTCCTATCACCTTTCATTGTGTAAATATGATAAATATTTTGTGGCTACCCTGATGTACATGTTGAAGTTCCACTGGCATGATTATGGGAAACACTTCTTAGTTATCCTTATGTACATGGGGAAGATCATAATTACTCTATGCGATAAAAAAACTAGTAATATTTTCACACTGAACACTATACAATAAAATTAACCCTAATATCTTAGTGAAGAACAAGTAAATAGCTAGACTCTGGAAGGGTTTTTGGATTGACTGTTAGTGAAACTCATTGTAGTTAGATGTGCCAATGTGTGGTGAGTGTTAGTGAGTGCTAGGGAAACACAAGGGAGCACTAGGTCAAAATGCATGAAATGAATGAATAAGAGTGTGTGACAAGGAGTGCCAATGAGTTCTAGGTGTGGTAAGAGGGGAGTGACATGGTATGCTAAGTAGCGCTAATTCATTCTAGCATGCCAGAGCGACATGAAACCAATATGTGCTAGGTGCCAAGGTGTGCCAGATAGTGCTAGGAAGTGTTAGAGAGCATTAGGGAAACACAAGGGAGAACTAGGTGAAAATAATGCATGCAAATGAATCATTAAGAGTTTGTGACAGGAACTGTCAGTGATTTCAGGGTGTGCTAAGGAGGGAGTGACAAGGTATGTTAGGCATTTCTAAGGCATTCTAGAGGCCAGGGAAACATGACAGGATGTGCTAGGTGCTAAGGTGTGCCAATGCATGCTAGGGAGAGTTATGGAGTGTCAGGGAAAAATAAGGGAGCACTAGTTTCAAATGCATAGAAATGAATGAATAGGAGTGTGTGACAGGGATTGTCATTGAATTCTAGGTGTGCCAAGGAGGGAGTGGCAAGGTATGATAGGTAGTTCCAAGGAATGCTAGAGTGCTAGGGTGACATGCTAAGATGTGCCAAGTCTTAGGGTATGCCAATGTGTGTCAGGGGGTGCCATGAGAACACAAGGGAGAACTAGTTCAAATTGCATGGAAATGAATAGATAAGAGTGTGTGATAGGGAGTATCAGCAAGTTCCAATTTTGTTAAGGAGGGAGTGACAAGGGTATATGCTAGGTAGTGCCAAGGCATGCTAGAGTGTCATGGCATGTTAGGGAGTGGTAGGGTATGTTAGCGAGTGGAAAATCATGCCAAGGAATGTAAGGGATGGTAACGTGTTCCATGTAGTGCCAGTAGATTGTTATACATGCTAGATGTTATGGCATTTGAAGACGTAAACTATGTTTCTTAGTTGTTTTATGGGCACTGTTGGATGTGAGCATTGACTTGGTAACTTGTTAAGTGGGATGAGTTAATATTGGACAGGAGAAACCTAAGATGATTTATAGTCCATTAGGGGAACAAGTCATAGTCTAGCTTTAGTAAATGTAACTTGGTAAAGTTGTTGTAGTCGAGGCAGGACTTGGTTGGGTTCCTAAGTCTAAAAGAAAATAAGGGTAGTTATGAGGGAATGATAATTAAGGAGTTCCATCGCATGCTAAGGAATGAAAAGGCATGCTGACATATGCAAGATAGTGTCAATGCATGTCAAGGAGTGTTTGGGACTGTGAGGGAATCATAAGGGAGAACTAGGTCAAAGTGAATGGAAATGAATGAATAAGAGATTATTCCAGGGAGTGTCAGTGAATTCTAGGTGCCCATTGACTAAGTTTGTTAGGATAATTTCATATTAGGACTTGTAGGAGGAAATCATACGATTGTGATAAGAGGATGGAAAAAGTAGTTTGAGACAAAGGGAGACTTTGGTCTAGGCACAACACTATTTTTTCAATGACTTGGTTGGGTTCCCAAGTCACACAAAAAGTAAGGTTATCTATGAGGGCATGAAATCTAGGGAGTGCCAAGGTGTGAAGGGAATTTCAGGAAGTGATAACACATGTTATAAAGTTCCAAGGAATGTTAGGCATGTTAATACATGCCAAGTGCTAAGGCATGCCAATGTTTGCTAGGTTCTAAGATGTGGCACCAACACATGCTAGGGATTGCCAAGGAAATAAAAGGGAGGACTTGTTTCAATTACATGTAAATGAATGAATTTGCGTGTGTGATAGGGAGTGTTAACAAGTTATAGGTTTTCTAAGGAGGGAGTGACAACGTATGATAAGCGGTGCCAATAGACGATAGAGTGCTAGGAAATCCTACTAAGATGTAACAAGTGCCATGGTGTGCCAATGTGTGCCAAGGAGTGTTAGGGAAACAAAAGGGAGCACTAGGTCATAATGCATGGAAATGAAGGAATAAGAGTGTGTGGCATGGAGTGTTAATGAGTTCCAAGTGTGTTAAGGATGAGTTACAAGGCATGCTTGGCGAGGCTAAGGAATTCTAGAGTTTTAGGGCGACATGTGGCCAAGATGTGCCAACGCGTGTAACGAAGTGTTAGTTGGGAGTGCCAGGGAAACACAACAGAGAAATATGTCAAAATGAATGGAAATGAAAAAATAAGAGTTGGTTATTGGAAGCTTCAGTGAGTTCTAGGTGTGCTAAGGACATATTGACAAGGTATGCTAGGTAGTGTTAAGGCATGCTAGAGGCTAGGGCGACATGCCAAGATGTCATAGGTTCTAGGGTGTAATAACACGCGTCAAGCAGTGATAAGGAGTGCTAGGGAAACACAAGGGAGAACTAGGTAAAAATGCATGGAAATGAATGAATAAGAGTTTGTGACCAAGAGTGTGAGCAATGTCTAGGTGTGCTAAGGAGAGAGTGATAAGGTATACTATGTAGTGCCAAGGAATGCTAGAGCATTAAGGCGGTAGGCCAAGATGTGTCAGGTTCTAGGGTGAGCTAGGGAGTATTAGGGGGTGTCAAGGAAGCATAATAAAGCACTAGTTCAAAATGCATGGAAATTAACGAATAAGAGTGTGTGAGAGCGAGTTTCAATGAGTTCTAGGTGTGTTAAGGAGGGAGTGACAAGGTTATATGCTAGGCAATGCCAAGATATGCTAAACTACCAAGGCGTGTCATGAAGTACCACGGTATGCTAGGGAGTGTCAAAGCATGCCAAGGAATGTAGGGGATGTTAATGCATGCCACATAGTGCCAAGGCATTCTACGACATGTCAGGTGCTATGGCATGTCAAGATGTAAATTGTGTTGCTTAATTGTTTTAGACCAAGGTTGGATGTGATGAGCCTTGTCTTGGTAACTTGTTAAGTGGGATGAGTGAGATTGCACATGATGATCCAGGTGGATCTTCAGACACAATGGCATAGGAAAAGCTCAAAATTAAAAATGGGAGAAATGCAATTATCATAACATCAGATCGAAGTGCTCGTCGCCCTGATTCCAATGGTGCAAACAACACTCCAATCCGAGTCCAAATGAAGGAGATAGAAATAGTCAAAGTTCTGGGTTGACTTGCAGGAAATAGGGGAAAATGAAAGTCCAAGGATGCTCCTAGAAATAGTCCCATTGCATAGATATTTTAATTATGAATCTATTACAACTTGAATGGGCTAAAATGGAATTCGGATGATGAAGTTATCATAAAAATAAATTTGCCTTTGTTCCTTTGAAAAGGAGGCAAATTCTTTGAACAATGGCATAAAAGGCTCTTAAGGAAAAATCACATTAGAGGGTGAAAAGGAGGACTTAAAACAAGGATGGAAAGAACTCCTGATCAGCAATTGTTGATATATTGGGTCGGAGGTAGGCCTTCACACAATATTGGGACCCCAGGCACTGCGATATGCCGATTGTGATTTGTGATTGGAGCCGATAGCGATGATCAGCGGATCGACGATCGAAGAAGGTTGAGGACCATGCCCCCAGGCTATTGCGACAGTGATATGCAATATGTCGATGGGGTCAATAGCGATACGCCAATATCGGTGATCGGTGATCCTCGATACAAAGGGCCGTTATATGCGATTGCGATGTGTCGATAAGGGCCAAAACTGATGGAATTATAGACCCGATTTCATAAGTTTCGAAATCTAGGAATTCAGGATTTTCAATGCATTCCTGTGTATTTGGGTTTTGTCCATGCGATGATGCGATAGTGATTTGCAACCAAAGGCAGACCTGATAGGGATTATGGATGCAATTTCATAAGTTTTGAAATCCGAAAACACAAGATTTCTTTGTATTTCCTATGTAATGAGTTTTTTTATCATTTTTCCATGCAATAGTGAATTGCGATAAAATGCCGGACCCAATGGGTTATAGACCCAATTGTATGAAATTTGAGTTCTGGCTAAAAGGCTTTAGGTCAAATTTTTCAGTGTATCCCATGTATTATGGGTTTGAATGGAAAAAGAGCTATTTCGGGGTTTCATTCGAACAGTATCCATAATAAACAAACTGGTCCCTGATTTAAGCATTTTGGTAACAAAAAAAATGACTATAAAACCCGATGGACATGGAAAAGTGTGAACAGAGAGGATTTTGGCATGCAGTTCAAGGTAGGAGCAGTGCAGGAGGGTGAAAGTTCATTTTTTCTAATCTGGACAAATTTTATATGGTTTCTACCCTTCCCGATGCCACAAATGCAGTGGTGCTATCTATTTCTCCATCTGAGTTCTCCATTTCTCAACCATTTTCCAGAATGGAGGTATAAGACTCCTTCTATGTAACTGATGATTGTATTCTTCTTTTTCATGCCATTTAATGAATGAAGGCCTCCCCATTGATCGAGCAGGGCCTAGATAAGTAGTCCAAGTTGGATGAACTCCATTATCAAGTCTTGTCATCTTCTTTCATGCTTTATGTGCTTCTTCTTCTTCTCTCATGTGCACATTAAATTTATATGGTTAAGCTACAATTTCTACAAGTGATTCTCTTAATACATCTATAAGAAAAACATTCCTGGATCAAGTGGTATCAAAGGAAGTCTTTTTAGATGTGAATTGCATGTTTGTATGCTAACAAGAAACAGGATCCAAAGAGGCGAAGGGGAACGAGAGCCTTTCAATCCCGAAGTGGGGCATGCACATCGAAGTAGAGACATGGCAGAAGACAAGGCTCATCTTGAAGAGGAAGTAAACTTCTGCAAGACCTTCTATACAATGGTATATTGTGTTGAGAAGCTGTTCTTAAGACTTGAAAAACTTGAAAGTGTAGAGAAAAGAACTCCAGAAGGACAAGGTTCAGTACACGAAGATGATGGAGGAGATCTACCTCCTTCTCCTTCCACGAGTGAAATTTCTTCTTCCTCCCATCACCATCATCATAGGAATTCAAGGGATGCACACAAGAAACCTTTCTTTAAATTAGATGTCAAATTTGATCTTCCCATGTTTAATGGTGAAAGTAACGCAAAGAAGCTTAATAATTGGATTAGGCAGTTTGAGATCTACTGCAGGATTCAACAGATTGTGGAGAATGAGGCAAAGATTCAGCTAGCCTCTCTATAGCTAAGCAGCACCGCTCTCATCTAGCGGGAGAGAAGATTGCAAAGCAGTATGAATGTGGGTAACCTTCTTCCCTCATGGCCTGATTTCATTTCTGCGTTAAAGGAACAATTTTATCCCTTGGATTACAAGCAGAAAGCATTAATGAATTGGTAGTATTTAAGGAAAGGCAAAGGTTTGGATGTTAAAATTTTTATAGAGGAGTTTAGAAAGCAAGCACTTAACTTGGGTATTGCACTTGATACACCTGAAGTAGTAACTAAGTATCTTGGATCATTACATAGTTACATTAGACATTCATTATTATTGTTTGAACCTACTACCATTGACTCGACTAGTGTAAAGGCCATTCATCTGGAAAACAGGGGAACACATGGACAAGATGACCACTCAAAGAGAGTCACAACAACCATGAGAAGGGGAGCAAAGCCCTCTTGTACAAATTGTGAGAAAGTGGGGCATGATGAAGAGAATTTCTGAAAGCTGCACCCTGAGCTGAGAACTGAGAGGAATGATAGAAAGGGGAAGCAAAAGGACATCGCCACCGTGCAGCAAGGCCTAGATTCCAAGTCAGAGGAAGATGAGAAGGTCACAGCTACAGGATTTGCATGGGGTAGGACTATTGTCTTGCGGTCCGACTCTAGAGATGAACCAAAGTTTGCAGCACTTGGGATTGTGGCAGAAGGACCCATAGATTTGGGGTCTGATTCTGGCACTGAATTAAGGATTTCAACCAACATAACTAAAAGGGCACTCCCTATAGTAGGACTCCAAGAACTTGAGGAGATCAACCACCACACCCAAGCAGAAAATGCTGAGCTAAGGAGGCTTCTACAGGAGTCAGGGGAAGAAAACCAAATATTATTACACCAGTTGCAAGCCAAGGATGCGGCATTGGAAAAGCTGCAACATAGCCATCTGAAGTTAAAAATCGATTCTCCGATTTCATATGATTTTCATGATGATGAGTTTGCTTCCTTTGAAAAGCATACTACAGGGATTGGATCCAAACTAATGAAAGAAATGGGATATCAAGGAAAGGGCCTTGGCATCAAAGTCCAAGGCATCATAAACCCCATCAAAGTCCAGGAATTGCCACGCCATGCAGGACTCGGATACACCAGAAAGGAGATGGGGGAAAGCTCCAATATAGCCAGTAAACAACCAACAACAGATGAAAAAATTCCTTCCTCATAGTCCAACGATAGCTAAGGCTCCATGAACACTTATTGAAGGAACACCAGGGGAAAGCACCCCAAGGCAGCCCCAAAAGTTTGGAGGAGAAAGAATCATTGTAGTCATTGCAACCAAGAGGGGCACCAACAAACCTGGTGTTCGATACTCCACACTCTGGAAACATCGCTAGAGGAGCTGAAAGGTGAACATGTTCAACAGATAAATCCACCCCATTCACGCTGGTCTGTTTTATTAAGTTTGTTTTTTTAGGGGTAGTAGCTTGTTATGGCCACCACTGTAAATCATACGTTGCAAGTAAATGTAAAAATGATGGTGTGTTTCCCATCACTTAAAATATGCAACAATGATATTTTGACCTTTCCTTGTTAGTATTTGAGGCATTAATTACTTTTCTTGTAATCCTTGGCAAATGAGTGTGCTATGAACTCTTGGCAAAGAGGGGTTGTTGAGTCATGTGTGGTGTGCATGATTGCAAAAAATGTACTAGTTTCGTGTGCAGGAGATTGAAAGTGTGGATTGGGACAACATGCTAAGTGTAAAAGTTTTTGGTAGTCCAAAAGCTCCTCAATGGGAAGGATTGATCCAGTTGGATCTTCAGACACAGTGGCATGGGAAAAGCTCAAAATTCAAATTTTCAGAAAGGCAATTATCTTAACATCAGATCGAAGTGCTCGTCACTTTGATTCCAACTGTGTGAATGGCATTCCAATCTGAGTCGAAATGAAGGAGATAGAAGTAGTCAAAGTTCTAGGTTGACTTACAGGAAACAGGGGAAAATGAAAGTCCAAGGATGCTCCTAGAAATAGTCTCGTTGAGTAGATATTTTCATTCTAAAACTACTGCAACTTGAATGGGCTAAAATGGACTTTGGATGATGAAGTTATTGCAAGAAGAAGTTTGCCTTTGTTCCTTTGAAAGGGAGGCAAATTCTTTGAAAAATGGCATAAAAGGCTCTCAAGGAAAAATTGCATCAGAGGGTGAAAAGAAGGACTTAACACAAGGGCAGAAAGAACTCCCAATCAGTGATCGCCGATATATCAGGTCATAGGTAGGCCTTCGCTAGATATCGGGACCCTAGGCACTATAATATGCCGATTGCGATTTACAATTGGAGCCGATAGCGAAGATCGGTGATCGGAGAAGGTTGAGGACCATGCCCTCGGGCCATTGCAACAATGATATGTGATATTCCGATGGTTCCGATAGCGATATGATGATATCGAAGATCGGCGATCTGTGATCAGTGATCCCCGATACAAAGGGTCGTTATATGTGATTGTGACTTGCGATTGCGATGTGCTGATAAGGGCCGGACCCAATGGAATTATAGACCCGCTTTCATAAGTTTTGAAATCCGGGAATTCAGGATTTTCAAAGCATTCCCGTGTATTTTGTTTTTTCCATGTGACAATGCAATAACGATTTGCAACCAAAGGCGGACTTGATAGGGATTATGGATGCGATTTCATAAGTTTTGAAACCAGAAATGCGAGATTTCTTTGTATTTCCTGTGTAATGGGTTTTTTGATCATTTCACCATGCGATAGAGAATTACGATAAAATGCTGGACCTGATGGGTTATAGACCTGATTGTATGAAATTTGAGTTTTGGCTAAAAGGCTTTCGGTCGATTTTTCAGTGTATCCCATGTATTATGGGTTTGAAGGGAAAAAGAGTTATTTCGGGGTTTTGTTCGAACAGTCTCCATAATAAAAAAACCAACCCTTGATTTAAGCATTTTGGTAACAAAATAATGACTATAAAACCAGATGGACATGGAAAAGTGCAGAGAGAGAGGATTTTGGCACACAGTTCGAGGCAGGAGCAGTGCAAGAGGGTGAAAGTTCATTTTGTCTAAATTGGAAAAATTTTATATGGTTTCTACCCTTCTTGATGCCACGAACGCAGTGGTGCTATCTGTTTCTCCATATGAGTTCTCCATTTCTTTGCCATTTTCCAGAATGGAGGTATAAGACTCCTTCTATGTAACTGATGATTGTATTCTTCTTTTTCATGCCATTTAATGAATGAAGGCCTCCGCATTGATCGAGCAGGGGTAGTCCAAGTCAGCCGAACTCTGTTATCAAGTCTTGGCATCTTCTTTCATGCTTTATGTGTTTCTTCTTCTTCTCTCATGTGCACATCAAATTTCTATGGTTAAGCTGCAATTTCTACATGTGATTCTGGAAAAGATTGCTAGATCACATGAGTACCCTAAGATGTGTTACAAGTAGTTCTCAGGTGAAAAAGGCAGATGTTGAATTTCCATGGCACATGAGAATCTAGGTTTGGCCTTAGAATTTTTTATCTGAACACAATCAAGTCCCACAACACATCTACTATGCAGAATGAAATCTTCCATGAAAGAAAAAGTAATGGATTGAATGCACATAGTTTAGGTTGTGCACATCTTCATATGTTAATGCTTATTATTATGATATGCAATAGCCATTTATATGTCTGGTGTAAGACTCCTCTGGAGATTTCTATCCAACAACAACATCTCTGTGATAAAATGTGTACTGTCAGAGGTAGCTCCATCAAAAATAGCAAGCAAAAGGGACCTTACTATGCACACAGATGAAGAACTAAGAATATTGTTATCTATGAGTGTTGATGTGGAGGTATGGGACAAAATTACATAGGAAGTGAACCTTTTTGTTCAACCAATCAAGATCTAAGAAGGAAAATGTGTGATTATATATACGTATGTGATAGTATTTGGAGAAATGCCAACCTAACCCACAAATTTATTGACATTTTGTTGGAGTTGACCTATAATTGTTCCTAAATTTAATAAACATGTAAAATAGGACTGGCTTTTCAATACAAAATTTAAATTGGTAAGAACATGGCCAATTGTGAAAGTGTAAAAATTGGTATGGTTTAAAGGGACCGATCCCTTTGAAAAATCTTAAATGTGGTAATGAAGGTTGAGCCTCGTTCTAGAACCACTTTAGGCGTCCATCTTAGGAATTGTTGTAGTATGCAACACTTCATAACAATTTATGTAGCAGGATGTCAACACTTGTATAGTGACATGGGGTTGGAGTTGGCCTATCAAAGCTCATTGGTCTACTTTGGAACTTCTCTAGGGTGATGCCTTAGATGATTTGGAGTACGAGGGAATCATTTGATATTTAGTTTGCATTGAAGAAGCTTTGGAGGCTAGATAATACAAAAAAACCCCTTGTTTTGAACAAGGAAGCACATGCCACTAAAGAAAGTAATAGAAAGTACACAGATTTGAAACTCAAATCACATCACTATTTATTACTCTTTGAAACAAGAAAAAACTAAAACTCTGAAACACTACTATTAACTTTTCCTTTAGTCTAGAAATATGGAAACATGTACTGTAACAATGTCTCAAATTTCTTAACTCCTAATCCTAATGCACATTCCTTGCATAGATAGACAAGACAATTAAAATATGCCGCTAGTGAATATGATATGAGATATTCAAACATGCTTCCTTAGCTAACACTGAGGAATAATAACTAGGGAAGTGCTCCTTTTAACTATGCATGCAAAAACTAAATAAAGCAAAGAGTTTCAATACTCTAAGTGCCAAAAACGAATCCACTGCCTAAGGTAAGTGCTTTGCCCAGAACAAGATATTAAGGATTCAGAAACTTTGTTGCTTCCTTCAAGAGAGGTGTGTGCCAAACAAAACTAAGCTATCATTCACTATCCTCCAACTTCATTCACCTTTAACAAAAGTCTTGTGGCCAGAAAAAGATAAGAGACCAATATCCAACAAAATTTGCTGACTAACCAGAGACCCTTATGCTCAAATAGTGAGATAATAAGGGAGTGTCAACTAGGGTGGAATATTTCGCCACTGAAATTGACAAGAGATAGAAGGGGTCAAAAACTATCAGACCTAATGCTCAAGAGCAAAATAATTAATCCACACTTTCTGTTCCAAAATGAATTCAATCCTTCTTTATTTGTAGATTTTCCAAAGGGGTTTCATATACTTAAGTGATTGAGTAAACCTTACTCCAAACCCCAAATTTGGGTTTTTTAAGCCCAGTTTCCCCAAAAATTGCCCAACAATGGGTATTTTGGGGGTTTTTCCCCTTTATGGAGGACTATAGTCTATGGGGATGGATAGGATATTACGTCCCATTTGTCCTCAATTTGTAGAGGACATTACATGGCACCTAATAAAAGAAACAATGATTTAGTTTAGGAGGTAATAACTAAATTCTTATTTCTTTCCACATAAGACATACATCTTGCAAAAATGATAATGGGGTACAAATACTACAAAAGGCCTCAATCTTACTAGCATTGTCATAGTCCAAGAATAAAAACCCTTTCAGGTGAAACAAGGTCAGTACCACATACTACAAGCACAAATGACAAATTCAAAAACAGTATACTTGTTCAATGAAATAATGATGAATCATATTAGCACACTTTAAATTTAATAGCTCTTGATTTGTAGTGTCAATCAAAATTTCTTAGGTTGGATCATAATTAAGTACTCAATGTTGTTTTGGTTCCAATTTGGGGAAAAGGAGGAGCTCTTAGTGACAATGGGATGATTAGGTTTTTCAGAAGGGAACTCTGCTATACTTTTCAACATACAAGCCATTCATTCTAGTGGAGGACATATAGAGAAGCCTTTAATAAGGACCTTTCCAAGATCAATTTGGAGGAAAATCCATTTTCAATGCTTAAACATAGTTCTATATTTAAACAAGAGTAGTCCTTTTTCAAAACAATGATTAATTCCCATGAAATTTGAGCCAAGCTAACATGTTGACCATTTATTCTTCTACTAGACAAGGAAGCATTTATGAAAAGTCCTTTGCCCTTTGATCTAGTATTTGATGTAAATATCTTGATTAGAAATGTAATAAGAGATGCAATTTATATTAAAGAAAAGGGAAAAGTAGAGGGCCAGTTAATAATTATCTCTAAAAGAATCTCAATAGAATCCTAACATATTTGAAATGGAAAAGGATAACTCCATGGTTATTTTTTGCTTTAGAAACTTTGCTAATTTCCATGATTGAAGCATGTATTCATGCCTTGAAAGAAGCTCACAAATGCTTTTGATATTGGTTGAAGCAAAGAAAATGTGCAAAGTTACACTCACATAGAGGTATGGAAAAAAAGTATGTGGAGCTTGTTGTCCCAGACTCCAAACAAAGAATGGATAAAAGGTGAAAAAGCCAACTCAAAAGGTATGTGTAGCTTTTTTCATGTAGAGGTAGGTGTTAACTCCACACTCTACAATGAAGGCTTTGTGGTGCAAGTGAAACAAAGGTTTTCATGCAGAACTTTGGATTAAAAGGAGTGGAGCTTGATGCTACATGTCCACTATTACCCCACTTTCTGTATGAGTTACAGGAGATGAAAATAATGAGATATGGGAGATACAGAGTAGATGCTATTTTTATTCAAATTTAATAAAAAATATTACTGTCTTCCTCGATCTAAAAGAAACATTTTCCATAAAATATTTTCTCCATGAACCTGATTTAAAATGAATCTCTTTCATTGACGCACCCAGCCGCAAATAGAAACAATGTCAATGGGCCAATTTTAGTTTAGAAAATTCACAATTAGTTTCAATTGTAATATCTCCTATTTTTAGTTCAGATTTCAGTTACAAGCAGTGAAACAGGACTCGCCGATCAATCGCAATTAATCATGATCCGGTATTTGCTTGCTTTCCAAATGATCTGTTCTAAATATTTGTGAGTCAAACTCACGTTGACCAATTTTAACTGATGGTCAATGCAAGTTTTTCAAGTTTAGGTATGCCGCATTGCTAAAAACTAAACGTCAGTCGTTCCAAAATTTATTTCTCATTTCTCAGGCCCAAAACTCATACGTCGATACCTTTAGTAATAAATCACTGCTCACTATTACATAGTCCAGACTCAATATTGGGGAACTGCCAAGGTGAACCTAAGTCCAGATTCCATATTGGGCAATCACCAATGCATGCTCTATCCATACTTCATATCTACCCTCGTGCAGTCGTGAGTCACCTTCAGCATGTGTTACCTTTAGGCTTAGCCACTTCACTATTCAACAATCAAGGTACATTGGCACTTGGCTTAAATAATAGGTATATTACTATATTGATGTTTCAATGTCGTTTTCAATGGAAAGTTTCAAGTTTCACTATTCAGTAATTGAATGTTCGGCGTATTCCTTTGGTTATGACTTTTCAGCCCTATAAATGGGGCTTAAATAGATTTTTAAAATGCAATAGGAAATGGTTTCATACCAACCATCAACCAATTCATCAAGCATTCCTTCCTTGGTCGATGTCTTGCCAACTTCAAAGGCTTTAACCATGCATTCACAACTTTGGGTATTTTTGTTCTTCTAGAATTTTTTATTGATGTATTGGTTCAGTTGTCTTATGCTAAAAGAACTTGAAAATTCAAGTTTACAATGCAATATATGTTGATAATGTTTCCTTTAGGTAGAATTTCCTCATATATACCTAATTGTGTTCAAATTCATAATGATATATTAGGTCGAAATGTGCTTGTGTTGCTGGACAGACTCCTCTTTGATCCTTAACAAAACCTCATATCCTTTAAAACCAACCCTCTTCTTTGCGAAGTTATATATGGCATTTCTAATTTTAAATTTTTATTGTATTTTACAAGAGCCAAATTAAATAAGGCACAAATCCAGATCTAAATAGAAGCTGCAATTTAAGCACAAGTCCAAAACAACAACAATGCCGAGGGAGAAGAACTTTTCTTGGGCTTATTGTGACAAGATTCTTGGAGACCCTAAGCTCCTTTGTAAATTTTTCAGAGCGAAATGTAGTGGAGCCATTTATAGATTCAAGTACCACCTTCTACAAATACCTGGCCATGATATAGGTCTCTACAAAAATGTTGACGAAAATGTGAAACACCAAGAAACCTTGGCCATTGATCTGTTGATTCAGCATAATGAAAAGAAAGAAAAGCAACAAAAAAGAACTAGGAACTCCAGAATTGACCATTTTTCTTCCACTACCCCATTGTCATCTCCCTCTATTGAATCCTCAATGCAGTTCCCAAGTTTCCCACACATGCCTCCAAGTCCAAGTCAAACTCAAGGCCAAATGAATCCTCCTGCATTCAACATTGGAGGTGGAAACATAGACACCCTTTTTTCTCCCCGCAAAAAACCCGGTTCCCAACCTACCTTGGATACCACTAGTTGGAAAAAAAATATCCATAGTTAGGCAAGGAAGGCCATTTCTAACTTTTGGTATTATTCTAACATACCTTTCCACTATGCCATAAGTCCTTATTGGCAAGCTATGATTGATACAGTTGCTGTTGCAGGTCTAGGGTTCAAAGCTCCTTCATTAGAGAGAATTAGGACAAATTTTCTATTACAAAGTGTTGAAGATTCCATGCTTGTGCTATTTGAGTTTCGTTCATCATGGGTAGAAATAGGGTGCACGATCATGAGTGATGGATGGGCATATCAGAGGAATAGAACTTTAATAAATCTCCTTGTATCTTGTCCAATAGGTATAATGTTTCTCAAATCAGTGGATGCCTCAGACAAGGTTAAGACTGTACAATGTATTTGTAAAATGATGGAGGAATTCGTTCAAGAAGTGGGAGAAGAACATGTTGTACAAATTATCACTGAAAATGCAACTAATTATATGGTTGCTGGTAGACTTTTTGAGATTAGGCACCCCACTACTTTTTGGACATATTGTGTTGCCCATTGTATAGATTTAATTCTTGAGGACATTACTAAGCTTCATTGGATACATGAGGTTGTGGAGAAGGAAAAATCCATAAGCAAATACCTATACAACCACATTATTTTCCTAAATACCATGAGAAAATACACTGAAGGTAAAGAAATTGTTCGACCTGCATTGACTAGATTTGCAACAAATTTCATATCTTTGCAATTTGTGGTTGAGCAAAAGATAAATATGAAGACAATGTCCTTGGCACCTGAGTGGATGACATCTAAACATTCGAAGACCCTTGAAGGCATTAAAATTGTTGCACTTGTGTTTAGTGACGGTTTCTGGAAAGATGTCGAAGAGATTATTGTTGTGATGGAGTCCCTTGTTAGAGTTCTCGAGTACTTCAAGTCTTTTAACTTTTTCATGTTTTAAATTTCATTTCAAGCTTCTTTATATTTTCAAAGTTTAATATTAATTTAAATTTGAAAGCTTGAACTTTCAGGATGGTTGATGGTGACAAACCCTCTATGGGTTACATTTATGAGGTGATGGATCTCGCAAAGGAGGCCATCAAAAGAAGATATGGGGATGAGGAGGCAAATTATATGCCTCTTTGGGACATTATTGATGCACATTGGGATAGGAAATTGCATTCCCCCTTACATCCTACTAGGTACTTCTTAAAACCATAGTATTTTTATGATAAGAGCAAATTTAATGAGGATTGGGAGGTTCACAGAGGACTTATGACATGCATGGAAAGGTGCTTCCCTAATCTAGAATTTCAAAGTCATGTCTTTTCCCAACTATAGGATTATAGAGCACCACCTAAGTTATTTTCCTATACCAGTGTTATAGGAGAAAGGTCTAAGGTGTTGTTAGGTACCCTTTGAGGCTTGAAGGCTTTATCAGTTCACTAAATTTGTTTAAACTTTATTTTGTATGTTAAATGTCATATTAAATTTTGTTGTCTTTTTAAGTTTTTACTATTTATTATTTAGTACATCTACTCACGAACCCTTGCCACTTGCTATGTCTTTGGTGGTAAAACTTTTGTAGTGATATTCCAGATTTGAAGATATTTTCCATTCGAATCTTAAACCAAGCATGCAGTGCTTCAGGTTGTGAGTGAAACTAGAGCATGTTTGAGAAAATACATTCTAATAAGCACAACCTATTGACACAAAAGTGCTTAAACGACCTTGTATTTTTCCATTACAATCCACAACTTCGCAACAAGAAAATACTAGGTGAGAGCTTGAATTTGAAGGTTTCATAATCTAATATGGAATTTAAAGTTTAAACTTTAAAGTTCAAAGTCAAACTTAAATTCACATTTCAATGTCTCATGATAATGATAGGTTTGGTTCATTCACCAATAGACCTTGAAGAGATAGATTTGTAAACTACAAATGCAACAGATTGGGTCCAATTAGAGGGGGATCCTCTTTTAATCCTACATGACTTGAAGAACTTTGAGAGTCAAGCAAGCATAGGAGTGGGAGCAATTGCTTGTAGCTCTCACTCTTAAGAGTCTTAGAATCTTAGTTACTGATTTTTTGTAATTAGTATGCAGTTGTTTATAAACTTTTAGAAGCAGTTGCTTCTAGTTCTATGTAGTCACTAGTTAGGAGTCATGACTCAGTACTTTGGATCATGTTTGGACTCATAACATATATGAGATGCTTATTAATTCATGATATTTTGGACATCTATTGATATTATGAAGTGTTTGGACATGAATTTACTGAATATCAATGAAAAATGTATTTTTTTAATTCAATATATGTGTATATTTTTATTTATTAAATTCATTGAATTTTTCCTGAATTGTTTTTTGATTTTTCTCCAATCTAATTAAAAATCTTATCTCTTTTGCCTCACCAATTTTTTGTCTATTCTAAGTCTGGTAACATTGGTTACAATTTTCATTCTTCACTTATGAGTGCTAAGGTGTGATACAGACTGCCCATGCATGCTGAGGAGTGTTAGGGAGTACTAGGACAACACAATGGAGCACTAGGTCAAAATGCATGGAAGTGAATGAATATGAGGTTGTGTTGGGGAGTGTCAATCAGTGCTAGTTGTCATGCCAAGGAGGGAGTGACAAGGCATGCTAAGAACGAGTAAGGCATGCCAGGTAATATCAGGGAATGTCAAGAAGTTCTAGAGTGTGCTAGGTAGTTCTGGGGTGTGCTAACATGTGCCAAATAGTGCCAAGGCATTCGAGGTGCTAAGACATGCTAGGATGTGTAACGTGCAAGAGTATGCCAATATGCGTCAAGGAGTTTCAAGGCAAAAAAAGAAATAACCAAGCTAAAATGAAAGGAAATGAACACATAAGATGGATAATAAGTCAGGCTTTATCTTTTTCAAAAGGGGCATGCTAGGCACACTAATAATATGCTCCAATATATTCCAAGTGCCAATGTGTTCCAAGTGCTAATTTCTATCAATGCAATATTATGCCAAGGAGTTCCAGGACATGCTAGGGACTACAAGGAATCCCAACACATGCTAGGGGAGTGTTATGCTATGCTATGGCATGCCAACATGTGCTTTGGCATCCTACTCATGGCAAGATGTTCTAGGTACAAAGATGTTTTAGGTACAAAGATGTTCCAAGACATGCAAGGTGCCAAGGAATGTTAGCGTATTGCTCCAAAGCATGTTAAGGTGTGCCATGAGTGTTGAGGAGTGCTAGGTCTCTTTCATTAATAGAATTGACAGAGCTTGATTGGGTATTAAACAATATAGTTCCTACACACACTAGTGGAACTTTATTTAAAGGAAATTTTCTAGATAATAAACCTAATAGAGATGAATCATGTGTTGACTCATAGGAAGACTATATTCTTATGACTTTAGGGAAATGATACACACTAATTAATTCTTAACAAATTCATTGGCTATTACAACCACTATGACCTTGGACACATAATGAAAAAGACTCCACAACAATGGTCTTAAATAATTATATTTTGACAAAAAATATAGTAACAGGTACATAGTGTCATCAAAAACTCAATGGAATGATCAATGATGATGAAATTTTTTTGACCATCACCAAAAGTAACAAAAAAGAGCATTGGTGAGGGTCAATAAAAGATCATCACTTCAAGTGTCACCAAAGAGAGAATTAGTGATGGGCCTTTAACAACCCTCACCAAAAGTGTCACCAAAGAGAGAATTAGTGATGGGAAATTAACGACCCTCACCAAAGTGTCACTGAAAATAGCTTTGGTGACCAACCTTAAAGGACCATCACTATATACACTTACAACAACAATTTTTTAAAGACCGTCACCATATGCGACATTGGTGATGGACATTAAAGGTATGTCACAGGCATGAAACATCATCAAAAACTTATTGGAATGATAAATGATGACAAACATTTAATGACCTTCACCAAAAGTAACCAAAAATATCATTGGTGACGGTGAATAAAAGATCGTCACTAGAAGTGTCACCAAAGAGAGAATCAGTGATGGGCCTTTAACGACCCTCACCAAAAGTGTCACCAAAGAGAGAATTAGTGACGGGTCTTTAATGACCCTCACCAAAAGTGTCATTGAAAATGGCTTTGGTGACAAATCGTAAAGGACCATCACTATATACACTTACAACAATGCTTTTTTAAAGACTATCACCATATGTGACGTTGGTGACGGACCTTAAAGGTCTGTCACAAGCATGACCCTCACCAATGACCTTTTTTCTTGTAGTGTTCCACCTTTTTGCTTGTTTGACTAGCGGTCTTTGTTCAGCATGTTGATTACTTTTCCATGCTTATGATCTAATTCTAGTGAGTTTGAAGGTCTTTCTTTTTGTGTTTGGGTTTCCTTTGCTATGTAAATATTCATCGTACTCACACACAAAGTTGTAAAAAATGTCATGCAAGTGTCGTCATGGTTGTCCGAAGGTCTTTCACAAGTGTCGCACTTGTCTCTCTCAACTCGAAGACACTCTAACTGAGTGCATGTTTCATCTTGTTCTCATGGTGTTCTATGTTGTCTTATCTTAGAGCATGCTAAGTGTATGTTCATAATGTCAGTATGCACATGTTTGCTTGGTTTTGACACTTAGCCATTTTCTTGAAAATATGTTTGACCAAACAACCCTCTCCCACCAAACCTCGATTGAGCTACATTGCGTAGTATTAGCCCTTAGTGACCCTTCTCTACTACCTAGAACTATGTAGTGCTTGAGGTTGTCCTCCACATCAGCTGCACTATGCAATCTCGGAGGTGAGAAACATGTATGCCTCCCAAAATTGCATAGAAACTACCTCCCTCTGTAACTGAACTGTGGATTTCTCAACCACAGTCATCAACCCTCCCTGTTTCCCGCCGAGAGCCTACACTACTTGGAGACCTCAGTTTAGACTATTCCCCAAAATTGTGTAGACATGCCCAGTTGGTCATCTACTGCCTTGCTCTGCATTGTTCCCCAAAATTGCACAAAGCTGCCTAAATGACCCTTTCTCCCTTGCTCTACCCTACCTCCAAAGAATGCACAGACATGTCTAGTAGTTCCCTTGCTGACTGTCCTACATTGTTCCTGGAGATTACGAATTCATGTCCAACAATCCCTCTGCAGCCCGCTCTGTCTTCCCTCTGAAAACTTCATAGAAGTTTCCTCCCCCATGGTCCCATGTTGCAGCTGATACTAGTGACTCTCATTATGAAATCCTTCCCCTAGTGATCACTATGCATTTTTTCTTGATAGTGTAGGTTTTCCTCCCAGAATGCCTCATTCTAGCCTGAGCTACGCTCTATGTTGTCTCAATGAGTTTTTCTCCCTCCTTGTCACTCAAAACACAAGAACATTACATCATGCTAGACTAGGAGGTTTTGAATTTGATGTCATCCCGTCATGAGTGAATCGCAGGAACAGGTACACTAGTAGATCATGGCAAGATGACGAATGGGATGAAGAAGGAGCACACATCCTAGAAGACTTGCTTATAGTTGGACAAATGTACTAAGCATATCAAGAAACAAGCAAAAGGAGCACATGCATTGAACCATCAAGAAAGACCAAGATCATTGAAGACCCCGCAACGCCATGCCATGCAACGGAGAAGAAAAAGCACACCAAGAGTACATCCATCACTCAGCAATGCAATAGGTTGACATAGACACCACAATTAACCAGTAAATGTTAGTAGTGTCATGTCGAGTTGTGTCATGAACTGTCTTGGCCACATCACCATTATGGGCCATATCTGTTGTAACTTAATTTAATGTAAAGTGAATTCCAATGGAAACACATAGAAGTTGAAGAGTCATGTCAGTTGAAATGTCATGGGAGGTTGAATAATTATGAGGGTAGTCCAAGAGTCACAAGTGTCAAGCATCACCCTTGGCTATATATACCCCTCCCATTCTATGAGCAAAGGACTTTTGACATTGGTTCCTCCCACATAGCCTTGACAGTCTATAGTTTATTCTTTGAGGAGCGAGGAGTGGCTTGAATGTCCCACTACCGGGACTAGTGATGTATGTTGTACAGATGTGTCTTGGGACTTTTTCTTATTTTAGAAGCTTGTTTTAGGCCAGCATGATTTCATGCATGTTTTTTAGATGTTTGTATGCCTACTCTTTAAACATTTGTAGTGGATGTTTGCTTTACCAGTACTAAGATAGTTGAACTACTTTGGTTATTTAGTACTTACGTTTTGAAGATGTGTTTTATTTTTTATCACTATTGTGTCGTCTATGTGGACTACTCTGCAGGAAATTAGACAAACCGTTCTTGTTTTCTTAGTTATAATGACCATCACCCACATGTGGACTACTCCATTGAATGGTGTATGTGTTTTCCCTTGCACTTTGGTTTTAACGACTACAACATCCATTGTGGACTACTCATTGGATAGACCCTTGTTGTTTCCGCATGTGTCTCTCCCTGGGTGGTACTACTACCTCTAATCTAGAGGTTCACTTTTACCCTCTCCCTTACAGTAAGAGAACCCAGACACAAAGTTACCATATGCACTCACCAGACATACTCACCTCACTTTTCGAAGATGCAAACATAACACTCTCATGTGCTTAATAGTAAGAGTTAAGGAAAATATCTAAGATAATGGCAACCAGGCCATCGTACCAAATGGGATTCCCACACCAAACGATGTGAGGTCTAGTTGGGACTTCATACCGGGGTGATCCCCTGAAAGTTAGCGGGTCCAACACCATCAAAATTTCTGGTGCTAGAAGGAGGGCCGCTAGTAGTTTATGGTTGAATGTCCTACCAACCCCACTTATCTATCATATGGTCAAGGCAGTAACAAGAACTCCCTCTCTCCCACGTGAAACTCTAAAGTTGTTTATTCTTCACCTCTCAAACTTGAACAAGAAATTTCATATCATCACATCCCTATTTTCCATCCCATCACCTGTCAATTTGCTAAAGTTAGCATTGATTCCAGGAGTGCACACTTTTCCCTCTTTGTAGAGGAAGAAAAAGACTACATCCATAGGAGTGGTAGTCTCATATGTGGAAGAATCAATCCTCGCTACTCTTGAAGAGATGGTAGAAGCTGTTGAAAATGAGGAGTATCCTCTAGTTTTCCTAGAAGGAGAAGAAGATAAGCTCTTACTCGTGGGTTCAGGTTCCAGTAGAGGCAGTGGAGGGGAACGTATCAGAGGAGGCGAAGGCAGAGATGAAACAACATATTCAAAGTTTGAATGGTCAGAGGATGAAGAAGAGGAGGAGGATGAGGAAGAGGATAATATTGTTGACCAAAATGTGGAATGGATGATAGAGGGCCCTTTGGCACTCCTGGGTGTCTTGCACAAAATGCCAAAACACACAAAGAAGCTCTTAACAAAGTATGACCCTGACAGAGAAATGAAGGTGGAAGATCATTTAGAGACATTCTACATACATCTGTAGACACTCGAGGTACATTATAATAATGTTGCATGTAGACTATTTCCATGTACCTTGGATGGCAGAGAAGCCATATGGTACCATAGCCTTCCTACCAACTCCATTAAAACTAGCAGGTGTTCAAGAGAATTTTCCTTGAGAAATTTGCTAAATGAAAAACCCTTGCCATGTTTCTAAAGTAGTTGGGTAGTCTCAAGATGGAGTAGAAATAAAAAGTGAAATATTTTAACCAAAGGTTTAACTGTATCTTGAACAAGTTCACTGCAGACACCAAACATCATGACTCCATCATAGTTGACTACTAGACATCTGCATTACCGACTAACATTGCATAGTTCATCAAGAGAGCTACGAAACCAACACTTTCGGAAAATCTCGAAAAGACAAATAATTTGGAGAAAGACCTGTGTGCTATTGGAGTCATTTTAGATGAAAAATAAACTAAGGAATCCAAAGCCGCAGGTAGGAGGTCTAAGACTACTATGGGTAAGGAAAAGGAAAAGGAAGCAAGTGAAATTGAAATCCTTACTTATGTCATCAAGTCCTTGACAACCAAAGTTTCTAAACTCAAGCAGTGGATGAGCGAGACAACCATCGATAGTAGGCCTCACAGAATTATACAGAAGAAAAGCTCAACTTCAGGCAATAACAACAGTCACACGGCCAAATTTGCACAGAGATCTAACCTCGTGTTCAACCTAGAAGCGATTGCAACAGATCATTATTGCACGTTCCATGGTGAACGATGTTCGGAGAGGACTTGCCAAGGGTGGAACCAAGCAATGAGAAATTTGGCTACACAGTTGACTCACGAATTTATGGTTAGTGATCAGGATGACTTGGAGGATGAAGAGGAAGAGGAAGTTGTTGCATCTGATAAAGCTCCAAGTTCTGGGCACGTAATCAACATGTATTATTGTGCTAACGGTGCCTAGAGGACAACCACTGAGAAGGAGCCTACGAGCAACCATTTGGCCCCAAAGAAAACATTTAGTCTCAAGCTGCTTGGAGTTCGAGTGCATGAACAACAGCATCAAGTATGAAGCACTTGTTTTGGGCTTATAGAAATCCATCAACCTCAACGTTGTTGTGCTTAATGTGGTAGGTGATTCAGAGATCATGCTACGTTAGGTACGTAACACCATACACTGTGTTTGAACCTGTCTTAAGAGTTACTAATAAGAGGTATGGCAATCTCCAACTTCCAAGCCTTCAATATTATTTATGTACCAATAAGCGTAATGTAGTTGCAGTTGCTCTTGCAAATGAAACTGCTAGGATGACACTGCTTAGGGATAGATGTTCTGTTGA
Source organism: Pinus tabuliformis (assembly GCA_031772625.1). Classification (NCBI taxonomy): domain Eukaryota; kingdom Viridiplantae; phylum Streptophyta; class Pinopsida; order Pinales; family Pinaceae; genus Pinus; species Pinus tabuliformis. Next base: position 6,409,162 of record CM062807.1, on the reverse strand, counting down.
AATTTTATATAAGCCAACTATCCCTAATAACATCACTAATTTATGTTTTTTTTATGATGATTAATAGATACTGCATTTAGTGGTCAACGCTAATGTTTTCAAGGATGTGGTGATAGATAAAGACAAGCACGAGCAGTCTCTGTAGAGCAAAGTTGATCATAGTAAATGCAACCTAATCCCCAAGGGTGTGGTATAACTGGAGAAGCTATATGACCTACAAAACCACTTTCAGGGGCCCATGAATGCCAAAACCCATATTTCACAATGTTGTATGAACAGATCAACCTAGGAACTAACAAACATTTGAAGTTTATAAATCTCGGTATATGTTACACACCAGAAGAGTGGCAAGATTTTGTCCACCTTTTTAGATAGTACCATGATGTGTTTACGTGGATGTACAAAGAATTCAAAATATAAGAGATGCGAATAATCGAGTACATCATTCCAATCAAAGAAGGGGCCAGGCTTTTTTAGCAGAAGCTAAGGAAGGTACATCTATCACTTGAGCCTCTCATACAAAAAGAATTGACTAAGCTACTAGATGCTTAGATCATTTACAAGGTTTTTCATTCCACATGGGTTTCAAACTTAGTCCTTGTCAGGAAGAAGTCTGGGGAGATGTGCCTGTGCATTGTTTTTTAAATCTTAATCGTGCCTTAACTACCTAGTTTCATCTGTGGAGAACATATTACATATAGTATCTCGAGTAGAGATCTTCTGTTTGCTAGATGATTTATCAGGATATAATCAAGTTTTGGTGGCAGAGCTTGACAGATTGAAAACACCATTATATACCATGTGGGTTAGGTGCGCTTACCGTAGAATGTTGTTTGGGTTGGTAAATGAAGACCCTACATTTCAGCATGCAATGGACCTTTCTTTCCATGGGCTCATCAGGAAGACTGTAGTGGTCTACCTCGATGACATGATAGTCTTCTCTAGATAGTGGTTAGACCACCTGCACCATCTCAAGAAAATATTTGAGTCATGTCGGAGGTATGGGATATCCTTGAATCCCAAGAAGAGCGTCTTCGCAGTGTCTGAGGGTAACCTCCTTGGGCACATCATTTCCAAGAGTGGGATCAAGGTAGATCCGGATAGAGTCTGAACCATCATGCAAATATCTCATCTCGTGAATAAGAAATCTATGTAGTCCTTCCTAGGGAAGATCAACTTCCTTAGAAATTTCATCTCTGATTATGCATAGATTTTCAAACATATACAAGATATGACCAAGAAGGACGTAGTGTATAGTTCGGTAAACAAGGAAAATGAAGCATTTACCCAGATTAAGTAAGCCTGAGCAGAGGCACTTGCACTGTACAACCCAAACTTCAACAAAAATTTCTTGTTGTACATGTTTGCTTCTGATACATCACTCACTGTTGTGCTCACTTAGAAAGACGAGTTGAACAATGAACAACCCATCTCTTTCATGAGCACGAGCTTGCAAGGACCTGAACTAAACTATCCCATCATGGACAAACAAACATACGCTGTATGCAAGCTGGCTAAACATTTAAGACATTACCTCTTGAAAAATCACTGCATTATCTTTTTGCCACACCCAACACTTAGATCACTACTTATTCAGCTAGATTTGGTTGAGAGGTAGGAAAACTAGATACTAGACTTCAAGAGTATGATCTTGACATCAAGTCCGTTCACACCATAAAAGGTCATAGTGTTTGCATATTAGCAGCTGAAGTAGTACATGCACAAGAGGAAGAAGTAGAACTTGCCAGTTGGGAGAAAGAAATTGAAATGTATATTATTGAGCAAACACCCCCCCACCTCGCACGAAAACTCTTCATATGCAGATGTACACCAATACCTTGAGCATGACACCATTCCCTCTCACTTCTCTATGTAGTAGAAGAAGGCACTCTGACTAAAAGATTTATCTTACCAGACGGTGCATGGAGTGCTTTACAGAAAGCATCACAATGGATTTTTTCTCAAGTACCTAGAAGCACATGATTCAAAAAGGGTGTTAGGTGATATCCATGATGGACCAGCTAGGGGTCACTTTGTAGGAAATGAAAAAGTGCACAAGGTCATGCGAGCCAGTTTCTGCTAGCCTAAATTATTCAAAGATGCACATGCCTATGCCTGTAACTATTCGGTTTGTCAGACTTGTGTAAGTAGAAAATGAAGGTCAACAACCCCATTGCATCCTGTTGCAGTGGATGAACCATTCCAATAGTGGGGCATGGATATCATTGGGAAAATTATACCACATTTGTCAAAGCAGGGCTACTACATCTTAACTGCTATATATTACTTCATGCGGTGGATAGAAGAAGTTCCGCTAAAACAAGTGAATGACTAGGAAGTCATCAACTTCTTAAGAGAGAACATCATCTTGAGGTTTGGTTTTCTTGTATCACTTGTTTTTGACACTGCAAAGAACTTATCCTCATTAAAACTTTATGACTTTGCACTAAAAAATGGTATTGTATTAAAGCATTTAGCTAATTACTACCCACAGGGAAATGGTCTTGTCAAGTCTACAAACAAAAATCTTATCCACATCATAAAAAATACCATTTACTTTGAAAAACGAAACTGACACTCCACCCTCGTGAATTATCTATAAGCTGACCGAGTCACACCCAAACCCTCTCTAGATACCTCGCCCTACTTCCTGGTATACAGAAAACAAGCCATCCTCCCACCAAATATCTTCTTGCCTTCTCTCAAATTATCCCAAGAATCTCAAGGCAACCTGTGTCTATTGGTTTAATGTATGATAGACACATTATGAAAGCTGCAAGAAGAAAGGGTGAAACGAAAAGAAAATTTCACACTTCACCATAACTATATTAAGATATGGTTCGACAAGAAGTTTGCAGGGAACATTAGCTTGGTTGTGGGTGACTTAGCCTTTAAGTGGTATAAACCACGTGAAGACAAAGGCAAACATACAAAGTTTCAGCCCCTGTGGATTGGACCATTGATTTTTCATGAGAAGCTTGGTCAACACACATATCATTTACAATCACTTGACGAGAAGATTGACACTCTCCCTGTCAATGGCCAGGTTTTAAAATATTATTTTCAATGATATGGGGCCACACCCCACACCGTGTACATACTTCTTTCATTGTTGCTATGTTATTTTCTTTTCTTTTTCTACCTTGATTGATTGCTTTATTCTTTGCTTTGATTATTTTCTTGCTTTACTGTTGAGTTGTTTGTTTCGTAACTAAGTGTTGCCCTGCACTGTGTTCTAGTTTCTGAATGTGCATGTGGCTGAAGCTCAAAGAGTCTTGTGATAGTGGAGCACTTGGCTAGTCTTGTCTTCGTATTCTTTGTGCTTTGCTGTAACTTTTGGTCAATGAAGTCTTGACGAAAAATATGATCCGTTTGTAAGTAAATTTTTGGTCAAACCATAAACCCATGTCCATTCTAGGGAACCTCGTGCCTATACTCAGTTTTCTGCTCTATGTGTTCAAGATTATCCAACTAGTAGAAACGAATAAGGGGAAAATCTAAACGAGAAATCCTGAATCATAGGTATTACATATTTCTCTAAAGGAACAACCTCTTCTCCTCTCAATAAGTCAGGATCCCACTTTTTCCCCAAAAATAAATAAATTCCTATGCACAATCCTCTTTCAAAAAATAACAAATGAGAAAAAATAGAAAGGCTTCCTGTGCAAAGAGGTGAAACAATAAAGTCCATCGGGGTACTATTTAGGCTCACTGGAAGTGGAGCAATGTTTGTGAACCTGCGTGACTCCACTGGGTTACTGTCCAAACCTACTGGCAGTGGAGCAACACCAGATATGAAAACTTATACTTTGAAAACCTTAAGCTCGTGAGCCAAATTACCCTTCCCACTTTGAAACACTGTGATTTGGCTGAATTTTTTTGTTTTTTTCAAATGAGTCAGAACAAGGTGAACTATAATTGTCCACGGGGTAAGTGGGGAATCCGAAGTGATCTACACAATGAATCAATTCTTCCTCAAAACCTAAGGCCCTGTGGTGAAAATGAACCAAAGAAAGAAGTTGGTATTCAACTAGTGTGTCGCCAATTATTGTAGAAGCTGCAATACCCTCCAAAATTTTGGCTTGCACCCAAATTTCATAGCCTTCCTTGTTTTTTCCTTTCATGGTGGCAAACACACGAGCTCACCCCATGAGATATTGTGAAGTATTTTCACCATTTTTCTTGTTTGACCAACGATCGTCTTTCGGCATGTTTATTTCTTTGCCATGCTTGTGATCTAACTCTAGTGAGTTTGAAGGTCTATATTTGTGTGTTTGGGTTGCCTTCACTATGTAAACATCCATTGTAGTCACACACAAAGTTGTAAACAATGTGACGTGAGTGTCATCACGGTCATCCAAAGGTCTATCACAAGTGTCACACTTGCCACTCTCAACTCCAAGACATTCTCAGTGAGGGCATGTTTTTTATTTTTCTCATGGTGGTCTATGTTGTCTCGTCATCGAGTATGCTAAGAGTGTGTTCATAATGTCAGTCTACAAAAGTTTTCTTTCTTTCAACACTTAGCAATTTTCCTGAAAATCTGCCCGACCGGACAATCCTCTCCTAAAAGACCACGACTGAGCTACACTGCAAAATATTAGCCCTCAGTGACCCTGCTCTACTATGGGGAATTGTGAAATGCTTGAGGTTTTCCTCCAAGTCAGATGCACTATGCAATCCCGCAGGTGAGAAACCTATCTACCTCCCAAAATTGCACATAAAATGCCTCAACGTCCAATTGAACTGTGCATTTCTCAAGCACAATCATCAATCATCCTCCTTGCCCATCAAGAGATTGCACTTCCCTAAGACCTGGGTCTATGGTGTTCCCTAAAATTACTGAGACATGCCCAAGTGGTCATTTGTTGCCTTGCTGTACATTGTTCACCAAAATTGTGCAGAGTTTCCTAGATGACCCTTGCTGCCTTGCTCTACCCTACCTCCAGAAATTGCACAGACATGTCTGGAAGTTCCCTTGTTGACTATCCCGCGCTATTCCTAGAGATTACACAATCATGTCCATCCGTCCCTCTACAGCCAGTTATGTCTTCCCTCTAAAAACTACGCAGAAGTTGCCTCCCTCGGGGATCCACTTTGCAGCTAACACTAGTGACTCTCATTACACAATCTTGCCCCCTAGTGATCACTACGAATTTTTTCCCGATAGTGCAGGTTTTCCTCCTGGAATTCCTCATTCCAACTTGAGCTACACTCTGCGCTATATCAATGAGTTGTCCTTCCTGCATGATACCCAAAACAAGAGAATGACGCATCATGCTAGACTAGGACATTTTAGATTCGATGTCATCCCATCATGAGTGAATTCCAGGAATAGGTATACTGGTAGATCATGGCAAGATGACGAATGAGATGAAGAATAGGCGCACATGCTAGAAGACTTGCTTGGAGCTGGATGGACATACCAAGCATATCAAGCAACAAGAAAAAGGAACACATGCATTGAACCATCAACCAAGACCAAGACCATCAAATACCCTGCCACACCATGCCATGCGGAGGAGAAGACAAACCACACCAAGATTACATCCATCACTCAGTAGCGCAATAGGTTGACATGGACACCAATCTCAGCTAATAGATGTCAGCAGTGTCATGTTGAATTGTGTCACGAGTTGTCTCGGCCACATCACCATTATGGGCCATATCTATTGTAGCTAAATATAATGTAAAGTGAATTCCAATGGATGCACATAGAAGTCAAAGAGTCATGTCAGTTGAAAATTCATGGGAAGTTTAATAGTTGCAAGGGTAATCCAAGAGTCACAAGGGTCAAGCATCACCCTTGGCTATATATACCCCTTCCATTATATGAGAAAAGTAATTTTCACCTTGGCTCCTCCCACATAACCTTAAGAGTCTGTAGTCTATTCTTTGAGGAGCCAGGAGTGGCTCCAATGTTCCACTACTAGGACTAGTGATGTATGGTATACAGATGTGTCTTGGGAGTTTTTCTTAATTCAAAAGCATGTTTCAGGCCATCAAATTTTCACCCATGTTTTGTAGATGTTTGTAGAGACTACTCTTTAAACATTTGTAATGCATGTTTTCTTAACCTGTACTAAGATAGTTGAACTACTTTGGTTATTTTAGTACTTACATTGTTGATTCATATGTGTTGTATTTTTTATCACTGTTGTCTCATCGTGTGGGCTACTTGACAGGACATTAGACACACCATTCTTGTTTTCTTGGTTATAACAACTGTCATCCCTGTGTGGACTACTCCATTGGATGGAGTACATGTTTTCCCTTGAAATTTAGTTTTAACGACTACCGCATCCATTGTGGATTACTGTGCTAGATGTTAGGCAGACTCTTATTGCTTTCATGTGTGTCTCTCCCTCGATGGTACTACCACCTCCCATCTAGAGGCTCACTTTTCCCCTCTCCCTTATAGTAAGAGAACCCAGACATCAAGTTACATTACACACTCACCAGCGATACTCACCTCGCTTTTTGAAGAGACAATCATAACACTCTCATGTGCTTAATAGTAAGAGCTAAGGAAAATCTCTATGATAATGGAAACTGGACCATCATACCGAATGGGAATCTTACACCAAATGGTGTGAGGTCTAGTTTGGACTTCATACCAGGGAGATCCCTTGAATGTTGGCAGGTCCAACACCATCAACATAAAGTAAACCCATAATCACCATGGTTATCTAGGAAATGGAAAGGCTGGGAAATCCAGTGTCAATCCAGGAAATCTTCCATGTGAGTGACAAATCATTACCAATAAACCACATGCATGTGCCATGCATGCCAAAGCTAGTGAAGAACACATACATGCAACTCCGTACCTACAAGAAAATATGATGTAGTTGCTGATCTCGATGCCCTGTTTTGCTTTCCTTCTCTTCCTTCTCCTTCTTGCTTATAAAATCCAAGTATGCCACACCTTCCAAGAGTGCTCCAAGACAATGAGAGAGGGAGAGAATAATGAGAGAACTCCAACACTAAACTGACGAAGCCTGATTCAAGAGCTTGCCAACTGATCCTCAGAAGCCTTTTTATTAATGAGGCCTCTATTTTCTTCATTTTCCATTGTTTTCCTTCACTTTAATCATCACATGCCACTTGTGACCTTTCACCTTCCTTTCTCTCCTAATTTCCATTATTTTCCTAAATAAATGTGCTAAAAATTCCATTTTTCCTTTCCAAAGCCTTAGCCATTGCCTTTTCCAATTTCCTTAGCCATAATAAACTAAATCAACACCTATTAGGATGCTTCCCCCACCATTCAACTTGGAATACGTGCCCCATCATCCGTGGCATTTATATATTTTACATGAGTTTTTTACTAGTGATGTTATAGAACATCCCCCCCTAATGGGAACATTGTCCTCAGTGTTCAATGACACCTATAACCAACGAGACTATTGAAAACAAAACATACTACCCATGGAGCTTTATAACAAAGCTCATTGCAATATCTACAATGACAACCTACTAAACATGACAAACATACTATTTAATTGGGACTTATACCACAACTCATTATAGTATTTAAAATAATAACCACCTATACATCCATACACATTTGCCTCAACCAATAAATAATCATACTGTCTATGGAGTTTTATAGATCTAGCTCGATACATTATTTACAATAATATACACATATAACCATATGCACATTTACTCAACTAGAAAATAAAATAATATGATGTCTACATCCACAACAAGGGAATCTAGAGGCTCACACCTCCACCCTCAAACTAATACCAAGATTCGCCTCCTTCCCAGGAAGTCTAGAATCCACTACAAAGTCAAATCTACATCCAATGTCCAATGCTATAATTCCGTTCCACTTGACCTCTTAGTGAATAGTTACAGACTCATTGTTCCATGGCACATTCCCAATGTGCATCTGATTCCATCTGGCAATGCTACTGACCAAAACCAAATCCATCCACGACCTTCCCTTTTTTGCTACATAGTCCATCAGGAATATGGTCACCTTTTCCATGCAATCACTCACCTTCTATGTTCTACTCGCACCCCCATCTCGGGAATTCCATCCCTTGGCAAGTCTTGCTAGCATTAGAGGACACAAAAACCAAGGGATGTCCCTACCTTAAAATCATCATACCGATTATAGGATTCTCATGGAAATCAATGGTCATTATTGGGAACCAGTGTCCCACAATGTCCCTACTCCTGAAGTGCTTTACCAGCATACTGCTGAATGTTCCAATTTCTTTTATTGTTGCTTCTAATTCTTGCATTCGATTTCAACCACCCAACTGGGCATGTTCGTGATTTCTTGTACCAAGAACATAACTTCCATTAGATTCAAAATAAATTCACATCATACCTCATGGGTAGATCTTCCATAAGGTACATTTGCAATCTTGTTTACTTCCTATCACAACAAGTCAAACTACCATCTTTGATCAAATCATCATGCATAAACATATCACATCTAGTTAGCTTGAAACACAACCATCATTGATCAATCATCATAAATCACATGTAACCATCATAAACTAGAATAATAGATCACATGTAATCATCATAGACCATAATCATAAATCACATGCATAATAAATCTGAATAAAATATTGATACTTATCCTTTAATCAATCCTTAGCTTCCACATTTGTCCTTATTTTGTACGCACTCTGAATCGGTTGTCACACCCAAAAAACACCTAGTACCTTCTCCTAACCATTTGCACACACACATAGTGTACCTCTTATACATACAAACACACATGACATACCACACCATTCAATACATGCATCTACACCTGACATACGACACATACACCTACACCCAGTATATAACACAACAAAATACACATTCCGGCACCCAGTATACAACACAACAAAAAACGTATATGTACACAATGCACATCACAAGACATCCATCTACACACAACGTGTGAGACCAAAAATGCATACACATACACCCGATATATAACAAAACTCATACATTTATACCCAATGTACAATGCCACACAATACATGTACTTGGCATACCACACAACCAAATACATGTACTAGATAGAGTACAACACAACGAATACAAATGTCACGATACCACAACTATACAATACACATACATAGTACTCCATGTACACAACACAACATGTATGACATGCACACAATACCACCTATACACTAGTACCATATTTACAACATGTACACAGTACCACCTATACAAAGCAACACCTACACAATGTGCATTCAACATCACTTGTACATGGAACCACCTACACATGTACAGAGTGCCACATGTACATCGTAGTACTTATACAATGTGTACATAATACCAGATGTACATAGTACCACATGCAGGACATGTACACAACACCACATGTACATAGTGCCACGTTCACGACATGTACACAACAACACTTGCACACAACACCACTTTTACCACATGTACACGATACCACATCCTCAAAGAACCACTAGTACAATCATGCACATAACACCATATGTACAACATGCACACAATGCCATATGTACATAGCATTTCATATACAACATGTACATAGCACCATACACAACACTGCATAACCAACATGTGCACAATACCATGTGCACACTATTAGTATAATTTATGGAATTGAAATAGAACATTTGTTTTAATATCAATTCATGTTGGTAAACTTATAAGCACACCAATATATATGAAACTTAGATTTAACTAATGCAGGAAGTATTTTTTTATATGAAAATAATGGAAATGCATATTACAAATGTAAATTACTAATTGTAAAGAAAGCATTGAAATTATTATCTAAAATAAAATTTGCAAAGATTTTATGTGGAGTATAGCCAACAAGGAAGAGGCCCCAAAGTAGAGGTCTTGGTCATCAGTCCTCATCATTCCTATCCCAAAAAAAACAATTCCATCATAAAGAATAACACTTGATTTAAGAAAGCAAGAAAATATGAATGCATAGAAAGAGATTTCAGTCAAATTCTTAGTCCACAAAGAAGAGGCTCCAAATTGGAGGCCTAGGTTGTCCTTCTTTATATAAACTAGTCACTGAAAGGAGATCAATTCCAAAATCTAAATGACCTTAACATGCTAAAGAATTTATATAGAAAATATTCACAATAGATCACACAAAAAACTAAAATGCTAACTTATTCACAATTATGCACATAAATTCAGAAAATAACATACTTAGCTTAGAATGGGGGCCCTCCACCTTTGCTTGGCACACCTCTAAAAAAATCAACTACAACAATTCATCGTTAAAATCCCACAACAAATAAAAATAAGAAATATAGAGCAATCCTTCAAATGTATTCCGAAAAAGGGAGTAATCACAATGACAATAATATATGTTCATAGTTGTTTAGTTCTTGTGCTTAAATAGGCTAAAATTATAACTAAATCAACTATTGATGTAGGAGCATCTAGGCCTAGCCAGCAATGTGATGGTGTGGTCACATGTTGTGGCTAACAAGAATTTGGAAGAAGAATTGGTTACTTAATTTCTATAAATTGCAAAGTATGTAAGTAGTTATATTGTTGCCAAATACTAAGCAAAAGAGAGAATAGGTGGCAATTTGATCTTCCCTGCGTGGAAATCAAGCCAAGTAGTTAGAATTGTTTAGATTAGGATAGGATTTGGTTTCTAAATATGTATTCTATCCCTTCAATTGTGAAGGAGATTGTTCGATAGGACATATATGTATTTCCATTTCTTTTTTGTGGAGGAGGAGAGAGAAGATTTGAGGGGATTCATGATGAAATTATAAGCCCACGGGTAGATTAGAAATAGAGGCTCTAACTAGAAGAATTAGGCCAGAGAGGGACGGAGAGCCTCAAGATGTAATTATGTGTTTGTATGTTTATATACAGAGAGTTGATTCTGAGTGTGGAACTGTGTATTGTGCATTTTCGAGTTCTGTTATATTTATTTGTGTAGATGACTAAAATTCCATCTGTAGGCATGTTGATCGACCATCGATCACTGTAGGATCGATGGCGATCCATTGAGTAAATGTATGATTGTTATGTATATGGAGTGTGTGTGTTTAACTAAGTATGGAAGGGGAATGTGTTTTAATGTAGAATCCATTAAAAGGAAAATGAAACCAAGTCAAAGGGAGAACTGACGAAATAATACTCAGTGACCGTTAGATCTGGAAGATCAATGGCTCGGATGGAATCATTGTGGAGTAGAACATAACCATTGCATCGACGAAATTTGATGAAGAAAGGTGGATTTATACACAAAAGTGGTATTTCAAGCAAGGTATAAGTGGTAGGTGGTAATTCGGGGTGAGCACCCAATTCCACTAACCGAGCAACACATAGCACTCGGAAGGAGTGAGAAAACTGCCTTATCAAGTGGGTATTCTCTATGCTACTTGTCCACCCGAAATTGTTGTAGACCATCGGATCAACTAAATGCAGATCTATGGTGGAAGACTATCGAGCAAGTCTGTTGATCTGGAAGAAGTACAGCTGTCAGATCAGGAACCAGATCGACGGTCAAGATTTGATCGGCGATCGGAGGTTTCAGAGATCGGAGTGCCGCACTGTGGAAAATTAATAAGGGTGGACCCCATGAAGTTTATATATGCGAGTGTATAATATTTGAGATCCAGATAAAGAATTCAGAGTGGGGTTTTCTATGGTTTCCACGTAATTTTGGTAAATTTGTGTGGTCCAAGTTTATAATAGAAAAAGCGCGATAATATGGAATTGTGGGTTAAGTCTGGGTATAGCCAAAGTAATAAAAGTTTTATGAGGTTTAAGATTACTGATAAGGTATAGAGATTGTAGCAGCCATATGGTTGTGTCATTTTGGTATCAGAGCAAGGATGTCTTGCTTATGAAGATTATGATTACAAAGGTAAGAAAGTTGCAATGGTTGAATGAATGACAAAGTTTGGCACCAGACTACATCAAAAAGATTGTAGGAAGAACTTTTGGGAATTTCTTAGAGATTGTAGCATAACCTCATTCCAGCTAAGGCTTGGAATAGATAGGGATAGAGGAGTTCTTAAGAGTAGCGAGTGTGGCAATGAGAGAGGGAGAGCAAGAGTGCTTAGTGCAAGTTCAAAGGAAAGAGGACTTGGAGACCAGGGAGAGGAGAAGCTTTGTGAGAAGATCAACTTAGAAGGAAGTTGATTGGTTGCAGGTGTAGGAGCTCACACAGAAGATGGCTATGGAAAGTCATATGGAAGGTTCAGAAGAAGCCTACAAGATGAAGGAGAAGGGTGCTCAAACAATTCGTAGGAAATGGATGAGTCAAGCAGAGATTGATAAGGAAAGAGCTGAGATAAGAGAAGAACTTGATGCATTAGTAATTTTGCCAGAGGAGAACCAAAGACAAGGTTGGGTCTTGAAGAAGAAGCCAATGAAGTGGCCTAAGTTGCAAAGAAGGCTGCAACAAAGATAGGTAAAGTGGTTGATGAAAACCGTCAGAGAAGCAGATGAAGAAATGGAAGTTTCCATTTGTAGACTAGAACAGGGTGAAATTCTGGGTGAAGAGGATAATGAGAGGTCAGTTGAAGATCTCATGGACTATTGGCATAGTTCAGAACAATTAGAAGATATGATGACAAGGGAAGCAGATGAGGGAATGAAGCCTTTTGATTTTAATTCTCATAGTTTGTGTATGTTTGCAGGATATGCAGAGGATGATGGACAGTCTGGTGAAACTATCACAAACAAGAATGAAGCTCTTGAGGTGAAGTATGATGGAGAATTCCTTTTAGAGGAGGAAGGTGTTGATTTATTGCAGCAGAAAGAGTTCATAGATGAAATTATATTTGGTGTGACACATGTTGGATGAAGTTGATATGGACCAGAAGTCTAATGAAAATTCCATAGTGATATTCCAAGAAGGTAAACAAATGAATTTGTCTGATGGAATTGATGAAAGAACTTTGCAATATGATAGTGAAGAAAGTAGGATAACTCAGAAGGATTTCCAGAAAAAGAATGAAACTGAGAGTAGAAGTTGTGATGAACTACTAGAGAGATTTCATACGGAAATAGAATTCTTGGAAAGATTGCTCGAGGAACCTGAAGGAGAAATGAAGCTTTCAGAACCTGATAAAGGAAAGGATATGGTTACTATGCATGATTAGGATGAAATGTCTCAAACATTTATAGAGTTAAGTAAATGTTTAGACTCTTCAGTTAATGATGTGATTGTAGGTATGGAAGACACCATTAATAAATATGATGTTGAAGTCAGAGAAATTGAACATAGATTAATTGAAGATGAAATGAGAGATCAAGAGCAACAAGGAAGTCATGTCCTTAGAGACATGAAGGAAATAGAAGTATTAATCAAAAAGGATAAAGATGGAAGGAACCAAAAATTTAAAAGATATGATCAACAACATGAGAATGAATTTGAGGAAGGCATTAGATTGCAGAAGTATAGCAACTGGCAGCAGAATGAAGAACAAGAGATTAGTCTGGAAGTACAAAGAAAGACAAATGAATACCGAAGATATAGATGGAGAATGAAGAAAAGGGTCAAGTGGAAGTTATTGCAACAGAGGTGGAATGACAAGCTGGTGAACAAGTTTAGGGAACTTGAACAAATTCATATTGATTTGTTAGAGAAGGAGAGACTCAAAGGAATAGAGGCACAACAAGAAGGATCTACTAAAATCCAGAAGATCTATGATGGAAGATTGGTGCTTGAAGCATCAAAAGAGGATGGAAGGTATTGCATTTTTAAAACTGATAATTGTTGTTTTCTTGCAGGTCATGTAAACTTGAGGGAATACAAGAAATTATTGGAAACTGTCATATCAATAGGTGGAGAGATGACTACGTATAGTCATATGAAGAAGAAGGAGAAAAGTTACAGTGAAGTGAAGGAAGATGTCCAGTCAGATGACATCCAAAAGATAAGTCAAAAGGAGGATGACAAAGGAATTATTGAGATCAAAGAAGTGTTTGGAAAGGAAGAGATCCATTCATATGAATATGGAACAAAGAGTTTTCTCAGGAAAATTGATGAAGCTAATACAAATAAAATGGAGAATCTTATGGTGTATTCAGGAAGTGGTAGTCAACTGGAAGAATTGATGGTGAAATTATTTGACGAGACCTTGGTGTCTCATAGTTTTGAAACTAATATTTTGTGTGTAAATGTAGGATACACTGAAGTAAGGCAACTATTTAAGATTGTCATAAGGGAAAGGAAAAGCAAAGATATGATTTTTCAGAAGTTAGAAGAAGGAAATTCACATAATCTTGTAATGCAAAGGAAAGAATAGTTGTTAAACATAGCTGTAGCGAATTATGCAGATATTGGACAACTATTGAGGACTGAAGCCAAAGGAAAACAACTACTGAAGGTTGATATAGAAGACTTTGTTATTGAAGATTATGGACCTTGAAGAAAGCCAGAGTAAAGAAGGATTAAAGACAGATGCTGCAGACAATAAAGTTAGTGAAGATCATGCATAGCTCTTGGGAGAAATTCCAAATGAGATGGCAGATTTGTGGCATGAGTCAAGTATTTTGGAGAAGAGGCAAGGAAACCAAGGAATAAGTGATTAGACTACACAACCAAAACTGAATAAGAATGAAGAAGTTATCATGGATGAAAAATATGGAAAATAAGTTGTCAGAAATGTTGGCATAATGATGAAATAGGGTAAAGAATTTGTGTTTAATGAATTGATAAATTCTGGTGAAGATTTATATGCAAGAACAAAGCAATGTGAAGTCAATTTGAAACAATGAGTTGATTCTGAAGATCAGATCAAAGTAAGGAAGGGTGAGATCAGAATGTCTCAAAAAGATGGAATGATGTTGAAATTATAGTATGGAATTGTTCAACTATAGATGAGTTCAAGAGATAATAGTAACAGGATTACTATTGTACTACAGGGAGTTATTGATGAAGAAGAGGCTGAAAATGACATTTCAGAAGCAGACAAATATGATGCCATGATCCTTAAGGGTGCAAAAATTCAGTTACTAGAAGAATATGTATTCCAAGTACCTAAGCAAGTGGGAAGAATTCTTTTTTTTCCGGAAATTTGTGGAATTTTAGGTATACTAGAAATTGAAGTAGGAAGTGGTGAAGCCATGAATGAGAAAGCAGAATAAGGAACTGGAACTATTGCAGGGGATCAATGGAGAAGGCATTGACACAGGGATTACGATGTTCTTATGCAAGAACACATCCAGTTGTAGGAGAATAGTATTCATCATCTGAGAAGCGAAGTGGACAAAGAAATTGATGAGCTGTGGAGACTCATACAACAACATTCGAATAGAATAAATAGAGGACAAAAGGAGAAAGGAGGATTGGCTGGAAAGAATGGTACAGGTGAAGGTAATAGTAAATTGCAAATTAACGTGCGGAAGCCTGGCATAAATTGTGATGATGAGCAAAAGGTAGTAAGTTATATGAAAAAGGACAGCAGCAGACAGAGAGAGCATAGCTAATGGGGCAATACAGCATAAAGTATGGAGACCTAGAAAATGACAACCAACAATAGTAGTAACCAAGGACAGACTACAGCAAAAAATATGGGATCCAGGAGGACACAGATCAGAAGCACATGATGAGGAGATCATGATTATATTTAACCTTGGGAGTCTGATGCAGGAGCATATAGGCGTAGCCAACAATGTGATCGTATGGTCACATGTTGTGGCTAACAAGAGTTTGGAAGAAGAATTGGTTACTTAATTTCTATAAATTGGAAAGTATGTAAGTAGTTATATTGTTGCCAAATACTAAGGAAAAGAGAGAATAGGTGGCAAGTTGATTTTCCCTGCATGGAAATCAAGCCAAGTAGTTAGAATTGTTCATATTAGGATAGGATTTGATTTCTAAATATGTAATTTATCCCTTCAATTGTGAAGGAGATTGTTATATAGGACATATATGTATTTCCCTTTCTTTTCTATGGAGGAGGAGAGAGAGGATTCGAGGGGATTCACGATGGAATTGTAATCCCATGAGAAAATTAGAAATAGAGGCTCTAACTAGAAGAATCATGCCAGAGAGGGACGAAGAGCCTCAAGATGTAATTACATGTTTGTATGTTTATATATAGAGAGCTGATTATGAGTGTGGAACTGTGTATTGTGAATTTTCGCGTTCTATTATATTTGTTTGTGTAGATGAATAAAATTCCAATTGTAGGTATGTTGATCGACCATTGATCACTATAGGATCAATGGCGATCCATTGAGTAAATGTATGATTGTTATGTATATGGAGTGTGCGTGTTTAACTGAGTATGGAAGGGGAACGTGTTTTAACGCAGAATCCATTAAAAGGAAAATGAAACCAAGTCAAAGGGAGAACCAACAGAGTAATACATAGTAACCGTTAGATCTGGAAGATCAATGGCCCGGATGGAATCACTGTGGAGCAGAACATAACCATCGCATCGGTGAACTTTGATGAAGAAAGGCGGATTTATACACAAAAGTGGTATTTTAGGCGAGGTAGAAGTGGTAAGTGGTAATTCGGGGTGAGCACCCGATTCCACTAACTGAGTGACACGTAGCACTCGGAAGGAGTGAGAAAACCACCTTATTGGGCGGGTATTCTCCATGCTACTTGTCCACCCGAAATCATTGTAGACTGTCAGATCCATTAAGTGCAGATCTATGGTGGAGGACTATCGAGCAAGTCTTTTGATCGGGAAGAAGTACAGCCATCAGATCGGGAACTAAATCGAGGGTCAATGTTTGATTGGCGATCAGAGGTTTTAGAGATCGAAGTGCCACACAATGGAAAAGTAATAAGGGCGGACCCGATGAAGTTTATAGATGCGAGTGTATAATATTTGAGATCCAGATAAAGCGTTCAGAGAAGGGTTTTATATGGTTTCCGTGTAATTTCGGTAAAGTTGTGTGGTCCAAGTTTATAATAGAAAAAGCGTGATGATATGGAATTGTGGGTTAAGTCTGGGTATAGCCAAAGTAATAAAAGTTTTATGAGGGTTAAGAGTCCTGATAAGGTATAGAGATTACAACAGCCATATGGTTGCATCAACTATAATGGTTGTAACAACCAATGAGAGTCTTATTCCACCTACTAGGGTCGAATCCATCTTTTTATTGCACAAAATATGGAAAGTTTCCAAAAAATCACAAAACTGCCCCTAAATCAAGGGATTTCCTGAGTGAGTCGTCAAGTTTGACCATCTTTGATTGGGCCTATTCTGACTCATTTGGAGTGTGCTAATAGGAGTATGTTCATCCTTGGTTCTTGTAATTCTCAAATCTATCATCATTTTGTGCCAAATTTCCCTATACATATGACTTCAATGGAGCCATTACAGGAAATTTTGTTTGTGCCAAAAATAATTTTTAATACCCAAGTTTTACTAAAAATTATAAAAATGAAAAGACACAATTATTTTACCTTAATGTGAAAAAAGAGGGGAAAATATGACAAATATGACCATGCTATGAAGGTAAGGGATGATATAATGGTGGAATGTGCATTGTGAAAAAGGTCGAAATTAGGGGCCAACATCTTCCCCTTGCTGATCTACAAGCATGTCCTTACGCTTGTCTTTGTCTTTTGGATCTCCTCCCTCTGCATGCTAATCTTCCTGATGTTCTACCTCTGGACCTACCTCCTGATCTAGAAGCCTCTATCTGAGCTTCTTGTAAAAGGATGTCAATACCTTCTTGCTCTCTTTCCTTTTCTTTGTAGATTTCACTCTTCACTTTCTTCTTTTCATATTTGTACTACCATTACTTTTCTCTTTTAGCCACTTATATGCCTGTTTTGAAATGAGGATGTTTTGTGTTTCTAATTTCTTCAATTTCTTCTTCAACCTCTTGTTTTCTTTAACAACCTTGTTATTTTTCTCCTTGTACATTTCATTTTCTTTCTTGAGATGTATTTCCATAATTTTAGTTACCTTGAGCTTTGTGGCTAATTCCTCCATCTTTTTGACATTTTCTTCTTTATGACTTTTCCAATGGTTCACCATGAACCTCTTTGGAAATCCCTTTTATCTTCTTTGCATGTGATGAGTAGGATGTTGATCCCTCAATCCAAGAATCTTTTTCCATCTCCCTAAGTTTTTCTTGTGCTTCTCTTTCTAACCTCTCAATAAGTTCTTGGTGTGGTTGTTGAGGTATGTCAAGAGGTATCTCTTCCAGAATTTCTTCCTCAATGTCTTGGTCTTCCTTAGAAGATTCCTTGATCATATTTTTCTTTGACTTCTTTGGGAAAGATATGAAAGATCTCTCTTTCTCTATGCTTATGCCCTCTTGCTTTTTCTTAGATCTGGTTCTTGGGTATAATGGTGAATGCATGACATCTCTAGAAAGATGTAATTTCTCAAGTGCTTCCTCATTTCCAACTAGCTCATGTTCCTTCTTAAATTCTACAAAATGATTCTTATCTAAGAAGTTTTCCCATGTCTCTCCTATGTTTTTCAACTGATATTCAATAAGGATTTTTATTAATCCTTGATGGAAGTAGCTAGTTTCCTTGCTTCTAGTTTTTCTTTTCACTCCTTCAACCATTTTCACTAAACTTCTAGAAAATAAATAAGGGAGGTTTAATTTACAATCACCTTTTATATGTGTTGGACACCTAATACTCTAAAGGTTGGTGTGGAAGCTAAGCAACCAAAAGGAGTCCAACGGACCACTTGGAATATGAAACCAAGGGTCACTCCTATGTATTATAAATATGTATCATTGTGAATAAGAAAAACAATCTCATGTTTATCTTTCCTATTTGGTCCCTACCATGTGTGTGCTTAACATGGTATCAAAGCGGGCAATCTCCTGCCCTGCTCAAGTATGAGCCACTTGTTTATGTGAACTTATTTTTCTGTGGCCTTTCTATACATGTTAGTCCTGTACCTCTATTCTAGATTGCCATCTATGTCAAATCTTTGTTGTTGAATGAGTTGGTCGAGAGTTGAACGTTATATCATACCTTGAATTCCATCAATTACCAAAATACACTTTGAACGCTGCTCTTGATGCTAGGGCCCGAGTGTTAGAGTGGTATTACCACTTACCACGATGCATGCATATACCACGCTACCCATACCTCCGCTCCAACTCTCATTGTTTAATAGCTGTGGTTTTAATATATATAACCACCATGCTCATACTTAGGGTAAATTTTGGGAAAGCCATCAAGAAATGAAGGGTTGTGAACATTACTTTCGGTGACTCTGTCCTCCCAGCTTCCACACCTAATTAAAGTGCTTCCACATAGTTTCACACCAAGGACCCTTTCCAACTTTGTAATGATCTGTTGAAAGGTGCCTTGAGTGGGATCTAGAACGTTAAGATAAGTGTTATAGCTAACCAAAATGGTAGGAATAAAATGGTATTGAACGCCAGAGCAGAGACAAACATCAGCATCAATTCCCCATTTCAATAAATGCCTCCGGGATGATGATCGCACCTGCAATCGAGCTCAATAAATGCTAGGTGATTGTGCGTGCCAGCGACCTTCTAGTCCATATATTCTCCTACTTCATTACTGCGCAGAGAAATGCTCCTTCACTCAGCATTATTTGTGCCATTTCTGTCTTGCCATTCTGAATGTGCTCAGTCATTTCACTCAGCGGTTTCTCTGTAATAATCTACTCAAAAGTGCACAATCAGCCTGAGATGTTCCAATAATCATGTTCTTGATAAAATCATGATGGCTAAGGGCATCAATCACAGTGCAGTAGTATTTACTTGTCTCAAACTTCCATAGTGCAATATCAATTGTGATACCACATTGGCATTCAATCACATGCCTATCAATTTCCATGATGAACTAAATTCGCCTCCAAAGCGTTCAATCACATGGAATATGGGTTTTCTCTTTTCTTGCGATGAACTAAATTCTCTTACAGAAATGGTTGCCTAAGTCTGGAGAATCAGAAGCACCTTAGAAGAGCTTCACAGCGACGTGGAGAGCTCGCACAATATGAAGAGGATAGAAGATTGATATAAAATCCATTGTTGGTGGAACACCTAGCCTTACGTGAAACCAAGTTATTGGACTGCTCAAGATCATTTGGCATCTTTATCTATTAACTGATTTGGGTATCACCTCATAATTTCTCTCGGATGCTTGAAGGAAGTGCTCCTCCAGGGCTAAGTTGTTCAGTTGAGAACATGGGAACCTCTTTGCTCAACAAAGCCAACCATTCTTTGTCTGGTCACTAGTAAAGTAATTTGAAGCATCTGGTCACGTGTAAAACAAGTTATCCTCCCATTGCCATTGGTTCCTTTGTTTGTAACAGAGGACACTACACATCAATACCAACGCTTCCCATTCCACAAAGAAGATAAACAACGAATATTATTTGTGTGTCCCTGTAAATTCATTTGGATCATGCCACATTTATAATATACATTGAACATCCTAATCTCTATCAATGGACTCGAGAGGTAAATACTCATGTTTTTGTTATTTTTGAGGTATCTGGGCATGGTGTTTTCATGGAGTTTGGAGGTTTCAATATGTTGGGTGTCAAAAGGCACCCTCCATCTACATGCCCAGATTTTCCTCCATCCAATTTTACCAAGGACGATGCTCTCTCTATTTATGCTTGATTTTTCTATTGAAGATGTGAACAATGTTGTGTGTATGGATTCAGTACGAGAAATATATCAGCTGAAAATGTCATGTAGTTTTGCCACACTAAGGAATAAACTATTGTGGTATTGCCAGCAATAGGCTATGCTCAACCCACCAAGAAAATATGTGGTCCTAATGAAGTACATTTTCCAACAATGCACAAAGAGTGTGGCCCTCACCCAACAGAGAAACACAACCTCAAGAGGGAATTCAATGCACAAGGGTTCTGCAAACACAAAATGGCCACATGTAGCTTAACAATGATTGTTGCCACAACTGATTATTCCTAAACAGAGCTTGAAATATTCCAGCAAGGTCACTCTATTCATATGTTTGATGGCAAAGCATCTGACTTCATCTGCAATGAGTTCAACTCCTGAATGAATTACACCGTTGCCATTCCATTAGTCATATGGAGCAACTCAATGCCATGAGAAGTTGAAAAGGTACAAGAAAATGTTTATTTTATAATATTCAACTACTTGAATGCCACATATGCTTTGAGGAGAAAGTAGGGTTGTAACAATTTTGCACAAGATTTTTATCCTCACCATGAAGCTAGACCAAGGTCTATGTAACTATATTTGATACTGACCTATTTCTTGTTTTAAGTCTCATTGTTTGGGAATGCACAATATACTTTTCCTTGTATATGAATGCAACCAACCATCGTTGTGTGTAGATCTGGAGAATAATTGAAGAGTTAAAATCTTGCTTTTGGTTCATTCCTCAAGGAAGAATATCACTTGATTGTTGTAGTTTTTTGGGAGAAATTGTTTTGAGAATACCTTGTAGTTACATTGGTTCATAGTTGTGGGCAAATTTTAAAGTGTAAGTTTCACATTGGAGAAAATGGCCAGAACCAATGAAGTATTAGAGTTCCTCAAAACTATGATATTCTCTAATACTCATGATACATTAAAAGTCGGCAAAGTTTCTCTCAGAGACATTCAGGTCTGTCTACAAAATGCACAAGAGAAAAGTGACTTTTTGCAGCTTGAATCTCAGCTACAACAAGAAGAATTACAACAATGGAGTCATCATTCTGAACCTATTTCTATTCAGAGCATTGAGACAACAACCCATCAGCAGCAAGTCAATAATGTTACATTTCATTTAGATTTAGTACCCAATGAAGCAACAGTTGTACATGCAGATGCAGAAATTTAGTCTGCACTTCCCAAGTCGGTCATCAGACCTTGGGAAGAGCTTGTCCACAACAAGCACATAACTAGTCTTAGATATGATAAGGACGCGTCCTTTCATATTCTAGATTACTCAAAGCCCATCTAGTTTTAGAGTGCTATATTTCTTCATGACAGTTCATCTTCAAATGTTCTAGATTCTGCCCCTCTTCCAAAGCAACAGCAACAGATTGTGAAATACCAACATTGTGACCGAGTTGGCCATATGAAAGATCATTGTTTTGATCTTCATCCATGTGAGCACTATTATAAAACCACCCATTCTTCACACAGATTCTTCAGAAACAAGTCTACTACAAGAACAAAGATTCATCTTGGATGGATCGCTTCTTGGCAATGGGCATCAACAACGAAGAAGATATTTCAGTCATATGTTTGAACTTGTTCTAGAGTATTGAACAATCTTGCAGTTGAGTTTTCTCCATCACCTCACCTTGTATCTTAGAGGGGGGAAATGATGGTCATCTACAAGCTTCAAGCCACATCAAGCGATCTTGAGCCACAACCTTCCATACCAAATTCAAAGTTGTAGCCAGAGACAAACATGCCCCTGAGCATGCCTTCAGTCGATTATACCTATTCAAAGAATTGGGGACACTTCCTCTAGCAGAAGACTTCAGCTTCTTGCTAGTTTTGGAAGAGTTCCAGGAATTTCATTAAGAATTCCAAAGTTGTTGGTCATCCTTAAACCATCACAGGTTGAGGTTCTCCCTTTTATGCGGGGTGAGACCTCCCCTTCATGGTTGAATGTTTCCCTTTTCAAAACATCAGGAGCACTTCCTCTAGCAGAAGACCTGATCTTAACGCGAGACTTGGAAGAGTTCTGCGAACTACACTAAGCGTTCCAGTGTTGGTGGTCATCCTTAAACCATAACCCTTTATACCAACATTTCAGATAGAACATTCAACCTAGTGCTGCCATGCATTTTTTTCACATTTTGTATTACAACTCTCTTCTTGGACTCATGCATAACCGTTCGGATTAAGTGGGGGAATGTTCGACACCTAATCCTCTAAGGGTTGTGTGGAAGCTAAACAGCCAAAAGGAGTCCAAGGGACCACTTGGAATATGAAACCAAGGGTCACTCCTATGTATTATAAATATGTATCATTGTGAATAAGAAAAACAATCTCATGTTTATCTTTCCTATTTGGTCCCTGCCATGTGTGTGCTTAACAATATGCTAGAGGAATTTGATATGATATAGATGTACTATGCTATACCTCCCATCACAAGTGAAGTATTTTTTAATAATAAGAACTAGTTCTGCCCATGGTTCTCTCAACCATTCCCTTGGAATCCCTTTGGTTTTGTCAAATGTTCCTTTCCTTTTCTTTTCTAAAAAGTAGTTCCATCCATTCTCTTTAAAATGCTTCCCTTTATAATATTCCTCCCCTGCCATTGATAGATTTGTGGCTTGAGAAAGGTACTCTAGTGTGATTGGAAAAAGAATGCCTCTTACCATGGTTTTCTCATCATCATAGTTAGATACAAACATCTCTGTCACTTTTAAATTATACCCATTAAATATCATAACAAACTCTAATAAGCCTAAAGCTTCTTTATAGTCTCTTTATTCAAATTTTTGATTTGAAATCCCGTGGGCTTAATTGTGCTTCCCATACTAAAGTCTGGATGGCTCTGTTCCTTCTTGTTTTTGTCTCTGTACCAATTTAAATAACCTTCAATAGTGAATAATTTCATGGGAAAAAATGTTAGGGTCCCACCCTAACCCCCTTATTTATGTAGTAGGATCGAGTCATAGTTATAGTTAAGTAAAGAGTCAATAAAGCCCATATTAATAATTGTAAGTGGTTAACCCACATTTAATGATGGGACCACAGTTAGTAGCAAATGGGCCATGGTATTAGATAGATGGTATTAATAAGAACCATGGTATTGCATGTACGAATCATATATAAAGGATAGAGGCTCCCTGCAAGGAGCATCGTGTCTTATTTTGTAATCAAGCTCGACTCTATTGGAGGTTGCTCCCTCGAAGAGGCAAGTGAACATTGCTTTCTGAATAATAAAATACTTGTTGTTGTTTCTCACTGTTCTATGTTCTGGGTATATTTTTTCACATATTTGGTATTCTAGTATCATCTTGCAGGTTAAGAGCATAACAAGTGGTATCAGAGCGCTTTCCAGGGTCGGTGGGATCTCCATTTTTTAGCAAATTTTTTTGGCTAGAGACATGTTTCAGCATTTTTAAACCACAAGATCTGTCGTTTAGCACATAAACCTGCAGATTTGGGGAGGCATGCACACAGGAAATACAAGAGGTGGTCATGCTTGTTGGACTCCCTTGTAACCCCTGTGGGTACCCCTTCGAGTAATAGTGCATTAGACAGAACCGCGCATGGACTATCTTCCAAGTACCCTGTGGGTATATTGGAAGCCCCCTAGCTCCTTTGAAACCTCACCATAGATAAACCGTTGACCGTCTTGCTGCTACAGTACACTGATAACAACACTCGGAGAGATTACTCGTCCGTACGATAGGGTAGTCGGGTTGTACGGCTAAGGGTAAGGTTGATCCTCCTTAGTTAGTGCCCTGAAACATTGGGCTGAGTACTACTGTTAGACCCTTATGTATATTGCGATCCATAGCACCTGACACTCCTCGAGTCCATAGTTCCCTTCTCTATCTCTAGATCACACATAATCTCTGCCAGATCCGATCTTGCAAGTGGGGGTTTTACAGCAGCAGCCGCAATCAGTCCAGCCGTTTAGATTTATCAGAACAACCATTCAGATCTATTAGATCCATTAGATTCATAGCAGCAATATGTTTCACCATTCAAGATCTCTCCGATCAGCCATTCAGATCTCTCAGATCCATCAGATCTGCCATCCAGATCTGAGTAGTTGTGTGGGTTCCTATACCTGGGCGTGATTTTCGCAGGACTTTTGGCAGCATTGACATTTCGAAGATTTGGCAACTGTAGTATTCCTAAGCAAGGAGTAAAACTCCGTTAGGAGTTTTCAAAAAAAGAATAATTAAATAAATAAAAAATAAAAAATAAAAGAGGACCACTTGAGGAACCAGAGGAGGAAGAAGAGGACAACCAGAAGGACCATGTCCCTGAAGAACCAATTATTTCGTTGCATGCTTTGGTAGGGATTTCTTCGCCTCAAACTCTCAAAATTAGAGGTTTTATTAAGCATCACCCAGTGGTAGTCTTGATTGATAGTGGAAGTACACATAATTTTATCCATCAAAGATTCGTGGAAGTAGTGCATTTTTTTGTACAAGCAGTTTCTAACTTCCAATTCCAAATTGCAGATGGGGGAACAATGAAATGTGACGGCCGCTGTGAAAATGTCAAACTTCAAATGGGGGATTATCAGTTAAAGACCCACATGTTTTCCATCCACATGTGAGGGTGTGACATTGTCCTTGGTGCTGAATGGCTTTGCACACTGGGCCCAATCACAATGGATTTCTAGGAGTTATATATGAGCTTTAAGCTGAACAACCACACACATACCATCCGCAGACTCCAGGCGGGAGCTCCCTCTATCATCAGCTCACATAGGATGGAAAAATTGTTAAAAAAGGGCCATCATGGAGTTATAGCTCAACTTAATTCCATCCAGGCCATCGAACCCAATTTTCTTCCGATTCATCCTGAGATGCAACAGATCTTAAATAACCATCTGCGAGTCTTTGACAAGCCTCATGAGCTTCCACCCTCAAGAGGGGAACATGATCATAGCATCACTTTGGTCCCAGGGGCACAACCACAAAATGTGCGCCCATATAGATATTTGTTTGCCGAAAAGAATGAAATAGAAAAAATAATCAAGGAACTTTTGGAACTAGGCGTCATTCGTCCCAACATTTGTCCTTATTCATCACCGGTGGTCATGGTGCTCAAGAAAGATGGGGAATGGCATATGTGTCCAGACTTCAGGGCCCTTAATAAGTTGACAGTGAAAGATAAATTTCCAATCCTGGTAGTTGATGATTTGCTAGATGAACTAAATGGGGCTCAATTCTTCACTAAGCTTGATCTTCGTTCAGGCTACCACCAAATTCGCATGAAAGAAGTCGACATTCCAAAGACTGCTTTCCGAACTCATGAAGGCCATTATGAGTTTCTTGTCATGCCATTCAGTCTTTATAATTCCCCATCTACTTTTCAGAGCCTTATGAACCACCTACTAAATCATATACTAGAAAATTTGTCCTTGTTTTCTTTGATGACACCCTCATCTACAGTCACACTTGGGCCGCACATCTTTAGCATGTAGATCAGCTCTTGCACCTGTTCCGTGAGCATAAATTATTTGATAAGATGTCCAAGTGTTCTTTTGGCATGGAAGAAGTTGAGTATTTGGGCCACATTGTGGGGAGTGAAGGTGTCAGGGTGGACCCCAAAAAGATCCAGGCAATGCAGGATTGGCCTCAACCTAAGACCTTGAAGAGCCTTAGAGGATTTTTGGGTCTCACGGGCTACTATCGCAAATTTGTTTGCAAATATGGTCGCATTGTGAGGCCCCTCAATCAACTCCTCAAGAAAAATTCATTCCTTTGGAATGATGAAGCACAACAGGCCTTTACAGCTCTCAAAAATGCCATGTGTTCCATTCTAGTCTTAGCACTACCCGACTTCACCAAATCTTTTGTCATTGAATGTGATGCTTCTGGTATGGGTATTGGGGCAGTCTTAATATAGGAAGGTCGACCCTTGGCCTTCACAAGCCAACAACTAAGTGGGAAGAATCTGGGACAATCTACCTATGAGAAGGAGATGATGGCCATCTTAAATGCACTAGATACATGGTGACCTTACTTGTTGGGGCGACGCTTCCAAATCCGCACAGACCATCAAAGTATTAAACATTTTTTGGAGCAACGCCTATCCTCACCACAACAAAATAAATGGCTCACCAAAATGTTGGGATATGATTATGAGATAATTTACAAGAAAGGGCGCGAAAATATTGTAGCAGATGCATTATCTCACCAATTTGAGGATGAAAGTACCCTGCTCGCAATTTCCCTTCCCATTCCAGAATGGATCGAACAGGCTCGCAGAGAATGGTTTTCAAATCCCTAGCTCTCCCAACTCATTACTTAATTGCAGGTGGATCCAAATTCCACTAAGGGCTACTCGTGGCAGGATGAGATTTTGCGCTACAAGGACAAAGTCGTACTATCACCAACATCCACCCTCAAAAGCAACATTTTGGCGGAGTTGCACTCATCCCCCACTGCAGGACATTCAAGCTTTCAGAAGACATATGCTCGCACTTGAAGATCATTTTTTTGGACAGGAATGAAAAAGGACATTCTTACTTTTGTAGCAGAATTCGACGTCTGTCAGCACCACAAAGGAGAGACTGTCAAAGCACCAGGCACATTACAACCATTGCCCATCTCAACATTAATATGGATGGAGGTTTCTATGGATTTCATTACAGGCCTTCCAAAGTCACTAAAAAAGTCAGTCATCATGGTGGTTGTGGATAGACTTTCTAAGTATGCTCATTTTTTCCACCCTACCCCACCCTTTTACACCAACTTTGGTCACTCAATCTTTCATGTATTAGATCTTCAAATTGCATGGCATGCCCACTTCCATTATGTCTGATCGTGACCTAGTCTTCACCAGTAATTTTTGGCAGGAACTCTTCAGGCTACAAGGTACCTAGCTAAAGCTCAGTACTTCCTATCATCCACAAATTGATGGTCAAATTGAAGTAGTCAACAAATGTCTGGAAACCTACCTTAGGTGTTTCACGTCAGAAAATCAACATCTCTGGGTATAGTGGTTACCTCTAGCTGAATGGTGGTATAACACCAACTATCATGCCACCACCAAAATGACTCCATATGAAGCAGTTTATGGTCAACACCCTCCTTCCCCTATTTCTTATATCCAGGGGTGCTCAAAGGTACAAGCAATGGATCAACTCCTACAGTACCACACAACCATGCTCGCTCATCTTAGAGAGAATCTTCATCAAGCTGAAAACCGCATGAAGCAACAGGTAGATCAACACCGATTAGAACACCAATTTCAAGAAGGAGATTAGGTATTTTTTAGGTCGCAACCATATAAGAAAACATTACTCAAAGACAAGGGGTGTCAGAAACTATCTCCAAAATTCTACAGATCGTATCAAGTACTTCAGCGCATTAGAGAAGTGGCCTACATGCCAGCTTTGCCAGACACTGCAAAAATCCATCTAGTTTTCAATGTCTCATGCCTCAAGAAAGCGATTGGGAACAATTGCAAAATTCAAACCAGTCTACCTAAATTGGATGAAGAAGGGTCAATCTGGCTCCAACCTGAAAAGGTTCTGGACACACACAAACGACACCTATGTGGCCGCATGATCAAGGAAGTCCTTGTCCAGTGGAAAGACACATCTCTGGAAGATGCAACCTGGGAACCAGCCACTATTCTTCAGCAGTTTCCGTAGCTTTAGCCTTGAGGACAAGGCTATTCTTATGGGGGAGGGCATGTTAGGGTCCCACCCTAACCCCCTTATTTATGTAGTAGGATCGAGTCATAGTTATAGTTAAGTAAAGAGTCAATAAAGCCCATATTAATAATTGTAAGTGGTTAACCCACATTTAATGATGGGACCACAGTTAGTTGCAAATGGTCCATGGTATTAGATAGATGGTATTAATAAGAACCATGGTATTGCATGTACGAATCATATGTAAATGATAGAGACTCCCTGAAAGGAGCATCATGTCTTATTTTGTAATTGAGCTCAACTCTATTGGAGGTTGCCCCCTCGAAGAGGCAAGTGAACATTGCTTTCGGAATAATAAAATACTTTTTGTTGTTTCTCACTGGCCTATGTTCTGGGTATATTTCTTTGCATATTTGGTATTCTGGTATCATTTTACAAGTTAAGAGCATAACAAAAAATGATGACTCTATTTTTAAAGGGGAGAACTTCTTTTACAATCTTAAATAATAGAGAAATTTCTTTTGTTGTGTGAAGAAAGATTCACCTTGTAGATGCATTTGAAGATTTTTTTTTTTTTTTTTTAAAATAACATAAACGTGTACTTACCAGAACTCTGATTTGAATGTTGGCTACAATATGAGGAGAAACCCTTGACAATTGAATACCCACGAAGATGAGGAGAAACCCCTTGCTGGAATATCGAATTTTAAGGCTGAAATACCAACTCTATAACTGCTACTTATTCACAAAGATAAGACTCTGTATTTTTGGATTCAATTTCTGTAAAAATTATGTTATTTACAGTCTTCTACTCCTAGCAATTATGTTTTGTTTTTACCACAAATGGTTTAACTCCAGCACTGAAATCGATTTTTGGAAGCACTCATACATCTCATAGCCTTAACACCGACTTCACTCACCAACAATGAAACTTGAGTTTTGTTTTGGCTCACACTTTGTTCATAAATTTTAGAGCTCGTATTTTCCACTGCCAATGCTGTAACTTAGAGTCTTAAACTTGATTTTAGGCTACCAACTATGCTCTTAAAACTTGGATTTTATATTTACGTTGACAACCATTTTTTTTTTAACTTAACTCACCTCCACTCCTACCCAAACTCCAACACTGAGAATTTCACTTGATTCCGAGGATCTCAAAGATCAATCTCAGAGTTTTGGTTAATGACACCCATCATTTTTCACAGAACTCTTCAGGATTTCATCAGCACTTCATACCCAAGAAAATTTCACCCTGATTTGAATCGATTTCGTCCTTGACTGCATTTATAAAATCTATTTCAACTATGAGTTTTACGATTCCTACCTGAGCTTTGTAGTCGTACAATTGTGCTTAATTTCTCCTTCATTTCCCTTTCTTCTTCTGAGTCGTAGCACTGAGCTTCCTTCTACTCTATTTCTGAACAATCGTTGTCTCTATGAGCTTTTGCGTTGATGAAATGGTGCTCTTGAACTGAGTTTGCAGTGTTTCCAACTTTGTTTGACTGCGTTGTGTTCGACTATGTTGCGTTTGAATTTCTTTGACTTGCCATAATTAACACTTGTCTATTCTCCCTTGGTCCATTTTGATGACCACTTTTCATCATACTTATTTTCCTCATCGATTTTGAAAAACCAATTTTCATCATACTTAGTTTTCAAGAATTGAATTTTTTTTTTTATAATTTCCTTTGGAGTACCATATGCCTTATTATTATTATATGCATTTTGATTTTTATCACCATTACTTAACCCTTTCATACATTACTATTTGTAAAGTACTCTATTCCCATTGTATGAAGTTTTTATGCCATTTATCAAAATGAGCCATTTATAATGTATCATCAAGACTACATTCACATTGTTTTCTTTGATGATTACAATGATCTTCTCAAGATCCCTCATGTAATGATTTATTTCATCTCCTTGTTCTTCAAAGTCTAATGTCTTCCTTCTCATGATGCATTTCTTAATGATTCTCCATATGTTCCTTGTAATAATTATTCTTTGAAATAGCTTTTGAAATGACCATTTCAAGGTCATTTCAAGACCCAAATTTAATTTCTCATGTAAATGCATCTTGATACCATAGTTCTTCATAACATTATAACTCCTTATTTCAAACACATCTTTGTTCCCATTTTTGTGACACTAATCCATGCTTTTTAATGTGACTTGTTTTGTAGAAAAAACTTTGTATGGTAGGCAAAGAGATTTTGATTTCAATAGATGGTAGGGTAAAAGTGTTATGAAAAGAGAAATATTTAGGTATGTGTGGGGGATGAAGGGCTAACATTCTTTATGCACCAAGGTTAAATTAGTCTCCTAATTCCATAATTTCTTTCAAAATCAAAAGGCATTAAAAATAAATTTGTAACTTACAATATTTCCACTACTTTCCTTGATGCTTGAACTAAAGTGTCTTTCCAATAGCTCCCCTAGTTGTTTTGAGATGAACTAATCTTTTCTCTTTGTATACAGGTCCCTTCTAACATATTTTTGATGTTGAGTTTCAAGTCCCTTCTGACAGATTGAGTTTCAGGTCCCTTCTGACAAATTTTTTATGTTGAGTTGCAAGTCCCTTTGTGAAGTAAAATTTCCTTATGTTCAAGTCCCTTTTGAATTTGTTTATTGAAATGAAAGTACCAGGACCCTTCTGAGTTTCTTTGAATAGTGTTTTGAGTTGCTAAGCTCTAGGTCCCTCCTGAGTTGCTTTGAACAATATGTTGAGTTGCTAAGCATCAAAGAAGAAATAAATGCATTTATTTTCTTTTGTCTTCTCCCTTGCTTATTCTAGACTTGTACTCAAGTCTTTAAACCAGAGAATTTATTTTGCAGAGAATAAAATACCAAAATAATAAACAATGAAATGAATTAGAAACCTTTTATTTTTTAGAATTCCTACTAGCCAATAACTTGGTTTTCCAATATGAATTCAGGTTTATATTGTGTCAGGAATACGGATTTTGATAGCCTTTTTTTTTGTTTGGATGGAGGTGAGGTATAATGGAGTAGGGAAGTATGGAAATCTTATGAAAGTAAGATAGGTTGCAGTAATTATCTAGTAGTAGATGGATAGATAGATAGGTAATAGGTCTTGACTTCAATATGCATGATTGTGGAGCATAAAATACAATATGGATAATGGATGGTATCATGAACAATATAGCTTATGAAATGATTCTTTGGAATCAATGGATGTGACTTTTAATTGTATATAGCTTGACTTCTTCTTCTCATGATTGGCTTCATGTCTTTTTCCTTGAAGTCAAGCTATGTTGTAAGTTTGTTGGTGTTGTTGATCAACAACTAAAGGCAAGCTTCAAGAGTTTGAGTTTCTTTGGATGAAATCAACATCCTACGAATTCCACTTTTCTTTGATTTGAATATTTGCATTTCATATTCTCATATATGAATTTTTAAATATTGGCTTGAAAAGTCGTTCATCCATGGAGTTCACCCTTTAAATCTTCCTGAGACCTGGAAAAACATAGCACTTGCCTGCAATACAATATTAGATGATGGAGGAAGAAAGTTTTACAGTATATCATCTTCCAAGAAATATTTAAAATAATTTTCAAGAAATAATTTTAAAAAAATTCCAAAGATGATATATGAATAAAATGCATTTGTTTACCCTTTGAGGAATGGTGGCCAACCTATACATCCTAACAATATTTTGTTCACAAAATCTTTGTTTTATGTTCAATTAGAGTGATTCCAAACAAAATTTGAAGTGAATTAATATGGATACTTCTAGTATAAATATTGTTTACATTCTTTTAAAATTATATGTTAAAAATGATAAGAAGTACCATGTTTGATAGAGCTTCTTGTGATTTTTCTACTAGACCAACAATCACTATTTGCAGTGTAACTTTTTTGTTAAAGATCAGATAGATGTCATTATAATTGGAGATTAAATTAGATTAATTTTTTTCTATTGAGTAGAAACATCTTTTTAAATTTCTTAGGTTTTATATCACAAAATTTATGATGAACTCACCTAGGAGAAATAGTTTCACTATGCTGATTTTAAGACATGCAGTCACTAAATGTGGCATAACTTTTTCACCTGGCCTTCAAATGGGATGA
Organism: Pinus tabuliformis; assembly: GCA_031772625.1. NCBI lineage: Eukaryota > Viridiplantae > Streptophyta > Pinopsida > Pinales > Pinaceae > Pinus > Pinus tabuliformis. The sequence continues at coordinate 6,376,860 of CM062807.1, read as the reverse complement.
TTCAATTTTTGTATTGAGATATACTTAAATATATATCTCCCATATAAGAATTTTTTTTAAAATAATATGATTTAATATGTGAAATATGCCAATGAACTGTCAAGACCTGAAATTGTCACCAAGCAGATGTTTCGACAAGCAGTTAGTATTTTAAGCATAACGTTTTCATATGATGTTGGATTGAGGTGATTCAAATTGATTTGGAAACTATATTTGAAGGTTTATATTCCATATACATATCGTGTAAACATATTTCCACTAGACCCCATGAATCAATGGTGTACTAACTTTGTCCTCAAAATTTCACTTGAGACCTAGTATTTATTTTGACCATATATATATATATATATTTGTGATCCAAATTGAAAAATTAAAAGTGGGTTTAAAAACTATATTGCAAGAGATTATTTTTTTAAAAACATGCTTTGAAAATGATCATATATGGTTACCCAAGATAGGATTGTTCTTACTGCATTTTGCCACAAAAATCCTTTCAGATGAGTATTGAATGATTATTTGAAGAATTATTCATGAGATCTTGTACCAAAAGTCTTATTTTCAACTGATTTTACCTATTTATTTACTTATTCTATTCTATGTTACTCTATTGTAGAAAAATAAATCATTCTCTTAAGTATAAGATAATTTACAATGCATCCATTTGCATAACAAGATGATACGTAGAGTCATATCCAAGTTTGAAAAATATACCTTAATGGATGATTGCACATGAAAAGTTAGTTGATAATAAATATTTTATGCTAAGGAATGTTGAAAAATGGAGTGGTGTTGTGGCCTAATGACTAGTTGAAACCAGGTTTGAGTGTGATCTTTAAGTCTTTGATTCTCCTCAACTATCATAACAGTATGTTTTTCTTACGGAACTTGTTCAAAATCACAAATGCAAAAGGGATCTTGTGATACATATTCTATATTTTCTTCTATTTCTAGCTTTATTTTTTTAATTTCTTTGCATGTGAGACATAACTCATTGATCTCCTTACAAAGATAACTAGAAGAAGCTTCTAAATTCTCTTCTTGTGGATCCTCTTCATGGATACTTTGTTCCTCTTCTATCTTTTGAAATGATGATTCATCCCTAGTGACCATTCTAAATTGTGGACAAGGATTTGAAAAGATCCTTGTGGTGGCATACCCTCCTTCTATACATGATTTCTTTAACATCTTGTTTTGTAGATCTTTGTTTTACAAATGGATTTTGTAGTTAATGAGTTTTTTTTAGTGGTTGGTGGTTTTGTTTTGGGAATCTACCTTTCTAATTTCTATGTCTAAGTACGAATAACCATAATGAAAATTTTTCTTGTTTTTATGTTGTGTTGTTGTTTTTGTTTTTTTAATATGTTTTCTAAAGAATCTTCCTAACTAGCTCTATCTAAATGTTCTTCCCTGGCAATGGCACCAAAAATGTCAGTCTAATTTATGGAATTGAATTAGAGCATCTCTTTTACTATCAATCCGAGTTCGTAAATTTAGAAGCACACCAAGATATATGGAACTTAGATTTACCTTATGTAGGAAGTAGTTGTTTAGATGAAAATAATGGAAATGCATATTACAAATGTAAATTACTGATTGTAAGGAAAGCATTGAAATTATGATCTAAAAGAAAATGTGCAAGATTTTATGTGGAGTATAGCCAAAAAGGAAGAGGATCTAATTTAGAGGTCCTAGTTGTCCTTCCTCATCATTCCTATTCCAACAAAACTAATTCCACCATAAATCATAACACTTGATTTAAGAAAGAAAGAAAAGATGAATGCATAGAAAGATATTTCAGTTCAGTTCTTAGTCCGCAAAGAAGAGGCTCTAAGTTGGAGGCTTGGGTTGTCCTTCTTTATCCAAACTAGTTAATGAAAGGAGTTCAATTCCAAAATCTAAATGATCATAACATGCTAATGAATTTATATAGAAAATATTCAAAATAGATGATACAGAAAACTAAAATGCTAACTTATTCACAATTATGCACATTAATTCACAAAATAGTGCACTTAACTTAGAATGGGGGGCCTCCACCTTTGCTTGGTACACCTATAAAAAAATCAGCTACAAAATTTCATCATTAAAATCCCACAACAATGAAGCATAATAAATATAGAGAATGTCTTCAAATGCATTCCCAAAAAGAGAGTAATCACAATGATAATAATATATGTTCATAGTTGTTTAGTTGTGGTGCTTAAATAGGCTAAAAATATAACTAAATAAACTATAATGGCTATAAAAACCAATGGCAGTCCTATTCCACCTACTATATTCTAATTCATCCTTTTTTGTACAAAATATGGGAAGTTTCCACAAAATCAAAAAACTGCCCCTAAATTAGGGGATTTCCTGAGTGACTGGTCAAGTTTGACCAGCTTTGATCGGGCCTGTTCTGCCTAATTTGGAGTGTGCCAATAGAAGTTTGGTCATCCTTGGTTCCTGTACTTCTCGAATCTATGTTTTGTTTATGCCCAGGTGTCCGACACATACGACTTTAGTGGAGCCATTATGGGAAATTCCGTTTTTGCTGAAAATAATTTTTAATACCTAATTTTTACTAAAAACTCTAAAAAATAAAAGACATAATTATTTTACCTTAATGTGCAAAAAGAGGCAAAAATATGACAAATATGATCATGATATGTGTTATAGACATTTTTGGGCCCTACAACCCCAAGCATGAAATGTCCATAAACTAAGGGCTCCTAAGTCCCTAAAAGTGTTGTTCTAACCCCTAAAGGAACAAGGTCAACAGATTACAGCTTCTCCCAGAAGTTCTCCATGAGAAGCTGCTCAGAATTGGTCAAAACAGGATCATTGCAGCTGCTCCACTGGCTAAGTGCGTTGCATCTCACCTAAATACACTGTGAGGGTGCGTTGCATTTCAAAAGTCCCTTCTGTGGGGTGTGATGGGTGAGAAATGACAAATGGCAGTGTCATTCCACGAGGTGGAGAGGCAATGGGAGCTTCCAGAATCTTCTCCTTTGACACTTGCCTCACTGAATTTGACCAAGGATGAGTAAGAGGCCCTCAGTCTCCAAGTGGAAGCAAGAACTATCAGAGAGAAGACACTAATCAAATCACAAGCTGACTCATCCCCGTTACAGATATCTATATATGGATCCCTCATCCCAGAGATCCGGATGCTGGAATTTTGCATATTGTAAGGAATTGCTGTTGGTTTCTAGAGACAAACATCAGATTGTTGGGTGATCTAAGCTTTGTTTGAGGTGAAGAGGGGCTTCTTTGCTGGGAGGTTGATGCTGGGTCAGAACAACTGGTTGTAACTCCTCCTGGCTCTTTTCTTGTTTATCAATAAAAGCTATTTGAGTTTTCCTCCATGCTTTTGTATCATTGATTCTTGTTACATTTGTATGGTCAATTTACATCTGATCCTAGATTGTTTATGATTATAGATCCATGTCTTTGTATAGTGCTATGCTTCTGTGATCTTACAGGTACTTTGTGAAGCTGGGCGTGCAAGGGAGCAGGTAGCTAAAGACTATCAAAGAAGAGAGGGATTGAATCAAGGGATTAGCGCAAGACAGAGGTTGGTCTTTTTATTCCTCTCTATCTATAATTCATAAAGGAAAAACATAAGTAGCTTTTCTCTGTTTGTGTCTAAGGCAACCGTCACACCTTAGTGGGATAGAGCAGTTCTATATAAACACTTTTCCCTATAACAAAATGGTGACTCTACTGGGGACATAATTAGTTTGTTTGTTTATCATTCTTTGTTGTCTATTTCAAAAACTTGCAAGTAGCATTCGAACTGCATTTGCCATAACAAATGCAAAGTAGACAACTGCTACTTCAATCCATCTACTGGATCTGTTTATGATTTAAACAAATGATTCAAAAACTATCTGATTTCCCTTGTGATAGCTCTTAGATCCTCCTTAGATCTACCCCTGATTGTTGCATTACTGATTGCTTTTTTTCTCGGCCAAAACCCAAGAACTGAACTGCAAACTGTGACCCAGAAACCGAACAGAGTCTCATTTCTAGCCCAACGCAGGTACTGTTCAGAGATTCTAAATTTCAGCGCACTTCTCGAGTGGACAACTTGCGTTGCATTTCAGATTCTCTGTGTTACAGGTGCGCTGATCAGACTAGCTCTGTGCAGTTGTGGTTTCTGTGGATCATTCTTTCCAGTTCTATTCCTGAATTTTGCTGCCTGTGATCAGTATATGTCTGTTTGAAACCCCTTTTCCTTACTGTTATTCCACCTCCTTTGTACAAAAGAATTGTAGATGTTTTTGTGTGTTTGTTGAGTCGTTTACAGTTCTCCTTTGCAAAAGTAGCATAATCGTACTATCGCCCTTTGATTTGAAACTGTCGCAAGTGTTGATTTCAGTCCTAGGGAAGAGTTTGATTGTTGTTGATAGTCGATTATCCTGTTACTGTTGCTTTTGGTTTGAATTTGTAATTTTCTAGTGTCAAGAACGAGTATTCATTTCAAAATCGTAAGGTGTTGTGATCGTCTCCATTTTTTATTTCAAAAAGAAATTTGTTTATATTTGTCGCTTGAAAAGAAATTCAGATTTGTGCATCAGCTTTCTTTTTAGCATCCATATACTAAGAAATTAGAAAAACAAATACATGCATGTGCATTTGCATATAGACAGTCTGATTGGCTTGATTTAGGAAAAGTGCATTTAGAGTGTGCTCTTTGCTCTTTGTGAAAAGATTATGTCTTTCTTTTCCCTAGTAGCTAGGATTTTCATTGCATAAAAGAGATAAAAAGTTTGTTTATCATCTTAGACTGCATTTTAGGAATTACATCTACATCTCGTGGTGAACCTGAAAGGCAAACTTCATAAACAAGATCAACTTAAAATAAATTCAATGAATCTAACAACGCTTTGGAACTTAACGCACAACATTTAGAAGTCTAGGCTAGAGACGTATTCCGGCGTCGTAAAGCCTGGTAACTGTTGTTCTCACTGATGGTTGGGTGATTCCTCCACTTTGAGATGATAAGTGCCAGTACGGACTTGTGCTCCCACGTACCGTCGAGTATATTTTGGGAGACTGCAATAGGTTTAAATCCTTTATCCATAGGAAGCCGTTTCTGCCGCCCTATCGATCGCAATGCACTGAACACAGCATTCGGGAAGATTGACTGTCGTACCGTAAAAAGTATTCTGCAGTTTACGATTGGTTTGGTACTCCCTCTACCTAGATTTCCAGAGCAGTCCCTTTCGTTCCTTTTCAGACTCCTTAACAGAAAAGGTCCATCTGAGCACTTGTCACTTCAGGCTCATTAAAAATCGAAGGAGACTAGAGTCATCTTTTGCTTTTTCTCGACTCTTAAAAACTGAAAAAACAAGTTGTGTCAAAGTGTCTAAAATTCATTTAATTCGGAAACATACTTCCCCTTTATTTTAGTTGATCGAGTAATCCGAAATCGTGGAAGAAAGTCAATCGAAACCCCGTCGTTCGCGGAGGGTTACGAGTCAACCGTCTTTGTCTCCGGAATCGAAGCCAGTATGGACAAAGAAAACTCGTTTAACCGGTTCCAAATCTCCTATTAAAGTTAGAACAAGTGTTCCAACGACATCAGAGACTCCGGTTACTCTAAACATTTATGGAATCCCTGCCTCTACAGAAGAAGTTCAGCAGCCACAGAAGGACAGTGATACTGATCCTAGTCTGAGAGTAAACACTTGTGTTACCGAACCAGTTCCACTTTCGACCGGTTCGGAGAGTCTTGCTCTTCAAACATCTGTCGCTGTCGATTCCATACCTTCTTCGGCACCAGAAATATTCTACGGACCTGACGGTCTTCCCCTTCCACCTGGTTTGATTGCCATAGAAGAAATTGTAGAAGATCCTCTAACAAGTACTCCATCGCAATTTGGAGTCAGGATCACTATATATCCTTCTTCATCAGAAGTTAGTCTACCACCAGCAGAAGCTCCTGTAGAATCGCTAGGTAATCTTTTGGATAGACTACAAATGTCTGAACAACCGTCAACATCTAGGACTGTGTCGTCTGACACAGCGACGGCAGAACTCCCTGCTATCACTCCGACAATGTTCACCGGTATACCATCTGTCCCGACTAGCTCTCAACCGCTAGAAGGAGCCCACTCAGGGGCCATTTCGACAGTATGGTCGGTTCTTGTTTGTTCATCCGGAATAACATCCGGAAACTCTTATGTTGAGTCTCAAAAAATTGATCCATTTGGAGGTCAATTTGGGTAGTCCGGTCCCCAAGGGCAAACAATTCCCTTGAGTTTTGTATTACCACCGTATGGGGGGCAGTATACCCTTTCATTATCCCCTCCGGGAGGATGTCCATATGGGAGTTCACAACAACATTCAGGTTATACTGGAATTACCTTAAGCGGTTGGGTACCTATACTACCTCAACAACCAAGAGTTGTATACTCGATGCAACAATGCTTACCTATGTCAAATATCCCAACTACACCAGCTATTGTGACGGTGTCGCAAGTTCAAGCGCTGCCTGTTGTATGCCAACCTCAAGTTTCTCAGGTCGTAATGCAACATCCCCTTAACCCTGCGACTCAACCACAATCACCGACCGGTAGAACGACACAGGTTCAGACGGGTACAATTACCCCTCATCTTGGTCAAACTGTTAGTATCGGGCAACAGCACATGGCTTCACAACCATGGCTGGCGCAATACCAACAACCGCAATTCCAACAAGTATACCAAGGTTCTGGGCAACAAATCTTTGCTAATAGTGAACAACCGTACATTCAAAACGGTCAAAATCAACCATTTTACAATGGTCATGCGCACCAACCTTACCAAGCATACCAGCCTCAAATGCATTATGCCGGTATGCAAAGACCAACTGCTTAGGCAATCCCATCTTATCCTGGGTATGCTTCACCTAACCTGAATCAACAGTTACCCTTTGTGGCAACTTTGGAGTTACCTGATTTAAGCCAGTTAACGAACGATCCAATCGCTTACGCCCCTTGGTGGCCACCGATTCCGCATAAACTTCCATCAGATATTCCTAAATTTAATGGAAATCCAGGTGAAGATCCATCGAATCACGTGATGACCTTTCATCTATGGTGTTCATCAAACACCCTAAATGATGATTCAATAAGACTTCGCCTCTTTCAGAGGACGTTAATGGGTCCAACGGCAAAATGGTACATCGAATTACCTATAGCTTCATTCGACAACTTCAGTACCTTAGCCACAACCCTTTTAACCCATTTTCAGTTACCAATAAGGTACGAAACGGGAACAGAACTTCTTACCAATTTCAAATAGACAACGGCCACTGACATATCTGATCATATACATGAGTGGCGACGTCGTCGTAGAATGGTAAAAACGTATGTCCCTGATCAGCTCTTAGCTGAATGGTTTATCAAGTCATTACTACCTTCCATCACGGAAGATGTGGCAAAGAGGGGAGTCGTAACAGAAGAGCAAGTTATCGCTCGTGCGCAATATCTGGACTTGATTTACACTCAGTCTGGCACGCTCTATGATAAAATACCTGATGCCCCTAGACCGGAATTCTTAATTCCTCCTCCTCCTAAATCGAACAATGACTCGCATGCCGGCGATGGCGTGATTGGCACAACAAACACGAAATCGAAAAAGGCTACATCCAAAAAGGCCCGTAAGATTTCAAGTCAAAATGCAAAAGATGAACTTCTTGCTTCGGAAGTAAATGTCGTATCAACAGATAAAGGCAAAGAAACCAAACAACCAGGGAGCAAGAAGAAAGGCAAAGGGAAGAAGAAGAAACAGGAGGAATCATCACCTGGAAAATCTTCTTCAAACCCTCCTGGAGATAGGAAACAAAAAAATCCATGCCTCATATGCGATGAGGATCAATGGACCGCAAATTGTCCACACAGATCTGAGGTTAAAAAATTCTTCAAGAATTTGAAAACCTCCGCAGTGTTAACTGATCCGTTTCCAAATCCAGGAACAAATCTGGTTGAAAGTGAAAATGCTTCCCCGTCCCAAGTGCTAATGTTGTCGGTTTCAAAACAGAAAAATGATGCTTTGATATCGACAAGGAACAAAGATTATGGGAATCCACAGCTTTCGAACAACAAGGATAAAGATCAACCTAGTAGTTCGACAGCAACTTCGACAGAAGTTGCGCCACCCATCATCCCTGAATTGACAATAAAACTCCCAAAGGGAGTAGTACACAAGTCGACGTTTAATCCCTGCGCTAGAGCGGAACAGCATTATAATATAGTGGAAGATTTGGCCCAATTGCCATCCACTATGTCGACTCTTGAAGTACTACAGAATTGCCCATCCCAAAGGCAGGCTTTATTATCAGCCATTGGTGGGATAGACCCAAAGGATTCCAATCTTCTATCCTTCGACCATAAAGGATACGTGTTGTGGGGAAAAATGCCTATGCAGGACGATCCTATCCACCTAAGGTGTGACAGTGCCTTAGCAACAAACAGATACAGCTATTATGGTTTCTTTCTTTATGAAATGTGAAAGAGGGGAGATCGATAGACTTACCGTTGTCTTCCGTTTGTCCCTCGATCTAGATCCTCTTCTCTTCGGGTGTTCACAGCTACTTGCCTCCTCGCTTGCTCAAGAGAACAGCTACTTGATTCCCACGAGATCACAAGAGAACAGCTACCTGTGACAAGAGAACAACTACTTGCGACAAGAGAAGAACACAACACAAAGGCAAATATTCATATTCATAAATGATTCAAGATTAGAAGTAAATCAAATACACTAATGCAATCATACAAATACACCAGTATATAGGAGAAAACCAAGATAGCTTTATTGATTGATAACAGGGTTCAGGAAGAGATACAACCCAGAGGGCTCCAATCCAGCATCTCCTTCCCAGCATAATGGAATTCCTTCTTCAGCTCCCTTCAAAGCATTAAGCACCCAATGTTTTCCAGTCTCAAACCAACAACAATTCTTTGCAATAACAAAATTCCAGCCTCTAGATCTCATGGAGGAGAGATCTATATATAGTTATTTTGGAGAGAGGATGAGTCAGCTTGTGATCTGACTAGTGTCCTCTCCCTCTCTCAGTTCTTGAGTCCACTTGGAGGTTCTTGCTTCCACTTGGAGATTTGGAACCTCTTACTCATCACTAGTCGAATTCCCTGAGGCAAGTGTCATTTTGGAAGCTTCCTGAGCATTGACACATTGAGGAATGAGCCTGCCACTTGTCCAAACTCACTCAGCGCAGGTAGCCTTTGTTGGAGTTGACATTCAACGCAGGTAGACAGTGGAGCAGTTGACATTCAGCGCAGATGCTCAGTGGAGCAGTTGACATGATCCTGAATTGACTTGCTTTTGAGTGGTTTCAGGTGGAGAACTTCTGTGAATTGCTGTGGTTATTTGGCCTTGTTCCTCTAGGGGTAGGAACAACATGTTTAGGGACTTTGGATCCCTTAGATTATGGAAATTTCATGCTCAATGCTGTAAGGCACAAAAATGTCTATAACAGTTGCCCCCTAAAGTATGAGGCCGTTTATCGGGTGAAATGCTTTATCCAGGAGGGTCCGAAGTTCATCCATTTGCTGGGAGGAGACCTATAATAAGATACAATACAATACATTATGATTCATACTGCTTTCATGATCTAGCTGAGGCGGGCATTCCCATGCTCAGCTTTATAAATTCATTTTTGTACATAGAACAGACGATCGTCTGATGGCAGACTGATAATTTTGGCGAAATTATCATCCTTTGAGTAGGATGATCATCTGCTGCAATGATGTACATGTCAAATGTCTTTATTTTTCCTGAATATATATCGCAGCCCGGATGGATGAAACTAGATCCGGGGTCTTCAAACTCGTTCGATCTTCACTCTAAGTACAAGTCGATCCATGTGAGAATTGCGCTGAAGTCGAACATGGAAAGACATCGCTTGATTACCAGTCAATGATGTAAACCGTTAACAAGCGCGAGAGGAATCACCAATAATGATAATGATCCTCAAGGTACTGCAGTACAATTCACGTGGTGTGAATAAAGGACTTGGCGTCGAACACCACGCAAAATCTTCTGGTCGAAGGTCATTGATGTATACCTGTCGCCGGAAGTGAGAAACTTGCCATTGAGGCATGCAAGCTTCAAAGTACTGAAGGGGTTGTTCCTAGATCAACTTCTTGGATAATGAGCTGATGTCGACAAGAAGCAATCCGTCAAAGGAGGGCCTTGATGAATCCCACATCAGTGACACGGAACGGAGCTAATGATTTTAATGGAGGTGAAAACGATCTGTGACATATGATTCAGGGTGGCGGTCATGAATGGATGAAGGAGAATGTATGGCAGTGGATGGGACCCAGTTGACTCTTTCTGAACAACTTCTCTTGAACATATGGCGACACTGATGTGATGGATCGGTAGCATTACCCCAAATATGGATGGTATGGCAAGACCATGGTGATGTGACCGGTGAATGAAACAACCCAACCCGAATGTGGCACGGAGGAAAAGTGTCATGTTCAAGAGCGACCTGCTACCATCAAAGTTATCTTTAGTTTCTCCCAATTTTTCCCCAGTCATTGCTGACCAGTACCTCTTTATTTTTGTCAAGCTTGAGGAGGATAACATATGCTTGTTCTATAACCTGCCCTTCGGGCAAGCCCATCGCTATGTTTTAACGAGCCTAGCGATAGTGAAACTCGTTCTCGTCTAAAGACAAGTTTGTCGCTATTTAATAATTTTAACGAGTCTAACGACAAAGATAACTCGGTCCTTTTCATTTTTAGAGAGTCTGAAAAGGTACATAAAGTTAACTCCAAAATTCCTTTTTCGTCATCTAATCCCTTAAGTCCGAAAAAGTATAAAACAATACAGAAGGGATGAGTTTTCGATAGTTTTAACGATCCAAACAAAACAAGCGCTCGATCTTTTTGTGCAATAATCCCTCAGGTCCAAAAAGATTAAAATCTAGAGGAGGGATAGCTCTTCCGGTCTCTTTTAACGAGCTGGAAGGCCAAAACTCGGCAATCTTTTCATATTTTACGAGTCAGTTGAAAAGAGCTTAAAGAAGACTCGTCTTCTGAGGAACGAGTGATGAACAGGGTTAGCAGCTGATTCCAGGTACAGGTTGGAATTTTCCAATCACGGCAGTGTCACAAGGATGGCTAGGTGAAATCACTTTTCGCAGATGTTCCTCAAAATGGGTAAACAATCATATGGAGGTAAATGATCGGCCAAGGCTTTTATGGCTGATAAGGTTACGTACACAATGGTTATTTTACCGGTAATGGGTTCATTTTTTAACGAGCTTGAATGTGCCAAAACACTGCTCGAACTTATGTTTATTTTTTAACGAGCATGAACTATGTGCTAAAATTGCTCGGATCTTGCGTTTATTTTTTAACGAGCATGAACTTTATGCTAAAACTGCTCGATTATACCGGTCATATGATAAGAGTGTCTCATTAGATATGCTATTTTTTATGGAGCTTCATCTCACGTAAGCTTTTCCCCGGATCCTTTCTTTATGCAAGTTCGGAAACGACTAATCCTACGAGTTTAAAGGGTTAGAGGTCCTAAAAATTTAAAAAATAAATAGTTGCCCCTTGCTTGCAATCCAAAAGGTTTGCATGCCCCCAGGTATAAAACAGAATTTCAAGGTTACCTCTACTTCTCTTCCGCCAAAACATTTGTCTTAACGAGAGAGGCTTACCTCTTTCAGGTTACCCAAAGATTGTCTTGTTAGTAGTTTAAACAAAACACTTCCTCAGCAATGTCTATCGAAATAGACAGAGGTGGGTGAAAAATAGTTTATTCCACCCACATAACTTTGACAAAAGAATCTTATTCTAGAACAACCCCTCTTCCTCTACGGACGGGGTACAGACTAGTCATATTCTCCCGTGGAAACCTACCCTATACCCAAAGTTTTCCTGCCGAAGCAGACCAGGACGCATGCCCCCTGGGTTCCAGTCATATCCTCCCGGATTACTCGCGCTCATCAGGAGGACGGACCGTGGGTTGAGACACTTCTTGCGTGAATAGACCATTTAGGGATGGTTCATGACTACTTGCGATGCGTGATCCGGGGAATGAAAGTTGGTCCACGAGCTTGACCATTCTTCCTCCGTGCCGAAAACACATTACTCTAAAGAGTGATGAGACGATGGCTCCCATGCAATATATGTAGTCTCGTCCAAGGAGTAGGTTATAATCCAAGGGTCCTTGAACGACCATCACGTTCATTTGAACGGTCTTCCCTTTCAATGTTATGGGCACATTGGGGAGGATCCCTAAAGGTCAACTGGTTCCCTTATCAAAGCCTGATAGATTTCTCATTTCAGGCAAAAGCGCAGGCGAACCAAGCGCTTTCCAAGCAATAGAGGAAAGGATACTCACAGATGCCCCTTCATCAATAACTGTACCAGCCATTACCATTCTGTATATTTGGACAATGATTCTGAATGGTATGCTAGCTGGCAAGCGGGGTCTGCCTAGTTGGTTCCAGTCGAAGGACACAACCAGGTTGCTTGGTGGTGGGACTGAGTATACGGACGGATAGCGCTCTGATGAACTTCCTTCCTGCGATAAAGGAATGGTGGCATTGCCCCCTTGATCATCAGAGTCAGTGCTGATGAAGAGAATCTGGATGATGTCGTCTTTATTCTCCTATGTGATGGTGTCATTCGAAGATAGATCCTCTGAAGGCAAAACCGGGTCAACTATCGTTTCAACCTTTAGACTTTCATCAGGTATGGATTCAGATGGTTCATCTTCAATGACAGGTGCTTCGGCTAACCCCTGGGCGGGTCAGCCGGGTTCTCAACTAGTGAGGGGCTTGGCAGGAGTCTTTGATATCCAGGAGGGAGATGCGCTCGTAAAATCGGGCGATCTTCCAGAACTCTTTTTGCCCCGTCTAAGAAGGGACAACGGTGGATGGCGTGATCGCCTTCACACAGTCTGCAGGGAAATTTAGCTTTCCTGCTCTGTCCTGGGGCTTCACTCCCACTAGTTGACGGTGAGCAGTCGACATGGATATCAGAGGTCGATGCTACCGAATTGTGCAAACGGGGGGACCAGTCCCTTAGTATCCGGGGGATATAGGGACAATCTCTATCGAAGTGGTCTCCCTTGCATATGGCGCATGGCGATTTAGGCCTTACGAGTGCTGTGTGTGGATTTTTGTTAGATGACACTTGTTTTCCCCCAGTCGCCTTAGGCTCCTTCTTCTTCTTTTCTTTCTTCTTCTTCTCCTTCTTCTCCTTAGGAACCCGGTTTTTTGTTCGACCAGTTCCGTCAAGCGAAGAGGAAGGAGGGGAGGAAGATGAAGTGGAAGGCTGGGAGGAAACTCTTGTTTGATCTAACTGTTGACTCGACTGTTCAGGAATGGTGGTATTCTGAATGACATTGGTTGAAAAAAGCCAGACTGGTAGGCCAATTGTCAGTCCTGGAAGCGACAATGTGGCCATGTGGGGCGCACCAACATCTCCCCAAGAGGAGAAGGGACTAGGATTTCCACCAAGAGGAATTCCTTGGCTGGTGTGCTCCATCTTTTCAACCTAAAGATCAACGCAAGATTAAAGGGTGATTGTTCCGTTTAAAATAAATTGTTAACGATGCTTTAGACACAACTTGCTTTTTCACTTTTAAAGAGTTGAGAAAAAGCTAAAGATGACTCGTCTCCTTCGATGTTTTAATGAGCCCGAAGTGACAAATGCTCGGATGGACTTTTTCTGTTATAGAGTCTGAAAAAGGCCAAAAGAAACTGCTCTGGAGTTCTAGGCAGAGGGTGTGCCAAACTTTTCGCAAAACCGCAGAATACTTTTTAGGGTACGGGCGGTCGATCTTCGTGAATGCTGTGTTCACTGCATTGCGATCAGTAGGGCGGTCGACACGGTTTCCTAAGGATAAAGGATATATGGCTATAGGGGTCTCCCAATATATACGCGACGGTACGTGGGAGCACAATCCGTACTAGCGCTATCGTCCCTCAGGAGGATCACCCACCTTCCACGAGATCGACGGTCACTAGGCTTAACGACGCCGGAACACGTCTCTAGCCTAGACCTCTATGTTGTGCGTTATGTTACAAAGCGTTGTTAGGTTCATTCAGTTTATTTTAGGTTGATCTTTTTAAAGTTTGCCTTTCAAGGTTCACCACGAGATGTATGATACAAATTCCTAAATGCAGTCTAAAGATGATAAGCAAGCTTTATTATCTTTTCAACTTTGAAAATCCTAGCTACTAAGGGAAAAGAAAGACACCATCTTTTCTCAAAGAGCAATCAGCACACTCTAATGCACTTTTCCTAAATCCAACATGCAAACTATCAAATGAAAAATGCACAATGCAGGTGTTTGTTTTCCACTTTCTTAGTATTAATGCCTACAAAGAAAGCATTTTGTACAACTTTGAATTTGCTTTTAAAATGATCAATACAAACAAGTTCACTTTTTCGAAATCAGAGAAGATAGAAGAGATTACAACACTTAACGATTTTCGAAATAAAGACTTGTTCTGACACTTCAAAAGAGACAAATTCAAACCAATAAGCAAAAGTAAATCTATAATCAATCTGCAAACAGCCAATGAACTCTCTTCCAAGATCACAATCAATCAGATCTGAATCAAGGGCTACAGGATGACTACTTTACTTATGCAAAGGAAAACTGTAAATGACGCCACAAACACATAAAAACATTCACAGTCTTTTGTACAAAAGGAGGCGGAATCTAAGCAAAGAAAAGGAGTTATCTGACTGGTACCTATGCTGGTTAAAGGCTGCAAAAAACAGAGATCAAAACAGGGCAACAGAGAGCAGAGAACCCCAGCTGCACAAGGCCAAACTGGTTCAGTGCAACCTCAACACTGAGGATTTGACATTCAGCGCAGGTAGCCCTCACGGGACCTGCGTTGAAATGCAGACTGCCTTCACAGCAGTTGCGCTGAAGGAGAAACTCTCGTTTCCCCTGGGTTCTGGGTCACAAAATGCTCAAAAATCAACTGTTTCAGGCCAAATCAGAAACACAAGCAAGGTATAAACAGAGGGATGCTTTGAGAGGGTACTAAAGACTATCACAAAGGATCATCAAATCATTTGTGGATCCATTGTTTAGATCATAGACAAGTCCAGCAACTGGATCAAAGCAGCAACTTTCTACTTTGCATCCGGGAAAGATGCAGTTCGATAGTTGCTATCAAGTCTATGAAGTAAACAAATGACAGAAACACAAATGAAATGAATAAACAAATTGTCCCCAGTGGAGTCGCCAATTTGTTGTGGGGAAAAATGCCTATGCAGGATGATCCTATCCACCTAAGGTGTGACAGTGCCTTAGCAACAAACAGATACAGCTATTATGGTTTCTTCCTTTATGAAATGTGAAAGAGGGGAGATCGATAGACTTACCGTTGTCTTCCGTTTGTCCCTCGATCTAGATCCTCTTCTCTTCGGGTGTTCACAGCTACTTGCCTCCTCGCTTGCTCAAGAGAACAGCTACTTGATTCCCACGAGATCATAAGAGAACAACTACCTGTGACAAGAGAACAACTACTTGCGACAAGAGAAGGACACAACACAAAGGAAAATATTCATATTCATAAATGATTCAGGATTAGAAGTAAATCAAATACACTAATGCAATCATACAAATACACCAGTATATAGGAGAAAACCAAGATAGCTTTATTGATTGATAACAGGGTTCAGGAAGAGATACAACCCAGATTGCTCCAATCCAGCATCTCCTTCCGATCAGAATGGAATTCCTTCTTCACCTCCCTTCAAAGCATTAAGCACCCAATGTTTTCCAGTCTCAAACCAACAACAATTCTTTGCAATAACAAAATTCCAGCCTCTAGATCTCATGGAGGAGAGATCTATATATAGTTATTTTGGAGAGAGGATGAGTCAGCTTGTGATCTGACTAGTGTCCTCTTCCTCTCTCAGTTCTTGAGTCCACTTGGAGGTTCTTGCTTCCACTTGGAGATTTGGAACCTCTTACTCATCACTAGTCGAATTCCCTGAGGCAAGTGTCATTTTGGAAGCTTCTTGAGCATTGACACATTGAGGAATGAGCCTGCCACTTGTCCAAACTCGCTCAGCGCAGGTAGCCTTTGTTGGAGTTGACATTCAACGAAGGTAGACAGTGGAGCAGTTGACATTCAGCGCAGATGCTCAGTGGAGCAGTTGACATGATCCTGAATTGACTTGCTTTTGAGTGGTTTCAGGTGGAGAACTTCTGTGAATTGCTGTGGTTAGTTGGCCTTGTTCCTCTAGGGGTAGGAACAACATGTTTAGGGACTTTGGATCCCTTAGATTATGGACATTTCATGCTCAATGCTGTAAGGCACAAAAATGTCTATAACAATACGATCCTCAATTACCATCTCAACTAGCTTTCCTTGTTCAAGTGAAAGCCCTCTACAAAACTGTTCATCGAACAATTATTGATGAGGGAGCATCTACATGCATTATGTCAATGAGTTTCTGGAAAACTTTAGGATCTCCAACCTTGTCGAGGTCTTCGATGACATTAAAAGCATTCGACGGAAGGACATATACCCCATATGGTATCCTAAGTAACTTGAAAGTTGAACTAGGAGGGAAAATGGTAGAAATAGATGTTGAAGTCATCGATGGGAATCTTGATTACAACATCCTACTAGGAAGACCATGGATATATGCTATGGCAGCTGTTGTGTCGACCTATTTTAGGAAGATTGCATTTCCCTTTCAAGGAGGGATTACAATCGTCGATCAACAAAACTTCCTCCCCAATGGTTCTCAAGTTACAGGAAGCATTCCCATGATCCATGGAAGCCCCCATTCGCTTCAAAATATCGGAGTAGGCCTACTAAAAGATCCTATACTAATGGGAACTTTCGCCTTTCCACCTCCAATCAACCTGGCGGAAGTGGCGTCAATAGAAACCTGCAATATGATATCTTCTAAAAAGATCTCAGAAAACGATATTGACATGGATCATGCAATGGTTTTGCCCCCAAGCCCAATGGAAGTATTGTAGCAATCAATGTTCCTAGCATGGGAGGCAAACCCAAATCAACGCTCATCAAGCGTTTGGATAGATAGGTCTAAATAATATGGTACCCCTTCAGATCCTTGGTCGCAAGTGCATGTCACCGACGAAGGAATTGCCCAATCAATGGTAATTGAAGGAGCACTATGGAATGATTCCCACCATCGTTCCCTTCTTCCGGATTGTGGAGAAGATACTAACGATGACCTTTATCATCCTTCAGTTTTTGATTTCCTATCAAACACTGTAAACACGGTGGATTCCGAGCGAAACTTGTCCAACATTGAAGAGACTATCATCATAAATATCTCGACCAAAACAGATGTTGTAGAGAATATTTATGTTGGCAAATGTTGTTCTCCTTTAGAACTGGAAATATATAATGCTCTTTTTCGCAAATTCAGAGATGTCTTTGCTTGGTCATACAGTGAAATGCCAAGCATTGACTCGAGTGTCGTTGAACATGAAATTAAGATGTATCCAGATGTCAAACCAGTACGACAACGGCTAAGGCAGGTGCACCCCAAGAAAGCCGCTGCCATTAAGGCAGAAGTTGAAAAACTTCTCCATGCTGGTTTCATCTACCCGGTTCCTCTAACCGATTGGGTATCGAATATTGTCCCTATTATGAAAAAACAAGGAACAATTAGAGTGTGCGTCGATTATAGTGATGTAAATCAGGCTTGTCCAAAAGACAACTACCCTACACCCTTCATTGACCAGATAATTGATGAATGCACCGGATGCGAAATCTTTTTGTTCATGGATGGATTCTCCAGGTATAATCAAATAAATATCCGCCCACAGGACCAGTCAAAGACTGCATTTATTTGTCCGTGGGGCATGTTCGCATATCGAAAATTACCCTTTGGTTTAAAGAACGCAGGGGCGATGTTTCAGAGGGCAATGAATTATGCCTTCCATGACATCAAAAACATCGTTCAACCATACCTCGATGACCTTTCGGCTCATTCGCGAAAGTGGACTGATCACCCGCAGCATTTAAGAGCAATATTTCTACGTTGCCGACACTACAAGATACGACTAAATCCACACAAATGTGTATTTTGCGTCAATTCTAGTCGTTTGCTTGGCTTTGTAGTCTCGAAGGACGGGATTCGTCTCGACCCATGTAAGGTCCAGGGAATCATAAATTTTCCTCCACCTTCGAATTTGCTTCAGATTCAGAAACTCCAAGGGAAAGCGAACTTTCTGAGGAGGTTCATTCCAAATTACGCCGAACTTGCTAAAGGTTATATAGGTCTTTTGAAAAAGGAAGTGCCCTTTGTTTGGGATCAGGTTGCGCAAGCTTCCTTTGATGCTTTAAAAGAATCACTAATGAAAGCATCATTAATGTACGCTCCTGATTACCAAAAAGATTTTAACCTGTATTTGGCTGCAGCGGATACGACCATCGCAATGGTTTTAGTTCAAGAAGTCGATGGAATAGAACATCCCATATATTATTTAAGTAAAAACTTAAATGATACAGAAAGAAAATATTCTTATGTTGAAAAGCTAGCACTCGTAGCTGTTCAAGCAATACAGAGATTTCGACACTATGTCCTCTTTCGGAAAACTACCATTCTATCAGATTGCAACCCCGTGACTTATATATTGTCGCGACAGTTGCCGGGGAACAAATATTCAAAATGGATAGCAATCCTACAAGAGTTCGATCTGGAATTTGTAAAATCCAAATCGAAGAAAGCTCTAGTCTTCGCAGAATTATTGTGCGATCTCCCATCGTCGTCCAATGATGAAACGTCCGAAGAAACAATCGTGGACAAAAGTTTGTTTCTGATATCTTCAAGCAATGAGTGGTATGGGGATATAGTAATTTATCTCCAAACCCAAAAATACATGCCAAACACCTCACACTCCTAACAAAAACGTATTCGATACCAAGCAAAAGACTACATGATCGTCGGTGACACGCTTTACCGTCGTGGTATCGATACATTTCTGAGAAGGTGCCTCACCCATGAGGAGGCCGAAAAAGTCCTGAATGATTGTCATTCAGGCGTGTGCGGGGGGCATCAGTCTGGATATGCTACAGTGCAAAAAATCTTACGAGCAGGATACTTCTGGCAAACAATGTTCAAAGATTGCATAACCGCAGTCAGAAGTTTCCACGCTTGTTAAATTTTCGATAGCAAAACCAAAAGACCACCCGCACCTCTGCAGCCAATAGTTGCTGTTGGGCCATTCGCCAAATGGGGCATCAATTTCATGACATGTAACCCCACCTCGACCAGGGGGCATGGGTATATCATAGTCGCAGTTGACTATTTTACCAAATGGGCCGAGGTGATGCCTACATTAGATAATACTGGTGAAACAACTACCCTCTTCTTTTTCAATCATGTAGTCACCAGATTCGGCATACCACAGGCTATAGTCACAGATCATGGATCGCATTTTCGCAATCACATGATGGTCGAATTAACTGCCAAACTAGGGTTGTCTCACGACAGCTCTACTCCATATTATCCACAAGCCAACAGACAAGTTGAAGCAATCAACAAGGTCCTAAAGCGCATGCTGCAAAGGATGATTGGAGTTCACAAGAGAAAATGGCACCTAATCCTGTACTCAGCTTTGTGGGCTTACCGAACATCGGTAAGGAATGCAACCGGGTTTACACCTTTCCAACTGGTATATGGCCTGGAAGCAGTCTTACCAATCCAGTGTGAAATCTCGTCCCTCAAACTCGCAATTGATCTCCTCCCCGGAACTTCAAAAGAAGAAGCTCGTTTCTTCGAATTAATCCAATTGGATGAAACCCGTCATGATGCCACTTTGGCTAACGAAGCCCATAAGAAATGAGTCAAGGCGCAGTTCGACAAAAATGTCAAACCCCGTGTCTTGTCAGAAGGTGACTTGCTCTTGCTTTACGACCAAGAATCCGATAAATTGGGAACAGGTAGATTTAAGTCTTTATGGATGGGCCCCTATATTGTTAAAAGGGTGTTAGCAAAAGGATCCTACGAGTTAATGGATTATGACGGAATTCCACTGGCACAACCTCGTAATGGGTTGTACCTCAAGCGTTACTATGCGTAATGGTAACCTGTATGCGTAAGTGTTTAGTTTGGTTAAGTAATCCACTTTTTACATTTATTGCAGATGTCAAACCTATTGGAGTCATGTGTTGGATATGCCGACGGAGCGAGTCGTAGTTCACGGAACCTATCTTCCGTAGCCTGGGTTATTTTTGATCCAAGCAGCGAGTTAGTAAGTTTCAGAGGGGTATGTATTGGTCGATCAACAAATAACATTGCTGAATATAGCGCGTTGATAGAACTTCTCTCTGATGCCATCACACATGGTATACGCCGACTAATTGTCAGGCTAGACTCACAGCTCGTAATACTACAACTCAATGGTATATATTCCGTCCGAAACCCAGCTATTTATCGCATGTTCCTACGGGTTAAGATTTTGGAAAGACAATTTGATTTTATTCAATATCAACATATTTCCATAAACTTAAACACATTAACTGACTCATTAGAAAATTATGTGTTAGATAGACATTTGCAACATTTATAAAAAGAAACATACCATCAATGTTTGCATTTGGATCATGTAACTTAACCAAAGTAAAACTCCGAAAATCAAAAATATATATAACTGTTTATGGTTTACACATAATGTTCTGTAACCTAGACAAAATCGGTCAAATGACCCAAAAACTCAAAATGCTAGAGGGCACCCTAGTCTAATGATGCTCGTGATAGCAAGTCACGGCCTGTGCGATCATGCATAAGAGACGAGTCCATCGTCTTGGCACACCAGTAGTATGTCGCTGTAACCGCAAAGGTAGCTCGTCAGTCCTCACATCTGGAATACCAAGAGTGAGGCCCTCAACCTACTCCTGTAATGCTGTGAGAGTCTCGGCCACGTCGAGGTCGCGAAGGATAGCCCTTCCGACGGCCTCTCCTGCTGGGGCAGCAGTTGGTACTCTCAGACAAACTACTAGATGAACAGGACCAACATCTGCATGTACACATGAGTTTGATTAAAGTCTTGATAGAATAAAGCACAAGGACATTATAAACGAAAAAAAAGAAACGATAAACAGGGATATGGTCAAAGATTTTACCAATGGCGCCCCACTGCTCGCCATCCGGCAGTACTAAATCTGGATCACCCCGGAAGTCCATGCCAGCGTATGGATACTCGGAATAAACCATCTCCTGACGATCAAACCACTTGAAGGAGGTATCAGAAAATGAAATCTGAGACTGGCCAGCATGCCTAGACATATGGTCAACCCATCTCTGCATACGTGGTTCAGTAGGAGAAGGTAAATCGAGTGCAATATACTGCGGCTGCATCAGTGGTATCTTCTCCAAGGCAAAGGCAGTCAAAATAGAACCGTACCCAAAGTTCTTCAACCTCCCGCTCTTTATCTTGGTCAACTGTTCTTTCATCACAAGAAGCACTGCGTCACACCAGTTGAACACCTTCGGTTGGAGTCATTCCAAGGCATATTGCATGTAAGATCGGTTGGCTACATGAAGAGCCACACCACCGGCCATCCTACCAAAAGTAAACAGAATAGTCCTGAGGGACCTGTCAGTGACATCACGGATGATGATCTTGCCGTCTTTACTCGGCTGATATCCTTCTCTACAGTACCGGTGAACATAATCTCTCACAGAGTCGCCTCCTCGGGCCGAACCTGATAAAGAGGTTGGGGCACCCCGCCTCGACAAGCCAGTCAAGAAATAGATGTCTACTACAGTCAAGGGGATAGATTTGCCCCTGATCTAGAAAGCCTGATTGGTAGGATCCCAAGCATCGAGCAAATACTGCAGTAAGTTGATCTGTTGTCTCATGCTAGAAATGCGGAAGAACTTCAGCAAGCCACAATTCCACAGTGCATTTACTGTAACTAGATCATGTAGGGCAAGCATGTCCTCTTCTTCATGCTCACGTTCTTTCCATGTAATGGTCATCTTACTCCAAAGATCTCTGAAAAACAAACAAGAGAAGAGTTAGATCCTGATTTTGGTAAGAAACAGGCAAAATTTTCCATCAAAAATTGTGCATTAAATTCCTTTTCTGCGCCCAACGAACCTGCAACAGTGATCTAGGTGCGTTGAATGTCAGATAGCCTTTAGATAGGTCAACATTCAACGCACCTTTCGATACACAGAGGGTGCGCTGAAGGCAGAACGAGTTCTTCAAACCCCAGGGGCTCAGAAAAGCTAGGAATCAAGCTCAAAATGTAAAATGGAAACCATGAAATGAAAGAGCTCAGGTTTAGCTCCTACCTAGTCCAGACGGCGCCGAGAATCGTCCACAGAATCTCCCGAAGTCAGATGATGAAAATCAAGGGGGGAAAGCACCTCCAAAGCTCCAACAAACCAAAGTTCAAATGAAATGGTAAAATGAGAGGTAAAAACACTTTTTAATTACTTTTTACTTAGTTCAAAGTAAAATATTAGTGTTCTAAACTCATTTTCAAGCATATACTATTCATTTCTGACTAGTTTGATGAAGCAGTTGAAAACACAGTACAATCTTTGAAAGAACAAAGCTATTTATGGTAAAATCGAAATGGGACCATTCAATCGAGCAGTTTTAGCACATAGTTCAAGCTCGTTAAAAAATAAACATAAGACATGAGCAAATGTTTCCACCCGCGTTTAAGCTCGTTAAAAAATGAACTATTCCCCTGGTAAATAACCATCGTGAATATAGTACTTCAGCCATTAAAGCCTTGGTCGTGTTTGCACCGTCACCTCCACTTTTTCCATTGGCCGATCATTCACCTCCATTTGATTGTTTACCCATTTTGAGGAACAGCTGCGAAGAGTGATTTCACTAGCCATCCTTGTGACACTGCCGTGATTGGAAAATTCCAAACCTTACTTGGAATCAGCTGCTACCCGTTTTATCACTCGTTCCTCAAAAGACGAGTCTCCTTTAAGCTCTTTTCAACTGACTCGTAAAATATGAAAAGATTGCCGAGCCATTGGCCTCTCCAGCTCATTAAAGGGACAGGAAGTGCTATCCCTCCTCTAGATTTTAATCTTTTTGGACTTGAGTGATTATTACACAAAAAGATCGAGCGCTTGTTTTGTTCGGCTCGTTAAAAGTATCGAAAATCCATCCCTTCTGTATTGTTTTATACTTTTTCGGACTTAAGGGATTAGATGACGAAAAAGGAATTTTGGAGTTACCTTTACGTTCCTTTTCAGACTCTCTAAAATTGAAAAGGACCGAGTTATCTTTGTCGTTAAACTCGTTAAAAAGATTAATAGCGACAAACTTGTCTATAGACGAGAACGAGTTTCACTATCGCTAGACTCGCTAAAACATAGGGATAGGTTTGCCCGAAGGGCAAATTATAGAACAAGCATATGTTATCCTCCTCAAGCTTGACAAAAATAAAGAGGTACTGGTCAGCAATGACTAGGGAAAAATTGGGAAGAAAACTCAAAGAAACTTTGTTGGTAGCAAGTCGCTCTTGAACATGACACTTCCGCTCCGTGTCCGAGTCGGGTTGGGTTGTTTCATTCACCGGTCACATCACCATGGTCACGCCATACCATCCACATTTGGGGTTAATGCTACCAATCCATCACATCAGTGTCGCTGATATGTTCAAGAGAAGTCATTCAGAGAATTCACCTGTGTCTCACCCACTACCATACATTATACTCCATTCTTTCATGACCGCCACCCTGAACCTTATATCACCAGATCATTTTCACCTCCATTAAAATCATTTACTCCGTTCGTGTCATTGGTGTGGGATCCATTAAGGCCCTCCCGTGACGGATCACTTCTTGTTGACATCAGCTCATTATCCAAGAAGCTGATCTAGGAACACCCCATTCAGTACTTTGAAGCTTGCATGCCTCAATGGCAAGTTTCTCACTTCCGGCGACAGGTTTACATCAATGACCTTCGACCGAAAGATTTTGTGTGGTGTTCGACGCAAAGTCCTTTATTCACACCACGTGAATTGTACTACAGTACCTTGAGGATCATTATCATTATCGGTGATTCCTCTCGCGCTTGTTAACAGTTTACATCATTGACTGGTAATCAAGCGATGTCTTTCCATGTTCGACTTCAGAACATTTCTCACATGGATCGACTTGTACTTTGAGTGAAGATCGAACGAGATTGAAGACCCCGAATCTGGTTTCATCCATCCGGGCTGCGATATATATTTAGGGGAAATAAAGACATTAAATTTACATCATTGCTGCACAGATAATCATCCACTCGAAAGGATGATGCCTCTATCAGAATCATCAGTCTACACTCAGACGATTGTCTGTCCTATGTACATTAAAATGAATTTATCAAGCTGAGCATGGGAATGCCCGCCTCAGCTAGATCATGAAAATAGTATGAAAATAATGTATTGTATTGTATCTTATTACAGGTCTCCTTCCAGCATTGAAAGAACTTCGGATCCTCATAATAAAGCATTTCACCCGACACCAAAACATTAACGGCCTCATACTTTAGGGGGCAACTGTTATAGACATTTTTGGGCCCTACAACCCCAAGCATGAAATGTCCATAAACCAAGGGCTCCTAAGTCCCTAAAAGTGTTTTTCTAACCCCTAAAGGAACAAGGTCAATAGATTACAGCTTCTCCCAGAAGTTCTCCATGAGAAACTGCTCTGAATTGGTCAAAACAGGATCATTGCAGCTGCTCCACTGGCTAAGTGCGTTGCATCTCACCTAAATACACTGTGAGGGTGCGTTGCATTTCAAAAGTCCCTTCTGTGGGGTGTGATGGGCGAGAAATGACAAATGGCAGTGTCATTTCGCGAGGTGGAGAGGCAATGGAAGCTTCCAGAATCTTCTCCTGTGACACTTGCCTCACTGAATTCGACCAAGGATGAGTAAGAGGCCCTCAGTCTCCAAGTGGAAGCAAGAACTATCAGAGAGAAGACACTAATCAAATCACAAGCTAACTCATCCCCCTTACAGATATCTATATATGGATCCCTCATCCCAGAGATCCGGAGGCTGGAATTTTTCATATTGTAAGGAATTGTTGTTGGTTTCTAGAGACAAACATCAGATTTTTGGGTGATCTAAGCTTTGTTTGAGGTGAAGAGGGGCTTCTTTGCTGGGAGGTTGATGCTGGGTCGGAACAACTGGTTGTAACTCCTCCTGGCTCTTTTCTTGTTTATCAATAAAAGCTATTTGAGTTTTCCTCCATGCTTTTGTATCATTGATTCTTGTTACGTTTGTATGGTCAATTTACATCTGATCCTAGATTGTTTATGATTATAGATCCATGTCTTTGTATAGTGCTATGCTTCTGTGATCTTACAGGTACTTTGTGAAGCTGGGCGTGCAAGGGAGCAGGTAGCTGAAGACTATCAAAGAAGAGAGGGATCGAATCAAGGGATTAGCACAAGACAGAGGTTGGTCTTTCTGTTCCTCTCTATCTATAATTCATAAAGGAAAAAGATAAGTAGCTTTTCTCTATTTTTTTCTAAGGCAGCTGTCACACCTTAGTGGGATAGAGCAGTTCTATATAGACACTTTTCCCTGTAACAATATGGAGGTAAGAGATGATATAATGGTGGAATGTGTATGGTGAAAAAGGTATAAATTAGGGGCCAACACGCACAATACCGCATATCCATCATGTACATAGCACCATCTATACGCAACACTACATATGAAATACTCACACAACACTATTTGTACCACCTTTTACATAAAATTGCATAAACAACATGTACACACACTACATATACACAACACTGCATGCGCACAACATCACAGATGCAACATGTACAACATATAAAACATATGCACAACAATAGTAGCACACATCCAAACCCCACTATCTCTACCAGGTAACCTTTATTTTAGTGTCTCTTTTCCATCCATGCTTATCCTAACATGCCACGGACCACATGACTTTCATTATGCTGATCCATCCCTTCCTATAACATGTCCATACCATAGACATAATATAATCACATAATATCAACTCATAACCATATGATACTGACCTTATAGATGTGTCAGGCTACTCTTCCGACTTGATTCCTTATGAACTAGGAATCTCTTCATGCCATTCACCTGCATAAGTAATCATCCCTCCACATAATCGATCCCTTACAACCCTGTCAAGCAGTGACATAGATACATAGATACATACATTTATAATCATTAGCATAAAACAATCATCATTCTGTCAAACAACAACATACATACATACATGTATACATATATAAACATTATCATAATCATAATCATAACATAATTACCAGATAACATAAGGTCTAGGTTAAGAGAACTTGCTTTATTCATGCGCAACATGCACAACATTGAGAACAATCATTCCTAGCATAGCCAAGGAATCTGACACCTCAAATCCATTTACTTTACCTTTTCTAGTTATCTCTCACATGTTTGTACTGCCATTTTCCATTTACCACAATGGACACAACCAATCCAACTGACTGCCATTAACTTTCCCCTTTCTCAACCAATTCCCAAGACTCGAAACATAAAAGGAAATACCAAGAAACAACTAAGAAAAAAACCATGAAAACTAATAACAATATGACTCCACAAACAAAGTGGTATGTCCATAAAATAGACATAAACAAATCCGCCAATCAAGCAGAAAAAATCATGAAATACAAAATCATAATATTGACAACAAACACCATGACTCAATCCCTACGGTTCCTAGTGCTTCCAAGTAAAGCTCAACTTGATCCTTCTTCAAGATTTCATGGAAATCTCTATGCCATGTAATCTTTTGCATCATACTACCATAAACGCATGACCGTGAATGCATAAATGAATATAACAATATACCATTTATCTTACCTTGTTGTTTCAAGCACATTGCTTGCAACTGAACACATCAAAGCCATCTCTCACGGGACTCCAATTCCCTCGATAGATCTACCTATAGCTAGAGACTATCTAATATACCTGTCAAGCACATGTCCATGAACATAACACATATCCACAGAATTTCAAACAAATCAAGGTTAAGAAGACTTCCTATATGCAAACACTCGTTCATTTGGAATTAGGGTTTCCAGACATAGCCAAAGGAATTCTTACCCAATTCCTTTTCTTAACCTTTTTTCTTTGTTTGAATAGAGGCTTACTATGTACTGTCACATCACGCAACTGTTAGTTATATAAAAACATTAACTATTACCATGTCACACTAATACCAAGCATGTCAAATGCTCACACATGCCAACCACATGTTCCAAATATCAATACAATTGTATCTATCAATTTGAAATCAAATTTTACAAACAATCATGTCATGATCCATAGTCAACTCATAGTAATTAGACATAATGCTACAACTATCACTTACTACACTTCAAGTACATATCAACTGTCTGAACACACATGTATTAGTACAATCATCTTAACACAAGACTATTTGAACACATATTCATTTTATGCAATTCATTAAACATTCAACCAACTTGCAACCATACCATGTTAAATAAATCAACTAGATGATGTAATAGAGACCAAACACTCAAATACCCAATAGATGACATAATCAAATAGTCAAGCACCATGTATATGACGTAAGAAAACTCATACATTAATGTATCTCAGGGGAGGTTATCTTGTATGCATAATGAAGCTAGTTAGCATGATATAACTTCATGAGATATTAATTCAAACACAAATAAGATCATGATATGAAAAATAGTCACTAGCTAACATGTTTACATCATAACTCATATATAATTACCATTTATGCATATCATGTTGGCATTATGAAACAGGTTTGGCACTATGGCACAGGTGTTGTCCTTGATGGCAACTCACTCTGGTGACAGATCTCAGTTCAGGCTCTCAGAATGAAGGAAAAATATATATACGCAGCTTCCTCATGACCAAGCCGCGTATACATGTGGGTTAGACGTTCCAAAGACGCGTATGCGTATACACACACTTTCATGCAAGGAAAAGCACGTACATGCGGGAGAACTTATGTTTGCTCCGTGGTATTTAGTCCTTGGTATTTGAACCTATGATTTTGGACCATGGTATCTCGTCCGAAGTGTTGATCCCAAGTATTGGGTCCATGGTATTGATTTGTTATGGTTTTGGACCATGGTATTGTGAAAGGCCTAAGACTATAAAAGAGGAAGGAGATCATTAGGCAAGGTCACGATCTGAATTATTGAATATCTGATAAAGTGCTAGATCTGGAATACTGGTGATTGGGGTTATGGTGCAGAGCTAGATCTGAACGAAGGAGGAACCTAAGCGCAAAGAAAAGGATAAGTTCTATTGATGGGTCAAAATCTTAAGGCTTGAGTAATAGTATCTTTGTATGATTTTGATCTATTATATGTGGTGCACGCTTGATCTATAAATCTGATAATCTGGGTTAACTAATGTTTGAATATTTGAAGGAGTGAATTATCTTTATAGATCTATATGTAGGTTTAGTGAAGCGAAGGCACGTATACATGCTATTTCTGTAAGTCAAAAGTGCGTATACGCAGGTTGGTCTTAACACAGAAGCGTATGCACGCAGGTTTCTGAATATTGAAGTAGCGTAAGTCTCTTAAATTATGTTCTAGCTGCTTCTGTTGATTATTGTAGTGATCTGGGTTTAGAATTGGTGTATGGTTATTGTTACTGTGTTCTAGGTACAGCAGTCGGAGAAGTATCTATTTGATTCAGTTTTAATGGTGAAAAGGAGATTGTTTGATGCAGAAATTCTTGATGTTATTCATGGATCCAGTATGAAAATTTATGAAATGAGGTCCCTGGAAGAAAGAGAAGGTTGTAGCCTTCTGTATGTAAGCACCTACGTACTACCACTTGAACTAGTACAAGAGCTAAGGGGGTTGTAGCTCCCTTCCAGGAGAAGCTGGAGAACGAGAGAAGGTGGTAGCCTTCTGTAGGTAGAAGCCTATGTACTAGTATAAGTCTGCACCAGTACAGAAACATTGTAAAAGAAGTTTCTAATTAAAATAAGATAGAGATGAATTGCAGTAGGTGGTTTTCATCCACATTGGGTTTCCACCTTATATCTTGTGTTCTTGTGTGTGATTGTATTTTGCTCTATTTTATTGTTCCTGGTTACTGTTTATATGATTCTGATACACAGATTAATGATCAACATCTGTAGAATAAATTAAATTATAAGTCTGCATGGTATACGCTGGTTTCCTTATCTGTAGTTACGTATATACGTGTTTTTCCTAACTGAAGTAGCGTATATGATCTGGGTGTGAAAAGGAAAATAATTGACTAGATAATACTGATTCACTGCCCCCCCCCCAGTATTATTTCCAACAATTGGAATCAGAGCCAGGTCCTTCAGAAGAAGCTTGATCGCTTGAAGGAAGATCTATCATCATGAGCAACTATGAGAGAGAAGCATCGATCAGGCCACCAATTTTTGATGGGACCAACTTCATCTATTGGAAGGTAAGAATCATAGACTATCTTCAATCTCTTGGTACAGAAGTCTGGGATATCATAGATACAGGGTAGACATTTCCATCAGTGACTCCTACAGATCCGGCTGGTAAGAAGAAGTATGAAACAAATGCAAAGGCTATCAATACTCTATTAGGAAGTCTATCTCAAACAAAATTCATCAAGGTTATGCAGCTCAAAACTGCAAAAGAAATATGGGACAAGATCGTTCTGAGCTATGAAGGAAATGAACAGGTAAAACAAGCAAAAATTCAAACCCTCAGAATTCAGTATGATGATCTCAGAATGCACAGTGATGAAAGTGTGGCTAACTATTTCCTACGTATAGATGAGATTGTTAATTGTATGAAAAACTTGGGTGAAGAAATAAAAGAGGTTGTTTTGGTTGAAAAGGTTCTAAGATCTTTGTCTTCTATGTTTGAATCAAAAGTTTCTGCAATAAAAGAAAAACAGAATCTACAGAGCATTACCATGTCGCAGCTACACAAAATTCTAACCGCTTATGAAATGAGGAAAGGGGGACCATCAGACAAAAGAGAAGCCGCATTCAAGGCCTCAGGAAAAGGAGATTCCTATGACTCAAGATATATGTCAGAAGAAGAGGAAGAATCAATTTTTTTCAAAAACCTTCAACGGGGTGCTGGAAGATTCAGAGGTAAGTTACCTTTCAAATATTTTGCTTGTGGAAGAGTCGGTCACTATGCTGCCAAGTGTCCTCATAAAGATAAGCTTGAAAAAGTTAAGGAACAAGTTAGATGGAACAGAAAACAGAAAATAAATAAGAAAAGCTATTACACTCATGAAGACAGTGATGGACTTTCAAATAGTGATGAAGATGAACAAGGCAATAATTATAGACTTTTAATGGCTTCTGAAGATGATGATTTCTTGGATGCTATAGATGAAGAAGGTCTTTATGAAGAGATTTCTAAACTCAAAATTTGTCTAGAAGAGAAAAATATGATTATAGATACTCTGCAATTCCAACTTGCTAAAAGGGAAAAACATCATGAAAAGTTAGAATGTGAAATTGTGGGACTTAGAAAAGAGATTGAGAAAACAAAAGCACTTAATCTTAGATTTGTTAAAGGATCTAAAACTTTAGATGAGATTATCAAAGTGCAACGTTCTCCTCTAATCAAGACAGGTCTGGGATATAATGAAGAAGCATCTCAAGCGCAGAAGCCATCCACCTCCAAAAGTTATCTTGATGCAGCAAGGAAAAGTGAACAAGTTGACAATCGACAGCAAAGGCACAATGCTGCTCACCAGGTAAATCAGGGACATTTTACTTCAAGAATGAACAGAGATCACCAAGTAAATCGGGGCGATCTACCTCAAGGATAAACAGAAGCTACAACAAACCACAGGTAAATCATTCTCAATTTTCCCCAAGAATGGATGTCAATGAAAACTACAATCATTTGGTCCGCAGGGTTGATAATCGCGAGAATTTCTTCAATGGCCAATGTTTCTCTTGTCATAACTTTGGACACAAAGCAGCTCAATGTGTTGCCTACAAAACTATCATAACTAGAGAAGCTCAAAAACAAAGGAGTATGACTGGGATCATGAAAAGGACCTACAATAACTTTTCTTCTCTTGAAAATTAAATAGAATGTTCTATTTGTAACAACTTCGGTCATCAAGATTCTGAATGTAGGAACAAGTTTCGGCAGACAACTCAGAAGGAGCAAGCCTCAAGTACCAAAACATGGAGAATGAAAGAACCGCAACTAGAAAGATGTGGTATAACCTTATATGCAGAAGGGCAAGAAAATCAATGGTACATCGACAGTGGATGTTCGAAACATATGACAAGTGATAAAGAAAAACTTCAGTCATATAGTGCCTTAGAAAAGGAGAAGAAGGTCTCATTTGGAAATGACACCCCTACACTCATAAAAGGTAAAGGTTCTATTCTTTTAAAAGAAAAGGTCAAAGCAGGAAATGTTATGTATGTTGATGGCTTAAAGCATAATCTATTGAGTGTCAGTCAAATGTGTGATCAAGGAAATGAGGTGATATTTCGATCAAATGGTTGTATTGTTCGTGAGCTTGATACAGGAGAAATAGTGATCAAAGGCATAAGGACTCCAAATAATCTATGCATTCTCAAAGGAGGACAACAACAATGCTATCTGAGCAAGAATGATGAACACTGGCTATGGCACCAAAGATTGGGCATCTAAGCTTCTCACAAATAAGGAAAGCATGTAAATACCAGGTCGTTTGTGGTCTTAAAAACATCAGAATTCCAGACAATACAATATGCAAATCCTGTCAGTTTGGTAAGCAAACCAGAACCAACTTCCCTGAGAAGGAAGGGTCAGCTAGTAGGCCACTTGAACTCGTCCATACTGATGTATGTGGTACATCTAGGAAAAGGTCACCTCGAGGAGAAGAATACTTTATATTATTTATTGACGACTTTTCCAGGATGTGTTGGATAGGACTTATGAAGCACAAAGATGAATCCTTCGAAAAATTCAAATCTTTCAAAGCCTTGGTTGAAAACGAATCAGATCACAAAATCAAATGCCTCAAGTTTGATCAAGGAGGAGAATTTACCTCGAATGAATTTTTTTATTTTTGTGAAGAATATGGAATAAGAAGGGAATTCTCTACAGCTAGGACTCCTCAGCAAAATGGAGTAGTGGAAAGGATGAATAGAATGGTTCAACAAATGGCTCGTGCTATGCTTGATGAGTCTGGAACTCCCACAACCTTCTAGGGTGAAGATGAATTTGCAGCAGTTACTATTCTCAACAAGACAAATGTCCGGGTAAACAACACTCAAACTCCTCACGAACTATGGTATGGTAAGACTCCCACGGTAAAATACTTCAAAATTTTTGGAAGCAAATGCGACATAAAAATACTGATGAAAATCTTGGCAAGTTTGAACCTAGAGAAGATGAAGGCATTCTCCTTGGTTACTCTCCCCACAGCAAAGAATGCAAGTGTTACAATAAAAGACTTGGAAGAATTGTTGACAGCATTGATGTAGTGGTTGACAAAGAAGGTAACATTCCTAGGCAAGTAAGTTCTAAAAATTTTGAAGATGATGAGGACTATCCTTCAACATCAAATCAGACTTATGATGAAGAAGAAGCTCAAGAGGCACCAGAAGAACAGATAAGAATAGAAGATAAGACTCCATCCAGATACGTTCAAAAGAATCATCCCAAAACTCATATTCTGGGGTAGAAAGAGGCAGGTATGCAGAAGCTTCAAGCTATTTGGCATTGCTCTCCTCCACTGAACCACAAAATGTAAGAGAGGCATGCAAAGATGAATGCTGGGTCAAGGCAATGGATGAAGAACTTGAGTAGATTGAAAATAATAACACTTGGGAGTTGGTTCCTAGACCAAAAGATAAGAATGTCATAGGTACAAAATGGATA
The DNA here is from genome assembly GCA_031772625.1 of Pinus tabuliformis. NCBI lineage: Eukaryota > Viridiplantae > Streptophyta > Pinopsida > Pinales > Pinaceae > Pinus > Pinus tabuliformis. The sequence goes on along the minus strand of CM062807.1, from coordinate 6,344,002 downwards.
TTCAAAAACAAGCTGAATGAAAATGGGGAAGTTATTAGAAACAAAGCCAGACTTGTTTTTAAAGGGTATGCTCAACAAGAAGGAATTGAATTTGAAGAAACTTTTTCTCCCATTGCTAGACTTGAGGCCATCAGAATGTTCCTTGCTCTCTCTAGTTTTCAGAAGTTCAAATTATTTCAAATGGATGTGAAATCTGCCTTTCTGAATGGAGACTTAGAAGAAGAAGTGTATATTGAGCAACCAGATGGTTTCATCCTTGGAAATGATCCAAAACTTGTATGCAGACTTAAGAAAGCTCTCTATGGTCTTAAATAGGCTCCAAGGGCTTGGTATCATCATCTGGAAAAATACCTTCATCAACAAGGTTTTTCAAAAGGATCAGCGAATAGCAATCTTTATATAAAAATTGAAAATGACAAATTGCTAATACTTGTTGTGTATGTTGATGATATCATCTTTGGAAGCAATGAAGAAGCCATGAGTCAAAACTTTGCCTTGGTGATGTAGAAATAATTTGAAATGTCCTTGCTTGGAGAGCTAACATATTTTCTTGGTTTACAAATCCAACAAAATGAAGACAGTATCTTTTTATCTCAAACCAAGTACCTCAAGCAGATCTTGAAGAAATATGGCATGGAAGATTCGAAACCAGTATGTACCCATATGGTCACAGGATGCAGCCTTAGTGCAAATGATGCATTAGCAACAGTGCATCAACCAACCTACAGATCCATGATTGGAAGTCTGCTCTACTTAACAGGTACCCGACCAGACGTCATGCATGCAATGGGAATGGTTGGAAGATTTCAGGCAAATCCAAAGGAAAATCATCTTCAGGCAGTGAAGAGAACTTTCAGGTATCTTCAAGAAACTCAAAGCTATGGCTTATGGTATCCTAGAGATACTGATCTCACACTTCATTCTTATACAGATGCAGATTGGGCTGGAAGCATGGATGACAGAAAAAGCACTAGTGGTCGTGCATTCTTTATGGGTTCCAGATTAGTATCTTGGTTCAGCAAGAAGCAAATTTCAATTGCATTATCTACAGCTGAAGTAGAATATGTGGTTGCTGCATCTTGTTGCACACAACTTCTTTAGATGTTGCAAACTTTGCAGGATTTTCAAATCACTTGTACTCCACCTATCTCCATCTTATGTGATAATACAAGTGCAATCAGCATTTCAAAGAATCCTGTCATGCATTCAAAGACCAAGCACATACCTATCAAATATCATTTTATTTGAGAACAAGTGCTTGAAAAAAAGGTCAAGTTGGAATATGTTCCCTCTAAGGAACAAGTTGCTGATATACTCACCAAACCACTACCCAGGGAAACATTTGAATACCTCAGACGAAAGCTGGGAGTAGTTGATGCATCATCTTGCTGTTGAAACCTATCTGTTTCAGAGAAATGTGGTTGTATGAGAGTTGCATGAGGAGGATCCCCATACATATGCTGATTTATGTAGATACAGTCGCATATATGGTGGTTTAAAGAAAATCAGTGGGGACAGACTCTAGTTGAAGAGAGTCTGATATGGGTCTGACAGAGACCATCTGGCATAGGTTCAGGGGGAGCAGATAAACTTCTAATAATGCATTGTTGGCATTACATTAGAAGCTCTTGGTTCGTGTACACAAGCTGTTTTGGGTTTAGGTGGATCACCTGCAGAAGGAGAACATGGTTGCTGATCTGAATAGTGTTGCTGATATTAGTTATTGGTGACTTTCATAGTCTTGCTCTAGATATTTTGTCTCTATGTCATGTATATCTTTTATTATTATCAAGTTCATGTAACGGCCTATTTTGGTTTCCCCACTATGCCTGGGATGAATGATGTAATGTACTTGGTTATCATATGTAAATTTCTGATGTATCCCCACTTGGTTGGGTGGATGATCCCCACTTGCTTGGGTGATAGATGTATGTATAGAGTCTTTGATGATAGGAAGGTTAGTTATGATGTATGAGTCATGGTTCTTCTTGAAGAACATCTTTTTGTAGATCTTGCCTACAGTCATGGGGATCATGGCCAACACAGTAGAGCAGAGATTTCAGCATGTACTCAGGGGGAGCATAACCCTTTACCCTTGATGACAAAGGGGGAGAATGACTTTGAGGATCTTGGGGTTGCCATCAAGTCCAAAGGGGGAGAATGACTTTGAGGATCTTGGGGTTGCCATCAAGTCCAAAGGGGGAGATTTTTGGCATTATGACATAGGCTTGGCGCTATGGCATAGGTGTTGTCCTTGATGGCAACTAACTCTGGTGACAGATCTCAGTTCAGGCTCTCAGAATGAAGGAAAAATATATATACGCAGCTTCATCATGACCAAGCCGCATATACATGGGGGTTAGACATTCCAAAGACGCGTATGCGTATAAACGTACTTTCACACAAGGAAAAGCACGTACATGTGGTAGAACTTATGTTTGGTCCATGGTATTTAGTCCTTGGTATTTGAACCTATGGTTTTGGACCATGGTATCTCATTCGAAGTGTTGATCCCAAGTATTGGGTCCATGGTATTGATTTGTTATGGTTTTGGACCTTGGTATTGTGAAAGGCCTAAGACTATAAAAGAGGAAGGAGATCATTAGGCAAGGTCACGATCTGAATTATTGAATATCTAATAAAGTGCTAGATCTGGAATACTGGTGATTTGGGTTATGGTGTAGAGCTGGATCTGAACGAAGGAGGAACCTGAGCGCAAAGAAAAGGATAAGTTCTATTGATGGGTCAAAATATTAAGGCTTGAGTAATAGTATCTTTGTATGATTTTGATCTGTTATATGTGGCGCACGCTTGATCTATAAATCTGATAATCTGGGTTAACTAATGTCTGAATATTTGAAGGAGTGAATTATCTTTATAGATCTATACGTAGGTTCAGTGAAGCGAAGGCACGTATACATGTTGTTTCTGTAAGTCAAAAGTGTGTATACGCAAGTTGGTCTTAACACAGAAGCGTATGCATGCAGGTTTCTGAATATTGAAGTACCGTACGTCTCTTAAATTATTTTCTAGCTACTTCTGTTGATTACTGCAGTGATCTGGGTTTAGAATTGGTGTACGGTTACTATTACTGTGTTCTGGGTACAACTGTCAGAGAAGTGTCTATTTGATTCAGTTTTAATTGGTGAAAAGGAGATTGTTTGATGCAGAAATTCTTGATGTTATTCATGGATCCAGTATGAAAATTTATGAAATGAGGTCCTGGAAGAAAGAGAAGGTGGTAGCCTTCTCTAGGTTAGCACCTACGTACTAGCACCTGAACTAGTACAAGAGCTAAGGGGGTTGTAGCTCCATTCCAGGAGAAGCTAGGGAACGAGAGAAGGTTGTAGCCTTCTGCAGGTAGAAGCCTGCATACTGGTATAAGTCTACACCAGTACATAAATATTGTAAAAGAAGTTTCTAATGAAAATAAGATAGAGATGAATTGCAGTAGGTCGTTTTCACCCACATTAGGTTTCCACCTGATATCTTGTGTTCTTGTGTGTGATTGTCTTCTGCTCTATTTTAATATTCCTGGTGACTGTTTATATGATTCTGATACACAGATTAATGATCAACATCTATAAAATATATTAAATTATAATTCTGCATGGTATATGCTGGTTTCCTTATCTGTAGTTGCGTATATATGCAGGTTTTCCTAACTGAAGTAGTGTATATGATCTGGGTGTGAAAAAGAAAATAATTGACTAGATAATACTGATTCACCCCCTGCCCCTCTCAGTATTATTTCCAACATATCAATCACATATGTACAATCGGTCTAGATTAGTACAACACAATGTCACAATAAGTTGACTCATACCTGAATTTCGTAACCCTAACCATATGCATAGGCCAATCCAATTTAGCATGACACATATAACATCAAGATATTAATGCAATAACCATAATCATCAAGTTACTAGCATATAACAACAAGAAGTTAACATATAACATGCTAATCAACAACATATAACCTAATCATCAAGTTATCTAACATAAAACAATAATAACAATGCATACAACTACATGTTACTATCATTCATGACTATGTGACACATGTGCATATGACTATACTAACCAACTATGATCTATAATGTATGTAACCATAACATCAAAAGACATGGACATAAACCTAATGCATATAACAATCCTTAACTTACTTACCTGGATGCCCAATATCCAAACCTGTGTGATGATTTTTTCTTATCACAAAGTCCAATCCTGTAACCTCATTATGATGATCTGTATTTCCTTGTCTATCTCATCCAACACATTAGCATCATAACAACCAGTAGCATCATGATCACCCTAATTTCATACAATGACTTCAAAAGACATGTTTGAACCTTGACCTACATTTCATGCATAACTATAACCAAGACCATGCATGCCTAACAATTATATATAGACATAGAACATGAGTAAGAAACAATATACACATCATTCTAGCTAGAGTCCAGTCATCAATGCATGACAATATCAACTAGACAAACCATGACCTCATGCATGACAACAACAACCACATCACGTGCACTTAAAAACATGTGAACATTGATGTGCCTAACACTGTATACTCAACCATACATGCATGATGACGACACCATCAACCTTCACCTAGCAACATCACTACAACTGTCATTAACACCATGAAAATGCAACAAGCACATGGACTACATGCACAAGGGACACATATGCAACCAACGTAAAACCATGATCAACACACAACCCAAGGAGAGTGAAACCACACTTTGATACCTCTCTGTAACACCCTCCTCCGACATCTACCCAAGAAATTGGCCAGCCAGAGTAAACATGTGACAAGAGGCCACTATGATATGATTCTACCTCCTAAGTCACGTTAAGGAAGTGGAACTGATGGAAACACACCATACAAACATTTAACATGAGCTTCAGGACCCTCATGAACCAATCCAACACTTTAGACAACTTTTTGTTGGGTCCCACTAAGCTTTTGGACAACTTAAGCCTAATTTGCTCTCATGCTATAGGCATGACAACATCCTGCCAGCGTCAAGAGACTCATTTAGTCAGTGGTATTCCAACATCCCTAGTATTTGAGCCACTTTTTTAGGCCTAAACCCTCAGTCACTGCCCAGAATTGAACCATCTCTTCATAACAATAAAATAACATGGAAATTATAGTACTAAAGAAAATATGTGTTTAAGAACTTGAGTGGACCCCTACTAGCCATGCAAGACATTTTGTTAAACATATCACGAATATATAAGCTACAGGTGTAAATAACAGATCTGAGCATAGGGGTCTCATATTTATTTGAGATTCACCATTGAGCATTGATCATTCAATTACAAGTAAAAACATGATGAGAGACATACATAGCTATTGTCATAAAAATAATACATATCCAACATTATAGGGAAATAAATACCAATGAACTCACCACCATATAAACCTCATATAATCTAAGATAATTCCCATAGAGATACAAGGATAAATAACCTCTTATTGATGATGAAAAATCCAACCAGGGATGGGACTTCCACATTACACCCAACTGTAGAATGGCTGAGCCAAATATCTGTTCATCCATTCACCCTCGTGCCATATTGCAAGCATGAATGTGTGATCTCATAGAACACATCAATCAAAACTCATCCATGGCTTCCAAAGGACATCCACATCAACCTATCAAACAATGGTTCCACCTCATTGTTAGACATCACAAAACCATCATTAGATTGGTCTCCATCCAAACCTTCCCGGGATTCCAAAGTGTTTGTTGAACCATTGCTTCTAGGACTAGTAACTCAACCCACAACTTATATAGGGCTTCTAGATTGTTTGTCCAACTAGGGCTTCGAGAACTATTAAATAAACCCACCAAGGGCTTCCAGAGTGTTTGTCCAACCAAGGCCTCTAGGACTAGTAACTCAACCCAAGTTGTTACAGGGATTCTAGAGCATTTTTCTAGCCAAGGATTCCAGAACTAGTAACTGAACCCAAGCTAGGAGACATGAGAACCAACTAAAAACAAACAATGAAAATAAACCCACAATTGCCATGGCTATCCAGGAAATGTCAGGCTAGGAAATCCATTGTCAATCAAGGCAATCCTCCATGCCAGTGACATATCATGACCAATAAACCACATGCATGTACCATGCATGCCAAAACTAATGAATAATACATACATGTAACTCGATGCGTGCAAAGAAATCTGACGTATTTGTTGATCCTAATGCCCTCTTGTGCTTTCTTGCCCTTCCTTTACCTTCTTTCTCCAAAAATACAAGTATGCCACACCCTCCAAGAGTGCTCCAAGAAAACTCTAAGTCCCCAAGAGTATGAGAGAGAGAGAGAGAGAAATGAGAGAGTTCCAACACTCAACTGACCAAGCCTGAGCCAAGAGCTTGACAACTAATCCTCATAAGCCCTTTTATTAATGAGGTATCCAATATCTTCATTTTCCATTATTTTGCTTCATTTTCCTCCTCACATGAAACCTCCAACCTTTCACCTTCCCTTTTCTCCTATTTTCCATTACTTTCATAAATAAATATGCCAAAAATGGAAATTTTCCTTTCCAAAGCCTTAGTCATTTCCTTTTCCAATTTCCTTAGCCATAATAAACTAGATCAACACCCATTAGGATGTTTCCCCCACCATTCAGCTTGGAATGTGTGTCCCATCTTCCATGGTATTTATATATTTTACATGAGTTTTTACAGGTTTGTTACAAAAAGGATAAGGGGATAATCTAAAGCAAGAAAACCAATATAATAGGTTATATAAATACTTCTTCAAAGGGGTAACCTCCTTTACTCTTAAAAAATCAGGATCTCGCTTCTGCCCATTGAAAATAATAAGTCCCAAAGCACAGTCTTATTAAATAAATAAATGAGTGAAGGAAGAGAAATGATTCATGTTTTGGGAAGTGAAGCAAGTGAATTCACTGGGGTATTATTCAGGCTTGTTGGTAGCGAGCAACAATTGTGCTCCGATAGTGGCTCTGCTGGGGTATTATCCAGGCTTGATGGACATGGAGCAACACCAAATATGAAACTCATATTTGGAATACCTTAAAAGCATTGTGCATATTACCCATTCCTAGATCGAAATGGTTTGTATTTGGAAATCCTTGATATGTTTTGAACTATGTAAGGGAATGGAGGGGATGATATCACTTATTGGGTTAAGTAGGGAAGCCAAGATAATATGCAAGATGAATCAATACTTCCTTGAAAGACTAAGTCCTTGCACTTAGAGAATTAAACCTAAACAGAGAAGTTGGAGTTCTACCAGCGTGCCACCAAGTGTTATCGCTCCGATAAACACCCTCCAAAAATTTTCTCACACTTGAATTTTGGAACTTACTCAGGATCTTATGATCTATCACTCTATGGTTACCCCATGGTCATTTTATGTTTTGTAAAGCATTCAAGTCTTCTTCCTAGTTTCAAAATGTCAAGTCACTTGCACACATGTGCTCAGTTTTTGATGGGTTCATGAGCACAGTTCTTTTATACAAGCTTGAATAGGCATAACATCACTCATCTAGCTAGTTCTTATTTAATGTTCAAATCATGATAATAGTCATGCACACTTTTGTTGACAACATCCCTCACTTTGGTTATGTATGTACTTTTATTATGCAAAGTTTTCTCAAATGTTTCTTTTGCACACTTTTGCTTGCACAAGTGTATCTTTTAATGTCATTTGCATTTTGCAAGTGTTGTCTTCATGTTTTTCTTCCGTCATGGGTGTCAGTTTTGTTGATTTCACTCTTGTATGGTTCACACCATGCACACCACAAAAGTGAGTTCTTGCACAATTTTATGCATGATATGGTATGAATATCATTATAATATGCACTATAAACATTCCTACAGCTTAGTGCACCTTTTGGTCACAATCATCACAATTGTCATAACTTGTGTTCTAAGTGTCATAAGGTGTCATTTCAACTGTCATACTTGTGAACAAGTGTCTCTTTGATGTTGTTTCAAGATATGATTGTCATTCATGAGTCTTATGTGGTCTTCTAGCATGTACCAATGGTTTATGTGTGTGATCCAATATTGGGTCATGTCCGAATGCATTTTCCCCTTTTACTTTGTCAATCCAACACTTAGCCATTTTCAAGCCCTTCTTCATCCTTAGCCCAATGCAAGTTGTGAATCCATTAGCCCTCTTACTGAGTGAAAATATCAACCTATTAACGGGTCTTAATGATGAAATGAAACTCCCATATATTGGTGCAATAATTCCCTCTTAATATTACCCCAAATCTACTACACAATATGATTCTCCCAAGGGCAGTCAGTTGACCCTCCTTGGTTATACTGACTCACAACACTGAGTTTTCATTACCTCTTCCTTTCATGGTACATAGGGAATTCCTAGCTAACAACATGGACGACCTTTTTATCCCCTCTTCATAGGAAAAAAATGAAATTCAAAGATCCTCCTATCCTCCCAGTGCATTGCAAACCCCCTAGGAAACGTGGCTACATCTCTATGGCCTCCATAAAGGAAAATCACACTCCAAATGTTAAAGCACCCACCGTTGGGTCAAACTACACTACCCTAGGATGAAAAGTGTGTCATGTGCTTCCTTTGAGCACATGGCACACTCTTGAAGCCTGAATACTCACCCTTACCCCTTCCCCAATGCACTATGTTCCCAAGCCTTTCTTAACTTCTTCCTCTATAGTGCATGGTTCAATAGGGAAAGCTAAAGGAAGCATCCTCTCTACCTTTGACTAGTCAAATTGTGCTCTCCTAGAAGTCTCCTTTCCTTTTGAGTGCATAGTGTAGTCATGAAGGTTGAGCCTTTCACCTTCCCCCCTTTCAAATGTGGTTATGCACCCTACCTTTCATTAGACCCCTCGTTTGATTGCATAGTGCAATCCTAAAGGTTGAACATTTCACCTTCCCTACTTAGAAATGTGCTCATGCACCATAGTCTTCCTTTAACCTTTTCTTTGAGGACATGGATTAGTAGGGAAGGTTGAAGGTGGTCTCCCCTCACCCTTGATTGGTCAAACTACGCTTTTGAGATTTCCTCTCTTTTCTTTGGAGCGCATGGTGGAACCTTGAAGCATGAAGACTCTCACCTTGTCCCTTTGGCTTCCCCTACTAAATTAGACCAGCGATAGGGCCTCCTCATAGTTCATGGTGTAGTAAAAATGAAAAGTGGATATTTCTGAAGCCACTAATGAGTTTGAGTGCACCCTCTTAATTAAGCCTTCCTCTTTTAACCTTCTCATAGTCCTATCATGGGTAGATCATCCCATGAGATAGGTAGTGATAGAATAGATATTTTTAAGAGTGATGCTACCTAATCATGAATGATTTTTAGTGGTAGTACTTTTCAATCATGACAAGGTGATGCCAAAGAGAAGAAAACAAGGAGAAATCATGAAGAAACACTTACAGAGAAGAAGCACAAAGAAGAACCATCATGAATACATGAAGTAGACCACGGACTGAGATTGAAAGGAAATTACATAATGATGCAGAGGATTTAGGTATTGATCAAAAACCCTTCACAGGGTAAATATGAGCAAGAAAGTGAATATTTGATGAAGATGAAGCATAAATCAGATCCACCATCAAGAATGCAAGATGAAGTAGCAAGGAAGACAACTTGGCATTGCCACCTCATCATGAAGTTCATGTCATCATTGTCAAGTTGTGAGATGTACAAGTGTCATCATCATGTCCAATGTGTGACCATGTTTCATGTTGCATCATCATTTTGAATGTAATGATGTATGTTCAAGGAAGAATAAAAAATGTAATGAGTGGAGGTACAAGAGTCATATGTGGAACACGGAAATTCACATAGTCATATACGGAAAAATATTGTATAGAAGTCCAAACACCATTTAAAAGTTCAAGAGTTGTTTAGGCGTACAAAGGACACACTAGAAGACAAGGAGTCATGAGGGTAATCCAAGAGTCATGGGGATATGAAAGGTCATCCCCCTCATTATTAAAGGAACCTCATAACTCAAGGAAAGGGATTTTGGAGGCTTAATATTTGGAGAGCTAGTCTTAGATTCTCTACTTAGCATAGGAGAGAAAGTTATTCTTTGGAGAAGAAATAAGTGAATTAATATTCCACTATTATAATTAGTGCCTCATCATTGTAACTATGTACTTGGATCTTTCACCTAATTGTAATTCAATGAGCAAATGCATTTTCATGCATGTATCACAAAAACTTTAGGACTATTCTTCGAATGTTTACGGTATATCTTGTGTTAATATGTAAAGAGAAATTGAAATATTTCGATGACTTTGGTACTCACCTTGTTGAATGTGTGTTGTATTCACTTTACAATTGTTATGTGAACTAATTCAACAATGATATTTTTATGCTCTTGTGTGTATCTTTTAGGTCAGTAGTATTACTTCCTTCCAAAAACTCGGTTTTTGTCTCCCACACATGGAGGTATCCTTTTATGCATTGCAATTGATGTTTCACAATGTAAACTTACTTTCTTATTCAATTTTTATTTATATAATCTCTTATGTTATCAATTGAAACCAAGGCCAACCTTTGCGTTATGGTGGCTAGGTCGATACTTTGGATGGGGCTCCTACTCATAACAGTGTGAGATATAATTGGAATTCTATTCAGGGAGACTCCCTGTATATTGGTGGTATCCAACACCATCAACAATTTGGTACTAGGATAAACACCAACATCAAAAAAATCTTCCAGGATGAGCACTCTCAAATTAATGGAACTGAAGTTGCAGCTCAAGGAAATGTTTGATAAAGCATACGTTAGGAAAAGTGTGTCACCATGGAGTGCACCAATGTCGTTTGTGAAGGAAACATATTATACCCTAAGCTATTGTATTCATTATATGTATTTTAACAAGGAGATGGTCAAAAATAGGTACCCCTTGGCACGGATTGATGACTTGTTTGATCAGTTGAAGGAAACAACATTGTTCTCAACTATTGACTTGAGATCATGATATCATCAGGTATGCATCAAAGAAGACAACATGTAGAAGACAACATTCCATACCAGGTATGGGAATTATCAGTTTGTAGTTTTTCCATTTGGTCTTACTAACTCTCTAGCTACTTTCATGTGTTTGATGAATAGTGTGTTGCATCCTTATCTGGACAAGTTTGCAATAGTATTCATTGATGACATATTGATATATTCTAAGAATGAAGAAGAGAATGAAAAACACTTGGTAGGAGTGTTAAGATTGTTGTGAGAGCATCAGTTATATGAAAAACTTAGTAAGTGAATTTTATTTTAGACTGAAGTTCATTACTTGGGGCATGTTGTCTCCAACGAGGGGATAGCAGTGGATCAAGGAAATATTAAATTTATAATGGAGTGGCCAACTCCTAGGAATGTGGATAATGTTAGTTCATTTATATGAATAACATGCTATTACAAGAGGTTCATTAGGAAATTCTCACATATTTCCCATCCTCTTATATCTTTGCAGTGAAAAGGGAAGAAATTTGAATGGACTCAGGAGTGGGTAGCCAGTTTTGAACAGTTGAAGCATTTTCTTACAAATGCTCTAGTTTTGAAGATTGCATATCAAAAAATGATTCTAAGAGAGGACTTGGTGGATTCCTGATGTAGGAGGGATAGGTGGTATTTTATGAGTCAAGGAAGTTGATTGAGCACAAGAAAAAGCATGTGACACATGATATTTATTTGGCATCTATCATTCAAGTGTTCAAGATGTGGAGACGTTATTGCAGGAGGATCATCTTGATGAGTGATCATAGTGGACTGGGGTACTTGTTTGACCCACCTAATATGAATGTCAGGTGATCTCGATGGTTAGCTACTCTTATTGAGTTTGATTTCAATATCAGGTATATTAAAGGAAATGAAAATACGATTAGAGGTGCTCTCAGTAGAAGAGTGCGGATGAATCACATTGTAGCAATGGGTTCTTATGGGACATACTTGTATGAGAAAATCTTCCAAGTAGGAGAACATGATGAAAGGTATTTACAGTTCAAGCACAAGTTACAACAACAGGATGAAGGTGATAGGGATGAGAATTATCATCTGACAATAGATGGCTTGGTCAGATTCAGGGAAAATATTCATGTGTCTGATAATAGTGAGATTAAGAAGCTTATCTTGAGGGAGTTTCATGTTAAGCAGTATTGAGGTCACTTGTGATATCAGAAGAAATTAAAAACGGCTAACAATTTCTATCACTGGCCAAACTTGAAGAGAGAGGTCATCAAGTTTGTTGCTAAATGTTTGGACTATCAACTGGTAAAAGCAAAGTGTAAGCATCTAGGTGGTTTACTACAGCTGATTCTAATTCCAGAATGTAAATTGGAGGTAATTTACATGGACTTCATTATAGGTTTTCCAAGGAAATCAAAGTAGTGTAATTCCATCATGGTTTTGGTTTACAGGTTAAGTAACGTAGCTCACTTCATTGTAGTTAAGTCTACAAATTTAGCTAATGAGGTAGCTCAGATATTTTTTAGGGAGATCGTGGGATTTAATGGTGTTCCTAAGAAGATCATATCAGATAGAGATGCGAAGTTCAATTCCAGGATTTGGAAGGAATTGTTTGTAGGTTTGGGGATTGAGTAGCTTTCAGAGCAACTTATCACTTGCATACAAATGGATAGACAAAGAGGGTTAACGGGATTTCTGAGGACATGTTGAGGGTGTACACCATGCATCAGCAAAGGAAGTTGGAAGAGTATCTTCCACTGGTAGATTTTTTATAATAATGGGTATTAGGAGTATTAAAGATGATTCCATTTGAGGTTCTTTATTAACAAAATTGTAATATTCCTATCAACTAGAGTGATCCAATGAATAGTGCATTGATTAGTCCAACTATGTTTCTAGAGATGGAATAGGAAATGTAGATTATTAAAAGGACTTTAAACGCAACACAAGATATGTAGAAGAGTTATGCATATCAACATAGGGTATTTAAGGAATATCACGTTGGGGAGCACGTGTTCTTTTACATGAAGCCTAAGAGGAGATAATTAAGGATTAGATCATGTGCCAATCTTGCACCTTGGTATTGCAGGCCTTTTGAGATCCTTGAGAGGATTGGACTAGTGGCTTGTCGACTTGCACTTCCTCTGACATTGAATGTCCACAATGCTTTCCATGTTTCATTACTTAAGAGATATGTGTAAGATGTTGATCATGTGATTAACTACTTTATATTGTAGATGGAACAAAAGGGAGAATTCTAGCCAAAACACAGTGCATATTGTAGTGGAAATAACTCATGCTTATGAACCAAACAATTAAGTAAGTTAAAGTGCAATGGAGGCAATTTTATCTCGATGAAGCTACATGAGAGATGGATGATCAGATGCAAGCTTTTTATCCTTCATTATTTGTTGGGTCAAGCAAATATGATTTGGTATATGTATGTATATATTTGTATGGTTATAGGTACCATGATGAGCTATGTTATAAAGCTCCAATAAGTTGTATGATTGTAATGTTTTTCATGTTGGACATGGTTGCAATAGTTGTTCATTGTTAATATTACATCGAGTTGTGTTATAAAGCTTCATAGGCATTATGTTTTGTTTTCAATAGTTTGTTGGTCATAGGTGTCATAGAAAACCAAGGACGATGTTATCCCAAGGGGAAGGGGTTTGTAACAACACCATGTTAAAGTTTTATGTAATAAAATAAAATAAAGTAAAAGTTAATAAAACCAAGGTCATGGGACATGTATTTCGAGTTTAATGTTGGGCAAAGAACTATAGTGGCACATCACATTCAGTTTATTAATGGATGTGGAAATTGGAAAAGGCATTGGAAAAGGCAAAGAGGCATTAATTGGAATTTATTTATGAGAAATAAAGGAAAATATGAGAAAAGGAAGGTGAATAGACATGTATTTTCATTCTATGTAAATTAGAAGAAAAATGAAGGAAAATGAAGAAAATAGAGGCCTTAATAATCAAAAGGATTATGAGGATAAAATCACAGGTTTTGCTACTTTTGGATATTGTCAATTTGGTTTTAAAATTATTTTTAGAGAGGGAGAGAGAGCACTAAGAGGAGAAAGAAATCAAGCAAGAAAAGTAAGGAAAATGGAAAGCAAAGTACAAGAAAGGAAAGCGAGGGGAAGGTTGGATCAACAACTTCAGTAGGAATATTTTGCAAGGAATAGGTTGCATGTGTGATTTTCTAGGTGAGGTGTGAATGCATGGATCATTAATTTGTTTATTTGGTTCATTTTTTGTCATTTAAATGGGTTTTTATGGGTTTTAATATGGTTTTAGCCTTGCCTTGCTATTTCCTATATATCCATGGTATGATGGGGTTCATTTCTGGGTTGAGCTTTAGATTTCTAGAAGGTCTTGGAATTGAGAGAGGTGGTCTCAAGAAAATTCCCAAGAGTTTGGGGTGGATATGGTTTTCTCTAGGATTCCCTAAACAAGTGGGTAGAGACAACAAAATTCATTAAGGTATGGTGAAGGAATTTTGAGGCATCCTCATTTGTTTTGGTTTTTGGATGTCTTGACTATTTTTGGAAAGATTGTAGTAGCTTGAGGGTAGAGTTGGTTTAAGCTCTAGATCCTTGTGATTTATGAGAATTTCTACTTGTTATTATGTTGATTTGATAGTTTTTCAGTCATGGTTAATATTCTAAATATACGTTGGGTATAAACATGATTGAAGATGTGCTCTGGCTATGGCTCTTATTATTCTTTGATAACTTAATGAATGGTTGATGAATCCATGGGATAATAAGAGTTGTTGCATCTACTTGAGAGGGAATTAGACCTTCTCGATGATTTTAAGCTAAAGTATAAATATTTACACTTAGACATGCATTCATGACCTATAGCTTACATGTTTACCATGTGTTTGGAAAATTTTCTAATATGTTCTAGTCATTCTAGGTTAATTTCTGGCTTCAAATATGAATAATTAGCATTGTTGATATGAGAAATGTGATTATGGAAAGTTACAAGAAGTTCTAGGCAATGGTATGGAGGCTAGCCTAGAAAAGTGGCTCAAATCTCAGGATTGAAGGCATAGAACTGAGGATATGGGATCATAACTACATGGAGCAAGGCTTGTGAGTGTGGTTGGTGGATCACAACTACATGCAGGCAGTGGCAAGGTTGTGGTTATAGTTCTAGGTTTGAGAAAAAGGGTTCCAACTAAGGGATTGGTGACCTGGGGTGGTTTTTCAACCTCTGAGTATATGTGCTTCCTGAGGAAGGTTAGTAAGTCTCAATTGTAGACCCCACTTCCTTAGCTAGAACTAGGAGGATGGGTCATGTCATAGTGGCAAGTTTCTTCGCATTTACCCAAAGTGCTTGTAAAAGTGAGTAAATGGGGGGAAGCATGTTACAAAGGGAATATTTAATAATGATATATACTAGATTGAACCTGCATGTTGGAGGGGATAAGTACAAGGTGGATATGGTTTTATGTAAGGGTAGTGTTAAGATAGACAACATGCAATGTTAGGGGCATGCCCGCCAAAGAAGAATCATTTAAAGAACTTGAAAAGGGCACCATGAATCATATCCTTGAGATTTAGATGCACCAAAAATGGCATACTCTAGAATGTGGGAGCTTAGAAGTTTAGGTGGAGGTTAGAACCACATGATAAGGACCACACATAAATCACCATGCCCAGTATGGTAATCCCAACTCAAGTGAAAGAAAATAGTTAGACTGATTGCCAAATCCAAATTGGGTTGGAGGAGGGAGCACAAAAATTGTCATGTTGAACCATGGATTATTGGGATGATGGAAATAAATGAGTATAATACTAAGGTGAGGGGAATAAATTAATCTAAAAATACTTGGGACAATAAAGATACCACATGTAAACTACCTTGTTAAGTTGAGTCAAAGGGAGATTTTACACTTGATCTATGGAGAGGGACCCTAGTCTTCCTTTGACCTTTTCTTTGAGTGCATGGCATAGTAGGGAAGGTTGAAGGAGGTCTCCCCTCACCCTTGACTGGTCAAACTGCACTTTTGAGGTTTCCTCTCTTTTCTTTGGAGTGCATGGTGCAATGTTGAAGCATGAAGCCTTCCACCTTGTTCCTTCAAATTCCTCCACTAAACTGGATAGAGGAGAGATCCTCCTCATAGTGCATGGTGTAGTTAAAAAGGAAAATTGGATATTTATAAAGAAAATGATGAGTTTGAGTGCGTTGTCTTAATTAAGTGTTCCTCTTTTAACCCTCTCATAGGCCCATCATGAGTAGATCATCCCATGAGACGGGTAGTGATAGAATATATATTTTTTAGCTTGATGTCGCCTCATCATGAATGATTTTCAATGGCAAGACTACTTCCCAAGAATGACAAGGTGATTCTCAAGAGCAAACAATAAGGAGAAAGCATGAAGAAACACTTGCAAAGAAGAAGCACAAAGAAGCATAATCATGAAGACATGAAGAGGACCACAGACCAAGATAGAAAGGGAATTGCATGATGACTCAGAGGATTTAGATATTGATCAAAAACCCTTTGGAAGGTAAAAATTTGCAAGAATGTGGATATGTTATGAAGATAAAGCATAGATCAAATACACCATCAAGAATCCAAAATGAAACAGAAAGGAAGACAACATGGCATTTCCACCTCATCATGAAGTCCATGTCATCATTGTTAAGTTGTGACATGTACGTGTCATCATAATGGCCGATGTGTGTCCATGCGTCATGCCACATCATCATGTTGAATGTAATGATGTATATTCAAGGAAAAAGACAAAATGTAATGAGTGGAAGTACAAGAGTCATATGTGGAACATGAAAAGTCACATAGTCATATATGGACAAATATTATATAGAAGTCCAAAAGTCATTTGGAAGTTTAAGAGTTGTTTAGAGGTCCAAAGGACACACTAAAAGTCCAAGTGTCATGAGGGTAATCCAAGAACCATGGGGATATGAAAGGTCATCCCCATCATTATAAAAGGAACCTCATAACTCAAGGAAAGGGCTTTTGGAGTCTTAATCTTTGGAGAACTAGTCTTGGTTTCTGTACTTGGCATAAGAGAGAAAACTATTTTTGGAGAAGCAAGAAGTGACTTAATATTCCATTATTGGAACTAGTGCCTCATCATTGCAACTATGTACTTGGATCTTTCACCTAATTGAAATTCAATGAGCCAGTACATTTTCATGCTTGTATCAAAAATATTTTAGGACTATTCTTTGAATGTTTATAGTATATGCTGTGTTCATATGTACTAGAGAAATTGAACTTTTTCGATGACTTTGGTACTTACCTTGTTGAATGTGTTTTGTATTCACTTTACAATCGTTATGTGAACTAATTCGCTAATGACTCTTTTTATGCTCTTGTGTGTATCTCTTAGGTTAAAATTGTTACTTCCTTCTAGAGACCCGCTTTTTGTCTCCCGCTTCCATTTTATACATTGACTTACCTTGTTGAATGTGTTTTATTCACTTTACAATCGTTATGTGAACTAATTCACTAATGACTCTTTTTATGCTCTTGTGTGTATCTCTTAGGTTAATACTATTACTTCCTTCCAGAGACCTGCTTTTTCTCTCCCGCTTGTGAAGGTACCATTTTATACATTGTGATCAATGTTTCACAATGCTAACTTATTTTCTTATTCAAGGTTTATGTATAAATATCTTATGCTATCGATTGAGAAAAAGACAAACCTTTTTCTTATGGTGGCTAGGTCAATACTTCAGATGAGGCTCCTAATCCAAATAGTGTGAGGTCTAATTGGACTTCCCATCAAGGAGACTCCCTGTATATTGGTGATATCCAACACCATCAACAAGTTGGTACTAGGAGAGACAACAACGTCAAAGGCATTGATCTGTAAACTACCATGGATATTCTATTGGACAATTCATCACAACATATCTAATAATATTATATTAAAAATATGAAAATTATACACTATTACAGTTTATTAAACTATAAGATATGTGGATTTAACTTTAATTATTCCATGAATTCAAATGGAAAGTATGCAAAAAAATATAAAATGAGAAAATAAGTAGACACACAAACAAGACACAAAATATTCTCTCTGGGAAACCCTTTCGGGTAAAAACCCAGCTGGAAGATGAGGCTCCCTTTCTTTGTCTCGAAATATGGCTACAGATACAAAGAAGTAATGCCTATGGCCTATGGACTTCTACAACACACAAATCCTCCTTGTGTTCTCTACCTCCTATATCTCCTGGTTATCTTTGCTCAGCTATGGAACAAGATCCTCTAGAAAGAATGGAATGCCTCTTCCTCCTAGTGGCCTGGTTATAACACAACCCGATAGCCTACTAGTGGTTAATTTTACCTACGCCAAATCTTAGCTAGAGTTAGAAAAAAAACTCCTCTAGAGTCTTTTACATCACAGATATGTGTCTAGTCCCTTTTCCATGAATAATGGGGGTGATGCAACATCCTCTCGAACTATAGGTGTGAAAATAGGAAGGTCAACTTCTGAGTGGCATAATGTTTTCATACCAACTTTGATTGACACGCTTCTTGTGCCATTGGAAAGGTATTTATGTGTAGAATAGAATGAGAAGTTGCAGTTATATAGAAACAAAGTTTTACACACAAAAAACATCATTTGTTGCCTCAAAATACTCCTGGAAGGTTTCAGACCTCGTTTCCCAAACAAGGTCTCACCGGTAAAAATAGTCCTGTGAGCTAATTCCTCCACTTTTTCCACTTAAAATGCATCAAGATGGATGAAAAAATATATAATGATCCAATTCGGATCATATGCCTTACAACATGAGCACTAGAGAATTAGTGGAATTGAAGTTGCGGCTTAAGAAAATGTTTGAGAAAGGATACTTAGGCCAAGTGTGTCACATTGAGGTGCACCAATGTTGTTTGTGAAGAAAAAGGATGGTACCCTTAGGTATTGTATTGATTATACATAGTTGAACAAGGTGACGATAAAAAATAGGTACCCCTTAGCACAGATTGATGACTTGTTTGATCAATTGAAGGCAATAACATTGTTCTCAAAGATTGACTTGAGATCAAGATATCATCAGGTATGCATCAAGGAAGAGGACATCTAGAAGACAACATTCCATACCAGGTATGGGCATTATGAGTTTGTAGTCATTCCATTTGGTCTTACTAATTCTCCTGCTACTTTCCTGTGTTTTATGAATAGTGTGTTGCATCCTTGTCTGGACAAGTTTGCGATAGTATTCATTGATGACATATTGATATATACTAAGAATGAGGAAGAGCGTGCAAAACACTTGGTGGAAGTGTTAATATTGTTGAGAGAGCATCAGTTGTATGCCAAACTTAGTGTGTGTAGTTTCTTCCAGAATCAAGTTCATTACTTGGGCAATGTTTCTTCCAAGGATGGGATAGCAGTGGACCTAGGAAATATTAAAGTTATGATGGAGTGGCCAAGTCCTAGGAATGTGGATAAGGTCAGATCATTTATGGGAATAATAGATTACTATAGGAGGTTCATTAGGAAATTATCACAAATTTCCCATTGTGTTACATCTTTTTAGTGAAAAGGGAAGAAGATTGAATGGACTGAGGAGCATGTAGCTAGTTTTGAGGAGTGTTTTGGAGAATTTGGTATCTACAGATAAATACTAATTCCCTAGATAAGTATCCATATCTAGAACAACAGTTTAAAGTATTTTAGTCTTTCTCTATAAGAAATAAATAAGATGAGAAGATGAGAAGACCTACTTGTAGTTCCACTTTCCTCTTGTCTCCTTTGTATCGATCCTGTTGCTCCTTCCCGTACTTAATACACTTGAGAAGTACCTATAAACACAATAGAAAACAAAGAATTGATCAAAACAAAAGATCTATTGAATATAAGTGAATGGAATCAGATACATTTCACACATATAAGAATTATAGGACAATACAAACATATGGGAGAAAGGTTCAAACACTTTATTGAATAGAAGAAGGAATTACAACCATTGTGTCTGATTCAAAGTCATTCCTCCAACTTGGATCCCATCCACATCACATCAAAGCATTCCAAAGTTGTAGCATTACAATACTTGCTTCAAATCCAAAGCTCATAGCAACATTATCTCCTTACAATTCAACATAATCCAGCCCTTGATCACTTCGAAGAGTGCTCAATTTATAGGGAGAAGAAGGAGGTTTTGTCATAAATGGTGTCATTGAATGGCCTTCCATACTTATAATTAGTTCCATGCAAGAAGGGATGAGAGGATAGGATGCATACTAACTCATTCCTCATCCATTTTCGAGCTCATAGGATTTGATAAGTGAGGGAACCTTCTAGATGACTCCAAAAGATAAGAATATTCCCCAACCCTATGTGAATTCGGCTCAAACTCGCCTAGCGCAGGTGAAAGGAAGCCTAAGTGCTCTATAGAGCACCTTGGCATGGACTTAACTACTCTGCAGCACACCCTTACATGGGCCTACCTGTGCTGGTCCCTCTAGAGGTCATTTCTGGATGTCTTCAAGTCATGAAACTATCTGGGAAGGAGGCATTCAAAGGGGTGACTTGTTTAGGGCATGTAGCAACTGAAATTAGGGTTTGATGAGCCCTAAAACATTGATCTGGATGATGGGATTGATGTGCCCAAATGGATCTGTAACAGCTACCCCCTAAAGCATGAAGTTGAAAAATGCCAATGTCGAATGAAATGCTTTACGATGTGATGAGGAGGTATTGAAGTGGAAGTTGACCTGCATCATTACAATACATATATCATGATTTTTTATTTTTACATGAATCACTGAGGGAAAACATACCCATGCTTAGCTTATAAACTTTCAATACATGTACATAAATAGTCATCTACAGATATAGACCCATGATCGAAATGACCATCAATGTAAAGCCATTGTACATATGATTTAGTACTCCTGAAATCGTAGCCCAGATGGATGAAACTAGATCCGAGGTCTTCTATCTCGTTCAATCGTTCACTCAAGTACGAGTCTAACCATGTGAATATGTGATTTGAAGTCAAACATGGGAAGACAACATCTGATTACCAGCCAATTATGTAAGCTGTTAAAAAATGCGAGAGAAATGGGAGAATTAATCCCTTGAGTTACGAGAGCGGGAGGATTGCCCCCAAGCTCATTGGAATCTGAAGAAATGAAAAGAACCTGAGTGGTATCATATTCACTCTCTACAGGAAAGGTATGATTAACTGAAGGTGAAATCGGGTCAACTGTTACCTGAACCTGTTGATTTGGGTCGGGTATAGACTCATAGGATTCACTTTCAGAGATAGTGGGTTTGACCGATGATTGATTTGAGTCAGTAAATTTATCAACTAGTGAAGGATTAAGGGAGAGTCTCCTGTAACCAGATGGATGTTGTTGCAAAGAATCAGGACAGTTATCCAACACTTTTTTGGCTTCATCAAGATATGGACAAAGGTGAATGGGGTGATTCCTTCACATAACCTACAGGGAAACTTAACTTTACCCTTGGTTCCATGAACTTTACTACCACTAGTTCATGGTGTGTCACTGGCATGATCTCTAGAAGTTGATGACATAGGATGATGTGAACGAGAAGACCATTCTTTAATATCTAAGGAATATTACGGCAATTTCGAAGAAGATGGTCTCTCACACAAAGTTTGCATGCATATCGAACTTTGTGAGGCTTGACGGGTGGTTTATCATCAGATGTTACATTCAAAGCAATGGTTGCTTGGTTTCCCCTCTGCTAAATTTGCTTCTTCTTCTTCTTCTTCTTCTTCCCTTTCTTCTTCTTCTTAGCCACCTGGTTACTAGTACCAATACTTTCACCAGGCGAAGAGGAAGAAGGGGAGGAGGAAACAACCAAGGAAGAAGGCAAAGGGTCAACTTTAGGATCAACTGGAGGTTGATTTTGTCCAGTTGGAGGAATACTCGATTGTGGAGAAATCATGACATTTTGAACCAAGGAGGTTGAAAACAACAATACTGGCAAGCCAATGGTAAGTCCCAGAATGGACAATGTAGCCATATAAGGAGCACCAATATTTCTGAAAAGAGGAAAAGGACTAAGATTCGTATCAAAAGGAATTCCTTGATTGGTGGACTCCGAATTTGTCGACATATGTTTCAACCTAAGATCAATTAAGGAGTAAGCATGGAGGATGTTATCCGCGATCAATTAATTTTATTTTAATCAAAGTAACATAAGAAAACAAAAGAGGGATAATCTAGGAAAAAGGTTTACCAAGCAATTGTGAACTGCAGAATACCTCCTAGCGAACTGAGAAGTACGAGCAAGCAATCTCCCTAAATCTTGTGTTCGTTGTATCATAGTGTAAAAGCCAACCGACTTGGTTACCTAAGGATGGATAGCAACCTAGTTTCTTCCTCCAATATATAGCTGAAAGTACGTGGAGGCCCAGTCCGTATAATCATTGTCTAATGCAAAACCGCATAAAGAGAGCATTACATATACTTTACATATTGTAACACCGCCCTATATACCTGAAGGTACGTGGATGAGCTACGATATAATCACGTACGTGGAATGAGGTATCACACTCGGGATGTATTGCAGAAAATTTACCAGTAACTACTTTGTTTTACGACGCCGGAACACGTATCTAACCTAGAACCACTAAATGTTTTTCGTTAGGTGACAATGCTCCATTAGGCAAATTCAAATAAATTTTAAGTTGATCTCCTTTATAATTTTCCTTTCAAGGTTCACCATGTGATGTATATTTGCAATTCCTAAAATGAAACTAATATGATAAGCATTATTTTCATTCAATTGAACAATGAAAACCTTAGCTAGTAGGGATAGAGCAATCAGATCTTTGACAAAGAGCAAAGAGCACATCTAATGCAAATTCCCTAGCTATTCCTTTCAAGCATTCACAAACTACAATATGAAGGATGAAAGTTTTCATTTTCAAATCCCTTAATGTTATGATGAAAACTAATGCACATATAATCAATCAACCTTTTTATAAGAACAAAGACTTTACGATAGTGAAGTTTCAAAGGAAAATAAGACTTTTACGACACTTTCTTTCCAAGAAAGATTAATGGAATATAATCTAACTTTGACAATGAATCAATAATGAAAAAGAAATCATTTAAGAAACATTAATCAATCAAGTCATTGTATGGATGGAAGGAGGAAATACAAGTTGATTTCAGAGACATACTACAATCATTGATCTTTCAGTAAGCATAAATAGAAGGAAATTTGGAGAAGAAACCCAATCCAAAGGTGAAAATTTTCCCTAAGGTGGATCAACGTAGGTCAAAGAGGGCCTAACTGTCCTATAGAGCATTGTCTCTCACTGAAGGGTGCTCTACATAGCACTATCCCCTGACCAAGCCTGCGCTGATTCCTGAGAGGCCACTCAAGTTCCATCTAACCTCAATTTTTGACCAAATAACACTTCAGCAACGCTAAAATACAATCAATGAAAGGAAGTAAGGTCTACTAAAGTTTCTTAAGATGTGGATAAGCTACTAGGAAATAGATTATTCCCCAGCGGAGTCACCAATTTGTTTTGGAGAATTTGGTATCTACGGATAAATACTAATTCCCTAGATAAGTAGCCATATCTAGAACAACAGTTTAAAGTATTTTAGTCATTCCCTATAAGCAATAAATAATATGAGCAGATGAGAAGACCTACTTGTAGTTCCACTTTCCTCTTGTCTCCTTTGTATCGATCCTGTCACTCCTTCTCGTACTTAATCCACTTGAGAAGTACCTGTAAACACAATAGAAAACAAAGAATCGATCAAAGAAAAATATATATTGAATATAAATTAATGGAATCAGATACATTTCACACATATAAGCATATAAGACAATACAATCATATGGGAGAAAGGTTCAAATGCTTTATTGAATAGAAGAAGGAATTACAACCATTGTGTCTAATTCAAAGTCATTCCTCTAGCTTGGATCCCATCCACATCACATCAAAAGCATGACAAACTTGTAGCATTACAATACTTGCTTCAAAGCCAAATCTCATAACAACATTATCTACTTACAATTTAACATAATCCAGCCCCTGATCACATAGATGAGTGGTCAATTTATAGGGAGATGAAGGAAGTTTTGTCATAAATTGTGGCATTAAATGGCCTTCCATACTTAGAATTAGTTCCATGGATGAGGAGATGAGAGGATAGGATGCATCTTAACTCATTCCTCATCCATTTTCGAGCTCATAGGAGTTGATAAGTGAGGGAACCTTCTAGATGACTCCAAAAGATAAGAATATTCCCCAAACCATATGTGAATTTCACTCAAGCTCACCTAACGCAGGTAAAAGGAAGCCTAAGTTCTTTGTAGAGCACCCTGGCATGGAATTAACTACTCTATAGTGCACCCTTACATGGACCTACCTGCGCTGGTTCCTCTAGAGGTAATTTATGGATGTCTTCAAGTCATGAAAATGTCTGGGAAGGAGGCATCCAAAGGGGTGACTTGTTTAGGGCATGTAGCAACTGAAATTAGGGTTTGATGAGCCCTAAAACACTGATCTAGATGATGGGGTTGATGTGCCCAAATGGATCTGTAACAAGGAGTTCAAGAATTTTCTTACAAATGCTCTAATTTTGAAGATTGCAGATACAAATAAAGAGTTAATTGTATGTACAAATTCTTGCAGGAGAGGATTTGATGGAGTCCTTATGTAGGAGGGATAGGTGGTATGTTATGAGTCAAGGAATTTGAATGAGCACGATCAAATATATGTGGTGCATGATCTTTATTTGGCATTTATCATTCATGGCTTGAATATGTTGTGACATTATCTTCTTTGCAAGAGGTTCGTCTTTATCAGTGATCATAAGGGACTAAGGTGCTTCTTTGACCCACGTAATCTGAATGGTAGGCAAGCTATATGACTAGCTACTCTTATTGAGATTGATCTCAATATCAAGTATATCAAGGGAAATGAGAATAAGGTTGGAGGTGCTCTTAGTAGAAGAGTGTGAACGAATCACATAGTAGAAATGAGTTCTTATGGGACTTACTTGTAGTGGTGGATCTTCCAGGTAAGAAAACATGATGACATGTATCATCAGTTGAGGCACAAGGTACAACAATAGGGTGAAGGTGATCATGAAAAATTTTAGGGGCGAATGTTCGCCCTTTGGCGGAATTAAGGGGTTTTAAATTTTTAGTGGGCGAATATTTTGTATCATAGTACATTTTTACAAATCACCTCAAATAGCCCACCTTATTTTAAGGGAGAGGGTAAAAAAGGTAAATTTAGCCCTTGAAATTAGGAGTTACAACCTTCCATTCGCCCTAATTTTCAAGAATAGGTTTTATTTAAGTGAATCCTATGGGCCAAATACCATATTTATAAAAGAGGTATGGTAAATTAATAAAAATATAAATAAATGGGAGGTATGGTAAATAAATAAAACATTTTTTATATTTACTCCATAAGTCACCTTATGTACATGCAAGGGTGTAAACAAATAAAAATATAAGTAAAGTAGAGGTATGGTAAATAAATAAAATGTCTTTTTATACTTACTCAAAAGGTATGGTAAATAAATAAAAATATAAATAAACTAGACGTATGGTATGGTAAATAAATAAAACTTCTTTTTATATTTATTCCATAACCCTCGTTCTATTTATGAAGGCTCAAAAAAGAGGTTTTATTTAAGTGAATCCTATGGGCCAAATACCATATTTGTAAAAGAGGTATGGTAAATTAATAAAAATATAAATAAACGAGAGGTATGGTAAACAAATAAAACATTTTTTTATATTTACTCCATAAGTCACCTTATATTTACAAATACCGTATGGGAAAAATACTATGGGACAAATACCATGGGCTAGATTTTTATTAATACCATGCAAAAAAACATTATTAACCCTATTATTAGTATTAATAAAAATAAAAATGGAACATGGTATTGACCCATGGTATTCACCTAGAATGTAGCCTATTTAAATGGGGGAATTAAACCAGCATAGATCCATCTTTACTTTGGACCTACTAACACCCGAGAGGTATCAAATATCATGATATGCAAACTAGCATAGAGTGAAAAAATATTTGATCCCTCTTGGGGCTTGGTGAATCAAGAGTAGAAATGGATGTTGTAATTTAATGTATGTTAAACATTTTAGCTTGGTTAAAATAAAAATCAACTATTAATTTTATTAATTTTTATAAATTACTAATAGTAATTTTTAAGCTCCAGGTTTATGATAACCCATGGTATTGACCCATGGTAATACCATGGTATTCATGTGAGCATAGACTATTTAAAGGGGAAATTCTATCATCTTAGATCCATCTTAATTCTAGGTCTACCAACTGCTCAGAGGGATAAATAGATTTCATCCCCCTAAGAGTGGTGTATGTGGAGTTAAGATGGATATAGGTTGGTTTTTATGATAATGAAGATATTAAATAGACTTAGGAAATTATATTGTAAAAACATCATGGTTAAAGCATAGACATTGGACAAGTATATTTGTATACTTTTTAAACTGAAACAAATCCAGGGCTAAAAGGAATGGATTGATTGCACTATTCATGCTTCTATAACTTTCCAACATAGGCTGAGTAAACAGATTGTAATTTGGGTAATTTTTGTAACTGCAAATAGGAACATACTTGTGTATTGGCAGGGTGGTTACGAGGTCCCTAGAAGTGATGAATTTGAATTTTTCTTGGTTTTATATATAGTATTAGGTTTTTTCTCATGCTTTCTGTGAATGATATGGGTGAATTTTATCTTACACCGACTAGGTTATCGATATGTAATTTTGATAATTTTGATTTCAAAAGATATTTTAAAGAAATGCAGTGATTTCATTTGTGTATTCAATAAACACAATATTCTAATGGAATTCTGCATTTGTGGTTTACCTATACAGATTCCATGGAGAAGTGTTAGTGGTGTGACATCAATTGTCCTCAAGCAGAGGCTTTAGTTTTACTCTTTTCTGGAAGCAAATACTTTCTTCCAACATTTTTGAGTTCAATGAAAAATTTGAAATTCTTAATAGTATTCAATTATGGGTTCAAGAGAGACATAGTATTCAATTATGGGTTAAAGAGATCCACACTGAATGATCTATCGGCCTTATCTTCACTTAGTTTAAGACTATTCACTTGGAGAGGCTGCATGTGCCCCCACTTCAAGAGCATAGTAAAGTCATGTAGAACTTAGAGAAGCTATCTTTAAGCTTTTAGTGAAGATTGGAAAAATGTCTGGGTTCAATAACACCTAGTCGAGCATTAAGCTTCCAATAATGCTAGATTTTAACCTGGAGCACTTTTGTGATTTGGAGGAGACACCCACTTGTATTTGTGACACATATTCAGTTGTGAATTGGACTATTACTAACTATCATTTCCTTCGAAAGTTACCTGATGACTTGGGGAACCTCAAATCTTTAAGAATGTTAAGGAAAGAAAGAAAGTACATTATGCTAAGTTCTCTTATGCTTTTCAAGTTTTTCTTGGATATCTACAATGTTTGAGGTAGGAAAGTACATTCTGTTAATGAAAATTTGTCTTGATAGAAAGGCCCAATTTCAAATTATATGCTTTTAAAAAACATTGTATAACTGTAATGTTTCTAAAAGGAAAGCACATTTTTTCAATTTAAGTATCATGATCCCATATTCTAACTTATTTTTTAGTAACCCATTAGGCTTTGTAGCTTTGAATAAGTCCATGTCTTTTGCTAAGATCCTCTTCCAAATTAGAACGCAGTTTCCTTTTGGCAATAACCACATACAATGTCTTGATTTTGTTATTGAGAAAATAGAGGTTGTGAAACAAGCCTGTGCCATACAAGGACTTGATTCATTGATTATGTATCAATTATGGCTCTTGATGTCACAATGTCTTGATTTTGTTGCTTGAAAATAGAGGTTATGCTTTACTATTTCACAGAATTTCTTACAATATTTCCATAAGTATTGATTTGTAATATCAATCACTGAGGGATGACAGTAATGAAAAAGGTAATATTCCATGGTTTGAAGTTCCCCTCTTACTAAATATTTAAATATATCACCACAATTTAACAGTTAGTTAAAGGAATTGTATTTGATTTGTAAACAATTCATTGCTTGATTTATAGATTTTGATTTTTTCCCTTTTTTATTTTTTTCTCAGATTTGGTATGAGATAGCTTCCAAGATTTGGGTTCCCTAGTTTCCCCACCATAGCTACTAGGTTCAGATGCTATCATTAAATATTCTCATAATGTTACAACTTTTCCAGTAAGTGTGCCTTGAAACATTGTTGTTGCTTTTACATGGTGTTAATGCAAATAAGCACTGCAACTAGTGTCATTATTTAGATTAAGTGCCAAAATCTAGGTGGTCTTCTAATGATGGAGTGATTGTTTTCTAGCTACTAAGGCCATATGCATTTTTATCTCTTATGTTGTCCTGAGATATTCAAATTCAGAATACGAATTGAGGTCTCATTTCCACTGTAGATTGTAGTCAGTTTCTTGAACATAATATATAGTAGATTATCTTTTACTAATCAATTGTGGATGTGATCCGTCGTAGGAAAGGAAATTCAAAGTGACTTTGATTTCACATTGATTGGTCAAAACATCCACACAGGAAAGGAGATTCAAAGTGACACTGGTTTCACACTTATTTGTCAAAATGGAGGCAAGAGAAAAGGAAACTTTGTATTCAACAATGCTCTTAATTTCATATGTACATGCACAGACATATTAGTAGAAAATATTGAAGGGTTGCGTAAGTAATATTTTCCATTCCACTACATTATTTACAACTTGTAAATAAATAACTCGAAACAATTCATTACACTACTTGTTATTCTTTATTAATCAGTGGTTAATATTTTGATATTGAACTGGCTAAGATTTTTCTTTCTTCTGTGAAATTGTGTGTTCTATAATGCTTCTTTTCCATTCACTATGTATAGCATATAAAGTGTGTCTAATAGAGTAGGAAGATTGGAAAGTCTTGTGATCCTTGAACTATGTTACAAGGCAAAAACCCAACGGGGTAGGGTAGGTGCATCCCCACAAAGGGGTCACAAATACCAAAGTTGGTATTGGCTAGTGCCTTGAGCTAGAAAATTTCCTTTACCCTTGTATTAATAGTGAATCTGGAGAGGATTCTAATATTATCTCTATAAGATTTATATCAGTTAATATTGATGAATAAAATTCATGAGACGTGAGCTAGGATGTCCCTGCAAGGTGGTTGTTGATTATTGGAAGCTATGATGGCCATTATGTCAGGCCAGGTGGTCGCACTCCCTTGATCATGAGCACGATTGTGATTAAGATGGAAGACTTCATAGTCTAGATTGATTGTTTAGCAGTGATAGTTAGTGGGATCATTCAAAAAAGCTTCTATTTTACTAATCCTTTTTGTAGAGTTGTTAGATTCTATTTCCAAAGGTTTTAATTACACTATAGAGTTGAGTTCTGAGAGAGTTGTGATTCACAATGTTAAGTATAGTAGCTATGACACTTGAATGAAGACAAGCATAGTAGAGGTATCAGACTCTGTTATAAGCTTACTTGCATATTATAAGGGACTTGGTTGGCCTTTTTATAATTTTATAAACAAGTTCCATGTCGTGGAAATGTGAAAAAAACATTGATATTGCCACCACGTGGCTCTTGTCATATATGGTTTTATACTTTTTCAAAAAATTCTCTAAGAGTTCACAATGCTAAGATTCACTAAGACTTTACAAAGTTTTATTATTTAGTGAAAGACTCGCTAAGATCTTACAAGATTTTATAATTGAGTAAAATATTCGCCATGCCTGGTGAGAGATTCGCCAAAAAATTATATATACATATTATATTATTGATAAAATTGCCTTCCATTTTTCCTATATACCATGGAGATTCACCCATTTATTATACATATAAATTTAGGGGGGGTTCTTAAAATTTTCCCTGGAGGTGATAGGGATGAGGAGTATCATCTCATGATAGATGGATTGGTCATATTAAGGAACAAGATTTATGTGTCAGATAGCAGTGAGCTTAAGAAGCTTATCTTAAGGGAGCTTCATATTAAGGCATATTCATGTCACCTGGGATATGAGAAGACATTGAAAATAATTAATAAGTTCTATCATTGGCCGAACTTGAAGAGAGAGGTGGTTGAGTTTTTTGATAAATTTTTGCAATGTCAACAGGTAATCATCTAGGTGATTTCCTACAAGTGATTATGATTCCAGAGTGGAAATGGGAGGTCATTTCCATGGACTTCACTACAAATTTTCCAAGGACATCAAAGTAGAATGATTCCATAATGTTTGTGGTTGATAGGTTAGGTAAGATAGCTCACTTCATTGTAGTTAAGTCTATGAATTCAACCAGTGAGGTAGATCAGATCTTTATCAGGGAGATAATGAGATTTTGTGGTGTTCCTGAGAAGATCATATAGGACAGAGATGTCAAGTTCACTTCCAAGTTTTTCAAGGTTGTTTGTAGGTTCAGGAAAAAGTAGCTTTTAGTATAGCTTAATATATACATACATATTGATAGAAAAATAGGAATAAGAAGAATCTTGAGGACATGTTGAGGGTGTACAACATGCATCAACAGATGAAGTTAGAAGAGTATCTTTCACAGGTAGAGTTTTCTTATAATAATGGGTGTCAGGAGTGCTTAAAGATGAGTCCATTTGAGGTTCTTTATTAACAAAATTGTAATATTCCTATTAGTTAGAGGGATCCAATGAAAAGGGTATTGATTGGAATAGATATGTTACCAGAGATGGAAAAGGAAATGCAGGTTATTTAAAAGAATTCAAAGGAAACACATGATAGGTAGAAGATTTATGTAGATCAACACAGGGTATTTAAGGAGTTTCAGGTTGGGAAACATGTGTGCTTGTGAATCAAGCCTAAGAGGAGCTCCTTGAGGATTGGATCATGTGCCAAGCTAGCACCTTGGTATTGCATGACTTTTGAGATCCTTGAGAGGATTGGACTAGAGGCCTGTCAAATTGCACTACCTCTAAAAGTGAATGTCCACAATGTTTTCCATGTTTCATTACTTAAGATATATGTGCAAGATGTTGATCATGTGATTAATAGTCTATATTCTAGATGAAACCAAAAGTAGAATTTCAGTCAAAGCTTAGTGAATATTGTAGTGTAAATAGCTCATGCTCTTGAACCAAGAAATTAAGAAAGTTAAAGTGCAGTGGAAGCACTTTGATCCTGACAAAGCTACATGAGAGATGGACGATCACATGTAGGATCTGTATCCTTCAATATTTTTTGGGTCAAGAAAATTAGTTTTGGTATATGTATGTATATAATTTTATGGTTGTAGGTACCGCCATGAGCTATATTATAAATCACCAATAAGTAGTATGGTTGTCATGTTCATCATGTGGGACATGGTTGCAGTAATTTTTCATTATATATACTGCATCAAGTTGTGTTATAAATTTCCCTAGACAATATGTTTTGTTTTCAACAATTTTTAGTCATAGGTGTCATAGAACACCAAGGACGACATTCCACTGTAACACCCTCCTCCCACATCTAACCAAGTAACCAGCCAACTGGGGTAAACACGTGAAGAGAGGCTGCTATGATATGATTCAACCTCCTATGTGATATTAAGTAAGTGGAATCGATGGAAAGACATCAAACATAACTTCCACATAAGAAAAATCACTCCCAAGAGCCATCCCAACCACTAAGGTATCATGCCCCTGGGTCCCATTGAGTTTTCAAGCTATTAAGCCTCTGGATTCTCCCATGCTATGGGAATGCCAGCATCCAGAGAGCTCTGTATGCTCCCAAAAGCCTGCATGTCCGTGTCCAAGGATTATTTTCAGCAGACCCATGCCAGATTCTGCGGGATTAAAGCCAATTTTCAAGCCCAGAATTGCGGCCATTACCTAGAACATGCTGTATCTTCCAGAATCCATTACAGATGTTATCACTCTGATTTTTTAGTCTGGGGAAAAAATCATAGAGGTAACCATAGAACCACTTTGCAAACTGGGAATCTATCCCTTCCAGTTTCAAAGAGGGATCTGTCTTTATGATTTAGCTTCGTTTGACTGAAGGTATTAGGCTAGTTATTAAGTTCACAATTGGGTTTTTGTGTTGTTGGGTTGAAAATTGGAAGAAAGGCAATTAGGGAAATGGAGTCACAAGTTTGGGGTGATCAAATAAAGAGTTTACAGGCTAAACTTACAGGGAAGGTTAGGCAAATTCACTGGATCCTTTAAGATCTATGGTGTGAAGGAGAGGAAAATATTTAGAGATCCAA
Source organism: Pinus tabuliformis (assembly GCA_031772625.1). NCBI lineage: Eukaryota > Viridiplantae > Streptophyta > Pinopsida > Pinales > Pinaceae > Pinus > Pinus tabuliformis. Next base: position 6,311,765 of record CM062807.1, on the reverse strand, counting down.
TTAAAAATAGAGAGGTTAAGAATTATATTTTTTATTTTTAGTAGAAAACATATAAACTATTCATAACTTAGATACAAAGTGTAATAAAAAAAATAAAAAAAAAACGTTCATACTTTGCTTCGAATAATTTAGATTTTAGAAACATATATGAAAAAATGATGAAAACATTTAACAAAGAAAGATGCACTTCACCAATGAAATTAACAAAAGAATCCTGTAATGCTTGAGTTGTATTACGTAAATATGATCAATGATAGGTCCATGAGCTTATTTACAACATAAGTCCTTTCTTCAAAACTAATCCCAACCCCTTTTACTTCAATTGATGAAGTAGTTATACAAATTCTTTACAAAATATCTTAATTCAAAATATCAAGATTTATTACAAATATATTAAAAATGTTTACAAAAATAGGACTAAAATATAGGACATCCAAAACTAAAGAATCTTCTTGGAACTATATTTTATGATTTGTGGTGGTAAGGAACAATAATTCTAATTTGATAGCAAGTCTTATTTCATGAGGCGACATCCAAGTCACTAACTGGCCATGAGCTTTTTCCTCACGAAATTATGAAAAATAGGGTCCCATGATCCCTTTGAATATCTCAACCCATGACATCTGTAAAAAACCCGAGAGATATTTTTGTATAGGAGGATGTTACAAACAAAACCCTCTTTCCTTTTTAGAAAATGCATTTCATCTATTCGAAAATGACATTTGAAAATAATGGCTTAAAATAGGAAATTTCTGGAAAATATGCCTTCAAAGATTCATGCGAATCTCCTAAACCATAATAGCTGTTAGAAAACTAAGATAATATTTTTTAAATCGGTCCGTTCTGGACCAAATCCTTTTTTATTTTTGAGAAATTCATTCTTATCTGTTGGTAAACAGTGCTCGAAATCACTATGTTTTATAGGAAAAAACATAATTTTAACTGACCATCTTTTCAACTCGGTGCTAACTGTAATTGCCAATGTTCACTATTGATCCTGTGGGAGTGGGATGAAATAGATATATGACATGGAGGCGAGAGGTGACATGGAGGTGGGGGATGATACGTAGGAACATGGTTGGTGGAAAGGAAGTGGGGTCCGCCGGTGTGAGGTGGTAGACGATGAGTGGATAGAAGGTCAGGTGAGGTGGTGAGTGATCTTTGACACGAGAGCAGGTACGTGGCAGTAGGGAAGTGGATGAGATGGGAGACGTTGATTGGGAGTAAAAATTATACAATGAAAAATTTGACGGAAGGAATTTTGGGGGAGTGGGGTCGACGACAATGAGGTCACAGACGATGAGTGGATGGAAGGTCAGCTGAGGTGGCGAGTGGTCATTGGTTTGGGAGTACATGGTCGACATTGGATGAATTTTCATAGGGGGGGTATGCTAAGTGAAAAGTAAAGGGGGGGTGCGAATTGCTGTGGGGGTGACACATTGTGTTGTGGGTCCACTATTTTCGGACCCCCCCCACCCCCCATGGGCACAAGCGCGATGGAGCTTAGGGGGTCCCAAAAACACTCCTCCATTGCTAATCCAAGCGGGGTAGATCATGAGCGTTGGGTCATATGCCCAATATACTATTTTTTCAATTTTTCATAAAAGCAAATCTTGCCGCCAAGTGCCTTATTACAAATTGTTAATCATGTTTAAATGAAATGATTACTTATTATAAGCATGATTACTATTCTAAAACATATGTAATTAACCATAAGGGCACATTTTGTCATGCAAGCCCCTTATTTACTTTTTCTATTTTTTTTCTTGGAAATAATTTGCAGGATAAACCATTATTTAAAATATCATCATATACAAAAATTAGAGCTACAATCAAGTCATCCTATAAAGTATAGGACTCTAATAGTGGCTCTAACTATGGATGGAATCCTCCCAGTGAGGTGCCAAAGAACACCGTAGACTAGTAGCCTAATCCATTGCGTTAAACCCAAGCCTGTAACATGCTCTGCAATGACATCACTGCAACTAAAAACTAATCTATTATCTGCTCTAATACTCAAACTAGACCAAATCCATTCTTCAAACTAAAATTGGAACTATATATTGAAATAATTGAAAAACTATGTTCCAAACTGACACTTAAAATACTGCAAAGATGCCTAGAGTACTAAGCTTATTGGAACACACCTACTCACTCTAATCTTCTGAGATGATTACAATATTAAGTAATAACATTTTCCAATGCAACCAGTCAAGAAAATGGATACTTAACTGAATTCTCCTCATACTTTTCATGAGAAGGCAAAAAAGGTATGATACTGGCAACCCAAACTACCACTAAAACTGTTGACCATAATTTACAAACATAAGAACAACCATTTTCCTTGATGACCACAATAGATTGGATAGAGATTCTTGAAAAACATGGAAAGTTACATTTTGATGATCTGCAAAAGGATTTCCTTCAAAGGGAAAGGTAGTAATTTGTTCATTAATATTACTATCTTCATTTGAAACAACCAATTCATTCACTACAATAACATCCATAGGTTTTGGGACAACCTCCTCTTCTTCAGTAAAATCTTCACTATCTAAAACTGGAGGGAGATTTTCAGTTAAGGTAGCCACATCTTGAATAACAAAAAGGTCGACACCCATGGGGTCTAAAACAATTTTCTCTTCAAAAAATTTTGCATTAAGTTTAAAGGAAAAGGCTTGTTGCATATTATTGCTAAAAAGAATGGATGGATCATGAATTTCTTGAGTTTCTATGCTAGCAAACTCAAAATTCTGTTTTTTAGAAAAAATTCCTGAATTAAAAACTTAGGAGAAGAAGGGAATGCAAGGCAACTAGAATGATCATTTGCATTTCTGAAAATCCGAGAAGATCACTACAAACTATCATCTATAATATTTCTTTCTTCATTACAACTAGGTTTCTTTTTCTCTTGTTATTCTGAAACATATAGAGGTTGTGAAATGCCATCGACAAGTTCATGTGAAATTAAGTCATTAAAATGGAGATTTTCTTTATTTTCAATCATGGGAGAAATAATTACTTGCTAAAAAATTTCTTGAGTGTCATAGTGACCAACTTCTTAAACTTCTTCATGGTTGAATGGTCTCTCATGAATAGCCTCTATAATCTCATCATCCATAAATTGATCATCTTCATAGTAACCTTCAATATATTGAATAAAAATTTCAAAATGTTCACAACAATTTTGAACCAGAAACAAAGATGGATAATATTCTTTGTATTCCTCACAAAAAATAGTATGAAAATGCTTTAAAAAACATATACTAGCAACAGGAAAATTTTCATACCAATATCTTGCATTTCCCTCCAAAATTTCCATGAACATCTCCATCAGACAACCTTCAGGAAAATGAAATTTTAGCCTATGTACATTCATGTGAAACTTGACCAAGTGAAGAGAATAATCCTCTTTTTTCTGATCCTTGAATTTTGGTAAATAAGTTTGTCAATCTACGCAAGGCATTCGATTTTGAAATCCTAGAATATGATCTCGATTAATTGGTGCATACCTTCTAGATTGAGAACTCATCTTGATTTATGGATTACGCTGCTAGTGGAGTCTTTAGGTCAACTTCAAACTATTTAGAATCACTAGGTGAATGATTCAGCCTTCATATGTCTAACTATTTTCCACCATCAATAACCAGATTTAAAACTTGATACTCTTTCCAGAGGAATATTAAACCGTTCTTCCCCAGCGAAGTCACTAAGATGTTGTCACTCCATAATTTTTTAGGCTATGAAAAAAAACATAGAGGTAACCACAAAACCACTTTGGAAACCAGGAATCTAGCCTTTCCAGTTTCAAAGAGGGATCTCTCTTTATGATTTAGCTTGGTTTGACTAAAGGTATTAGGCTAGTTATTAAGCTCAGGTTTGGATTTTTGTGTTGTTGGGTTGAAATTGGGAAGAAAGGCCATTGGGAATGGAGTGACAAGTTTGGGGTCATCAAATACAGAGTATACAGGATAAACTTACAGGTTAGGTTAGGAAACTTCACTGGATCCTTTAAGATATATGGTGTGAAGGAGAGGAAAAGATTTAGAGATCCAATTAAAAACAGAGCAGTTAAGAATTTTGTTTTTAATTTTAAGTAGAAAACATAGAAATTATTCATAATTCAGATACAAAGTGTACTTTTAAACAAATTATGTTCATACTCTTTTAGAATAATTTATATTTCAGAAACATATATGAAAAAATAATGAAAACATTTAACAGAGAAAGATGCACTTCACCAATGAAATTGACACAAGAATCTTGTAATGCTTGCATTGTAGTACTGAAATATGATTAATGTAAAATCTATGAGCTTCTTTTAAACATAAGTTATTTCTTCAAAAGTAATCCCAACGCCTACTACTTCAGTTGATGAATTATTTATAAAAATTCTTCACAAAATATCTTGATTCAAAATATCAAGATTTATTAGAAATATCTTAAAATTGTTTACAAAAATAGGACTAAAATACAGGACATTCAAAACTAATGAATATTCTTGGCACTATCTTTGATGATTTCTCATGGTAAGGAACAACAATTCGAATTTGATAGCATGTTTTATTTGATGAGCTAGCATCCAAGTCGCTAACTGACCATTAGCTTTTTCCTCATGAAATTCGGAAAAATAGGGTACAATGATCCCTTTGAATATCTCAACCCATGACAACTGTAAAAACAATGACAAATGTTTTTGTATATGAGGATGCTACCAACAAAAACCACTTTCCCATTTTTAAAATACATTTTCATCTATTCGAAAACTACGTTTGGATCAATGGATTAAAATATGATTTTTTTGGAAAATATGCTTTCAAAGATTCATGCAAATCTCCTAAGCCATAATAGTTGTTAGAAAAATGACATTGGAGTTTTTAAATGGGTCTCTTCTAGACAAAAACCTCTTTCAGTTTTGAGAAATGCATTCTTATTTGTTTGTAAACCATGCTCAAAATCACTACATTGTATAGGAACAAACAAAGTTTTAACTGACCATTTTTTCAACTTAGTGCTAGCTGTAATTGCCAATGTTCACTGTTAATCATGGAAACTTTTAGGGGCTAATGTTCGCCTAGTGGGATAATTTTCCATGGTTTTTCCACAAAAGGGATTCGCCAATTTCCAATTTTTATAAAGGATGATTCGCCCAAATTTTAGAATATAAAATAATTTTACCTTAAAAATCGCCAACATTATATAGAGACTATATAAAAAAATCATTATAAATTTGAAATTTTTTACAAATATATCAATAAACATTTTATAGTTTGCATATTAGGGATTAGTGAGATTCGCCAATGTTTTTAAACTTCAAGAAAATTTTTCATCCTTAAAAATTTTCTTTCTATTGATTCGGCGGGGGTGGGATGAAATGGATATATGACGTGGAGGCAGGAGGTGACATGGAGGCGGGGGATGATGTGGAGGTACATGGTTGGTGGAAAGCAATTGGGGTTTGATAGTGTGATTGGAAGATGATGAGTGGAGGGAAGGTCAACTTAAGTGGCGAGTGATTGTTGACATGAGAGTAGGTACATGGCAGTAGGGGAGTGGATGAGAAGGGAGATGTTGATTTGGGAGTAAAAAGTCTACAAAGAAAAAATTGACGGAAGGAAGTTTAGGGGAGTAGAGACTATGACGCTGAGTTGGAAGATGATGGGTGGAGGGAAGGTTAGTTGAGGTGGTGAGTGGTCATTGCTGTAGGAGTAGGTGTTTAGTATTGGATGACTTTTCAGAGGGCAGGGGGGGCAATGAGCGAAAAGTAAAGGGAGGGCACTGTGAACTGTTATGGGGATGACACGTAGTGCAGTGGGTACACCATTTTTAGAGCCCCCCCCATGGGCATAAGCATGGTGGAGCTCGGGGAGGCGGTCGAAAACAGTCCCCTGTTGTTGATCCGAGCATGGTAGATCGTCAGTGTTAAATCATGCACCCAACATACAATTTTGTTGTTTTATCATAAAACGAAACCTTAGTGCCAAGTGCCTTATTACCAATTTTTAATTGTGTTAAATATTACGATTAATTGTTATAAGTAGGATTACTATTCTAAAACATATCCAATTAACCCTAAGGGCACATTCTCTCTTGCAAGCCCCTTATTTAATTTTTCTATCTTTTTTTCTTGGAAATAATTTGCAGGATAAAAAATTATTTACAATATTGATTTGAATGTTGGGAAAACTTGTTAATTCTATGCAAGCTTCCTCATCAGTATTTAAAAAAATGTGTTTAGGATCGTCTCAAATTAACCAAAATGTGAGGAATTTTGTGGCAAGTGTTGCTTGTCTTTTATGAGAAATTCATGAGGTTAATTAGTTGTTTAAAACACATATACAACAAGTAAAATTCATTGAATTAAAACACAACAACTCATAACAAAAAGCTGATAAAGGAGTTCACCCTTCCTGGGCTACATCTCATTGGACCTGCTTCAATGGCTAGGCCTTCTTTGGATTAATCGTCAATTTTATGATTACATGCACTTGCATTGCTTCAATGGCTTTGAAGCCTACTCCATTTGATTCAAAAGACCCAAAAAATCCAAAACTGATTGTCCAAGCTCTGCAATTGGACTTCAGCTAATCTAGGCTTGACCTCCTCTCCTGGTGGCCCTAAGCTTCCTTAAAATTAAACGTAGAAAAATCACATACATAAGTGCATTTTTGCCTCTGCAACCTACTCCATTGTGGTTAGAACTTCCAAATCATCTAGGAATGGCTCTTTCTGAGCCAAAATTGGTCAAAATATGCAAAAGTTATGGCCTCTTTAGGTTTCCCTAGGAAAACTCCACAAAATCTAGAGAAACTCCAATTAACCCTGCAAAAATTAGAGCAATGCCAGATTTTTCAAACTTGCCAAAACCACTACCAACTAAATCCACAATTAATTAGGGGATAATATTGGTTAATTAACTCTAATCTCCATTTAGCGCATTAAACATGTGGTTAGTGTTAGCACTGGCCTCCAGTTACAAAGTTGGTCACATGCAGAGGGGGCTAGACCACAGGGCTAGCCCTCTCCTCCCCCAACCACGATGTGCTATCACATGAAATGCATTTCGTACCCATAGATTGTTAAGAAATATTGGTGTGACATTGTCGTAAGGATTTTGGTTTGTGTGGGCGAGGTCATAGCTTCGACTCCACCAACCTGCTAAATAAACTTTTGTCACTGTTTGTCAATTCTTATAGGCCCTTAGAGAGGGACATGTGGTGGTCTCCGAGATTTCCACATGTCATATTCTCATTGGTCCTTCCCCATCCAATAAAAAAAATTCAAACTCATCAAACTGTAGACCAATCAAAAAGTGCCACTTGGCATGACCTCACTGGATGTTGACCAAACTTTTGATCTGCACAGTCATCTGCCATGTCACTAGTATGGATTTTTGACTGGCCATTGACTGTACCTTTTTTGTTTTTGCAAAATTCTTTTGTTTGTCAAAGTGGACAGAAGTCCCTATCTTTCTAATGCAAACTATGTTTTGAGTGAAACAATTTTTGTTAGGATCGTATCACCAAGACAGATGTGTTCATTTAGCTTTTGAGCGATTCTGAGCAATTTGGTTTTTGAGCAAATTTTTGCCCCTAATCCAGATTTTGACCACTCCTTCTTGCTAACAGGATTTTGGTCGAACAAAATATAGTTATCTCATGAGAGTTGAATACTCTTCTCCTTCCCAAGATTATCAATTGATTGTATATGGAAAATCACCATGACAGCCACTTGGGTTCACTAACATGCCTTGCCTTGCAAATGGCTTGGCACTTCAGCCAATTTTCTCCTTTTTTCGCTGACCCAATCAAACACTTGTTGGTTTTTTGCTGATTAAACACCCCTCTGTACCAAAGTGATCTCTCGGTGCTTGGAAATTTGACTGATGGCCTTCCCACTGAGAATCATGTTCCTTCTCTGCAACACATGCATTCAAAGCTTCTCCTTGGAAACCACTTTTCCAAGTTAAGCCCATCTTAGTGAACTACATCAATGAGTTGCAATATCAATAATAACAAGAAAAGAAATGACCATTGTTTTACCTCCATGGTTCCAAATTCCACATTTGGAAGAATGCATTCACCATTTCTTTCGCTTGTTGGCATCAACACATCAAATGGTCTACAATGGATGCAAATTTTTTTGGCATTGTTTTTTCCACTTTCGCTTCTTGATTCCATCATCCTCCATTATTAACATGCTTCTCATGTCATGATTTGAGAATGGAGGATAATCATGAGCCTCTTTCTCAAGTATGGACCTTCCAAAATCCCATGACATCTTGTCACAAGAAACACCATTAACCTTGAAAAGCACTCATGCAAGAATATAACTTGACAACCTCTTCCTTTTGCTCCTTCAAAGCAACAAATGACACATCATGTGAACATCACCATGTACTCTTACATCTTGGTGTATAAACCATCGAGTAAACACAAGTTGACAAAACATGCTTCTGCAAACAACTGACTTTCAAGTCAATCAAAATCATGTACAACAACTTGACAATTTACAACAAGAATTCCATATTCTTATGAAACAATTCATCACATCTCCATTTCATCTGTGGAGACAAAATCAACTCTTCCAAGTCAAGATAACATACATGTAACAATCATTCTACCATACAAGCCGACACTCATACATGTGCAAATGATCAACATTCTCAAGTTTGACAACATACATGTTAACAAAGCAATCAAACAACACAAGTCAATCACTCATGCATGCTCAAGCACAATGAAACTATTAAAAATTCCATTGTTCACACACACAAACTCTCATTCATGTATAACAATTCTCAACTCTCTCACAAGTAAAATTACAAGTACACTAAGCCCATTGGTATGTGCGAGTACTTAAAGAGCTGAAATGAGAAAATTTTCATCAATAAAGTTAGTCAACATACTCCACTTTCAAACACCTTCCTAGAGTAAACATGCAAGTTCTAGAATGCAACATGCATGAAAATTTGTAGTTGTAAATTTCCATCTTTGCTGCATCTAAGTGAGTCAACATAACTCTATGTTTCCAACATCTTTCTTCATGGAATATGCAACATACTTTTGGGAGAAAATAAATGCATCCAAATAACAAGGAAATGCATCAATAAGGCAAGATTTGCATCAATTATCAAAATAAATGCAAGGCCTTAATTGGTTAAGAAATCTAACCATCTCTTTCCAAACCATTTTAATGGCGCTTATTTTAGCTGCACTTCATCATGTGTATCATCCTGACCCACATCAATTATGGAATTGTCTTTTCCATTCTTTCCAAAATCTCTCTCCACCTTCTTCAAATTTCATGGATGACTTGTTGGATGCAAAGTGAAACACTTGTCTACAAGATGACCCTGCTTATGGCAATGAGTGAAAAATAATTACATCTTCTTTTCAAAATGGTTTACACTATCCAATGTACCTTTGGCTTTCTATCTCCTTTTTTTTTTATAGTTTCCTGTGTATGGTCGTCCTCCTACAACACCTCGAAACAATATGGTTATTCAAAGCACAAAAGGAACATGTAAATTTTCTCCAAATCTTATGTGAAGATTTACCATGTTTGTCATAATCAAAAGAAACTTGATTAAAGGAATATTTATACCTTGCACATTCACCTTTGTCGCCTTCTTGAAGAGGTGAATTTGATGAGGTAGTGGCAGTCTTCAGAATACCAACAATGGTTTCAATGACCTTAGAGCCTTCAACATCCTCTTGTTTCCCATTTCCACTCGTTGCATGCTTGTGAGCATCTTCTTGCAAAGTGGGTACAAAACTTTTGCATTCCTCATGAACATAAATTTCACAAGCTTAAGGTAATGAACATGTAATGAAATTCCTTCTTGGAACACCTTCATGTACCTCCTTCGATTTGGAGCATTCTCCATCATTTTGTCCATAATCAAGACCCAAATACCTAGGCCTTTCCTCAACAACAATTGGCTCAACTAGGCCTTGTACATGTTTTCCTAATCTCTTACCTTCATAACCCATCTTCATCAATAAATTTGGCCCTATTCCTTTAACGTGTCTTTCAAAAACACCAAAACATTTATTTTGAGAGGAAATTGAAGATAAATTTGAATTTCATACTTCATTTTCATGCACATACTTAGCTAAGGTTTCCTAGGCATCATGGAGTTGAATCTCCATCTCATGCATCTTTTCAAGAAGCTCCTTCTTCTCCTCCTTCATGGCCATCAACTCCTCTTGAAGTATAGTGTTGTACTTCCTATCTTCATTCATCTATTGCACCATATCTCTCATGATGATAAGCTCTTGCAACATCTCTAAATCAAAGAATAATCACTTGTTGAAGATGCCATCACACTTGTAATGCATTAGAAAGCTTCACAAATATTAAAAAAGTTTCTCAACAAGGAAGCATCTCAGACCATCTCCCTTCTTTCGCTTCTACAGATAAAGTTGCACATAGTTAAATTCTCCTTTCACAAATGCAAAACAATAGCTAATTTTATAGCTAAACTTGGCAAACCATCTCAGTGTTAAAATGAGCTAACGGTTCTATGATACCAACTTGATCTGAATGTTGGGAAAACTTGTTAATTCTATGCAAGCTACCTCATCAGTATTAAAAAAAATGTGTTTAGCATCATCTCAAATTAACCAAAATGTGAGGAACTTTGTGTCAATTGTTGAGTGTCTTTTATGAGAAATTCATGAGGTTAATTAGCTATTTAAAACACATATAAAACAAGTAAAATGCAGAGAAGTAAAACACAACAGCTCACAAGACAAAGTTGATAAAGGAGTTCACCCCTCCTAGGCTACATCTCCTTGGGCCTGCTTCAATGTCTAGGCCCTCTTTGGATTAATGCTCAATTCTATGATTACATACACCTACACTGCTCCAATGGCTTTTAAATATGCTCCATTGGAATCGAAAGACCTAAAAACCCCAAAAATGACTATCGAAGCTTTGTAATTGGACTTCAGCTGATCTAGGCTTGACCTCCTCTCCTAGTGGCCCCAGGCTTCCTTAAACTTCAACGTAGAAAAATCACATACATAAGTGTCTTTCTACCTCTTCAACCTATTTGATCGTGTTCAAAGAATCCAAATCATCTAGCAATGACTCTTTCTAAGCCAAAATTGGTCGAAATATGCAAAAGTTATGGTCTCTTCAATTTTCCCTAGCAAAAATTCACTAAATCTGGAGAAACTCTAGTTAACCCCGCCAAAATTGGATCAATGTCGGATTTGTCATACCTGCCAAAACTACCTCCAACTAAATCTGAAATTAATTAGGGGATAAGATTGGTGAATTAGTGCTAATCTCCATTTAGCGTGTTAAATGCATGGTTAGTGTTAGCGCTAGCCTCGGGTTACGAAGTTAGTTAGCTATGGAGGGGGATGGCTCTCTCCTACCCCAATCGCCACATGCTGTCACGTGAAGTAGATATCGCACCCATAGATTGTCAAGAAACATTAGTGTAACATAGTGTAAGGCTTTGGGTTTGTGTGAGTGAGGTCGTGGGTTTGAACCTGCCAACCTACGAAATAAACTTTTTTCACTGCGCACCAATTCTGATAGGCCCTTGGGGAGGGACACGTGGTGGCCTCTGGGCTTTCCACATGTCCTCTTCTTATTGGTCCATCCCCATCCAATGAAAAAAGCACCAACTCATCAAACTGTAGACCAATCAAAAAGTGCCACTTGTCATGACCTCACTGGCTATTTACCAAACTTTTGACATGCATAGTAATCTACCACGTCAATAGTAAAGACTGTTGACTAGGCAGTGAATGTACTTTTTTTTTTCAAAATTCTTCTATTTGGGAAAGTAGATAGAAGTCCCTATCTTTCTCATATGAATTCCATTTTGAGTGAAACGAGCTACGTTGGGATCGTATCACCAAGATGGACATGGTTGTTCAATTTTTGAGTGATTCTGAGCACTTTGATGTTTGAGAAACTTTTTTCCCTTAATCCAGATTCCGATCAACTATCATCATATACAAAAATTACAACTACAATCAAGTCATCTTATAAAATATAGGACTCTAACACAACACATTATGACAAGACTAATAAAACCAAAACTAACTCTAGGACTAGGCCTAACCATCCCCAATCAGGACTGACATTCTGTCAAAGACTTGGCATCAATACAATCTACAAGTCTAGGATACAAGACAGAGCATGAATAACTGAAAACTCTTATAAGACATGATCAGAAGGATACCCACCCTCTCCTTTGAACTGTTATCACATCAATTAAGTATTGCATCCATCATTTTAACCATGACAAGTAAATACATGAAATAACCATGGCATGAACGATTCAATTAACCATGCTTATAACAAACATAAAACCATAAAAATAATATTGAGAAAACAATCATTAAATCCACATATTAATAGGTACAAAAGAAAGAGAACTCAACTAAATTTATCAAACATAGGCAAATCCGACTAGGTCCGGGACTTCCACATACCACTTGACCATAAACATGTCTGAACCAAATATTTCTTTAGTTGGTCACCCCTGTGCCATTTTCTAAGCATGAATGTGGGATCTCATAAACACATAAACTGAAACCATCTAGGGCTTTGAGAGGCCAACCACCTCAACCCATCAAACAGTGATTCCACCTCACAGTCAGACATCAAAAGAACCATCATCAGATTGGTCTATACCCAAGCCTTCCAAGGCTTCATAGAGTTTGTTCCAACCCATATTCCAAGACTAGTAACTCAACCCACCGTTACTATCAAGCTCGAGAACATTTCTCCAACCAAGGCTCTAGGACTAGTAACTCAAACCACAATTTCTTTTGGGATTCCAAAGCATTTGTCCAACTAGGCCTTCCAGGACTAGTAACACAACTCACCAAGGGCTTCTAGATTATTTATCCAACCAAGGATTCTAGGACTAGGAACTCAACCCAGGCTAATATAGGGCTTTAAGAGAGTTTTTGAAACCAATACTCCAGGACTAATAACTCAAACCAAGCCATTATAGGCTTCCATAGTGTTTGTCCAACCAAGGCTTCCAGGACTAGTGACTCAACCCAAGCTAAAGGAAACATGGGAACCAACTAGAAAAATAAAGAAATGGACCCACAACACCATAGCTATATAGGAAATGACAAGGCTAGGAAAATCCACTATCAATGTAGTAAATCCTCCATTCTAGTGACATATCATGACCAATAAACCACATGTATATGTCATGCATACCAAAACTAGTGAGGAAAACATACATGCAACTCAATACCTGCAAGTGAAACCCGTTGTAGATTTTGATCCTGATGTCCTCTTGAGATTTCCTACTCTTCCTTTGCTTTATTTCTCAAAAACTCCAAGTATGCCACACTCCTCCAAGAGTGCTCCAAGGAGTCTAAGTTTCCAAGAGTATGAGAGAGAGAGAATAGAGAGAGAGAGAGAGAGAGCTCCAAAACTGTACTGACAAAAGTCTACACTGACCAAGCTTGCCCACTAATCCTCAGGAGCCTTTTTATCAATGAGGCCTCTATTTTCTTTATTTTCCATTATTTTCCTTCATTTTCCTCCTCACATGCAACCTGTGACCTTTGACCTTCCTTTTCTCCTAATTTTTATTTTTTTCCTAAATAAATGTGCCAAATATGCCCTTTTACCTTTCCAAATGCCTTAACCATTACCTTTTGCCAATTTACTTAGCCACAATAAACCGAATGAACCCCCAATAGGAATTTTTTCCCACCATTCATATTGGAATGTGTCCCATGACCATGGTCTTATATATTTTTACATGGATTTTTAACCAGGGCTGTTACAAAACCATCCCCCATGGGGGAACACTCCTCCAAGAGTCCTCCATAGACTCTAAGTGTCGAAGAGTATGAGAGAGAGAGATCCAAAACTAAAATGACAAAAGTATACACTGACCAAGCATGCCCATTGATCCTCAGAAGCCTTTTTATCAATGAGGCATCTATTTTCTTCATTTTCCACTATTTTCCTTCATTTTCCTCCTCACGTGCAACCTATGACCTTTGGCCTTCATTTTCTCCTGATTTCCATTTTTTTCATAAATAAATGTGCCAAAAATGCCCTTTTACCTTTCCAAAGTCCTTAAACATTACCTTTGCCAATTTCCTTAGCCACAATGAACCAAATGAACACCCACTATGAATTTTTTCGCACCATTCATCTTGGAATATGTGTCCCATGATCGTGGTCTTATATATTTTTACATGGATTTTTAACTAGGGATGTTACAAAACAGTCCCCCTTGGGGGAACACTATCCTTGGTATTCAATGACACATATAACCACCAGGGCCCTAGAAAACAAAACACACTTTCCATGGAGCTTTATAACATAGCTTGTTGCAATATTTACAATGGCCATCTGTTGAAACATGTCAAACATACCATTTACTAGAGCTTTATAACACAACTCATTATGGTATTTACAATAATAACCGCATATACACACATACACATTTACCTCAACCAGCAGATAATCATGCAGTCTATGGATCTTTATAAATCCATCTCGATAAAGTATTTACAATAATACACACATATACACATTTGCACATTTTCTCAACCTGCAAATAAATTATATGATGTCTGCATTTACAACAAGGGAATTGAGAGGATCACACCTACCACCCTCAAAGTAATACCATGATTCACCACCTTCCCATGAAGTACAAAATCCACTGCAAGGTCAAATTTGCATCCAATGTCCAGTGCTACAATCCAACACCACTTATCCTCTCAATGAACAATTACCGACTCATTGTTCTAGGGCACACTCCCAATGTGAATATGATTCCATCTAACAAAGATAATGACCAAAAAAATCCATCCCCGACCTTCCCTTCTTTGCTACATAGTCCCTTGGGCAATCCGGTCACCTCATTCCGTGCAATCACACACCTTCCAAGTTTCATTGGCACCCCCATCCCGGGAAGGCCATCCCTCGACAAGGTTTCATCGCATCACAAGATCAAAAACCAAGGAATATGCCTGCCTCAAAACCATCATACCATTCATAGCATGCTCATGACAATCAATGGACATTATTGGGTAACAGTGTCCCACAATGGCCCTGCTCTTGAAGTGTGTTACCAACATATTTCTACCTGTTCTAATTTCTTTTATTGTCGCTACTAATGCTTACCATCAGTCTCGACCACCCAACCGAGCATTTCATGCTTTCCTGTACCAAGCACGTAATTTCCATTAGATTCAATATAAATTGAAATAAATTCACATCATGCCTCCATCGTAGCTCGTAAATAAGGTACACTTGCAATCCTATTTATTTCTTGTCACAACAAGTCAAACTAGCATCTTTGACCAAATCAACATGTATAAAAATATCATAGCAGGTTAGCTCAAAACACAACCATCATAGATCAAAATCATGAATCTCATGCAATCATCATAAACTAGAATCATAGATCATATGTAATCAACATAGACCAGAATCATAAATCACGTTCATAATAACACTAAAATAAAATGTTGATAATTATCCTTTAATCAATCCTTAGCTTCTACCTTTGTCTTCATTGTGTACTCACTCCAGATTGGTTTCTACACCCGAAAAACACCCAATGCCTTCTCCACAACCATTTGTACATGCACATAGTGTGCCTCACACATATAACTACACACGATAGAGAACACCATGCAATACATGCACCTACACTTGACATGCCACACATACACCTACACCCAGTGTACAACACAACACAATACATATTCCTACATCCAATGTACACCACCACACACTACATTCACTTACACCCGATGTAAAACACAATACATACACACACATCGTAAAACACAATGAATACACATGTCATGATGCCATGACTACATAATGCACATACAGAGTACCGAATGTACACAACACAACATGTACGACATGCACCTAATGCCACATGTACACTGGTATCACATTTACAACATGTACACAATACCTCCTATACACAACACCACCTGCACAATGTGTACACAATGCCACATATACATCGTACCGCTTGTACATCATGTATACAATGCCAGGCGTACACAACACCACATGCATGGCATGTACATGACACCACATTTACACAACACCATATACATGACATGTACACAACACCACCTTCACACAACACAATATGTACAACATGTACATGGCACCACATGCCCACAACACCAGTTGTACATTCACGCATAGAACACCATATGTACAACATGTACACAACACCATATGTACATAGAATTGCATATACAAAATTCACACAACACTATCTGTACCACTTTGTACATAAAAATGTATAAACAACGTGTACACACACTATATATACACAACAACACATGCACAAAACATCACATGTGCAACATGTACAATATATACAACATATGCGAAATAGTAGTACAACACATGCAAAACCGTACTGTCTCTACTAGGCAACCTTGCTTCTAGTCTCTCTCCACCATCCATTCTTATCGTAGCATGTCACATATCTCACTTCTTTCATTCCACTAATGAATCCCTCAGAGTTACCTCTCATAACATAACCATAGGCATAATATAAGCATACAGTATCAATTCATATCCACATGATATTGACCTAGTGTATTTGTTATGACTACTCTCCCCACCTGATTCCCCATAAGACTAGGAACCTCATCATGCAATTCACTTGCATAAGAAATCATTCCTCCACAAAAATGATCCATGAAAACCCTGTTAGACAGTGACATAGATACATGGATACATACATACATATAGATAAACATTAGCATAAAAAATCATGATCCTGTCAAACAACGATATGAATACATACACATACATACATATAAACATCAACATAAAACAATAATGATCTAGTCATAAAATTACATACATACATACATACACACATACATACATACATACATACATACATTTATACATATACATACGTTGAAATAATTATGATCATAACATAATTACCAGAAAGCATATGGTCAAGGTTAAGAGCTATGCACAACATGCACAACATTGAGAATAGTAGTTCCCAACATAGCCAAGGCATCTGATGCCTCAAATACTCTTACTTTATCTTGACGGTTACCTTTCTCATGACTATACTGCCACTGTCAATTTACACCAATGGACTAAACTAATCCAATCGATTTTCATATTCTTATCTTCAACTTCCCTTACTCATGCACCAAGCTTCATTCGTGTCTTACATTACTAGCTAGGTTTCATTTAGCTCTCCCTAAGCTCCATTAACTTTCCTCTCTCCCAACCAATTCCAAAGAATCAAAACATAAAAGGAAAGAACAAGAAGCAAACAAGAGAAAACCATGAAAACCAATAGAAATATGACATCACAAACCAATTGGTATGGCCATACACTAGACATAAACAAATATGCAAATCAAGCACAAACAAGGCAGAAAGAATTGAAATCACAAGACTCTCAACAAAAACCATGACTCAATCCCCATGGTTCCCAGTTCTTTCAAGGAAATATCCACTTGAGCCTTCTTCAAAATTTCATGCAATCTCTTTGCCATGCAATTCATTGCATCATGCTGCAATACACACATAAATCTCACTGTATAAACAAATATAACAATATACTAGCTATCTTAACTTATTGTGCCAAGCACGTTGCCTTGCAACTGAACACATCCATGCCATCTATTAAGGGACTCCAATTCCCTTGACATATCTAGATATAACTGGACACCATCTATTATACATGTCAAATACATGTCCATGAATATAGCACATACACACATAATGTGAGATGAACTCAAGGTTGAGAAGACTTCTAGTATGCAAAGCACTCATTCGTTTGGAATTAGGATTTCCAAACATAGCCTAAGGAATTTTTTCCCAGTTCCATTATTTTACCTTTTTATCTTGTTGTAATAGAAGCTTATTATGTATTCTCACATCACCCAACTATTAGTTATATAGACACATCAATTTTTACTTTGTCATGCTAATACGAAGCATATTTCCCTGCAATTGCTCACACCTGTCAGTCTCACATTCCAAAGATCAAGATAATCATATCTATAAATTTAAATCAACATTTACCAATACTAAAAATAATGTCATAATCCATAGTCAACTCATAGTAATTAGACATAATTATACAACTATCACCTACTACACTCGTGTACATATCAACTATCTCAACACATATGTGTTAGTACAACCATCTTAAAACAATATCATTTGAACAAATACTCATATCATGTGATTAATCAAAAATTCAACAATAGATAGACGACATAATAAACACCAACACTCAAACACCAAATAGACAACATAATAAAACATTCAAGCACAAAGTAGACGACATAAGCAAGCTCATACCTTAATGTATCTCAGGGGAGGCTATCTTTCTTGCACAATCAATCTAGTTAGCATGGTATAAATTTAGAACACGTCAGCTCAAGTGCAAAAAATATTGTAATATCCATAATAGTAACTAACTAACATGTTCACATCATAAACTCATAAACAATTAACATTCATACATAATAATCACATCTACACACCCAGTCTAGATTAGTATGACATAATATCACAACATATTAACTCATACCTAAATGACATAACCCTAACCATTCACATAGACGAATCGAACTTAGTATGATACATATAACATTAATATCTTAATGTAATAACCCTAACCATCAAGTTGCTGGCATATAACAATAATAAGTTATATATCATGATCATCAAAAACATATAACCTAATCATCAAGCTAACTATCATATAACAACAACAATTTAACCTATAACATAATCATCAACAACATATAAAATATAACATAATCATAACAAGTTATCCTATAACATACTCATCAACAACATATAACATAATCATCAAGTTAACTAACATAATACAGCAATAGTGATGCATACCACCATAGGTTACTATCATTCATGTCTATCTGACACATGAACATATGGCTACACCAATCAACTAGCATCTCTCATGTATGTAAACATAAAATGAATAGAATTAAAGGAAAACACATAAACATAATTCATATAACAATCCTTAACCTATATACCTGCATGCCAAACATACAATACTTGTATGATGCCCTGCTCTTATCCCCAAATTCCAATGTTGCTACTTCACTCTGATGGTTTGCATCTTTTACTCTATCTTCGCCAAAAAATTAGCATCATAACATACCAATATCATCATGATGACCCAATTTCATACAATTACTTCACAATGCATGCCTAACCTACCATACATACATAACCATAACCATGAGAATGTATGCACACCAACCTATAGATGTTGATATACATAACAAATTCATATACAACCATACACTAATGACGACATACACGACAACAACACTGTCAACCTTCACATGGAAACATAACTATAACCATGATCAACACCAAGAAAATGCAAGAAGCACATGGACTACAAGCATAAGAAACGCATATGCAACCGACATGAATGCATGACCAAAACACCACCCATCCAGTCCAAGGGGTGAACCATGCTTTGATACCACTCTGTGGTATCAGATATCACACAAAGAGATCAGAAACTAGATGCCAGCCAAAGAGAATGAAACCCACTCTAATACTAGTCTGTAACACCCTCCTCCCACATCTACCTAGGTAATTATCCAACCGAAGTAAACATGTGACAAGAGGCTAATATGATATGATTCAACCTTCTAGGTGACTTAGGGAAGTGGAATCGATGGGAACACATCTAACATACCTTCCACATCAGTAACAACACTCCCAAGATCCATCCCAACCACTCAAGTATCATGCCCTTGGGTCCCACTAAGTTTTTAATCTATTAAACCTCTAGACACTCCCATGCTATGGGCATGCCAGTGTCCAGAGATCTCTCGACTCTACCACAAGCCTGCATGCCTATGTCCAAGGACTATTTCCAATAGACCTAAGTCAGAGTCCTCTATTTAAGGCACTTTTCAAGCCCATAATTCTAGCCACTGCCCATAACTTGTCGTAACTTCCGAAATATGTTAAACACATTATCACAAACCTAATAAACAAAAAAAATAACTACAATCCTTGGTCTGGCCATCCCCAACTGAGACTGATATTTTTTCAAGCACTTGGATTCAATACAATATACAGGTATAAGATACAAGATAGCGCATGAATGACTAAAAACTCTTATGAGACATGACAAGAAGGATCACCACCTTCTCCTTCGAGCTATTATGACATAAATTAGGTCTTGCCTCCATCATTTTAACAATTACAAGTAAATATATGAAATAACCATGACATGAAACAGCCAATTAACCAAGCTTATAAGAAACATAAAACCATGACAATAACAGTGAGATTACAACCATTAAATCCACATATTAATAAGTACAAAATAAAGAGAACTTAGCTTTTATTAATCATAGGAAAATATGATCAGTTTCAAGACTTCCATGTAGCACCCAACTATAGACATGGTTGAACCAAACCTTTCTTCAACCAGTCACCCCCGTGCCATACTCCAATCATGAATGTGTGATCTCATAAACACATCAACTGAAACCATCTAGATATTCTAGAGTCTAACTACCTCAACCCATCAAACAATGATTCCAACTCACAGTCGGACATCATAAGAACCATCATTAGATTGGTCTCTATGCAAGCCTTCCAGGGCTCTAGAGTGTTTGTTCCAACTTCTCTTACAGGATTACTAATTAAACCCACAACTACTGCCCGACTTCGGATAATTTGTCAAACCAAGGCTCCAAGACTAGTAACTAATCCCACAAATTTTTCCTGGCTTCCACAGTATTTGTCCAACCAGGGCTTCCAGGACTAGTAACTCAACCCAACAAGGGCTCCCACAGAGTTTTTCTAACCAAGTCTTCTAGGACTAGTAACTCAACCCAAGTTGATACATGGTTTCTAGAGCATTTTTCCAACCAAGGCTCTAGGACTAATTACTCAACCCAATCCATTACAGGTCTTCTAGAGCGTTTGTCCAACCAAGGCTTCTAGGACATGTAACTCAATCCAAGCTAAAGGAAACATGAGAACCAACCAGAAAAAAAAGAAAGAAATGAGCCCACAATACCATGACTATCCTAGAAATGGAAAGTCTAGGAAACTCCACAATCAATCTAGACAATCCTCCATGCTAGTGATAAATCACGATTGATAAACCACATGCATATGCCATGCATGCCAAAAATAGTGAGGAAAACATACATGCAACTCGGTACCTGCAAGAAAAACCCATTGTAGCTGTTGATCCCAATGTTCTCTTGCACTTTCTTGCTCTTTGCTTTCCTTCTTACTCCAAAATTACAAATATTCTATACTCCTTCAAGAGTGCTCCATGGACTCTAAGTTTCAAAGAGTATGAGAGAGAGAGAATAGAGAGAGAGAGCTCCAAAACTGAACTGACAAAATTCTACCCTATCCAAGCCTACCCACTGATCGTCAGAAGCCATTTGATCAATGAGGCCTCTATTTTCTCCTTTTTTCCACTATTTTTCTTCATTTTCCTCCTCACATGCAAGTTGTGACCTTTCACCTTCCTTTTTTCCTAATTTCCATTATTTTCATATATAAATGTGCCAAAAATACCCTTTTGTCTTCCCAAATCCCTTAGCCATTTCCTTTGCCAATTTTCTCAGCCATAATTAACCGAATGAACACCCACTAGGATTTTTTTCCCACCATTCAGCTTGGAATATATGTACCATGACCATGGTCTTATATAAGTTTAGATGAATTTTTAACCAGGGTCATTACATCTACCAAGGGGAAGGGGTTTGTAACAACCTGGTGTTAAAGTTTTATGTAATAAAGGATAATAAATGAAAAAATAATAAGACCAAGGTCATGGGACACATATTCTAAGTTGAATGTTGGGAAAAGCACTATAGTGGGCCATCACATTAAAGGCCATGGAAATTGGAAAAGACAAAGACACATTAATTGGAATTTTTTTATCAAAAATAAATGAAAATATGAGAAAAAGAAGGTGAAGAGACATAGATGTGCATGCTAGGGAAATTAGAGGAAAAATGAAGGAAAATCAAGAAAATAGAGGTGTTAATAATTGAAAGGATTCTGAGGATCATTTCAAAATCTTTCACTAGGTTTGGAGTTTTTCAGTTTGGTTTTAGAATTAGTTTGAGGGACGGAGAGAGAGAGCACCAATAAGAGAAATAAAACAAGCAAACAAAGGACACTCAAGGAAAGTGAGGAGAAGGTTGGATCAACAACTTCAATAGGAATATTTTGCAGGTAATAGGTTGCATGTGTGATTTTCTAGACGAGGTGAGATTATATTTCTCATTCATCTATTTATGTGGCTCATTTGTTTTCACTAACATGGGCTTTGCTGGGTTTGACATTGGTTTTAGCCTTGCCTTGATATTTCTTGGATAACCATGGTGTGATGGGGTTAACTTCTGGGTTGAGTTTTGGATTGTTGGAAGGTTTTGGAATCAAGAGAGGTGGTCTCAAGAAAATTCCCAAGGGTTGTGGGTGGAGATGGTTTTCTCTAGGAAACCCTCAACAAGTGGGTGGATACAAGAAAATTCATCAAGGTATGTTGAAAGAATTCCGAGGCATGCAAGTTCATTTTGTTTTTGTGATCTCTTGACCATTTTTGGAAAGATCGTTATAGCTTGATCATAGAGGTGGTTTAACCTCTACTTTCCCTTAGCTTTTTTATGTCTTCATTTATCCCATGATATCATGCATTAATGCTTACAATGTTGTGTGGGGGTGATTAGATGAAAGATATAATTTGGTTCGACTCAATCTATGGTCGGGTGGTATGTGGAAGTCCCTAAATTTGCTAGGTTTTACATATGTTAATCTGATTTATTTGCCTACTATGATTTATGTGTATTTGTCCTTGTTATTATGTTAATTTGATTGTTGTTCAATCATGGTTAATATTTTAAACATATGTTGGTTATAAGCATGATTTAAGAAGTGCTCTAGCTATGGATCTTGTTATGCTTTAATATTTTAATGAATGGTTTATGAATCCATAGAATAACAAGTGTTGCTACAACTACATGATAGGGCATTAGATATTCTTGGTGATCTTAATCTAAAGTACAAATATTTACTCTTAGATATGCATTCATGACCTATAGCTTAAATGTTTACCATGTGCTTGAAGAAATGTCTAACATGTTCTAGTCAGTATAGGTCAAGTGTTGGCTTCAAATTTGAGGCATTAGCATGGTTTTTATGAGAAATGTGATTCTAGAAAGTTACGGGAAGTTCTAGGCAGTGGTCTCTAGGTTAGCCTGGAAAAGTGGCTCAGATCGCATGACCGCAAGAAAAAATATGAGGATATGGGGTCAAAACCACATGGAGTAAGGCTTGTGAGTGTGGTTGGATGACCACAACTATATGCAGGCAGTGCCAAGGTTGTGTTTATAGGTATAGGTATGAGAAAAAGGGTTACAACTCAGGGATTGGTCACCTGGGGTGGTTGTTCAGCCTCTGAGTGATCTGTGGTCCCTAAGGAAGTTTAGTAATTCTCAGTTATATGCCCCACTTCTTTAACTAGAACTAGGAGGTCGGGTCATGTCATAGTGGAACATTGCTTCATGTTTACTCAAAGGTCTTGTAAAAGTGGGTAAATGAGGGAAGGCATGTTATAACGTGAATATTTAAGAGGATGCATATTAGATTGAGCTTGCATTTTGGAGGGGAAAAGTAGAATGTGGATATGGTTTGACGTAAGGGTGGTGTTAAGATACACAACATGTAGCGTTAGGGGTAGGCCCACTGAAGAAGAATTGTTTGAAGAACTTAAAAAGGGCATCAGGAATCACATCCTTAAGATTCAGATGCACCAAAAATGATGTACTCTAGCATGTGGGAGCTCAGAAGTTCAAGTGGAGGTTAGAACCACATGATAGGAACCATACATAAATGATCATGCCTAGTATGGTAATCCTAACTCAAGTGAAAGAAAATAGCTGGACTGGCTACCAAATCCAATTTGGGTCTTAGGAGGGAGCACACAAATTGTCGTATTAACCATTGATTATTAGGATTATGGAACTAAATGAATATAATAATTAGGTGAGAGGAATAAATTAAGCTAAAACTACTTGGGACAAGAGAGATAACATATGTAAACCATCTTGTCAAGTTGAGCGGAAGGGACAATTTACACCTAGTCTATGTAGAGAGACAACAATTTGAATATGTAAATCATAATGACTGAATCAATCTCACAATTAGCCCAAAAAGGAAGCTGGGGACATGAAGATATATAAAATACCACCTAAGGGATGGAGAAGTAGTAGGGGAATTTTTAAGAGAAGATCTTAGAGAAGGAAAGATTAGAGGACATAAGAATAGTTCATCGTTGAAGAGAGAGGAGTAGTACAAGGATCGCGTAGAGAAGAAGGGATGTAATAAGAATTGTAGAGGGATTTAAGGAAGGATGAGATAGGTTGGGAATATTCCAAGAGGAGGTGTCCAAGATGGTGAGAGTGGTAAGGTGATGTGGCTATGGAAGAGAAGACTATGTCAAGAGAACTTGGGATGGAAGAATGAGAATTAGGGATTTCATCAATGGGGGGTGGCTAATTTACATTAGATAGCCTAGACAAGGGAGGTCCACCTCTGCTCATAAGAATGGTTTTCACATTGCATTGCAACTCCCCTAGCCATTTTAGCCTAACACCAATTTTGGGAAGGGTTTTAAAGTATATTATGAAAACTAGTTTCGAGGTCGTCCCCACTCTGGGGGTTGTAATAACTAGATAGGGGCTTGTCACTATGCATGATGGGGAGGAATTGGAACACCTAAGGAGGAACCCTTACTCTGTCAGGTAGAAATATTTGTGATCAATATAAGGGTGCTTGGTGGTACCTTAAAAAGTGACGAATCACCCAATCATGAGGACCCTCATGTTGCTATCAAGAAGTCTATAAGGCCGAAATTTAACCACTACCCACCAGACGAAGGAGTAGGTATAACAACGAGTAGGGGGAAAGGATTAGGGACAAACATAGTACTCAACTCTAGAGCAATGATGGTGGCATGGATTCATTTTTTGAGAGAACCACTATGGAGAAATGGACCACGAATCTCCTCTCTCCTCTAGCCCGGAATTCCAAGAGAAATAGACCACCTAAAAGCCCCTATAATCTACTATACCAGGATCTTGAAGACCACCTTAGTAAGATTAGAGGTTACTCGATCCATGGGGATATAAGGAGAATTGAGTGTCTCGAGAAGAGACATAATTTTGTGTTGGGCGGCCATTGGAGCCCAAAATTTGTTTTTGTTAAAATTTGATAAGTGAATGACTACACAAGAGGATAGAGGAGTGCAGAAAGAGAAAACAATGTGTAAGAGAGAAAACTTGTGCAATAGGAGGAGGCACATCACAAGGAGATATCGTTTTGAAAGGAGATGTTGGAATCTAGAGAGAGGTGACACGTGTGACTATAGATAGGCAATTAGGATTATGTAACAATGGTGAAGTAGGATAGGGATGATGTGGCAGAAGAGGTTCAAGGTATTTTGCAGGTAATGAAAGATTGGTGGACGAGAGAAAATTGATGGGAGGTATTTAAAACGATGGTTAAGCATGCATGGACCAGCTCAGGAGGGTATCATAAACTATCCTAATGGCCCAAAGGATAGCTAGAGTGATGGAGGAGAAAGGTTAGAAGGCCTAGGGAGCCTCTAGGAGGAGATAAAAGGGAATGCTCGAGACAAATTGTGGGCTAGAAGGAAAATAAATGAAGAAAAATGATTGCTAAAGGTGACGATTTTTACTCTACTTTTATTATGTTTGTATGTGTCTATGCATAGTCTTAAAGCGACAATGTTTGAGTTCATAGTTATTTTGCAACCTTGATGTAAATTCTAGTACACATATTGATGGGTTTGTATTGTATTAGTGTTTTTTCCCTTTTATATGCCATGCATAGATTAATAGCTGGTGAACCTGATTAAATAATTGTTGCACTATAGCGCTTGGTTCCTTTTCATATTAATGATTATATAATATAATGGATGATTTTTTTTTGCCCCTAATACTTTTTTTAATGTCAAAATGTGTCGTGCTTTGTATGGTGTGTTGTTTTAGCATATGTTTAATGTTTCATTGTTATTTTAAGTATGTACGGATATCATGGATGGTTAGTATAGCTAAACGTCTATTAAAGTATTTATATTTTATCATGTCCTTATATAAACTAGTGTCTAGTGTTGCTAATGTTGTCAAAAATTCCGGAAGGTGTAAGTAACTTTATCCCTTTGTGTGTTGTTAATTGTGACATGCATGCTGATTGGTAGATAGAATGGTTTAGAGGTCTTTCATAATGCGTAGTCCTAGGAAGACGGTTAAGCATCTATCCAATGGGAGTCCATTGTCTTAAGCTCTTGAAAATCCTATCAAACTGAAACAACCTATCTCCAACAATGAGCCATTAGCATCTTGGGTGAGACTTCACCCACTCCATGGGTGTTGCTGAAGTGGACAATGTTGAGTGGGTTTTTTTTGCCACGGCGTAAAAATATTGGGTCTATAAAAATCCCACCTGCCAGCAATATCCTCTTCGGAGTTTTCACAAAAATATGAAAGAACCCCCACTTTTGCATTTGATTGAATAACCTCATAGCCAAATGAGTTAATTTTGTGTCCAAGAAAAATAGATTTGATAACCTTTGAGCCAGAAGATTCAACCTCCAGATCTATCTTTGATTTGTGTATAAAATGCATTTGCGTAGGATCCATGATTGATCAATAAAACCCATATACAAGATGCATCTTATACTAGTCAATAACCATATTAGTCACCGCGTACTCTGATATATAAAGATCGTCCCCACCAAAGGTCTCGTAGACACCTAGGATATACTTAAAACCAAGAAAGGTGACATTGTAAGCATTTTGTGAAAATAAACTATTCGGTAAATCCTGCATACCCACTATATGTGGTCCATACTACCACAAATCTCCACAATAGGGAGAAACATGAGCTTTAAGGAACTTGACGGTGACGACCAAAATCATTTTACATGTGAAAGTTCGATACCTAGCAAAAGCAAGATTACAATCCTTACATATGTCATAAAACTCCATTAACTCCTTCCTTCCCACCAGATCTAGTCCGTGGGTGCAAAATTTTCCTACTTGGTGAAGGATGTGAGCCTCTATGGTAGTCTAGAGCTTGTCGTCACTAGCCAAAGTCCCTTTGCAAAAAACCCATATATATATGTGTGTGTGTATGTTTGTGTTGTTATTATTATTACTAGCACAACCATATAGAAAATGTCGATAGAGATCAATCCATAATAAGTATAAAAACAATTACTTCATCATACATCTAAAGTTGTTAATATTAAAACTATCATAAGAATTAACTAAATCGTAACTCTATTTAAAATAATTATTAATGATAAAAATAATTAATATATAAGTTAAGCATATATAAATTAAAAAAAACATATTACATGATTATTAACCATGGAGATTCACTCCCACATTATCCTGTAGATTATTAGTTTGTAAATAGGATTTATTACAATAAAATGGCTTATCAATACCATATGGCAAAAAAATATAACTCAATTTATTTGACACTTGTTCAAATAACACGTTTTTAATTAGTGAGTTTAATTAAAAGGAAAAAAAAGGCATAAATATTGAAAAATGTAGCGAGAAATTCTCAATTTGTTTTCTGCTTGATTAAATTGAGAAAATTCAAATTTCCACATCAGAAAACAACTTGGATGATGTTAACTTGTATGACATGGCTTGTGTCACCTATTTTACTTAGTAAATTTGAGTTGGAGGAGTTACAGTTCAGTTCTACATGTGTGATTGCTAATTTGTAGCAATGAAGGTCAGTTATCTCAGGTTGTTTTCAGTTAAACTAGTTCCAACTTCTGGAGGAACTAGTGGAATGTTAGTTAAGCAGTGGGACTTTAGTCAGACTTAGTGATCATCTAGCTAACTCATCAATCAGCCCAAAATATATAGTATATGAAGAGAATTCAATTTAACTAGTTGAGGCGGAGATTCCAAAGGAGTGTAACATCATCTATAGACTAGTCTTGAGAGTACAAATAAATTGTAATACATATAAATTCATTTTTATTATTGCAAGAGGCATTGGGGTTTTTAGAAAATTTCTTTCCCCAAATAAAAATACTTGTTGCATGTGTGTGATTTCTTCTTGCATGTATGATCTTTTGGTTCTAAATTGTGAATTAATGTCCGCAGAGTAGTAGTGTAGACTTGTCTCTTGTGATTTTGATTAAAACTTCATGATCAGTTGCAAATATACATGCTAATTTCTATATGGTATCATAGCATAGATTCACATTAGAGCAAGAAATTCAAATTTGTTTCTTAGAGGTTCAAATTTAAAGCTCACTGTAGCAGGATTTCCTAAGAGCTGAGAAGATGGACTGCAATGGTCTAAGGCTAGAGTATGCCTTGGAACACATCTCTAACTTTGTTGCATGGAAGGACTGCATGAAGGCAGTATTGGATGGCAGTGGATTGCTGGAATACATCAAGAAAAATTTTGCAAAACGTCAAGCATATGATGCCCAAAAACTTTCTTAGTGGAAGAAAGATGTAGCTAAGGAAAGGAGAATAATATTTGAGGTAGTACGAGATCTTATTGTCTCAAATATCCACTTAAAAGAAACTCCATTCATGATGCGGAAACCACTAACCAAATTTTTTGAGAATAGTAGTGACCATAGGAAGCTAATGGTTAAGGATAAACTTTGAAGTATCAAGATGCAGACAAATGACAATTTTGTAGTATCTGAGAAAGTTTACACAGTGTCGTGATGAACTTGGAGGGGTCAATGTTAATGTTCTTGAAGAATACTTAGTAACCTTAGCCCTTCTAGGCCTTCCCAAGAGCTGGAATAGTTATCAATATTACATGAATGGGAGGGAGAAACTATTGAGTTGGGAAAGCATATGGTCTGACTTGGTACAGGAGGAAATAAAATGGAATAAGGGAAACTATGAAGAAGAATTTGCAGTTGCTAGAATGGAAATGAAGTGAAAAGGGAAGAAATCCCAATCCAAACTAGAATCTAGTCAAGGGGCCAAGAAGAAATATATGTAAAAAATAAATTCTTCCATTGTGATGAATTCGGGCACTATCCCACGAAGTGTCCACTCAAGAAAGAAAGCAAGAAGACATGAGGAGGAGAAGTAGGTGAATCCTTGGCTTCACAATTCAAGCTTGTCTTTAACCTCATTACATGCATGTTTTGCATAGTGATGGGGAGTGTGTGGTACTTGGAGTTAGATGCATCATTCAACATGATAAGAAATAGATATTTTTTGAGTGACCTGGAGGAGAAATATTTGTAGATGCACATCAAGATGGGTGAAGATGAGAGGTATAGAGAAACCGGTATTGGTACTGCCATGTTTCAGAGGGATTCAGGCTCCCGCCTTCAGGCTCAAGGATGTCATGTTCATTATAGAACTAAAGAAAAATATCATCTTTTTTGCAGAGTGATCTTCAAAAAAGGTAAGGAATTCGTAAGACAGAGCCATAGGACAGTTGCAGGAGATCGAGGTTCATGTGAAGAACTTGTACAAGCTAGATGTGGAAGATTTTGTTCTATTGAGAAAAAAGGTGAATAAGGTGCAGAGTCGTAATGTCGGTGAACATTGGCATAGAAGACTTGGCCATTTGCATCATGGCACTTCGAATATCATGCAACTGATAACCACAGGCCTCCCCAAAGGAGCACTTGAGAAATAGGATGTATGCAAAGGATGTACTTTGGGGAAGTACACAAAATCTACATTCCATGATCTAGACAACAAACCATCTGCAGTCCTTCAAATGATCCACTCTAATGTATGTGGACATTTCTCGACAGCCTCCACTGCTAGGCACAAATATTTTGTCATTTTTATTGTTGTCTTCTCACGAAAGTGATGGATCTTCTTTATGTGGAAGAAGAATGAGACATTCTCTAAGTGTGTAGAATTCAAGGCACTGGTTGAGAAAGAAACGAGAAATAAGATGAAGGCTCTTAGGAGGGATAATGGAGGTGAGTACATGTCAGATGAATTTAAAAAATTTGTGCAAAAGAAGGCATTTGAAAAGAATTGACAACAGCTGACAACCTACAGTATAATGGGGTGGTTGAGAGAAAGAACCACAACATTGTGGGAGTAGGAAGCGTAATGTTGCATGGTCAATGCCTACCTATGCATTTGTGGGTCATGACATGAAACAAAATAGTCTTTTTGTAGAACTAGAGCCCTCATAGGATTTTGGGTTGATTACACCAAAGTAGGCTTTCTTGGGGAGAAATCCATATGTGTCACACTTTAGGATTTTTGGAGCCTTTGTTTACTTCTATGTCTCCAAAGAATCAAGGAAGAAGCTAGAGTTGATAATAGAATTGTGGGAATTTTTGGGTTACATAGAAACTCCCCAAAAATAGCATGTGTACTTTTCATCCCTCAAGGTGACAGTTATGTGAAGGGATGTAAAATTTGGCAAAGATAAAGCCATGCAATGCTCTCTTGAGAGGGAGCTTAGATACCACCAGAACATGAGCTTTTAGCTCCAAAGGAGGAACCTCAAGAAGTTTTAGAGCAGCCACAAATTGAGGAGTAGATAGTGGAGATATCCACTCAAGTAAAACAATCCAGGGAAGGAAGGAAAAGTACCAGGGAAGCTAAGATACTTGTGTCGAATACGAGGGAGAATGTGGGTGCTCCTTCAAATTAGGGCAGGTAGAGAAGGTCACCATATCTGTACATTGGATACATGGTTATAATGACTGAGCTTGTAGAGGCTAAGCCACCCTCTTTTGAGTAATTAGTAGAGAAACCTCTAAGCTTGATGTAATGGTGGAGGAATACAAATCCATTGTAAAGAAAAATGTTTTGGAATTGGTTCGAAGATTAGCACATAAATCAGTTGTGGGTTCAAAATGGATCTTCAAGGTAAAGCACACAACAAAGGAAAGCATAAAAAGGAACAAGGCCAAATTTGTTGCCAAGGGGTACTCTCAAGTTGAGGGGATTGGCTATGAGGAGACCTTTGCTCCTATAGCAAGGTAATCATCCATTAGATCAATTCTTTCTCTAGATGTATAGATGTGATGGGAGATTCACCAAATGGATGTGAAAACAACATTCCTCAATGGATTTATTGAGGAGGTGTATATCAATCAACTAGAAGGCTTTGAGACTTTTGATCTTGAGTCTAACATGTGTAGACTCAAGTGAGAATTGTACAGTCTCACGCAAGAACCCAATGCTTGGTATGCCAAGATTGATAGTTATCTCACAAGTTTGGGCTTCACCAAAATTGAAGCGGATGCAAACCTCTATCATATCTTGGTAGAAGGTAAATTTTTTATTATTGTCTTATATGTCGATGACTTGATTTTATCTAGTTATGAGAAAATAATCATATCTTGTAAGAGAGTTTGAAATGAAGGACATGGGTCTCATGCACTACTTCCTTAGATTTGAAGTATGGCGAGGTGATGGGGAATTGTTTGTCTCTTAGGGAAAGTATGCCAACGAAATACTTCAGAGACTTTGCATGGATAGTTTCAAACCCATGGAGCAACAAATTAGAGGAAAGGGGATGCCACCTGAGGCAAGGAAGTGGACGCTACTATGTACTGGCAGTTGGTGGGTTCACTAATGTATCTTGTGAACACATCATGAAATATGTGTTGTGTAGTCAAATAACTAAGCCAAGCTATGGTCAGGCCAACCGGGTTATTTTGGAGGGAAGTTAAGCATTCCCTATAGTACTTGAGAGGAACTAACTAGTTTGGACTATGGTACATATGGACATAGGGAGTGGGGATTTGTAGCTTTATAGATGCAGATGGGGCGAGGAGTCCATTAGACATAAGTACTACATCAGGTGGAATTTTCATTTTTGGGTCTCTTAGCCTTATTGGCATGTGGCCCAAAATGGATCCAAATATGCTCCCTAAGTCTTCAAAAGTTAGTAAAATCAGGGCAAACATCAAAACAATTGTAGGAGCATGAGCCCTTAGAATGGTAGAGAAACACTATCGAGAGGCCAAAAACACACAAAAATAGTGAAAAACTAAGTATCAGAGGCATAAATAGTGAAATGCACAGTAGCCGTCAAATCTAGCCAATCAATGGTCCAGATCTGATCAACGGATCGCAATCGGCACAGGCAATTAGCAGATATCAACGCAAACTACATGGAACTGGCGATGGTGATCTGCGAACTTACCATGGACCACCAATCAAGTGCGCAGATCGACCGCACGTTGCATCGGAGTTTCTCTATCGTAGATTACAAAGAGCGCTTGCAAATGGCCCGAGGCATGAACGATGGGCTTATACCTATATGGATGTTCGATGCGATAAACTGGACCTGAAAGGGTTCCTTAAAGCTATTATATAAGATTTGAGATCCGCCTAAAGGCATTTTCCTATGTATTTTGCATATTTTTGTTATTTAATGAAATACAAAGAGACTTGCGATATGCGATAAGACCTAGACCCAAAAGGGTTCGTGGGGGGAAATATATAAACTTTGAAGTCCGTCATGAGCCATTTTTAATGTATTTCCAGTGTTTTTAACGTATTTCAAAATACAAAGGGAAGATTGGGAACATGCCATTTGCGACTTGCGATAGCGATAAGGATGAACCCGATAGACGAATAGATAGTGTTTAAGGACTTTTGAAGTCCGAAATAAATAGAGTTTGGTGGGATTTTACAATGTTGTAGAATTTTTCTGTATTAAACAGAAAACAATCATTGTTAGTATTTGAAAGGATTTCAAAGGCCCGACGACCCATTCCATCACAAAACAGAGGCTGGTAGACAGAGACTAGGAGACAGAAGGCTAGAAGGGGAAAGGAAACAACGCAACACAGCCAAACCAACAAATGATCATGGAGCGTCCTTGGCACGAGCGAGCCACCTGACAGCACAGCACATTTACCGGAATTGGGTTACTGCTGTGAGAAAAAGAAACCTCCGAGCTCATGCATGCCTAGTCATGGAATCAAACAATTAAAAAGATAGAGGGGATAGATTAAGACCTCTCGAGCCTCAGAAGGCTTGAGAGCATTGTAAAAGGCTTATAAATATTTGAAAGTTTAGAGTAACAAGGTTTCAACTTTTAGGGACTGTGGATACTCTACTACTCTAGCTTCTCATCTTCATTCTAGCAATATAAGATTCTTTTGTTGTTACATGTTCAATTCCCATTTTCTCTTATGTTCTAAGTTTGCACTTGAATAGGTTATTCATGTTTTCTTTTGTTTCTAATGCCAGATAACTTTCATCTTATCTCTGTTTTGATAAATTAGATTTGCAAGCTTCATTTACTTACTGTAGCTAGTCATTCATATGTGTTTATGTATGCAACTATTGGTACAGTCAGTATTCTCCATCTATCCATTGAATCTATAAAGTATTGAGCATTAGTGGTCTAAAACTTTGTAAAGCTGAGGCTGTTCATGCATATCTTGAGTGAAAATAGAGTTGAAATAGTCATCTGACTTGATCCAAACCATCATCCATTCCAATAGTTTAGAGAACAATATCGAAGACTTATATGTTACCAGGCATCTCCGAGCTACAACCTAGGAGAGCTTCCTGGAGTGATAACATAATTGGCGTCATTGCCGAGGAGAGGAAACTGAAGCTCAACTTCCCTAGGAGATGACATAGATCCAGCTTTGATGATAGACAAAGCCTGGGTAGTTTTTCAGTTGTAATCATCTCTCTGGCAACTCTACTGGAGGACGAACCTCTTGGCGACTCCACTTCATATTTCTAGCTCAGTTTGTGAGGCATACTCAGAGAAATCCTCAGAAGCCACAAGATGACCTAGTATCTGACCCTAAAAAAATCATGAAAGAAAGAAAGGCATTGCAAAAAGGAGCATCAGGTTGAGGTAGCTCTAAGCAATATTTTGTACCTCTTCAAGAAAATCCTGTAATAGAACAAATACATGTTGAGAGTATAGCATCTAATACTAACAGTGAAGAAAAAATCTCAGAAATTCATAAAGCTCCTTATTGTTTAGGTTCTCCTTTTGTTGTAAGCCCAAAGGAAATCTAACCTCCTATCCATCATACTCCTTTAGTCCTATCAGTTGCTCCTCAGCCCTCTGTCATTCAGACTTCCAGTATCCTTATAGCCACCACAGTTATGGCAAGACCACAAGCACCTAACAAAATGGAAAGAATCATAGCTGATAGGTATGGACCTCTAGTACTACCCACTCCTTTGAATGCCATGCCTACTGGAGAATATCAGAAGTATGTGCCTAAGTTCACTGGGACTAAACATGTTATAACAGAGGAACATCTTGAATCATTCTATATCTATGCT
This sequence comes from Pinus tabuliformis, assembly GCA_031772625.1. Lineage (NCBI taxonomy): Eukaryota > Viridiplantae > Streptophyta > Pinopsida > Pinales > Pinaceae > Pinus > Pinus tabuliformis. The sequence continues at coordinate 6,277,416 of CM062807.1, read as the reverse complement.
GATAACCTAGACATTAGTGAAGATGATGTATGGCTAAGAGTCTTTGTCCAAAGTCTAGATGGAGAGGCTAGAAAATGGTTTAGAGAACTAGCCCCAAGGTCTATAGTAGATATTCAGGCTTTAGATGATGCATTCCTAAAGCATTGGGGGGATAAGAAGGATGTACTCTACTACCACACCGAGTTTGGGAACTTAAAGAGGGAAAATGGTGAGTTGTTATCTGATTTTAATAAGAGGTTTAACCACATGTACAACAAGATACCAGCTGAGGTAAAACCCACCACTACCTCTGCTCAACTCACCTATGCTAGTGCCTTTGATCCTAACTTCTGTCTACTGTTGACGGAAGGTGATGTGCTACTTTGGCGGATATGCAGGATGCAGCCTTGGAAGTAGAATCAAACATCATGGCTATAAAGAAGCTCAAAGGAAATGTTAATAAAAGGAGACAGAGGGGTGATTCTTCATCATCTTCAGATCCCAAGATAGATAAAATGACCAAGATGATATAGTCATTAGCCTCTAAAATCTCCAAATTAAAGGTTGAGCAGCACCTTAGGAAAGGGAGAGTTCCTAATACCTTTGCTCCTAGAAATCCAAATCCATATAGAAGAGCTAATGAGCAGTTGCAGATTTTGAAAAGAAGCAAAGATGCCAATGAAGACCAAAGGGTGAAGACCCATTTCCAAAATGTAGTCATGGAAGAAGAGAAGTTTGAAGAAGATGATGAGATCCATTGTCCAGAAGACAAAGGCGGTGCCTCCTTTTTGACCTTAGCTGTCTATGAAAAGTCATTATTCAATGACCTGTTCTACAAACTGGAGATTGGCACATATATGATCTAAGGTCGAAGATGAATAATGCCAAGGAAACTCCTGTTGAGAGAGCTATTGTCCCTGCAATACAGCAAGCTAATAAGAAAAAGTGACCAGCAGTTGACCCCATCATCCTCAAAGCTCCATCTCATGAGGTAAAAGGCCTTGACAAGTCTCCTTCTCCTTTCAGTTTTCAATCAGAAATTCAAAAGCTAAGAATACCTATACCTCTGATTGAACTAGTGAAGAATGAGTCCTTCAAGAGATCAATCCTCGAGGCCCTTGAGCCTAATTCCATCCAAGCATCCATTGACTATGTAAATCTGCAAGATGACAAACCATCTGTTGTTCTCAGTGCAATGATTGAAAATTATGATGACAACTCCCCATCATTCTATGTCTCTCTGACTATTCATGACAAAATCCTCCACAACTGCCTTCTGGACACTAGAGCCAGCCATAATCTAATGCCTAAGGCTATCATGGATGAGTTGGGTCTTGACATTACCAAGCCTTATCATGACCTGTTTTCTTTTGACTCTAGAAAAGTTAAATTTCTGGGATTAATCAAGGACCTAGCCATCACTTTGTCTCAGCTGCCCATGAGGAGCATGATGATGGATATTGTGGTAGTAGATGTACCCCCCAAGTTTGGGATTTTGATTTCTAGAGGTTGGATCAAGAGATTAGGTTGAACATTACAAAATGATCTGTCCTATGCTACTATCCCAGTTTTTGGAGGTGAGAGCAGGAGATTATATAGAGAAGCTCAGTTGGATTATATTATCAGTGATGAAAGGAATCCCACTAATCATCCCATCTATGCTGTCGAAACTAATTTTGGAGCTTCTATTCTTCATATTGAAGAATCCCAGTTGGCCTCCATGCAACTTAAGAAACCAGTTTGCCAGATCACAGAGGAAGAAGGCCCACAAATTTGGGACATGTTCTTTGATGGAGCTTGATCTAAGGAAGCTGCAGGGGCAAGTGTATTCCTTGTGTCCCCCACACAGGAATGCATTAATTTATCTTTCAAATTAACTTTTCAGGTCACAAATAACATAGTAGAGTGCGAAGCCTTGATATTGGGCTTAAACGCTGCTAAAGAAATGGGCATCAAAGGTCTAAAAGTGTTTGGAGACACAAATCTTATCATTCAGCGGGTCAACAAAATGTTCCAAGCAAAGCATCCAAGATTGAAAGCATACAGAGATGAGGTATGGAAGCTCAAGGACTCTTTTAATATTTTTAACATTTCTTACATCCCGAGAATGAAGAACCAGATTGATGATTCCCTTGTTGTGTCTGCTAGCATGTTTATTCCTTCTTTGCCTCTGAAGTTGACTTATGAAGTTCAAGTGAAATATAAACCATCTCTTCCTGACAATGTCAAATACTGGAAATTTTTTGAAGATGATGATGAAATTAAGAGGTTTTTACAAGTTGTTGATGAATATTCTGAAATACACATCGACCAAGAAAATGAAACCATGGAAGAATGCAACCAGTCCAAGCTAAAGGACAAGATTTGTCAGGACAACATTTTTCAGCTACCTAGTAACCATATACCCAAAGGATTGGTGCCCTAAGAGAAGTTGTTTGATCATAATGACGTATCTTATAAGCTTGCCAAAAAATAAAGTGAGTCTGTTGTTCATAGACATAATGTGGGGAGTCTAGCTCATCCAAAGCATATAAATCTGCCCACGCACTTGTCTTCTACCCGGAGTTCCAAATATTGCACCCTGATGAAGCAATTCGCTAATATTTTTGCTTGGGAATACAGTGATATTAAAACCTATGACACAAACATCATTCAGCACAAGATTCCACTGGAAAAGAACACCATCCCTTTTAAGCAGAAATTAAGACCTATCAACCCTCTCTTATTGCCTTTGATTGAGAAAGAAATCAAGAAGCTATTGGATGCCAAGATCATAGTTCCCCTAAGGTATTGGAAGTGGATAGCTAAGCTTGTGGTAGTAAGAAAGAAGAATGAAGAAATCAGGGTTTGTGTTGACCTCAGAAATCTAAACAAATGCTCTAAAAAAGACAACTACCCCCTGCCTAAGATGGAACACTTGCTGCAAAAAGTTTCAGGGGCTAGAGTCATGTCTTTCCTAGATGGATTTTTAGGTTACAATCAGATTTTTGTACATCCATAAGATCAGGAAAAGACTGCCTTCACTACTCCTTGGGGCACTTTCATGTACTCCAAGATGCCTTTTGGACTAATGAATGCTGGGGCTACTTTTTAGAGGGCCATGGACATAGCCTTTGTGGGAGAGAAGGACAGGGCCATGGACATAGCCTTTATGGGAGAGAAGGACAAGTTTGTCCTTATTTACCTTGATGACATAACTGTCTTTTCCAACACTCACAAGGACCATTTGTAGCATTTGAAGAAGGTGTTTCTAAAGTGTAGACAGTTCAGAATTTTTGTGAACCCAAAGAAGTCACAGTTTGCTCTAGAAGGAGGAAAACTTTTGGGACATATTGTTTCCGCAGAAGGTGTAAAGATTGATCCAGCAAGAGTTCAAGCAATTCAAACATTGTCCATCCCGAGGTCAAAAAGGGACATTCAATCCTTCCTGGGTAAGATTAACTTTGTAAGGAGGTTCATTCCAAACTTTGCAGAGCTAGTGAAGCACATCACTTCCATGCTAAAGAAAGGATCAGAAATACAATGGACAGATGATGCAAGAAGCTCTTTTGAATCCATCAAACAATCAATCATGGAAGCTCCCACTCTAATTAACCTAGATTACACCAAGGAGTTTTATATCTTCTCTTTTGCCTCTTATGACACACTTGTAGTAGTTCCTTTGCAGAAAAATGATGAAGGCGTAGAGCACCCCGTGGCCATTTTTATCAAAACTCCGAGGGACGTTGAACTAAGGTATGACCTTATTGAAAAGAAAGCTTATGCTCTCATTAAATCTTTAAAGGCATTCAGAATTTATATTCTGCATTCCAAAGTGGTTACATATGTACCTTCAGCCTCAGTAAAATATGTCTTAACTCAGCCAAATATTGATGGAAAGAGAGCTAAATGGATTGCAAATTCATAGAGTTTAACATAGAGGTGAAGCCCACTAAGCTTGTCAAAGGCCAGGGATTGGCTAAACTTATGGATGAGGAAAATTACAGTTTGTTAGACATCAATTGCATGGGTTCAAATTCAGGTGATGAGAAGATAGAGGAAGCAGCAGAAGAGCAAGAGAAGACTCAGCGTTTGGCCGAAAATGTAGCCACCTGTGAATGGTATTCTAGTATAGTTCATTTTTGGCAGAAGCTAGAAGTCCCTCCAGGGCTTAGCTCAAGTCAAGGCTGGGACATTAAGCTTAGATTAGCCAAATTTTTCATTAATAAAAACCTGCTTTATTGGAAAGACTCATCAGGAATCCTCTTGAGATGTCTAGATAAAGGACAATTTGTGGAAGTCATGCACCAGTTCCATTCTAGCATCTGTGGAGGGCATCATTATTGGAAAACCACAGCCTACAAAATCTTGAGGGCTAGGTATTATTGGCCTACTATGTTCTCTGATGTGTTTTCTTTTTTGAAATCTTGTGACAAATGTCAGAGGTTTGTAGGAAGACAATAGCTAAAATCTCTGCACTTGAAGCCAATACACGTCAATGGTCCCTTCCAGAAGTGGGGCTTGGACTTCATAGGTGAGATTAATCCACATTCCAATGACCAATGCAAATGGATCTTGGTAGCCACTGATTATTTCACCAAATGGATTGAGGTCTTACCCACTAAAAATGCTAATCATCAAGTTATCATAAAGTTCTTGAATGAGAATATTTTCACTAGATTTGGTTGCCCAACCAAACTAGTCACTGATAATGCAGTAGCTTTCAGGGTAGAAGAATTGGTGGAAATGTGTGAATGCATGGGCATTCAATTGGTGCATTCTACCTCATATTATCCTCAAGGCAATGGCCTAGTAGAATCATCTAACAAGAGTCTTGTAAGGATAATCAAGAAACTGTTGGAGGAAACAAAAAGAGTTGGGATTCCAAGTTGAAGTTTGCATTGTGGGTTGACATAGTTACTGACAAGAATTCAATAGGAAATTCTCCATTTAATCTGGTTTATGGCGTTGATGTTGTTTTTCCTATCTAGCTAATTCTCCCTGTGGCCAAATTCTTTCAAGAAGAACAGGATGAAATGATTGACATGGTAAGGAGAATGAATTACCTGGTTGAATTACAACAGATCAAAGAGTAGCTGGTTAAGAAGTCAAAATTTCATCAGAAGAAAATCAAAGAAACCTTTGGCAGGAAGGCAAAAGTTTCCAATTTCCAAGTTGGTGACTGGATTCTCAAATGGGATGCATTGAAGGAAAAGTAAGGTAATCATGGTAAGTTTGACTCCTTATTGACAAGTCCGTTTGTCAACGCTCAAATTCAGCAGAATAATACCTTTATTCTACACAGTCTGGAAGGAGAAGATGTTTTTGGTGGCCTAGTCAATGGGCGGTTCTTGAAACTTTATTTCATTTAAGGATTTAAAGCCTTGATATTGTAAACATGTTTTTCAATTTTTATTTTCTATGCAAAATAAACTCCATGCCCAATGGAACACTAGGAGATAGATTTGATTTTGGTTTTACAGGAAAGGTATTGATCTGCAGTTCTTGAAACCTCACAGGGAGGCTTTCATCCCCAGACGGAGCCAGTGTTAGCCTTGTTGGCATGTGACCCAAAATGGATCCAAATATGCTCCCTAAGTCTTCAAAAGTTAGCAAAATTAGGCCAAATATCAAAACAATTTCAGGAGGCGAGCCCTTAGAATGGAAGAGAAACACTATTAGGAGGCCAAAAACACATAAAAACAGTGAAAAACCAAGTATCGGAGGCATAAACAGTGAAATGCACAGTAGCTGTCAGATCTAGCTGATCAATAGTCTAGATCTGATCGACGGATCATAATTGGCATAGGCAATCAGTAGATATCAGCGCAAACTACATGGAACTGGCAATGGTGATCTGTGAAGTCAACATGGACCATCGATCAAGCGCACAGATCGATGGCCCATGTTGCATCAGAGTTTCGCTATCGGAGATTACAAAGAGCGCTTGCAAATGGCCAGAGGCATGAATGATATGCAATTGTGATTAATCGCATCGTGATATCGTAGTAGGGGAAAACATGAGGAGTGTGGCTTATACCTATATGGATGTCCAATGCGATAAACCGGACCCAAAAGGGTTCCTTAAAGCTATTATATAACATTTGAGATCCGCCTAAAGGCATTTTCCTATGTATTTTGCATATTTTCGTTATTTAACGAAATATAAATAGACTTGCGATATGTGATAAGACCTAGACCTAAAAGGGTTCGTGAGGGGAAATATATAAAATTTGAAGTCCGTCATGATCCATTTTTAATGTATTTCCAGTGTTTTTAACGTATTTTCAAAATACAAAGGCAAGACTGGGAACAGGCCATTTGCGACTTGCGACAGTGATAAGGACAGACCCGATAGAGGAATGGATAGTGTTTAAGGACTTTTCAAGTCCGAAATAAACAGAGCTTGGTGGGATTTTACAGTGTTGCAGCATTTTTTTGTATTAGACAGAAAACAATCATTGTTATTATTTGAAAGGATTTGAAAGGCTCGAAGACCCATTCCATCATAGAACAGAGGCCGGTAGGAAAAGATCGAGAGATAGAGACAGGGAGACAGAATGCCGGAAGGGGAAAGGCAACAACGCAACAAAGCCAAGCCAACAAATGATCATGGAGCATCCCTGGCACGAGCGAGCCACCTGACAACACAACACATTTACCAGAATTGGGTTATTGTTGTTAGAAAAGGAAACCTTCGAGCTCATGCATGCCTAGTCATGGCATCAAATAGTTAAAAAGATAGAGGGGATAGATTAAGACCGCTCGAGCCTCAGAAGGCTCGAGAGCATTGTAAAAGGCCTATAAATATTTGAAAGTTTAGAGTAACAAGGGTTCAACTTTTTGGGACTATTGATACTCTGCTACTCTAGTTTCTCATCTGCATTCTAGCAATATAAGCTTCTTTTGTTGTTACATGTTCAATTCCAATTTTCTCTTCTATTTTAAGCTTGCACTTGAATAGGTTATTCATGTTTTCTTTTATGTCTAATGCTAGATAACTGTCATCTTATGTCTGCATTGATAAATTAGATTTGCAAGCTTCATTTACTTCTTATAGCTAGCCATTCATATGTGTTTATATATGCATCTGCTGGTACAGTCAGTATTCTCAATCTATCCAGTGAATCTATAAACTATTGAGCATTAGTGGTCTAAAGCCTTGTAAAGCTGAGGGTGTCCATGCATGTCTTGATTGAAAACAGAGTTGAAACAGTCATTTGACTTGATCCAAACTATCATCCATTCCAATAGTTCAGAGAACAATATTGAAGACTTATATATTACCAAGCATCTCCGAGCTACAACCTAGGAGAGATTCTTGGAGTGATAACAGGGTCCACAATGATTTCTTGGTAGAGTAGGAAGCAAATATATGTGGCACTCATCTCGAGCAAAGAAGAATACATGATTGCCAGTCATGCAACATGTGAGGTGGTCTGGATGAGAAAGATACTTGTTGGATTGTTTGATTAGATGATGGATCCAACTGTGTTCTACTATGATAATCAGAGTTGCATCAAGATCTTTGAAAATATTGTTTCTTCACAATTAATCTAGGAATATAGATATCCAGTATCACCATTTATGGGACTGTGTGCAGTGGCAAATAATGTTGTTGCAGTACATTTCGATAGAGGAAAAATATGGTGATATTTTTGTAACACCCTCCTCCCACATTTACCCAAGATATCTGATCCACTGGGGTGAACATGTGATGAAGATTAACTGTCATGTGATTCAACTCCCCATGTATATTTAAGGAAGTGGCATTGACAAAAAAAAGCCAATCTATCCTTTCTCAAGAGCTACAAAATCTTTAGGAGATGATGAACCCTCCTAGGTGCCCAACCCCTAAGACAACTTGTGATTTTCCTAAGCTAGAACTCCAGTTGCTCCCATGAAAAGTTATGCATGTGACTAAGACTCACCATCCACTCCCACAAGAAGGTATGCATGCAACTGTTGCCCATTTAGTCCTCAGCTAGCGACCCCAGATTCTGTGCCACTTTTTCAGCGCTAGGTCTTAGGCCTATGCCTAGTACTTCATGAAACTTCTAGAATTGATAAATAACAATGAATTAAAGCTACTAATTCAAACATTCGTACAAGGAATTAATCTGAACCCTACTATCCATTGAAGACATTTTTTCAAACATATCACAAACATGTAATCTACAGGTCATAACCATATATTTGAGCATATGGGTCTCATACTTATTTGAGAATCGTCAAGAAGAACTGATGCCTTGTCACAATCATTGCATTATCATCTGTTATGTTATATAATCATTCACATTTCTTGTACTAATAAAATCATGATGAGAGCCACAACCAAAGTCTTCCATGAACCATGGTGTTGGTCGCTCTAATTGTTTTCACAATTCGAGCTCCACATAAATTGTCAACCCGAGAAGGTCTTTTTATTCCAAAGGTAATAGCGCACTGGATATGCTCAATTTCAAAAGCAGTTCAATGTTGTAGTAAAAGAAAGTCACACACAATTGTTAAATTCAGCAATCTATCAATTCACAGTCTACTTAATTAAAGCTGAAGTCAATTAACTTATAGCAGACATGATTTCTCTGTTACAGCAAAAGGGAAATAAATGTATAAAGAAAGAAATCATTCAACTATAGAAGGAACAGGACCCTATTCCTTGGTGGGAACTTCAGCACCTGCTGCCTGGCACTAATCACACTGCGAAAGAAGTAACCTTAAGAGGTCAAGACCCTATTCCCAGGAACAGGAATCTTCAGCATTTGGCCTCTCTGTTCTAATCACACTGCAAGTAAAAGAAAGCAATCAATGGAGCAAGACCCTATCCCTCTGTACAGGGATCTTCAGCACATGCTCTCATCATCCACTCGTGCAATCAATACATGTAGCGCTAAGAAACAGAGTATCACAAACCATGTAACTAGTGTTTCAGCAACAGAACTTGAATACAATGCAAATACATAAGAAATAAACAACTACAGGAATGAAGGGGTGAATCTTGTGAGGAAGGCGGGCCCTTTCCTTCTCACAAGATTCCCCAAGAGAAAGAATTAGACTAGAATGCTCAAAACAGGTCTTTATTCATCTGTCAAGAAAACTGGTACATACAAAAGAGGAGACTAGCTCCTGTCTCACAAAATGCTGTTCTCAAAATTACAGTTCGATCCCCTCTAATGATGATGTCTCCTCTTTTTAAAGAGGAGACATCATTTACAATTTTACACAAGAGCGAAGATCTCGATTCTGTTCTAAACAAAACTATTCTGTTCTTTCTTAAAAAGAGATACTGTTACAACCGAGACAACAGAATGCTATCTTCAAGATAATTCAGGTAACCGTATCTTCTGGCTGCTGCTATTATCCACAAAAAGTTCTTCCAGAATCGCAAAAACGCATAGCGGGAGTTGCGTGCTTTGACGGTTGTTTCAGCAACTGCGTTAGCTATTTCAGCAAGGGACCAGCTGTTTCAACAACGGGACCAGCTGTTTCAGCAACGGAGTTGGCTGTTTCAGCAACGACCGCTTGTTCCCAACAAGGCATATATTATCTGCGATCTTTGACTTGTGTTAGCAACAATGCACTTCAATAATTGATAAAATATAAGAGTATTATGGAATTAAATGTAAGACAGATTAATCATATAATAAAGAGAAGGTTTCCATATACCTTAGGATATATTGAATGAAAAAGACATTGGAGCTTATGGTTTTGAGAGTAAAATGATATGAAAGTATATAACAAAATGGTACATATTGGAGTCCTAACATCCCCCCCAGCTAAAAATGTTGCATGTCCTCAGGCAACCCCTTCGTCTGAATCAGAGTCTGAGTACTGGGACTGGCAATGCAAATTACTCAGGCAGTAGCTGGAGAAAGTGGCGTCTGTAGGAGCTCGGAATCCGCTGTTGGTCTGCAACCGTTGCCATGCCGAGGCTTCCTCTTCGTGAGTCAATAGGTAATGATTTTGATATTTCTCTGAAGGCAGCCATAAGATTGGAAAACGGAAATGATACCCAATCCAGTTGACTCCACAATGCTGAATGCAATCGATATACTTAGGGACTCTATACAATGCAGCGTGAAAATTGAGAGGGTTAAGAGGATGATAATCCTGTCTTTCCTTATCTGATTGCTGCCAAAAGAGATCATTGGCCTTCAGTGCAGCAGGACCCTTCATTCGAATATGCTCTTGACAATTAAAAAGGATTGAAGCCTGTAATTGCTCTATGTGCTCGCTCATACCTGGCTTCTGCAAGAATTCATAGTACTGTGCTATGAACATGGCTGGGCTTACCGGCTCTGGCCTAATCCACAGGAGTTTATTCTCCTCATTATGACTGCTTGTATTGAACGCAGTCTGCCAAGTGAGCTGATTAGACAGAAATGAAGCAAATGCCCTAATTTGTATATCACCTGCAATTGGAGTAAGATTAATTCTTCTTTCTTCAGGCATGGCTTCATTATGAAGGTAGAGTTCGCACAGCAAATGCTGGTCGCTTTCAGGGGCCTCCTTGAAGGTCTCAACAAATTTTTCTGAAGTCAGTACTTCATGTGGTCTACCATGTGCTATTGATTTAATTTGAAAGTAAGCTAATCGTTCAGCAAGAAAAAGAGCGTAGTTTACAGAAGGTTTCCGTGTAACCATCAACTTTCGCACCAATGAAAACATCAGGGCTATCCGTTCCTTAGACTGTCTGGCTTCCTTCTTATATTCCCTGTGCTCTTGCAGTAATTGCTCCAAGTTCTCCCAGTTAGTGTATACAAAGTTTTGCCATTGCAACTTATGCTGTTGTAATACTATATCCTGGTTCTCAGCATGTTCCTTCTTCCATCTGTTGAATTGTTCCAATGGGTCCCATGGCCGAGTCTGTGTCTTTTTAACAGAAGTAGTAGGTTTGGGCACTATTTCCTCTGTCTGTATGGCTGCCTCAGAAGAAATGCATTGAGGCATTATTTCTTCTGTTGGAATACTTGCACCAGTAGTGTGCTGAGGCAGTGTCTCTTCTGCCGAAACAGCTGTTTCAGTAGTAGTATGCTCTGGCGATGTTTCCGCAGCTGGAATATCTGAATCAGTAATCATGTGCTCTAGCAATGTTTCTTCTGCTGGAATATCTGAATCAATAGTCATATGCTCTGGCAATGTTTCTTCTGCTGGAATGTCTAAATCAATAGTGGTGTGCTCTGGCAGTGTTTCTTCTGCCGGGATTGCTGCATCAGTCCCCAAGGGATGAGATATCTCTTGTTCGGTTTCTTCTTCTTCTTCTTGCATCATAGGAGGTCCTACTGGTTCTTGTAGAGCAGTGGGGCATTCCTCCTGTGTTCCCTTTGTCATAATTGTCTCAGGGAGTGGAATTTCAACTACTTTATAGCCTGCATTCTGATAAATGATGCCACACTCTTTGCACATATATTCTATACATGTCTCCCTGTTCTGCATTGAGGCTACTTGTGCTAATGTATGGAGATTGAGTTCTTTTTCAAAAGCCTCTCGAGCCATGGCTAACTCAGCTTTGTAGGCTTCTATTTCAGACTTCAGGAACTCATTTTCCTGCAGTAGAGATGCCATCGTATGTGGGCCTTGTATGCTAGTTGTTTCTGCTGGAATATTTTGCTGGTGCACAGTGGTAGCTGGTTGTTGCACCACAATGGGTGCCTCTTGTGTTTCATCCATCGTGCCAGGAATGGATTCTTGTTCTTCAGAAACTAGTTCTGATACCACAGTAAATAGTCCTCGTGCTCTGTCAGGAATGAATCCTTGTTCCTTAGCTACTAGTTCTGATACCACGGTGAGTGGTGCTTGTATTTCCCCTATGAATTCTTGCTTCTCAGTGACTAATGCTGGTACCACAGTGGGTGGTTCTTGTGTTTCATCCACCGGTTAGGAATGGATCCTGCACTTCGATCTCCAATTCTGGTATTTCAATCTCTGGGCATTTCCCACTATCATCTTGCTTGTTGTGTTCCTGTGACTCAGTGACTGGTTCTTGTGGAACAGTCACTGGGCATTCTTCAGTATTGATCTGCTCTGTGAATTCTTCTGCCTCAGTGACTGGTTCTTGTGGGACAGTCACTTGGCATTTTTCAATATCCTGCTCTGTAAATTCTGCTGCCTCAGTGACTGGTTCTTGTGGGACAGTCACTTGGCATTTTCCAATATCCTGCTCTGTAAATTCTGCTGCCTCAGTGACTGGTTCTTGTGGAACAGTCACTGGGCATTCTCCACTAACAACCTGCTCTGTAAATTCCTCTGCCTCAGTGACTGGTTCTTGTGGGACAGTCACTTGGCATTTTCCAATATCCTGCTCTGTAAATTCTGCTGCCTCAGTGACTGGTTCTTGTGGGACAGTCACTGGGCATTTCCCATTATCGACCTGCTTGGTGTATTCTTCTTCCTCAGTGACTGGTTCTTGTGTTACATTCACTGGGCGAGTGACTGGTTCTTGTGGAGCAGTCACTCCTTGATCCATAACCAATGTCGTATTATCCCGAGGCACTGATTTTTGTGTGACAGTGTCTTCGGACGAAGCCGGCTGGGAAGTTCGGGATGGGGATAAGGGTTTCAATACAATAGTGGCAGGGTTAGGGAAAATGGAGGTAGATTCTGCCTCAACAGTCTTTGTCCTCTTTCTTTTTGGTAGGAAGGCAGCAAAATCGCTGCCTTTCCTTTTTCTCGAATGGGAGTGCTTTTTCTTCAGGACAGGGTTTTGCGAAGAGATAGGAATTTGGGATGTGGACCTTGTCCGTGGTCTAGAACTTGTGACTGCTGGGGTTTTCCTTTTTTTCTTGATGGGTGAAGAAGGGGGTGTTGGAGAATCGTCACTAGGGACAGGAATAGTAGAGGGTGTTAGCTCTGCTAACTGTGGCGAGCTCGGGGTTGGGTTGACGGGAGAATTCAGGGTTTCCTCCTGTTGTTCTTCATGAGGATTTTCAGACAATTGGGACGTTTTCTCTTGTTGAGGAATTTCGGGTGGGGTTTGCAAAGGGACTTCAGGTGGGGCCTGCGAAGGAATTTCAGGTAGGGCCTGCAGAGGGATTTCAGGTAGGGCCTGCAGAGGGGGATTTTGCTGAGCAAAACCCCTCTGTATTAGCAGCTGGCATAAGCGGTGATGGGTAAGGGATGTCATGGGAGTTTTGGCTTGCTTACAATAATACGACATGTTTTTAATACAACCAAGCAGATAATAAGGGATATTAACCAATCTTCCATTCCTCAAATGATTCAGCAGAACAAAGTCATGGTTGTACACTACCTGATAACGCCCTTCGCATGTGAGGTAGTGTTTGACGAATTCTGCCACTGATGGCCATGGTTGAGGAAGTGAATGCAGACTGACCCCGCGGCCTCTAGGTTCCACTTGCTCGTCCGGGCGCAAAAAGTCTTGTTGCGCGTTAAGAACGACCGTCTTCCTGCTGAACCAGCGAATGCCCTCAGCTGGCAACCCTGATACCTGAACTATGTCATCCTCTGTCACTGAAATGCGAACCCCTCGGACCACTGAGAAATTGCCTTCAAAGTTCTGTGCGAATTCTAATACTTCTTCTGCGTTAAAATCTCCCAACCTTTCAAAATATGCTGTCCACCCTGCTTGTTGGAAGATCTGATATGCTTCCGGAAAGAACTGTAGAAGACTTATGGAGCCAGGCTCACTTCTAATGGCCGCCTTTCCCATGGCTAAAGCTCTGAGTTTTTCCGCAGAGGCACAATTCAGTATTCTCAGACCCTGATCAGACTTAGTTGTTGCAACAATGGCTGCGAAGTCTAAATGACGGCAAAAATGGATATGATAACAGGCGGCAGGTTGGTGCATGCGAAATAATCATTCCATTTTTGGAATTCCCCCCCCTACGTATGGTATAATAATGATTGGACGTGGGGAGATATGCAATCATTATGAAATGAAATCCTCTCTTTTAATATGATTTAACCGAATTACATAAAAAACCATATACCTTATACTTTACCTTTAATTAATAATTCGAAGTATCGGTTGCAATAGCCTTGAGTGATCATGGAAGGGTCTGTGGATTGAAGGTGTAACTGAGTCTGGTATATGCCAAATAATTTTCACCAAGAGTATCGTGAAGAACCAGAAAGCTTCTGTAAGAACAAGAAGGGATATTACTTTGATGATAACCAATTGCTGAAACTGTTGTTTAAGCAACTGAAAAATGAACAATGCATTGCTGAGGTAAGTGTTTCAGCAATCGGAGAAATTGATAATGTATTGCTAAACCAGGTGTTTCAGCAACGGGTGGAATCAATGATATGTTGCTGAAACAGGTGTTTCAGCAACGGGAAAAATCTGGTGTTACGTTGCTGACACAGGTGTTTCATCAACGGGAAAAATCTGGTGTTACGTTGCTGAAACAGGTGTTTCAGCAACGGGAAAAATCAGAGAATTGGGATAACTGACTTAGGTCTGTGAATGGTAAGGGATTATTTCAGCAGTAAGGGGTGGAAAATACTGACTGAAGGAGGATATTTCAGGAGTGGTGGGAGTGATAGAAATAATGTGGGTATGGGGGGATATTGCTTTTTAGGAGAAAGGGGTAAAATGAATGGGAAGAAGCTTCTTGATTTAAAGCTCCAGATCTTCTCATGATGAATCTGTCCTCCTTATTGCTTTTCCAGAATCTGCAAAATTCAATTGTAATATGCCAATCCTTGACAGGGATTATTAGTGCTAAATCTAATCTACTACTAAAAATATAGTGCAGAAAATTAAGTGCTGTGAGGAGCAGAAGACTCCCCTGGAAAAAGATAATGAATATCAGTCATGCAAGCAGTCTTGAAATCTTCTTTAGAAACAGGGCGCTCGTATAAACGGAGCCTATGGCCATTGACTAGTAGAGGTGTTTTAGCATCATCAATTGTTACAAGTCTTACCGTTCCGTTTGGAAAGACATCTTCTACTTCATATGGTCCAAGCCAACGTGTACGTAGCTTCCCCTGAAAATTTTCAAACCGAGAATCATACAGCAAGGCCCAATTACCTTTTTGGAACTGCTTGTGTTTGATAATTTTGTCATGCCATTTCATCCTTTGTTGCTGAATCATGTTTGTTTGGTGAATGGCATCCAATCTCTTTTCATCCAACTCCGAAAGTTGCTGCAATCTAGCTGTCTGCACATCATTCAAATCAAGATTAACAGCTAAGGCAGTCTTTAAAGTTTTAATTTCAAATTCCACAGGAAAAATAGCATTTTTACCGTAAACCAATTCATAGGGAGAAAAACCGGTAGTGTTTCTCCAAGTAGTCCTGTAAGCCCATAATGCCTCAGGGAGCCTTTGGGACCAATCCTTTCGGTTGTCCTTTACTGTTTTAGTTAGAATGGCTTCTAAAACTTTGTTTGTGCTTTCCACCTGCCCATTGGCCTGGGGGTGGTATGGTGTGGTCATTCTATGTTGAATATGATATTTGTGAAGAGTAGATTTGAAACCATGAGAATTGAATGGAGGTCCTCCATCAGTAACTAGCTCTCTGGGGATTCCAAATCTAGTGAAAATATCTTCAAACAAGAAGGACAAAACAGCCTCTTCATTGGCTCTAATAAGTGCTTTGGCTTCCACCCACTTAGTCATATAGTCTGTGCAGACTAATATATAGGTTCTTTGATTGGATGGAGGGTTAATGGGTCCTATGAAGTCCAAGGCCCATCTTTCAAATGGTTCAGAAACTACCTGGGGTTTAGTGGCATTTGGTCTCTATGATTGGGTTGACCCATTCTCTGGCAGCTATCACAAGCCCTTACATACTTCTTTGCATCCTTGAATAATGAGGGCCAATAGTAGCCCATCCTCAGAATTTTATGCGCTGTTCTTTTATCAGCAAAATGGCCTCCGCAAGGACCATCATGACAAGCTTTGAGTATGTCATACACTTCATCTTCTCTAATGCATCTTCGAATCTCCTGATCAAGCCCAGTATAGAAGAGACATCCGCTGATCCAGCTATACCTGGCACTTTGTTGAACAATTCTTCTTTTTTCCCTATATGACAGGTGTGCTGGTAGTTTTCCTGCAACCAAGTAGTTAGCAATATCTGCATACCATGGAGAATGAGCAGAAACTGCAAACAAATATTCGTCAGGAAAACTATCATCCACTGGAATATCATTATCAGTTTTTAACCGTGAAAGAAAATCAGCCACCACATTTTCTTTACCAGGCCGATCTATAATTGTAATATCAAATTCCTGCAATAGTAATAGCCATCTGGTAACTCTAGCATTTGTAACAGATTTGTTCATTAAGTATTTAATAGCTGAATGATCAGTGTGCACAAACGTAGGATAACCAGTAATATAGTGTCTGAATTTATTAATGGCATAGATTACTGCAAGGAACTCTTTCTCGGTAACTGTATAGTTAAGCTCAGCAGAGGTCATGTTCTTACTGATAAAGTATATGGCATAAGGAAGATGGTTTTCCTCTTGTCCCAGGACTGCTCCAATAGCACTATCTGAAGCATCAGAGGATATGTGAAATGGAAGATTCCAGTCAGGCCCCCTCAAAATAGGAGCAGTAGACAGCTGATGCTTCAGTTCTTCAAAAGCTTTTTGACAAAGACTATTCCACTTGAATTCAACATTTTTCATAAGCAATACAAACAATGGAGAAGCTATTTTAGAGAAATCTTTAATAAATCTCCTATAATAACCAGCATGTCCTAAAAAACTTCTCACATCAGTTTGAGTTTTAGGAACAGAAAGACTCTGAATGACTAATATTTTAGATGGATCTACCTGAATACCTAGAGCTGAAATAAAATGCCCAAGCACTATTCCCTCACTCATCATCATGTGACATTTTTCGGTACTTAAGGAAAGGTGAGCTTGAATACATCTTTCTAGTACTTTCTCAAGGTTTTGTAATCCCTCTTCAAAAGACACACCATAGGGGGTAAAATCATCCATAAATATTTCCATACAGTCATTCAGCATATCTGAGAAAATTCCTATAACAGCTCTTTGAAAGGTTGCTGGTGCATTGCATAATCCAAATGGGAGAACTCTATAGGCGAAAGTTCCCCAAGGACTGGTGAAAGTGGTCTTGTCTTGATCCTGGGGCGCAATTTTTATCTGATTATAACCACTGAATCCATCTAGAAAAGAGAAGAATTTCTTCCCTGCAAGACTGTCCAACACCTGATCAATGAACGGTAAGGGAAAGTGATCCTTTTGGGTAGCTTTGTTTAAAGCTCTATAGTCAACACATACCCTCCATTTCCCGTTTTTCTTAGGAACAATTACCAACGGGGAAACCCATTCACTGTCAGATATGGGGTATATAAACCCTGCATTAAGCAATTTTCGAAGTTCTTCTTTAACAATTTCTCGTAAATTAGGATTCATCCGTCTTTGGGGTTGACAAACAGGTCGGCATCCTTCTTTAATGTAAATTCTATGAGTACATAATTCAGAAGAAATACCTTTCATGTCCGTGTAATCCCAGGCAAATGCCTCCTTATATTTGTGTAATAACTTCATTAGCTGCTCTGTTTCAGTGTCTGTTAAATCAGGATTTATGTTTAATGTCTTACCGGGTTCAATCTCAACTGTTACGCTCTTAGATGGGATCGTGTTTAAAGTTTGAGATGAATCTTCAGGTTCAATCTTTTCTTGCATATCAGTTTCAAAAATTGCAGTCAATTGATTGTGTGTTTCAGCAATAACAGAAGAAGGTTCACAAATGAAATTATTGATTATTTCATCTTCTGTATTGTCCTTAAGAGTTAAAGCTTGTCCTATAGTTAGAATCGGCTGAACAGCATTATCATCATAATCCATCCATATAGAATCTTCATTATTAACTACTGGCGTAGCGTGAGGATAAAGAGTTAACTGTTTTGTTTCATAACCATTAGAAATTGTCATTGAACCAGATCTGCAACTTATAAATGCATCAGCTGTGGCCAACCATGGCCTTCCTAGAATTAAGGGATGTCCCCCCAGCTTTGTTTTAGTTTGCAATACAACAAAATCAGCTGGATATTTCCAGGATTCAACTGAAATGAGCAGGTCTTCAACAACCCCTTCTGGTTTAATTGTGGAACGGTCAGCTAACTCTAAGATGGTGGGTGTATCTCTGATTGTGTTATTCAGCTGTAACAATTGTGAAGTTTCCAGAGTCATTATATTAATTGCTGCACCTAAATCTACCAAAACCCGGGGGATTACTGCTTTACCAATCTGAACTGTAACAGTAGGATGGCCAGGATCACCATATTTTACAGGAGGGGTTTTTCCGGACATTAATGCAGACAAGTCTCCCATGACATGTACTGTAAGGGGATCCTTGGTTTTCCTACCAGGTTTCTTCACACAAATATCCCTTAATGTTTTGGCATAAATTGGTACATCTTTTAATGCTTGTAAAAGTGGAATCTTAATATACAAATTTTGCAATTCCCCCATAAAATTAAAAGCAGGCGTTTCAGTTGTTTTGGTTAAAACCAAACGCTCGGGGAATGGAGGTTCTGTTGATTCAGCATTTTTGTTAGAAGGTGGTTGAGCTTCTTTTTGCTTTTCGGTTTCATTTTTATCTGAATCAGTTATATCATCAATAATAGGCTCTACTACTCTTCCAGATCTTAAATGAATATCATTACATTGCATAGTAGGGGATATAGACTGATTCTGAATTTCAATAACTTGCACAGCTTTATTGTTGGGGTTAGGATTTGGTTGCGCGGGTAGTTGGGGTCTCATTTGGTTGTTCGGTGGGGCATTTGATGGCAGAGAGAGTGATTGTTGGAATTGAGGCATCTGATTTGGGTATGGAAGTGATTGATTATTCCAACTTAGGTTCCAAGGATTGAAAGGAGGTGGTTGCTGTGGAGGCCAAGGAGTCCACATTGAAGGATCAACAAAGGGAGGGTTTTGCATTTGCATGGGTGGGAAACTCATTTGATTGAAAAGTGGATATTGCATTTGGTTGAAGGAGGGGTAGCTTGTTTGGCCAAAAGCTGAATGATTATTCCAACGATTAAATGGCATACCAGAATTCGTACCTTGCCCTTTAGGTTGCCATTGTCTTCTTTGAGTTAGCAGGTAGACGGCTTCAGCTTCTTCCTCTGTTGGCTGCATCGCTGCTTTTATCCCCGGTAGAGATGGACATTGTTCTGTCTCATGATCTTTCTCACAAAGGGTGCAAACTGGTACTTTTTCTCTTGGGCACTCCCTTAGTGGATGTTTATCTCTACATTTCGGGCAGTAGACAGCCAGAGTTGCTTCTGCCTCAGCCTGCTTCTTCTTAACCTGCAAAGTGTCAATCTGCGAAGCAAAAGAACTTAGCATTTCGGTTTTAAATTCTTCAAGCAAATTACCTATCTCTGCTCTTGTTGCTCCTCCATTGGCTGATTTCTGTACCCTTGAATAGGTGGAATCTCTTATTCTGTTTCTTGCAGCTCCCCTAGAACATCTTTTAGCAAGTTCACAAATCTCATCATATGATTCTTTAGATATATCTCCCTTAGCAAGCATATTTAACATATTTAAACAATCATCCCTTAACCCTCTAAGTAATATTGTTTTACGAATTTCCTTACTTATATCTGGATGATCGGATCTTTGCATGTTGTATTGCAATCTTTCGATGTAGTCCTCCAAGCTTTCATCCGATTTTTGTGCCATATTGAATAATTCATCCTTCTTCTCTCTTGTCCGGCAGTAGTCCTGATATTTAAGCAGAAATTTTTGTTTCATTTGCTCCCATGTTGTGATTACCTGGCTCCCAAGGCTCATGAACCATCTCAAGGCATTCCCTTTTAAGGTGGCTAGAAACAGTTTCAACTTTTGAGCATTAGTAACATAATCATAGCTTCTGCATAAAATATCAAATTCAAAAAGAAACTCGTCAGGATCCTCAGTAGATAAACCATGAAAGTTAGGTAGGGCAGACAATGGGATATTTTTCATTGTTCCTGCAGGAAGATCACTGATGGGAAATCCCAAGGTAGAAAGAGAATTTTCATCCCTTCTTTCTTCTTCAGGACCTGTACGTCCTCCTCCAAAGAGGAGATTATCATTGTTGTCTTCCATTGTTGGTCCTCCTACTGCACTTTCTCGATCGTCAGAATCCTCTATTGGTTCTTCAATATTTCCTACCGGTCGTCCAGCGCTTTCTACTATTTCCTCGATATGTTCTTCTATTCTGCTACTTTCCTCTGACTCTTCAGCGCTGACTGCTAGTTCTTCTGTATTTTCAGGACCCACAACTTCTTCTGTATGTTCAGGACCCACAACTTCTTCTGTTCTGTAATCTGACTGAGGGGAACGCTGAAATTTTGACTTTCGAGAACTCAGTCTTTGTGATGATTCAGCCTTTGATACGATTTCGTCAATAAATGTTTTTCGTCCTCCCCAGCCCTTGCCACCTGCGCGGTTATTTTTCTTCTGGTTTCCTCGTCCTCTCATACAATCTGCACATTAGAAAGAAATAGATAAATGCTTTTTGAAATCTATAATTACCTTCCCCGGCAACGGCGCCAAAATGTTGGTCGCTCTAATTGTTTTCACAATTCGAGCTCCACATAAATTGTCAACCCGAGAAGGTCTTTTTATTCCAAAGGTAATAGCGCACTGGATATGCTCAATTTCAAAAGCAGTTCAATGTTGTAGTAAAAGAAAGTCACACACAATTGTTAAATTCAGCAATCTATCAATTCACAGTCTACTTAATTAAAGCTGAAGTCAATTAACTTATAGCAGACACGATTTCTCTGTTACAGCAAAAGGGAAATAAATGTATAAAGAAAGAAATCATTCAACTATAGCAGGAACAGGACCCTATTCCTTGGTGGGAACTTCAGCACCTGCTGCCTGGCACTAATCACACTGCGAAAGAAGTAACCTTAAGAGGTCAAGACCCTATTCCCAGGAACAGGAATCTTCAGCATTTGGCCTCTCTGTTCTAATCACACTGCAAGTAAAAGAAAGCAATCAATGGAGCAAGACCCTATCCCTCTGTACAGGGATCTTCAGCACATGCTCTCATCATCCACTCGTGCAATCAATACATGTAGCGCTAAGAAACAGAGTATCACAAACCATGTAACTAGTGTTTCAGCAACAGAACTTGAATACAATGCAAATACATAAGAAATAAACAACTACAGGAATGAAGGGGTGAATCTTGTGAGGAAGGCGGGCCCTTTCCTTCTCACAAGATTCCCCAAGAGAAAGAATTAGACTAGAATGCTCAAAACAGGTCTTTATTCATCTGTCAAGAAAACTGGTACATACAAAAGAGGAGACTAGCTCCTGTCTCACACAATGCTGTTCTCAAAATTACAGTTCGATCCCCTCTAATGATGATGTCTCCTCTTTTTAAAGAGGAGACATCATTTACAATTTTACACAAGAGCGAAGATCTCGATTCTGTTCTAAACAAAACTATTCTGTTCTTTCTTAAAAAGAGATATTGTTACAACCGAGACAACAGGAATGCTATCTTCAAGATAATTCAGGTAACCGTATCTTCTGGCTGCTGCTATTATCCACAAAAAGTTCTTCCAGAATCGCAAAAACGCATAGCGGGAGTTGCGTGCTTTGACGGTTGTTTCAGCAACTGCGTTAGCTGTTTCAGCAAGGGACCAGCTGTTTCAACAACGGGACCAGCTGTTTCAGCAACGGAGTTGGCTGTTTCAGCAATGACCGCTTGTTCCCAACAAGGCATATATTATCTGCGATCTTTGACTTGTGTTAGCAACAATGCACTTCAATAATTGATAAAATATAAGAGTATTATGGAATTAAATGTAAGACAGATTAATCATATAATAAAGAGAAGGTTTCCATATACCTTAGGATATATTGAATGAAAAAGACATTGGAGCTTATGGTTTTGAGAGTAAAATGATATGAAAGTATATAACAAAATGGTACATATTGGAGTCCTAACACATGGTTATAACCAACATATAACCAACCGAATAACAAGAGTAGAACAACCATAAAAACCACATATTAACAAGTACATTTACATATGAAATACCAAATGAAAATTAGTTCTTATTAATGTATGCATAAGCCAACTAAGCTAAGGACTTCTATTAACCACTCCACCATAGATTGGACTGAACTAAATATTTCATCCAGCCAATCACCCCTGTGCCATATTCCAAGCATGAATGTGAGACTCACATCAAAACCAATCAAGGCTTCCTTAGGCTTTATCATATATCCACCAACAGATTCCTAGGCCGGAAACCCTCATCAATACAACCAATATTTACCACAATCCCACCAAATCACTAGGCCCTAAACATGCATGGATGCTTCTGGATCTCTCCACTTAAACTATGATGTATTTGTTCATCTTTGCCTCTATGCTTTACCGTTTATCTCACTATTCACCAATCAAAGATTCCTAGTCTCAACAAGGCTCTAGTATCTAGAATTTACTGTATATCTCACCATTCACTAGGCGAGGATTCCTAGGCCTACTGAGAGCATACACATTCAGGCTTTACTATAATCCCACCTTCATCGATCGAAATATTCATAAGCCTTGTGTTTCTTTCCTGAGAGCACCCCATTTAGTTTCAAATACATCTAGAAATCTAGCTCAACCAAAACATGAGAATCCCATCACACCATCGCTATCCAAAAATGGCAAGGCAAGGTTGAAATTCATTATCATACCTAGAAAACCACATGCCAAAGACAACAAGAGAACTAAAAACACACGTGCATGTATCAAGCATGCAAAAACTAGCAAGGAAATCATACATGCAACTTGATACGTGCAAGTAATCTCGTTGTAGCCGCTTGATCCCACTCTTCCTTGCTTGATTATTTCTTCCCTTTGATTTCTTTTCCTTCCTTTGTCTTCCTTCCTCCAATTGTAGAGTGCTCCAATAATACTCGAAGTGTCCAAGAGTATGAGAGAGAGAGAGAGAATAGAGAGAAAGCTCCAAAACTAAATATAAAAAGGTTGTGCGCTAATCGTCAAAAGTCTTTTTCATAATGAGGCCTCTATTTCAATTAGTTTCCTTCATTTTCCTCTGCACATGCAATCTATAACCTTTCACCTTCCTTTTCTCCTAATTTCCACTATTTTCATAAATAAAATGTCAATTATTGCCACTTGCCTTTTGAAAACCTTGCCATTCCCTTTGCCAATTTCCTTAGCCATAATAAACCAAATGAACACCCACATTAGGATTTTTTTCTCAGCATTCAGCTTGGAATACATGACCCATGACCTTGGTTATTATTTTTCATTTATTAACTTTATTACATGGAATTTTGACCTGGGTTGTTACAAAACCCTTCCCCTTAGGGGAACACCATCCTCAGTGTTCAATGATCCCTACAACAAACAAGACTGCTGAAAAAAACATATTTCCTATGGAGATTTATAACATATCTCAATCTAGTATTTACAATGATCCTCCTACTGAGAAGCAAAACAACATATCAACATGACACCCATACCGCATATTGGAGATTTATAACACAATTCATTGTGGTATTTACATCCATATACATATATACATGTACCAAAAATTCACACCAAAATATATGCCAAAAACATTCTCTCAACTAGCCAATAGAGAAGAATACATAACCCGCATCTGATCTACCATATCCCATGTAGCTTCATCAGGACCAAAGTGCTTCCAATGCACTTTAACCTTCTCAATTGTTCGGTTTCAAAGTATGAGCATATTTCTCTACAAAATACCCTGAGGTTCAGTCTAGAATTCTCCATATGGCTCCACCTACAATACATATCAGTTAATCACATGATCAGCATCTTTAACATACCTCTTAAGAAAGGACACATGGAAAACATCATGGACATTCACTATCGGATGAAGTGCAAGTCAATAAGCTACTGGCGTAATACTTTAAAGAATATTGAAAGGTCCACAAAACATAGGTGCTAACTGGGCACATGATCGAATCCTCAATGAGATATTCTTGGGATTGATGCACAAGTACACCTATTCACCAACTTAAAAATCCTTAAACATTCTGTTTTGATTTGCATAATTTTTTTTTGTCTTGTGTTACCTTAATATTCATCTTAATTACCTCCATTTTATGTTCCATCTCTTCCAACATGTTCGATCCTATCAACACCATGTTCATTGGATCACTCCAATTCATGGGAGTATTACAACTCCACCCATATAGTGCCTTGAATGGACTCATCCTCAATGACTCTTGATAGCCATTGTTGTAAGAAAACCCAAACAACAGACGATACTCCTCCCATCTCCTCTACTGATGCATCACATACATTCTCAACATGTCCTCCAATATCCTGTTAAACCTCTCTGTCTGGCCATTTGTTTGTGGGTGATAATATGTGCTGAAGGCCAACCTTGTGGCCAAATAGGCAAACAAATCCTTCCAAAATCTATAAGTGAACTTAGCATCCCTGTCTGACACAATCTTCCTTGTAACACCATACATCGTCACAACATCTCTTATGAAGACTTATGGTACATCACTAGCTGAATACGTAGACTTCACTGGAATGAAGTGTGCTACATTTGTCAACCTGTACACCACAACCATGATGGAATCATGCTATCTAGATGTCTTCAGCAAACCTGTGATGAAATCCATGGAAATGACCTCCCATTTCCACTTCGAAATAAGAATTGGTTATATTAATCCACCTGGGTTCTTACATTCTTCTTTTACCTGTTGACAATCTAATCATCTAAGCACAAACTCTAACACTTCCTTCTTCAGATTGAGCCAACAATAAAACTTCTTCACTGTTGTCAATGTCTTCTAGTATATTGGGTGCCCTGAATATGGTTTTGCATGGACTTATAGTAACATATTCTTCTTGAGCTCATTGTCATTCAACACATAGATCCTATCCCTAAGCTTGACCAAACCATCCATTGTGAGATGATAATCCACATCCTAATCACTTGTACCCTATTGTAAACTATGCTGAAGCTCGATGTACTTTTCATCCTACTTTCCGTCTTATAAAATATGATCATGTAAGCTTGTACCATAAGAACTCATAACTACTATCTAAGTCACTTGCACTCACTTGCTAAGAGCATCTACAACCATGTTTTCCTTTCCCTTAATGCATTGGATCTCAAAGTGAAACTCACTAATCATGGCCAACCATCTAGCTTGCTTGGAATTCAAATTTGGTTGTTGAAACAAATACCTCAATCCAATGTGATCGCTCATCAATACAAACCTCATTCCAGAAGAGAATGCCTCCACATCTTTAATGCATGGATGATCACTACCAACTCAATATCATGTGTTGGATAATTCTACTCATTCTCATTTATCTTCTACGAGTCATAGAGCACTACCTTCCCTTTCTTTATTAAGACTCCACCAAGTCCTCTCTTACAAGCATTTGTACACACCACAAACTCTATGTTCGGATCTTTAATCTTTAAGACTAGATAATTTGTCAACAACAACTTTAATTACTCAAAACTTGCTACAAATTCCTCAGTCCATTCAAATTGCTTACCTTGCCTCTATGGTTACGTAATAGGATATGTGTTCTTACAGATGTTCCTAATGAACCTCCTATATTAAACTACTAACCCCATTAATGACCTTACCTCATCCACATTCTTAGGAGCTTCCCATTCCATGATAGCTCTTATATTTTTTGGGTCCACTGTCATGCCTTCCTTGGAAACAAAATGTCTTAAGTAATGTACCTATGTTGGAAAGAAAATTCATTTACTAATCTTAGCATATAACTGATGCTCTCTTATCAATATCAACACTACTGCTAAGTGTTTGACATGCTCTTTCTCATTCTTAGAGTATATCAATATATCATCAATGAATACAATGAAAAACTTGTCCAAATAAGGATGCAACACAATATTCATCAAGCACATAAAAGTAAATGGAGAATTAGTCAAACTAAATTGAGCTACAACAAACTCATAATTCACATACCTAGTACAGAAACCAATCTTGTAGATATCCTCTTCTTTAATGTGTACCTGATGATCTATGTTACATCTACATTTGTGAGGAGATATTGCTCCATGATCTTGTGTCCAAATTAGATCACCAGACAAAAAAATCAAATACC
This sequence comes from Pinus tabuliformis, assembly GCA_031772625.1. Taxonomy (NCBI): domain Eukaryota; kingdom Viridiplantae; phylum Streptophyta; class Pinopsida; order Pinales; family Pinaceae; genus Pinus; species Pinus tabuliformis. The sequence continues at coordinate 6,251,400 of CM062807.1, read as the reverse complement.
AATAGAAATAAAATAACGTCCCAACCCAAATGATAAAACATGCATTAGGCAGTCAATTCTATGTACTACAAGGAAATATGTGTGCACTTGGACTCCTCACATGTTGGGGAAGGGTTTTTGGTCTGATGTAGATTCTGACAATCACTCGAGCGATCTACCTCATCTGCACCTAATCTCAATCCCTACACACAACCAAAAATAAATAGAGACAACAAGTGACATTCCTCGAAAGATATTTATATCAAAATATCATAGATATCACCATAAATAATGTTGAATATAAATAGATATGTGGAAGTAACATCTGTTTCTATTAATCGGGAAAAATCAAGTTACAATCATATACCTTCACCTCAAAGCCTCCTCTTCATGGTATGGCCTCCTCTCCCCTATATAGAAAGAAAATGAGTACGAAGAGAAACACTCAAGTAACAAGGACCTCACAAGCTCTCTCTCTAGTGGCAATATAACAATATAAATCTCTAGCTCTCTAGAACTTTGGCTCTCGAAAATAGCCTGACCCTCTTGAATGGTCCAATATAAATCAGCAGAAGAGAGGTCCGAAGAGGAAGTATGCAGACACTCAAGATGATGAGAAGTCATAGAAAATTCTAAATGATAAGTCATGTCCAGCTCGAATCAGTGATAAGTCAAACCGATCTCCTAGGTACCAAGGCAATCTAGAAGATATCCCTAGTTGCAAGCATAACAAAAAGTTAAAAAATCCATAGTCACACGCATAAGGAAGGGCTAAGAGCGACTAGGAGGGTCTAGTCACTCTCATAGGCCTGCATCCATGCAACTGGGGGTAAGAATAGAAAAAAAAGACGTCTAAGGCCTGGAAATAGTCAAACAGCCATGAGGACTAAGGAACACTGACCCTAGATGGTAAAATAATATGATAACATATGCCCCCTATGGTATAAGGTTAGAAGAGAAGCTGATGGCTGAAATACATTATGATAAGGATCAGAGGTCAAAACAAGAGTGAGGAGACAAAGCTAGGAATTCATATCGAAAGACTCTAGAGAGTGTTAGAGTTGGTCTGGTCAGTCCTCCGTCAGAGATCAAAACTCTTTATGCATTTCATTTTTAGGAGTCCTGCTCCATTCACTCATCTGCATTCCATTAGGGACATGCCATAATCTGACGGAAAAGGTCATTTCTAGTCATTTCCCCCCATGTCTGGCCCCTGCTGGCTTAGGTCTTTTGTCAATGATCACCAAAGTCCATGACAGTCAAGGTCTGGTCCTTTAATGGACAAAAGTCATTTTCGATCATTAGGTCTAGGGGTTAATCAATTTGGTCTTAAATATGTCCAGTAAAGCCATGCAGTCCAGAGTGAGGCCCTTACACAGTTATGATCCAGAGAGTTTCATCGTCATGTGGATAAACTTCAACTATTCTTCAAAACTCTGTTTTGAAGAAAAGTCAAACAGTGTCATTTGTGATAAAATTTTCAAAAGTTTGCCAATTTATTTCTTCAGATGCAGTCATGGTTTCCATGGCCAAATGTCCTATCGTGCAATCCCTACAAAGAGTGCCGAAAATTTCATCATTTGAGCTAAAATTTCAAAGGGAAAGTGAAAATTAGTGTTGCTTTAAGTTAGTGAAAAAGTGTCAAAACATAACATTAGAAAAATGTGTTTTTGGAGAAGCAAAAATTTAACCCATGACTTCCAAGTCTTTATATACAAGTTTTAACCAAAATCAGAGGCATTGTGCAAATCGAGTTCATAAGGAAACATTGCAAAGTGTTTGAGTGTGCATTGTGCATGTTTGGAGAAAGGTTGGAGGTAGTTTTCAGGGTGCGACACACACAGAGGGCACAGCGCACACAGAGCCACCCCTCAGTTCAAGTTTTCAACGGGTGCGGTGCACACCCAGGGCGCAGTGCACTGGGTTTTGCGTGTGGTGCACACCCACAAAGGGCCAGAACCGTGCCAAATTTCCTCAAACTTCTTGTGAAGCCCCTCAAATCGACAGGTAGGCTCTAAATCTCGATGGCTCATGTATTTTTGTGAAGGTTATGGTGGTCCATGGCTAGTTATAGTGGCAACTAAAATTCACAAAACCAACCACTAAAAAACACCAAAGCCATTGTTGCTAGGGTTGCATAGTTGTGGTATTCAGGCCAAGGTTCCATTTTCACCCACCATTTTTCCCTCACCTACCATTTTCCCCTATCCTCCCTGTCTCATTTTTCCTATTATCCCTACCCTAAAACACTACCAAACACTATTCTCTTTCCCCTCCTCTTATTTGTCAACATAACACCCCAAAAACCTACCTTATCAAATACCCAAACCCCCTACATATCCCTAAACAAAATTCTCCCCATAACCCCTATTCCCATCACATTACTCCGCTCCTAATACTCCCTTTTGTTTCATTTTTCCCCTTGGTGGCAGATATCACAAAAGCACCCAGCTTCACACCATCATCAATGGGCAGCGTAAATAAAGTACACACAGCAGTCATGGCATCATAACATTCATAAGAGTATGAGATGGAGACACAAAGTGATTCATCCTCGGAAGAACAGGCTCCCAGGAGACATCACAAGAGTGGAAAACATGTTAGGATTGAGCCAACCACACTCACAGAATTGCAGGCATGCCCTCTTGCTATGCCATGTTTCCAGCATCTATCATGTTTTGAATTTTGTCAAAGAGTGGCTAATGTTTGAGTTCATCATGAGTTGTCCCATCTTTTTGTGCTTCACCTACATGGAGATCACTCTATCTTGGCCAGGGTCACCTTCACACTAACACCCGAAACTGTCTCATTAGCAACTGGTATACCGAATGTTGGAGAACCATGGCACAAGAAACAGAAAGTTGATCAGTAGCATTATGATCCTTACATTAAGGCTAGTTTCTTGAGGCATCTCACAAGAGTCTTTCCATTCAGATATTTGAAAGATGAATATGCTCCACTCATGAAATTGATCATGAAGTACTTCAGCTGTGAGGGGAGGTTCTCTCGTCTATATGCCTATCACAGAAGGTTGCTCATGCACTTTACCAGGGTACGGATGATGAACATCCCATTTTTCATTTGCAAGAACATAGAGAGGATGAACACCTTCATGCAACACAAGACCCCTCAGCAGCAACTTAACAGTGTTTATCACTTTGCTCTTATTAGGATTTTGGTGGATCAACAGCTGGGATTACAGGGCATTGCTTGGGAGGACTTCATCTCCCATGACTTCTTCAACACTTCACAGGTATTATCAGAGGTTAAGCAAGAGGGTGAACCTTCTGGTCGGTATGAGGGCCATGAGACTGCTAGTGTGCCAATTTTCATCACATATCATAAAGGCACCAGGCGTTTGTTTGCAACGGAAAAGCGAGTGTTATCTCCACCCGTGGTGGAAGGGGCCTCGCTTCCTCCATCAGAATCACAGGAAAGGATAAAGGCAAGGAGCCAATGCAGGATGAGCGGCCTTCAGGTGAGCCATCAGGTGAACAAGATACCAAATTCGTTCTCCTTCATGATGATGAGACAGATATAGAACCGACAAGTGCACAGCTCAAAGAGATCATCCAGGAGCAGCAATTAGAGATCAAAGCCTTATCCCTTGACTTGGAGAGGGCTAAGTGGAACATGAAATATCTGGAGCAGAGGAACAAATAGATGGAGGATCAGCAAGCAATCATGGAGCTACAAAACATTCGTGAGCATCGCCAAGCTGCACAAAGGAGAAGAGTTGAGCTCACGTCATTGGAGCAAGAGATCAATGAGGATCGGGAGGCCAATCTCAAGAGAGTTAACATGCACTTGGAGAGGCTGCTGGATAAGGCCGACAAGGACCATGCATTTCTGAGACACATGGCTTTCCACTACATGGCGCGAAACAAAGTATGCAAGGCCCGAATCAGGAATTTGAAGGCGAAATTGAGGAAGGCAATCAAGAAGCAAAAGAGGCAAAGGGAGATCGATCGACTTCAGATATTGGCTAAAGCCTCTTTGGCCTAGCATAGCACCTCATAGAGGATCTCCAACCCAAATTTCAAGAAATTTGGGGCAATTTTGGTCACATGGCAAATTTTTGGTCACAACACAGGTTTTTTCTCCCTGTGCGGCGCGGAGCCTAGGATTGGGAGCTCCAAATCACAAATGGTTTCCATTTTTGGATTCAGCATGAAAAATCACGATTACTGGTGCTTAGACAAGAAATTTGGGCATGATTTGAGTCTCTAGGAGGTCAAAAACACTCAAAAAATGACCTCTCTGCCCCTATTTTGACACACAGGAAGCAGTCTTGGGAGAATGAAGATTTGGAGGGGCAAATGAGCACCAAATTCAGAAATTCCAATTGGGTTGGAGAGTAGATAGGCCAGGCTTTCTAAAAACCACACTTGGGCACAATTTGGACTCCTACAGGTACCTTAAAACAACCTCCAAGGTGGCACGGTGCATATAGAATTTGGCGCGACGCATATAGAATTTGGCACGGCGCATATATGGAAAAAAGGCCAATTTCACCTCCATTTCACGAAATTTTGATTCACAACTTCTCCAAGTTGGCCCGCTCATCTAAATTTCCCTTTTTGGCACCTAAGGTAGCATTTAAATTATTTTCACTCCAGATTGGCTTCTATCCAAGTGGCAAAGGAAGGCAAACAGTCACCCAAGCCATTTATCATGTTTGTAACGCTGCACCTGTAGCTAAAGGTTGGCTTTCCACCTCCATTTTGTAATGATTCAAGTAACTCCCCAACCCTTGGGCGTTCTATCTCTTCATGGCACATTCTATATATTGTATGCAAACTATTTGCAAGGGTTGGTTGGCTTATAATTTCTGGGAGACTGTGGGAGAGAAACTCAGTTCTTCATTGTATATTTTGACAGAGGATTAATAAAAGGCAGCGGCTCTGTTTCATGAGATTCATGTGGTTGTGAGTGTAGTAAATGTGTCTCTTATGTTCCATATGTATTTCGTAATGTTTCATAGTTCATTTCATATTCATTTCCGATGAAATTTTCTAAGTTAAATAAGGTAGAATTCATTTTTATTGCTCTGCCTGTGGGAAAATTTCATGTTCAGTGTTCTTCTCCTGTTGAAAAGGATTCATGTACTTATGCCCTTTTCACCCTCCTAAGAAATTCCTCCATTCTGCATTATTTCAAACTAAATTGCTAGACTTTCCGCCTGTCTTGCCTCATGAAGTAATCTGTGCCTTTGTATTAAATTCTCTACTCATTACTGTCCATTGGTCCCATACCATCCCAGAAACTTAGTCATTCATAAAAAATCGCTTCTTGTATCCATATTTACTTACTAGCCTAAGATCAATATTTCACTGTTAGTCATCTCAGACCAATCCATTTACTTATTCGCTGAGCGTTACTCGGAGAGAGCCCTCTCTTGTTCTGGTAGAGCTAGCTACTAGACTGAGCATGGTTTGTGGTTACCCTGAATTTTGCCTTCCTTCATCCTAAGGCAGATTTAGGTGCTAACATAGTGGCGACCATACTAGGGAACGAAAATGGTTTCCTTGAAGATTGTTTTGCCCCAGTACATATCTCAAGTTCAGAGCTGATTGTTGATGGTGAACAATGATCAGACATAAGAAGGCTGAAATCATTCACCTGGTGACTCCATTCACTGAAGAATCCAGCAATCAATCCTTCATGGTGACTCCACTGCAGAGAGATCAGTAGCTTTGAGATTTTCAAAATGGAGTGGGTTGCAAGAAGATATGCTCCCATGAGCCGAGATCACATCCCAGGTTTTCCAAATAAAATTCTGAAGGTAGATTGGTCAAGGAATCTGCCTACGTTTAAAGATGATGGTAAGAAGGACATTGGTTTACATCTAGCTCAATTTCACATGTATATTCGCAAGTTGAAGGTTGTTTTTCCTGAAGAATGCTTGATGAAGATATTCCTGGCCACTCTAGAAGGTGAAGCCCAATCTTGGTATGAAAGTTTGTCGTCTGCTTGTATTTACTGTTTAAAGGATTTTCATGCCCTGTTCACTGAAAGATATCAAGAATCTTTTCCATCATTAAATCTAGTTCATGACTATTGCAAATATGCTTCTACTTTTATTGAAAGCCTTGAAAAATACTATGAGGATGATAATTTTATGGATGATGAGATCATGGAAGCCTTGTACGAGAATCCATTTCAACAACATGAAGAGAAACTAGAGGAGTCCCATCAAGATGCTCAGGAAACGTTGCAGCAGAATCAAGATCTTTGTACGGTGGAAAATGAAGGAATTTTGCATCTTGACAGTCAACATGAATTACATGAAATAGATTTGCAGGTTGAAGAGTTCCATATGGCTGAAAGTGATGAAAGAAAAAGTGTCGGTTCAGATCTGTCCATAGAAGAAGACAACATGCAAGGAAGTCCAGTTCTAATTCCAGAATGTGATAATGTCAAGTCACCCATTTCAGATTCAGATTCAGGTTGTGATGACCAAGAAAACCTTGTACTAAGTCCCATGAAAGAGAAATCTGCTGCTGAAATCATCTGGGATGAAGAAGATAGAGTTTTGGATCCAAATGTTCTCATGTCAGCAGAACACAGTCTTCATGAAGAGGTAATCCGGTCAGCTCATGAACAGCAAGATGAGATCGTTGCTAAAGCAAGTAAAAAGGTTCCTCTGGATGAATTTATGGTAGATGATATAAATGTTAGTGTTAGGTTTCAAAAAACATTTGAAGTTTCTTTTCTCATGATTGATGAATGTGATGAATGTAATGAGAATGTGGATGTCATATCGTATGAAGATGACCTACCATATATTCAGACTTCAGCAGACCAGACTTTTCAGGATTCCCTTTCAGATTCTTCCTCATATGTCTCATGTTTTGAAATGTTTTTTGAAGAGGAAATCTGCTCATCCACTTGTTCAAAAAATTTTGAGGACCAGGACCATACTTTTTCTGAAGAACATTATGAAGGAAGATCAGCATCAAAAGAAAAAGGCATCTTGTTTCCTAAACAGGAGGTAAATCTTCATGTTTTTCATGATCCAATGGAAATTTTTTTGCAGTCAGCAGTGAAGGTGATTATTGCAGTATTCACTGATGAAGGAGATCATGGTCGACTGTGTTTTTGGATGCCCAGTTACCAGTATCTGTTGTTGACCAGGAGATCTGATCAGCAGAATCAATCAAGAAGGCATCTGCTTGATTGGTTATATTGGAAGACACATTACACATGATTGTACATATTGCATTAATATGCAGGTGGCTGTCATCATAATTTGAAACCCTCGAATCTTGATGGACTGCTGCCATTGAATAATTTTTGTCAGTTCTTGTTTTAGTTAAGTCAGTCATGAGTCATTTCCTTTTGCATTGAGTCAGTTTTTTCAGTCATGTTGGTTTCATAATTAATGTCGGTTTAAGTCAAGTTCCAGTCAATAAATGTGTCAAAGTCTTGTGTTGTTTGTCGAAATAATGACTCCATAGCCCAATGGACGAAGGCACTGTCTGCTCACCCAAAGATCTGCAGTTCTTGGCACCTCCAAGGAGCTGGAGCTACCATCCCCCATTGGAGCCAATGTTAGAGTCGGTCTGGTCAGTCCTTCGTCAGAGATCAAAACTCTCTATGCATTTCATTTTTAGGAGTCCCGCTCCATTCACTCAGCTACATTCTGCTAGGGGCATGCCATAATCTGACGGAAAAGGTCATTGCTAGTCATTTCCCCCCATGTCTAGCTCTTGCTGGCTTAGGTATTTTGTCAATGATCACCAAAGTCCATGATAGTTAATGTCTGGTCCTCTAATGGAAAAAAGTCATTTTGATCATTAGGTCTAGGGGTTAATCAATTTGGTCTTTAAATATGTCTAGTAAAGCCATGCAGGCCAGAGGGAGGCCCTTACAGAGTTATGATTCAGAGAGTTTCATCGTCATTTGGATAAACTTCGACTGTTCTTCAAAACTCTGTTTTGAAGAAAAGTCAAACAGTGTCATTTGTGATAAAATTTTTAAAAGGTTGCCAATTGATTTCTTTAGATGCAGTCATGGTTTCCGTGGTCAAATGTCCTGTCATGCAATCCCTGCAAAGAGTGCCAAAAATTTCATCATTTGAGCTAAAATTTCAAAGGGAAAGTGAAAATCAGTTTTGCATTAAGTCAGTGAAAAAGTGTCAAAAAATAACATTAGAAAAATGGGTTTTTGGAGAAGCAAAAATTTAACCCATGACTTCCAAGTCTTTATATACAAGTTTTAACCAAAATCAGAGGCATTATGCAAATCGAGTGCATAAGGAAACATTGCAAAGTGTTTGAGTGTGCATTGTGCGTGTTTGGAGCAAGGTTGGAGGCAGTTTTCAGGGTGCGGTGCATATACACAGGGGCACGGGGCACACAGAGGGTGTGGCGCACACAGAGCCACCCCTCAGCTCAAGTTTTCAACGGGCGCGGTGCACACCCAGGGCGCGACGCACTAGATTTTGCGTGCAGCGCACACCCACAAAGGGCCAGAACCATGCCAAATTTCCTCAAACTTCTTGTGAAGCCCCTCAAATCGACAGGTAGGCTCTAAATATCGATGGCTCATGTATTTTTGTGAAGGTTATGGTGGTCCATGGCCAGTTATAGTGGCAACTAAAATTCACAAAACCAACCACTAGAAAACACCAAAGCCATTGTTGCTAGGGTTGCATAGTTGTGGTATTCAGGCCAAGGTTCCATTTTCACCCACCATTTTTCCCTCACCTACCATTTTTCCCTATCCTCCCTGTCTCATTTTTCCTATTATCCCTACCCTAAAACACTACCAAACCTTATTATCTTTCCCCTCCTATTATTTGTCAACATAACACCCCAAAAGCCTACCCTATCAAATACCCAAACCCCCTACATATCCCTAAACAAACTTCTCCCCATAACCCCTATTCCCATCACATTACTCCCCTCCTAATACTCCCTTTTGTTTCATTGTTCCCCTTGGTGGCAGATATCACAAAAGCACCCAACTTCACACCATCATCAAAGGGCAGCCTAAATACAGTACATACAGCAGTCATGGCATCATAGCATTCATGAAAGTATTAGATGGAGACACAAAGTGATTCATCCTCAGAAGAGCAGGCTCCCAGGAGACATCAGAAGAGTGGAAAACATGTTAAGGATGAGCCAACCACCTTCACAGAATTGCAACCATGCCCTCTTGCTATGTCATGTTTCCAGCGTCTATCATGTTTTGAATGGCTAATGTTTGAGTTCATCATGAGTTAGCCCGTCTTTTTGTGCTTCACCTACATGGAGATCACTCTATCTTGGTCGGGGTCACCTTCACACTGAAACCCGAAACTGTCTCATTAGCAACCGATATACCGAATGTTGGAGAACCATGGCATAAGAAACAGAAAGTTGATCGGCAACATTATGAGCCTTACACTAAGGCAAGTTGCTTGAGGCATCTCACAAGAGTCTTTCCATTCAGATATTTGAAAGATGAATATGCTCCACTCATGAAATTGATCATCAAGTACTTCAGCTGTGAGGGGAGGTTCTCTCGTCTATATACCTATCACATCAGGTTGCTCATGCACTTTACCAGGGTACGGATGATGAACATCCCATTTTTCATTTGCAGGAACATAGAGAGGATGAAAACCTTCATGCAGCACAAGACCCCTTAGCAGCAACTTAACAGTGTTTATCACTTTGCTCTTATTAGGATTTTGGTGGATCATCGGCTGGGATTGAAGGGAATTGCTTGGGAGGACTTCATCTCCCATGACTTCTTCAGCACTTCATAGGTATTATCAGAGGTTAAGCAAGAGGGTGAACCTTCTGGTCGGTATGAGTGCCATGAGACTGCTAGTGTGCCGGTTTTCATCACATATCAGAAAGACACCAGGTGTTTGTTTGCAGCGGCAAAGCGAGTGTTATCTCCACCCGGGGTGGAAGGGGCCTCACTTCAGAAGGATCAGCATCACAGGAACAAGACAAAGCCAGGGAGCCAATGCAGGATGAGGGGCCTTCAGGTGAACGAGAGACCGAATTCGTTCTCCTTCATGATGATGAGACAGATACAGAACCGACAAGTGCACAACTCAAAGAGAACATCCAGGAGTAACAATCAGAGATCGAAGCCTTATCCCTTGACTTGGACAGGGCTAAGTGGAACATGAAATATCTGGAGCAGAGGAACAAAAAGCTGGAGGATTAGCAAGTGATCATGGAGATACAAAACATTCGTGAGCATCGCCAAGCTGCACAAAGGAGAAGAGTTGAGCTCACGTCATTGGAGCAAGAGATCAATGAGGATCAGGAGGCCAATATCGAGAGAGTTAACATGCACTTGGAGAGGCTACTAGACAAGGCTAACAAGGACCATGCATTGCTAAGACACATGGCTTTCCACTACATGGTGCGAAACAAAGTATGCAAGGCCCGAATCAGGAATTTGAAGGCGAAATTGAGGAAGGCAATCAAGAATCAAAAGAGGCAAAGGGAGCTCGATCGACTTTAGATATTGGCCGAAGCCTCTTTGGCCTAGCATAGCACCTCATAGAGGATCTCTAGCCCAAATTTCAAGAAATTTGGGGCAATTTTGGTCACATGGAAAATTTTTGGTCACAACACAGGTTTTTTCTCCCTATGCGTCGCGCCACTGGCGCGACACTTAGGATTGGGAGCTCCAAATCACAAATGGTTTGCATTTTTGGGTTTAGCATGAAAAATCACGACTACTAGTGCTTGGAAAATAAATTTGGGCATGATTTGAGTCTCCAGGAGGTCAAAAACACTCAAAAAATGACCTCTCTGCCCCTATTTTCACACATAGGAAGCAATCTTGGGAGAATGAATATTTGGAGGGGAAACTGAGCACCAAAGTTAGAAATTCCACTTGGGTTGGAAATTAGACAGGCCAGGCTTTCTAGCAAGCACACTTGGGTACAATTTGGACTCCTACAGGTACCTCAAAACAGCCTCCAAATCGGCACAGTGCATATAGAATTTGGCGCAACGCATATAGGGAAAAAGGCCAATTTCACCTCCGTTTCACGAAATTTCGATTCATGACTTCTCCAAGTTGGCCTGCTCATCTAAATTTCACTTTTTCAGCACCTAATTCAACATTTAAAGTATTTTCACTCCATATTGGCTTCTATCCAAGTGGCAAGGGAAGGCAAACAGTCACCCAAGCCATTTGTCATGTTTGTAACGCTGCACCTGTAGCTAAAGGTTGGCTTTCCACCTCCATTTTGTAATGATTCGAGTAGCTCCCCATCCCTTGGGCATTCTATCTCTTCATGGCACATTCTATATATTGTATGCAAACTATTTGCAAAGGGTTGGTTGGCTTGTAATTTCTGGGAGACTATGGGAGAGAAACTCAGTTCTTCATTGTATATTTTGACAGAGGATTAATAAAAGGAAGCGGCTCTGTTTCATGAGATTCATGTGGTTGTGAGTGTAGCAAATGTGTCTCTTATGTTTCATATGTATTTCGTAATGTTTCACAGTTCATTTCATATTCATTTCTAGTGAAATTTTCTAAGTTAGATAAGGTAGAATTCATTTTTATTGCTCTGCCTGTGGGAAAATTTCATGTTCAGTGTTTTTCTTCTGTTAAAAAGGATTCATGTACTTATGCCCTTTTCACCCTCCTAAGAAATTCCTCCATTCTGCATTATTTCAAACTAAATTGCTAGACTTTTTGCCTGTCTTGCCTCATGAAGTAATTTGTGCCTTTGTATTAAATTCTCTGCTCATTGCTGTCCATTGGTCCCATACCATCCCAGAAACTCAGTCATTCATAAAAAATCACTTCTTGTATCCATATTTACTTACTAGCCTATTATCGGGAAAACTAGTGTCTATGCAGAGCTGCTAGTCCCACTAAGGCTGGTAGCTATCTTAGAAACAAACAAACTAAAAACTACTTTTGTTTTCCTTTATGAGAAATAGATGAGAGGGGAATAAGGAGACCAACCTATATCTTGCGCTTGGTCCATTGCTCGATTCCTCTTCCTTCTGATAGGTCTTCGCCACTCGCTTCCTCGTCTACCCAGCTTCAAAGAGCACCTGTAGAATCAAAGCAGCATAACACTATCCAAAAACATAGATCTATTATCATAAACAATATAGGACCAGATATATATTGACCACACAAATGCATATAACATCAATCATACAAGAATGTGGAGGAAAACTTGAATAGCTTTATTGATAATCAAGAAAGAGCCAAGAGGATTACAACCAATTGTTCTAACCCAGCATCATCCTCTCAGCAAGAAAGCCCTTCTTCACCTCATGAAAAGCTTAGATCACCCAACACTATGATATTGCACCAAGAAACTAGCAGCACTTCCTTACAAGATACAAAATTCCAGCCTCTGGATCTCTGGGATGAGGGATCCATATATAGATGTTTGCAAGGGAGATGAGTCAGCTTTTGAGATTTGATTAGTGTCCTCTCTCTGATAGTTCTTGATTCCACTTGGAGATTGATGATCTCTTACTCATCCCTGGGCAAATGCAGAGAGGCAAGTGTCACAGGAGAAGTTTCTGGAAGATTCCATGATCCTCCACCTTGCGGATTGACCCTGCCATTTGTCCACTCTCACCCATCGCACCCCATATAAGGGCTTTTCAACATCCATCGCACCTACTGTGTGTATTCAGGTGGGATGCAACACACTTTGACCATGGAGCAGGTGAAATGGTCCCGTTTTGACAAGTTCTAAGTAGTTTTTCATGGAGAACTTCTGGGAGATGCTGTAATCAGTTGACCTTGTTCTTTTAGGGGTTGGAACAACACCTTTAGGGACTTAGGAGCCCTTGGTTTATGGACATTTATAATTGGGGTTGCAGTGCCAAAAAATGTCTATAACAGTTGCCCCCTAAAGCATGAGGTCATTAATCTTTTGATGTCGGGTGAAATGCTTTATCATGAGGATCCGAAGTTTTTTCAAGCTGGAAGGCGACCTGTAATAAGATAAAATACAATACATTATCTTCATAATATTTTCATGATCTAGCTAAGGTGGGCATTTCCCATGCTCAGGTTTATAAATTCATTTTCATGTACATGAGACAGACAATCGTCTGAGTGTAGACTGATGATTCTGGTAGAGCCATCATCCCTTAGATTGGATGATTATCTGTGCAGCAATGGTGTACATTTGATGTCTTTATTTTCCTGAATATATATCGCAGCCTGAATGGATGAAACTAGATCTGGGGTCTTCAATCTCATTCGATCTTCACTCAATGTACAATTCGATCCATGTGAGAGATCTTCTGGAGTCGAACATGGAAAGACATCGCCTGATTACCAGCCTATGATGTAAGCTGTTAACAGGCGCGAGAGGAATCACCGATAATGATGATGACCCTCAAGGTACTACAGTACAATTCATGTGGTGTGAATAAGGGACTTGGCGTCGAACACCACACAAAATCATTTGGTCGAAGGCCATTGATGTAAACCTGTCGCCGGAAGTGAGAAACTTGCCATTGAAGCATGCAAGCTTCAAAGTACTGAAAGGGTTGTTCCTAGCTCAAATTCTTGGATAATGAGCTCATGTCGAGAAGAAGCGATCTGTCATAGGAGGGCCTTAGTGAATCCCACATCAATGACATGGAACGGAGCAAATGATTTTAATGGAGGTGAAAACGATCTGGTGATATAAAGTTCAGGGTGGCGGTCATGAAAGAGTGGAGCGTAAATGTATTGTGGTGGGTGAGACACAGGTGAATTCTCTGAGCGACTTCTCTTGAACATATCAGCGACACTGACATGATGGATTGGTAGCATTAACCCAAAATATGGATGGTGTGACGGAACCATGGTGATGTGACCAATGAATGGAACAACCCAACCCGACTCGGATGTGGAGTGAAAGTGTCATGTTCAAGAGCGACTTGCTACCAATAAAGTTTCTTCAAGTTTTTCTTCCCAATTTTTCCCCATTCATTGCTGACCAGTACCTCTTTATTTTTGTCAAGCTTGAGGAGGATAACATATGCTTGTTCTATAATTTTCCCTTCGGGCAAACCCATCGCTATGTTTTAACGAGCCTAGCGATAGTGAAACTCGTTCTTGTCTGTTATGGACAAGTTTGTCACTATTCGGTTTTAACGAGTTTAACAACAAAGATAACTCAGTCCTTTTCAATTTTAGAGAGTCTGAAAAGGGATGTAAAGGAAACTCCAAAAATCCTTTTTCGTCATCTAATCCTTTAAGTCCGAAAAAGTATAAAATAATACAAAAGGGATGAATTTTCGGTAATTTTAATGAGCCGAACAAAACAAGCGCTCGATATTTTTGTGTAATAATCCCTCAGGTCCAAAAAGATTAAAATCTAAAGGAGGGATAGCACTTCCAGTCCCTTTAACGATCTGGAGAGGCCAATGGCTCGAAAATCTTTTCATATTTTACGAGTCAGTTGAAAAGAGCTTAAAGGAGACTCATTTTTTGAGGAACGAGTGATAGATTCGGGTAGCAGCTGATTCCAGGTAAGGTTTGGAATTTTCCAATCATGGCAGTGTCACAAGGATGGCTAACAGGATCACTCTTCGCAGCTGTTCCTCAAAAGGGGTAAACAATCAAGTGGAGGTGAATGATCGGCCAATACAGAGTGGAGGTGATGACGAGAACATGACCAAGGCTTCAAAAGGATGATGATAATACATTCACGATGGTTATTTACCGGAAAATGGTTCATTTTTTAATGAGCTTAAACACTGGGGGAACACTTGCTCATTGCTTATGTTTATTTTTTAACGAGCTTGAATTTCGCGTTAAAACTGCTCAATATAATGGTCATTGATTTTCTTGATTTTACCATTAATAACTTTGTTCCTTCAAAGTTTGTATTGCCTACTCAATTTCTTGATCAAACTAGTTAGAAATGAACAATATATGTTTAAAAAATGAGTTAAGACACTGATATTTTACTTGAATTACGTAAAAAGTAATTTAAAAGTGCTTTTACCCCTCATTTTACCATTTCATTTGAACTTTGGTTTGTTTGAACTTTGGAGGTGTTTTCCCCCTTGATTTTCACCAGCTGATTCCGAGAGATTCTGTGGACGATTTTCGGTGCCGTCTGGACCAGGTAGGAGCTAAACCTGAGCTCTTTCATTTCATCCTTTCCATTTTGCATTCTGAGCATGTTTTCTGGTTTTTCTGAGCCTCTGGGGTTTGAAAAACTCGCCCTAGCTCCATCGCACCCTTTCTACATTGAAAGGTGTGTTGCATGTTCGCATGTCCATTGGCCAGTTAGCATGCAATGCACCCAGAACACTATTGAGGGTGCGATGGGCGCAAGGAGGGAAATTTGTGCACAATTTTTCATGGAGATTTTTGCCTATTTTTCACCAAATCAGGATCTAACTCTTCTCTTGTTTGTCTTCAGAGATTCATTGGAGAAAAATGCCTATTACATGGTGAGAACGTGAGCATGAAGAAGAGGACATGCTTGCTTTACATGATCCAGTTACGGTAAATGCACTGCGGAACTGTGGCCTGTTCAAGTTTTTCCGCATCTCTAGCATGAGGCAACAAATCAACTTGTTGCAGTATTTGCTCGATGCCTGGGATCCTACCAACCAGGTGTTCCAGATTAGGGGAAAATCTATCCCCTTGACTATTGTAGACATCTATTTTTTGACCAGCTTATCGAGGTGGGGTGCCCCTATCTCATTATCAGGTTCGGCCCATGGGGGTGAATCTGTGAGAGATTACATTCACTGGTATTGCAGAGAGGGATCTCAGCCGAGTAAGGACGGCAAGATCAATATCCAAGATGTCACTGATAGGAACTTGAGGACCATTCTGTTCACTTTTACTAGCATGGCTGGTAGTGCAGTTCTTCATGTGGCCAACCGATCTTATATGCAGTATCCCTTAGAATGCCTTGAACCAAAGGTGTTCAACTAGTGTGATGCAGTACTCTTTGTGATGAAAGAACAATTGACCAAGGTGAAAAACGGAAGATTGAAGAACTTTGGATATGGTTCTATTTTGACTGCTTTTGCCTTGGAAAAGATCCCACTGATGCAGCCGCAGTATATTTCACTTGGTTTACCTCCACTGACTGAGCCACGGATGCAGAGATGGGTTGACCATATGTCCAGACATGCTGGTCAGTCTTAGGTTTCCTTTTCTGATACCTTCTTCGGGTGGTTCAATCGTTAGGAGATGGTTTTTTTCCGAGTATCCATATGCTAGTATGGATTTTCGGGGTGACCCGGATGTGGTACTGCCGGCTGGCGAGTAGTGGGACGCTATTGGTAAAATTTTTGACCATATCTCTGTTTATTGTTTCTCTTTATAATGTTCTTGTGCGTTATTCTATCAAGACTAATCAAAACTCGTGTGCTCATGCAGATGTTGGACCAGTTCAGCCAGTAGTACGCTTGAGAGTGCCAGTTGTCGCTCCAGCAGGAGAGGTTATGGGAAGGGCTATCTTTTGCGACCGAGAGTGAGGCCCTCAACCTGATCCTGTAATGCTGAATTGTTATCAGGAAAACTAGTGACTATGCAGAGCTGCTAGTCCCACTAAGGCTGGTAGCTACCTTAGAAACAAACAAACTAAAAACTGCTTTTGTTTTCCTTTATGAGAATTAGATGAGAGGGGAATAAGGAGACCAACCTCTGTCTTGCGCTTGGTCCCTTGCTCGATTCCTCTCCCTTCTGTTAGGTCTTCGCCACTCACTTCCTCATCTACCCAGCTTCAAAGAGCACCTGTAGAATCAAAGTAGCATAACACTATCCAAGAACATAGATCTATTATCATAAACAATATAGGACCAGATATATATTGACCACACAAATGCATATAACATCAATCATACAAGAATGTGGAGGAAAACTTGAATAGATTTATTGATAATCAAGAAAGAGCCAAGAGGATTACAACCAATTGTTCTGACCCAGCATCATCCTCTCAGCAAGAAAGCCCTTCTCCACCTCATGAAAAGCTTAGATCACCCAACACTATGATATTGCACCAAGAAACCAACAGAACTTCCTTACAAGATACAAAATTCCAGCCTCTGGATATCTGGGATGAGGGATCCATATATAGATGTTTGCAAGGGAGATGAGCCAGCTTTTGAGATTTGATTAGTGTCCTCTCTCTGATAGTTCTTGATTCCACTTGGAGATTGATGATCTCTTACTCATCCCTGGGCGAATGCAAAGAGGCAAGTGTCATAGGAGATGTTTCTGGAAGATTCCATGATCCTCCACCTTGCGGATTGACCTTGCCATTTGTCCACTCTCACCCATCGCACCCCATAGAAGGGATTTTCAACATGCATCGCACCTACTCTGTGTATTCAGGTGGGATGCAACGTACTTTGACCATGGAGCAGGTGAAATGGTCCAATTTTGACCAATTCTGAGTAGTTTTTCATGGAGAACTTCTGGGAGATGCTGTAATTAGTTGACCTTGTCCTTTTAGGGGTTGGAACAACACATTTAGGGACTTAGGAGCCCTTGGTTTATATACATTTATGATTGGGGTTGCAGTGCCCAAAAATGTCTATAACATAGCCTAAGATCAATATTTCGCTGTTAGTCATCTCAAACCAATCCGTTTACTTATTCGCTGAGCGTGACTCGGAGAGAGCCCTCTCCTATTATGGTAGGGCTAGCTACCAGACTGAGCGTGGATTGTGGTTACCCTGAATTTTGCCTTCCTTTAGCCTATGGTAGATTTAGGTGCTAACAGAGAGAATGTCTCATCTATGTTGATAATATCCCCAAGGTAGGAATACCCATGCTCGATCATAAGAAAATACCAAAAATGTCTGCCAAAAAATACACTACGGATCCATGACATAAAGTGATAGAAAATTTCCACGAGACAGGATACAAAGTGGATCCATGTGACTCAAGAGAGTGAGCATAGCCACTAAAAAATACAATCGTTGATCTATGTTACAGTATATATTAGTAGGACTATGGACACATCATAGACAGAGAAGTGTCTGAGGGTAATGATACATAAATCCAATGCAATGTGGGAAGGATGTCATATAAGAGTGAGATGTACCTAACCCAAGGTATTCGACATAACCCCCATGGTACGAATCTACATCATGAGAATATATGAGTTGATTTTGAGCATGGTATAAACCATCTGATTACTAGCTAATGAGGTAAACTAGTAACAGACGGGATGGAGACCATCAATGGGGAAAATGGACCCTAAGGTACCTAGTACATTCCAATAAGTATGAATAAATGAGTCGATTTTGAACACTTGTTAAATTGATCAATCAAGTGGCAATGATGTAAACCCATTATCAATCACAAGGAAGCCTACTGCTAAGGTCTGTAATCTCCAAGGCACTACTAATTCCTATATCAAACTGCTGGATAATGAGCTGAATTCAATAGGAGAAAATCTATCAGAGGGATTTTATGTATCCCCGATCAATCGACACAGAACAAACCAAGATGAGGTGATGTATGGATGAAGTCATGAAGCAATGAAGTAAAACTAACACGGGGATGGCTGACGTAGAAAGGTCAACGGGATACTATACATGGCTGACATAGGCTAAGACTTCCCTTGAGAGCATAAATAATGAGCACCATGTGTTATCACGCAACGATGAAGGAGGCATCGAAGCATGCTCAATATGACTGTAAGAGTAACCAAGCAGAGAAGTAAAGAGATTCATATCATATGGCTCCTAGGCAAGCTAAACCCTAGCTATGAAATAGACAGGTTCCATGTTTAAGTGTGACGCAAAGGACACTTCCATTTGATGACTAAAGGAAATAAATGTTCTCTTCCTTCTCTTTTTATAAGTTCCTTTTTCGTAAAGTTGATCCCAAGCCTAAAAGAGAGATAAAAATATATAAGGGAGAACCTCCTATCCAAGTAGAGTAGGGTATTCCTTTTTCATAACTAGTTTATCCTCATTCGGAAAAGGGTTAAAATTATATTGGGTAGATGACCCTTCAAGTAATTTTACGAGCATGAAGGAGAAAATTTCACTTGGTAATCTTTTCTATTTCAAGGAGTCTGAAAAGAGCTTAAATAAAACTCCTCCTGGAGGAACGAGTGGTATAGTGGATAACAACTAGTTCGGGTAGTGTTGGAACTTCTCATGAGATAATGAGGACAAGAGGTTGGCTAATTAGACCACTCATCTCAACGGTTTCTCCAAGACAGGGTAAAACACCAAGTGAAAGTGAATGATAGGCCAAGTAGATGATGACGATGGAATGAGGAAATCAAGTCTCATCGTGTAAAAGTAGTATGATGAAAGTGGCAATCACAAGGGATAAAGTGTGGAATCCTCCTGAGCTATAGCAAAAACTTTGACTAAGAAGAGTACATGAGGCTCAAATTCTAGGTCATTGTGGTTCAAAAGGAGGAATTCTGAAAAGGAGTAAAAAATGACTACACTGACACCAAGATAGAAAAGAGGTGCTAACTAGGGTATCCATGAGCAGGTAAGTTCTACTACCAAGCGACGACATACATAGAGAAAAGAGGTTAAAGTCGCAGCTTGACAGGGTCGGACCTAAGGCATAACTATAGCACTGATGGTTAAAATGCAATGATGATGGTGAAAATGACCTACCCCTATATGGTAAGTTTATAGAAAGGCACCTAAGTTCAAATGGATGTCACAATAGAGATGCCTCCCTACCTCGTAAAAACCATCTAGATAGACTAGACCCATGGTTAACGCACATAATGAAGGAAATAAACATGGATTAGGTAAAAACAAGACCATGTAGTTTTGGTTTTTTGAATATTATAATATTTTTAACTTTTTGGCATAAATAAAGTATGACAAATACTCGCCTCACAGACTAAACAAAAAAAGAGATAAAGTGGCTACTTCTATGCGTAATATGGACAAATGCAACTTAATGCAGTATGTCACGTTAATGTGGTCCCACAGTCGGGCACAGGCCAAGGGTTTCTATACGTGAACTCATGGAGGGTAAAGGTATGATATGGCTCACTAATGTGGGGCCACGCCAAATGAAATCAAATCCTAGTATAGAAAGGTTGACCATGTCAGTGACATTCTAACATAGTCACGGTCTCGAAATTAACCTGAGGAAATAAGAGAGGATCACGGCATAAAGGGGGTGCAAGGTGCTCATCAAAGGGTGGAAATAAAGTGGGAAATTCATTGGCAAGTTCGTTAGTAGAATCCCAAGACTTGACTTGGTCAATGGGTGGAACTTCCAAGGAGGTACGAGGATGTGTTCCTTGAATCATTCCAAGATTTAATTTGTCGAGCTCTACGAGCTCCAAATCAGGGAGACTAGAGGTGGAAGCTTAGGCATAATCTCCCTAAAGCTATCAATGGATAGATCCATGACCTCCAAGTTGACTAGTCATGGAGGTTTGTCACTGAGGGAGTCATGGCTTACAGCCAAAGGGGTGACCCGTGGACAAAAAGGAACTTGGTCATATTCCATATTGGGATGGAGTTTCTCACCAATGTCAAAAGGTACTGATAGGACTTACAGAGAGGCAATATCTTCCACAACAGGTGGTCAAGGATGCTCACTAGCTTGATCCAATTCGATAGGACCAGGTGACACAACCTAAGGATTAATAGGTTGATGGGGTTCATAGGTGTTAGGAGAGATCATATGCATAGGTGCTTTAGATGAGGGTGAAGGAGTGTCGAGCGATGGTAATTGAGGAACTAGCCCAACAAGATATGAGATTTTAGATAAGCCCACACAATCACTCTCATACTTACCAAGGTTATATCCCACAAGTGGGATTGAGTTCCCCATAGTGGAAAGTTGGTCCAATGGCACACAATAGTCCAGTTCGTCAATGGTCACAATATTTCCTTCATGAGGAAAGCAAATGAAATGAAATACAAATGGGACAACTGTGGTCATGGCATAAAACCAACTACGTCCAAGGAGTAGGTTATATTCCAAAGGAGCGTTGACGACTTCAACATTGACATTGACAGACTTTCCTCCTAATTCAATGGAAAACTTTTGGAGAACCTCCTTAGGTACAAATTTGTGCATGTCAAATGCCTGAAGAGTGGTGTTGGATGTTGCGAGCACCGGAGAGCCAGGAGTCTTCTAGCATGATGTTGACATGACAAAAGTGGAAGCACCTTCATCCACCAAGGTGCAATGAATATTATTGTGGAAAACGTGCACGATAATTTGAAAATAAATATGTTGGGAAGTATGAGGAGTAGCCTTGTTAGCATTAAACATGATGAGACTTGAGTTAGGTAGATAAACTCTACAAATCACAAACAACAAGGTCTTGCACTGCTGAGGGAAACTTTGAAAAACCTCAAAGGTAGCCATGGCACAAGGAACCTAGGAGATAAATTCAACAAAAATGTAATGATGAGTGGCCGAGGTGGAAGGATTTTGTGTTCTCTTACAAAGAACACCCTTGGGGGCATGCTAGAAAGGTTCCATGGGCTTATCCAAAGTGAGAGCTCCAGTGGAAATAGGAGATGCTAGTGAGTCCTTAGAAGAAGAGCTTGACTCAGGAACATCATATGATTTATCTCACGTGGTCACATTCATGTCTTCCTTGAACATAAAGACGGATGAACTATTGGTGGGATGAAAAAATGACCCCTCATTGCCCCCTTACTAAGGTGGAGGAGGTTGAGCAATCATTTGTTGTTGAGGTTGTGCAAGGAATGGATGTGTCAAAAGAGAATAATGTTGATTGGATGATGGTGAAAGGAGCCTATGGACTTCATCCATCCGATGATACTCATGAGTGAGATCGTCACCTTGACAGATTTTGCAAGGGAATTTGATTTTACAGTAACATTCATTGGTGCCCCCACCATGATTCTAATGGTTGGTTTGGGGTTCTTGAGTAGTTTGGTTTTTTTTTTAATTCTTCTTGTTATTATTTTTACCACCAAATTGGTGGATGTTCTTCAATTGAGTGGAATTCACCATAACCACATCAGTGGACTACTCAAATACAATGCTTTAACAGAGCTAGACTCACTTGCTGGGGCTTCAGATGTAATGATCAAGTGCTCGAGGTGAGAAACAAACTGGCTCCGAGAATTGAAAAAAACACAATCATGCCATCAACATGTGGGCTAAGAGCAGGTTTAGGACGGTCAATAGAAGGCCTAGGGGCATTAGGCAACACTTCGTATAGCATACCTAACTGTAAATAGATAATATCCAATTGTTGGGTAGCTAAAATGGCTTGCTGCTCGGTAACAACTTGAAACATGGACACATCCTTAGTAGTATGGGGTTGGAGAGACTGAATTAGTCATTTATGTAACATTTCCTTGGGTAACTTAGTTTTCACTAACCTCTTGTGACAACGCCATTCATGAATGTGATCAGAAATTAACGTGACATCATCTTGCTTGAAATTTGACAAGATATCAAAGTTGATATCATATCAAGTAGGAAACTGGAAGTGTGTCAAGAAAGTTTGATCTAAGGAGGCAAAGTCATTGTAACAATAGCTAACTCAATATGCCATTTTACAATATCACTAGTTAATGTATGTTGGAGGAAGAAAAGTTTAATAGAATCATCCACTAAATAATTAGAGGAACGCCATAAGTGATAGGTGATAATTTGGGTGAATGTATTCCTCCCATGCTTCCCTTAAAACTTGCGAATATCATATGGTAATTTAGTGGCCCATAGGTGGACACCAGGGATCATGACGAATGGGGTCATTTGTCAACTTTTCCAAATCCGGTAAATCAAGAGAAGATAGTAACATATTTTGGAGTTGGGTAAATGGGTCATAGGAAGCAGAAGCTCCTGACCAACCTTGTGGTCCCCCATGTAGGGATTGTGATGCATGGTGTGCTAATTAAGGAATGGGTTTTCCATGGCATATGACTATTGCGAGCCAGAGTGAGTGGTGTAAGGATTCAGCCCCCCAGGGCACATGCCCCCAGAGAGCAAAGGACCCCCAAGAGCATGACTTCCCATAGGGTTGTAACTCAGAGGATAAGATGGACTGGATTTAATGGCGGGACTAACATAAGGACAATAACCTATATAACTGATAGTACTATCAACAGGGTTGCCCCCAGGTAAGTGAACCCCTCCAGGAAAGGTACTAGTAGATGGTACTGTTACTAGAAAGGTAAAGGTAGAATCTAAAACTAGGTGTTGATATAAGTCTTGAGCACTAATAGGAAGTCTCTGTGTAGGAGTGCTATGTCCACCTCGTTCAAGAGGCAAACCGTGAATATGTCGTGACTAATGGAGAATAATTTAGCGAGGGTTAAAAAGTATAATTTAACATAATTATGTTAGTGAAAACACCCTAAGGCCAAAACTATTGACTCAGACCAAACAACACACACTAGAAATGTGCTAAAAGATAACACACGGAAACCAAAATACAAATAAGATGGTGGTGGAACAATTATACTAGAAACTTGCTTCCCAACCCCTTTAGTTTCAAACTTGGTACAAGTGCTGTCACTAGGTGCGGGGCACCCTCCTAAAGGATTAAGAGTGTATGAATAATATATTTCCTAGGTACAGAGAATATGAACCTAACCCTACACCTATGTATGAGCCCTAAGAGATAGGCCACTATGGTTACCACCGACAATAACATGACCTGGGGTACCAGTCATAAGACAAATCCACACGCAAGGGTAGGACAGTTAACTCAAAGAGCTAAGACTAAAACCCCCTTGAGATTTTCCTCCCAAGTGGTCCCCAAGTGCTAGAGAATGTGATAATAACACTGTTTATATGTGTGCAAATTCCACTATATCGCAGCACCCGAAACTAAGAAAAATGGGTTGCGTCACCCCACCTAACACAAGTGTGACCTCGTGCTTAACCCTCTTGTCAGAATGGCATCCTAGAATGTACTACTTCAAATGGATTTAAATATATACCACAAGATTCTATGTTTTTTTTGTAGTCTTGGAGTAGTTCATTCACATAGCTATCTCCAAGACCCTTGCCTAAGCTAGTGTTGGTGTAAAAATAAAGGATGAGTCTAGTTAATTTTAATTATCAGGTTGATTTTAAGTGGTTGTTATTTATGTAGTTGGGTTGTGGCATGAAAGTGAAATGTTGTCAATGACTCTTTGTTAGTAACCCTAATGAAACTATATGTGAATTCTTGTTTTAGTTCTATGAGTTATAACTCCAGGAGGGTAATAGTTTTTCCACAGAACACACCAATACCTATTAATGCACCTCTCACTAAATTATAATATACAAATTATCCAAAAAAAAAATTATATTGATGACCCAAAAACAAACCGAAAAGGAAAATCAAAGCAACCAAAAAGAGACAAAAAAAAATTCCCAAGCAAGATCACAAAGCACTCCAAAGGCATCACAACTAGGAAAACAAAGCCAAAAAAACAAACACACTCAAAATGATCAAACCCAAAGCCAATAGTGAAAGAGGGAAAGAAATGTAAAAAATTCTAGGGTTGTATCACAATGGCTCAACTAAGGCCAATGTTATACAAAGTTCAAAACCAAAACCTAGAGGCAGGAAGGCATAAAAAAGATCAAATGAGGGTCATAAGAAATAATGAAAACACACTGAAAAGAGTTGTTCTAGGAGAAAACGACACAACCAATCACAACACTAGAAATTGTGACAAAAATAACCAAAATATGAAAAGAGATCACTCAAAATCAAGTGACAAAAGTTCAGAAAGTCAACAAGAGACCCAAAGTGGGACATTAAATAGATCCAAGTAGTCACTGAAAGTAGCCAAATGGATCTGAAACTAAGATCTGAAGATGAGAACACTAGTCTTGAACCAAAGCACACAAATAATCCTTCAAGGGAACCTTGAAGAACACAAGAAATGGAAGATCCCATCCAATGAATAAGATATGGCTAAAATCTGACAAAGATCAATAGATAACAAGGGCAAAACAAATAGATCCAAAAGATCTCTAATAGATTAGTGAAAAACAAGAAAACCAATGTCCAATACAACACAAAAACCTCTCCCAATGAAGGAAAAAAAATGGACCAGATCCAACTAGTAGGTAGGAAGCTCAAACTGATCAAGAATAGAAACAGAACTTATGAGGACAAAAGTTGATTTTTCAGGGCTAGAAACTCGGTCGCATGCGCAAGACAGGAAAATTTTGGTTGATCGGTCTATTGATCACTTCAAGGGAGTGAGTGGGATCCTCTATTTTCATAGATGACTCCTTGTGGGAGGGACTCAGGAAACAAAACAAAAAAATTTCCAAAAAAACCTGGACACAAGTTGAGAAAAAAACAAAATATTCATAAAATAAACATTGAAAATTGTTGCAAAGAGTCGGAAAAATTAGAGAAAACTCAAAAAACTAGGATAAGATAGAAATCAATAAATATTGGAGGAAAAGTGGCCATAAAGAAAGTATTCTATCACTGAAAACACCACTCCCTTTGCATATAAATTTGTAAGGATCTATTGCTCCATGATTTTGTGTACAAATCAAATCACAAGGCAGAAAAAGGAAAGGCCAATAGAAATACAATAATGTCCCAACCCAAATTATCAAACATGCATCATGCATTTGGTTCTATGTACTACAAGGAAATATGTGTGCACCTATCCTCCTTGGAGGTTGGGGAAGGATATTGGGTCCGATGCAGATTCTCACACTCCACTCAATTTTTCTACCTCGTCTGCACCTGATATTGTTCCCTATGCACAACCAAAACCAAACAGAGACAATAGGTGACCTTCCTTAGAATATAATTGGATAAAAATATCATAGAAATCACCATAAATTATGTTGAATACAAATAGATATGGGGAAGGAACGTATGCTTCTATTAATCAAGAAAAATCAGAGTACAACCATATACCTTCACCTTAAAGCCTCCTCTTCACAATCCAGTAGAGTCTACCCTCTATAATAGGGAAATGAGAAGGAAGAGAAGCACTCAAGTAACAAGGACCTTACAAGCCCTCTCTCTTTAGCAGCAAGATAACAATATAGATCTCTAGCTATCTAGAACTTTTTCTATCCAAACTTTGGCTCTCCAAACTAGCCTGACCTCTCGAATGGTCCAATATAAATAGGTAGAAGAGAGATCTCAAGAGGATGTATGTAGACCCTAAGGATGATGAGAAGTCATAGATACTTCTAAATGATAAGTCCTGGCCAGCTCAAATAAGTGACAAGTTGAATTGATCTCCTAGGGACCAAGGCACTATAGAAGACATCCTTAGTCATAGGCATAGAAAAGAGTGGAAAAGGTTGCAGTCACACGCATAAGGAAGGGTTGGGAGCCACTAGGAGGCTCCAATATCTCTCATAGGCTTGCATCCATGTGACTAGGGGTAAGACTATAAAAAGGGGGTCTAAGGCCTGGAAAAAGTAAAACAATCATGAGTACTAAGGAAATCTAACCATAGGGGGTAAAATAAGTTGATAATAATATCCAGATCTCAAGTCACTCTTTGAGAACACTATTTCTCCCTTTAATTGGTTGAACAAGTCATCAATCATAGGCAACAAATACCTATTCTTGATGGTCACCTTGCTCAACTTCATGTAATCAATGCATAACCTGATAGTACCATCATTCTTCTTCATAAACAACAATGTTGCACCCCAAGGTGATACACCTGGCCTAATGTATCCCTTGTCAAGCATTTCCTTCAACTACAACTTCAACTCTACCAACTCTGGTGTGCTCATCCTGTACAGTTCCTTTGATGTTGGTACTTCCCCTAGTATCAAATCAATAGAAAAGTCCACTTCTCTGTGAGGAGGAAACACAAAATATCTACTCGAAAGACATCCTGAAACTACTGCAACATTGTATACCTCTTCCTAACTTCTGCATCCTCAACATCCTTAACTTTATTAGTAGAAATATGCACTGCAAATAACACACACCATTTTCTGTGACTGTGCTTTCTCTGCATGGTTGTAAGCATTCTAACTGATGTTGCCTTATTTTTACCTTGGAAGATTCTCTGTTCCCCATTGTCATCCAAGAATTTAATAGATTTGTCATAATATCCCAACGTAGTCCCATGAAGATACAACTAGTCCATACCCAAAGATAAGATCCCAATGGTAGTACATTCAAATGTGCTAAGGTAGGATTTCCATTCAACTCAAATGCACAAGCTCTTACCCAATGATGAACTCTCTTGTTTGTACCTATAGCCAACTACACTAACCAAGATTCTGCATGCACTTCTTTATTCAAACCACACTTATCCACCAGGTTAGGACTTACATGACTATAATTAGATCTAGAGTTAATCAAAATATTGATAACTTGACCACAAAGCTCATTTTCCATCTTGATAATAGATTCATGGTGGTCTTCCTGCTTATTATCCAGTGTTCCATAAAGTCGTGGAATGTTTTGTTGAACATCCCCAATTGTTTGTGCATCCTGTGCACTGTAAATCTAAGGCCTACCACCCTGATTCTACAAGTAATCTCCCTTGAGATGCTCCTTACCACATGTCCAACGCTGCAACTATCCAACACTGCAACTATCCCTTACCATCACCTTTATTCTTATGTTCTCTAGGTTGACATCCATTAAACTTCTTGCAAGGTGCAAAATTCTCTTTCTCATCGGCATCCTAAGGTCTTGCTTGCTTTGGTTTCCATTTACATTTAGGCTAGTCTCTCCCTTTCTAAACTTGCTAAGACTTTGTCTTGTGCTTTGATTGCTCATAATAATAGTTCTTCAATTTCCCAATTACTTCTTCAAGTGACCAAGGCTCCTCATACTCAATCTGATCTCTAAATTCTAATTGAAATCCACTAACAAATATATGAACTTTAGCATTGTCATCCTTAATATATCGTACATACCTCAACAAATCCTGGAACTTGGTTGTATACTCCTCATCTATCATTGAACCCATATTTATCTCAGAGAATTCCTTGCCTCTACTGTCTTAGTACCTCTCTGACAAATATTTCTTCCTAAAATGTATCTTGAATTCATGCCAACTCAGCTCTTATATCCTGATGTATCTAACCTTCTTCACATATTCGCACAAGATGTCTTATTTCCCTTTAAAGTTGAAGATAAATATTTTAGCATTCATATTCTGTGTGTAATCATGCAGTTCAAATAAATTCTTCATCTTGAGTAACCATGCCTTTGCATCTTCTAGCTTCTTCTAATCCCCATCAAAGGTAGGTGGATTGGCTTTCTTCAACTCATTTGGAAAATATCCCCTATCACTCCTCCTATAAGGATGATAACAATGATGACTGTGGTACCTATCAAAACCAGAACTAGAATAGAACATGTGTCTATCACCTCTCCTATCCGGCATATCCAAGAACCCGTCGTCTCTAATCGTGTCATCCCTATCTAATTAGTGCCCACCATGAGATATATTGCCATATGCTATGTTAGTCCTATCCTCCTACCCATGGTTGACCTTAAGTGGTCTCTATCTCAGCAAGTCTGAGAAACTCCGAAGGATTACTACATTAACTTTTGATTGTTTCTCTTGTGCCTGAATGCTTATGTCATTATCTGCTTTGCAACTTCTTATTTCTTCCTTCAAAATTCTCAATATTTCTACTAAGTCAGAAAAGTGCACACCACCATGTTTCTCATATAATCGATAGGGAGAATCTCATGAAATGTATTCTACCATATTGCTAGTCATCTTTGATCTTCTTCCTGAAAGTATACCATGTCAACTTAAACCAAAATGTAACATAATAAATATACCTTAGTATAGTTTAGGGGAGTATATCTCATTTGTAAGATCAACTAGATTAGTGCAAGACCTGTATAAACATAATCATATCATTATATAAACATCATTTCAACAATTATCCAGTTACCATGCATGACTATACAAACCACATACCATGACCCCATGCACGAAAACTATAGCCATATCAATGTATGCATATTGATGTACAGACACTGACATGCATAACAAGTGCATATCTGACACAAGATCACACTAAATACATCCAACACAAACACCATCTACTTTCACATGGTGACATAACTGCAACCATGCCTACACAACAAGTACATAGGCCATAATATTAAAGAACATATATGCAACTGACATGTATGCATGACCAACACATTCCACCCATCCAAACCAAGGGATGAATGAAGCTCTACTACCACTCTATAACACCTTCCTCCCACATTTACCCAAGCCAACTGATCTACTAGAGTAAAAATGTTACAAAGAATTACTATGATGTGATTAAAATCCCCATGTACATTTAAGGGAGTGGAATCGACAAAAAACACCAATCTGACCTTTCTCAGGAGATACAAAACATTTAGGAGGCAACTAGCCCTCCCAGGTGCCTAACCCCTAAGAAAAACTTGTCATTTTTCTTAATTAAACCCCCATTGTCTCCCATGACAACCCATGCATGTGACTAAGACCCTCCAGTCACTCCCACAACAAGGCATGCATTCAACTCCCGCCCATTTTAGTTATTTTTGAGCCAATGACAGTGAATTCCATGCCACTTTTTCGGGGTCAGGTCTTAGGCCTTTGCCTAGAACTTCATGAAACTTCAAGAAATGATAAATAACAATGAATTAAAGCTACTACTGCAAACATTGGTACAAGGAATTGATCTGACCCCTACTAGCCATGGCAGCCATTTCGTCAAACATATCATAAACATGTAATCTACAAGTCATAACCATAGATCTAAGCATAGGGGTCTCATATTTATCTAAGAATAATTAAAAAGAATTTATTCCTTATCACAATATCTACATTATCATATATTAGGTCATATAACCATTCACAATTCTTGTACTAATCAAATCAGGATAAGAGCCATAACCAAAGTTTGTCATGAACTATGCTTATAGCCAACCTATAACCAAAGAAATAACAAGATTATAACATCCATAAAAACCACATATTAACATGTACATTTCCACATGAAATACCAAAGGAAAAGGAGTCCTTATTAATGTATGCATAAGCCAACCATGTAAGGGACTTCCACGAACCACCAGATTATAGAATGGGCTTAACCAACTCTTTCTTCCAGTAAATCACTCCCATGCCATATTCCAAGCATGAATGTGGGACTGATAATAGAACCAATCAAGGCTTCCTTGGTCTTTACCGTATATCCGCCAAGGAATTCCTAGGCCAAAAATACTCATCAATACAACCGGGATTTACCATAATACCACTAGATCAATAAGCCCTAAACAAGCATGGATGCCTTTGGATTTCTCCACCTAAACCATGAAGAATTTTTCCATATCCACCTCTAGGATTTACCATA
Organism: Pinus tabuliformis; assembly: GCA_031772625.1. NCBI lineage: Eukaryota > Viridiplantae > Streptophyta > Pinopsida > Pinales > Pinaceae > Pinus > Pinus tabuliformis. Next base: position 6,221,211 of record CM062807.1, on the reverse strand, counting down.
TATTTGTCCATTCACCAACTGAGGATTGCTAGGCCCAATGAGGCTTCAGCCTCTAGGATTTACTATATATCCCTCCATTTACCAATCAAGGATTCGTAGGCCTACCGAGGGCATACATAATCAGGATTTACCAAAATCCCACGTTCACCAGTCCAGGGATTATTAAGCCTTTTGTTTCTCCCCTAAGACCATCCCACTCAGTTTCAAATCCATCCAACAATCCAGATCAACCAAAACAAGAGAACCCCATTACACCATGGCTATCTAGAACCAAAAAAAACCCATGCCAATGATAACAAGAGAACCAAAAAAACACATGCATGTACCATGCATGCCAACATTACCAAGGAAAACATACATGCAACTTGATACCTACAAGTAATCCCACTGTAGCCACTTGATCCCGCTCTTCCTTTCTTGATCTTTTCTTCCCTTTGCTTTCATGTCCTTCCTTTGCCTTCCTCCCTCCAATGCTAGAGTGCTCAAATAATACTCTAAGTGTTCAAGATATGAGAGAGAGAATAGAGAGTGACCTCAAAAACAGAACTAAAAAAAGGTTGTGAACTGATCCTCATAAGCATTTGTATTAATGAGGCCTCTATTTTCTTCATTTTCCATTATTTTCCTTCATTTTCCTCCTCACATGCAACTTGCAACCTTTCACCTTCCTTTTCTACTAATTTCAATTATTTTAATAAATAAAATGTCAATTATTGCCTCTTTCCTTTCCAAAAGCTTTTCCATTTCCTTCGCCAATTTCCTCATCCATAATAAACCAAATGAACACCTACACTAGGATTTTTTTCCCAACATTTAGCTTAGAATACATGTCCCATGACCTTGGTTAGTATTTTTCCTTTATTAACTTTATTACATGGAATTTTGACCAGGGTTGTTACAATTTTGGCAAAGGCCTTGTCATGAGGGAAGTTTGAGTTCCACAGGTGTAGGATAGGGCTAGTTTATGATCCCTTTCTTGGTGAGAGGGAGTGTTGAAAAATGCATCAAGAAATTCTCAACTTTATTTTGCCTTGATTAAATTGAGAAAAATCGAATTTCCACATTAGTATACAAGTTGGATTATGTTAGCTTGTGTGACATGGTGTGTGTCACCTAGTTTACTTAGTAAATTATAGATGGAGGTGTTAAATTTTAGTTCTGAACGTGTGATTGCTAATTTGTAGAAATCAAGGTCAGTTATCTCAAGTTGTTTTCAGTTAAGCTAGTTCCAATTGCTAGAGGAACTAGTGGAAGGTCATTTAAGTAGAGGGACTTCAGTCAAACTCAGTGATTATCCAATTAATTATGAAATCGACCCAAAAAAGCTAGTGCATGCAAAGAATTTGAGCTGCCCAATTGAGGTGGAGATTCTAAGGCAATCTAACATTAGTTGTAGACTAGACTTGAGTGTACATGTGTTGAATGTAGTCAGATGATCACCTTAAAGGAATTTCAAAATTCAAGTGAGGGAATTTCCTAAATAATAGGGGCTAATTCCTCAAGGAACAATTCAAGGAAATAGGAGCTCAAGACAAGGAAAATTTGACTAACTCTAGGTCAGAGGCCTTCAGAGAGTAGAGAGAGAGGTTGTGCCCTTGCATGGTGAGCTCAGTTGAGAAAATAAATTGTAATACATCGCTATTCATTTTGATTAATGGAAGATGCATTTGAGTTTTAAGAAGATTACTTTCCTGAGATAAAAGTATGTGTTTCATGTGTGTGATTTCTTCTTGCATGTCTCTTTTTTTTTCTAAATTGTGAATTAATTCTCGCAGAGCACTTTCGTAGATATGTGTCTTGTGATTTTGATTAAAACTTCATGAGCAGTTGCAAATCTATAGCCTAATTTCTACAATAACTACTTTGTAAATAAATCTTAGCCTTTTGACACACACAAATGGAGAAAAAAAATATTAGCTTTTGATTTGTATATACTACAAAAAATATTGTAGAATAACCTATGTAGGTTAAAGCCTTACCATCCACCTAATAATTATTTAATATTAAATAAAAGTTTTGGATATTTTATTCCAAAATAGAAATTCTTATAGACATTATTATTACTATTATTAAATAATAATTTAATTTTGCCAAAATTTGCTAACACCTTGTGTTTTTGAAGGATTTCCCTTTGTAAAAGGATCCGGGTTCAAAATTTCACGGTAACTTGGAGGAGACACTTGTCCCACATTGGTAGCTTGAGTAGTTGGGATTAGGTTTGTTCTCTCATCCACATAGATTCAATTCCAAGGGACATTTTTTTCCTCTTGTGAAAAGGCTTGAAGAGTAGGCACCCCTACCCACATAACGCCTCATCTCTTGGTATGTCATAAGTTATTGGCATGCTAGCTTGAGAGATAATGGGTATACCCTTCAAGCCAATGGATATAACCTTCGTATTTTATATTTTTTTGCATCATATTTTCTTAGAGAAAAGTCTAATATTACAAAGAGACACCTAAAATCTATCCATGTTAGGAGTTGGTATGGCCTAGGCTAGGGGTGATCTGTAGGTGATTTTGACAAATTGAATGCTTATGGTTCACAATTTCCTAGACTACAATCTATTTCCATAAGTCATATACATATTAAAAAATTAGAAAAATAATATTTTTAGTTATTCAAACTCATATGATATTAAATTGGCAACCTTTAGTTAACTAAAAATACGGTATATGTCCCATTTTATCCTATAATTATAGTAGTCAAAAAACAAGTTTTTTCCTTCAAACTATTTTGGAAAATGTACATAGGTATTGCTATGATCTTGTAGAGATCAAGCTATTTGTCCTAGTGTAGAATAGAAATATCATTATTGAATGTAGTTATGTCAAAGAGTGTGAAGGATTATGAAACTAGTCATTAATATCCTAAGAGGTCGAGTTAAATAAGACTAGGTCATGTTTCACCAAAAACAAATGAGTATGGTCATGGTATCATGTTTTATCATCATTGGCATATATTTGTAGGGTCACTTGGGTCAGTTATAATGTCAAATCACAACTTGCCATGACATCACAATGGTACAATGGTTAGGAGAGTAGTGGTGTGCTTCTGACAACTATTTCGTTTTATGATTGAGGTTTAAAGATTGTCATCATCATTCTTGAAATTTGAATTTAGCCACCTTGGGACTTAAAATTCTTGGCTATCTTCCAAAAGTACCACAAAGTCATTCATTTTTGCAACTAGAGTTCATTGAGCATCACTTAAGGTTCATTGCGTGAAGGAGGAAACAAAGGCATTGTGCTCACAAGGAAGTTCTTCAATTTTGAAGTCAGTGGTAAAACTGCTTATCCAAGTGCCAATTCTTCATGTTCTTGAAGCCTTTGTTTCACATGTCCTTCAAATTACTCCCATGTGTTGAGGAGATGCATTGAAACTCTACAAACATTTAAATTGTTAGCTCGCTCCATTTCTTGGAGAATATATTGCAGTTTACCTTTGCGCTATGTTTTCATGTTCTTACCCCCCACGAAACACCCACAGTTTGTTTTCCACCATGATACTAAGGGCTGACATATCATTCAAGTGATTTGAAACTTCATACCTGGTTGTTTCTTTCCACATAAGTAAAGAAGCATTTCCCCCATGCATTGTGATTTTAGCATTGCACTTGTGTCTTTAATTCTGCCATTATGACCAAGCAAACACTAGCTATTGTTTTGGGTTTTGGAGATGATTTATGTTGTTTGAGTTTGCCATGCAGATGTTTCATTCTAAATTGTTATAAAAATTTAATCTAAGCTCCATTTTTGCGCTTAGTTGATATACACCAATTTGCATTCTAGGAACCTTGGAATTTATCTTTACTATGAAAGTCATGACAACCACAGATAGGAAAAAACTCAAGGGAGGTGATATTGTGAGATTTGAACCTCAAGACCTCACCTTGATAAATTCAGACCCATCAATCAAAGTTTCCTTTGAATATGTTGGTTGCATTATATTTTGTGAGAAGATCCTGTGGTATAATGCACAACTCACAAAATAATTTTTCTTAAGCTTCAGTGGATTAGATGTTAAGGTTGGAGGGGTCACTTTTCCAGTGTCATATGTTACCATCTTACCTGCCATAAATATTCCTCTAAAGGTGATCCAAATGGATCTTCAATAAACAAAACTAGTGGCATGGTAGAAAGGCTCAAAACTCAAAGTGCCAGATTCTGGATGAACTCAGCATCAAATCTAAGTGTTTGTCGCACTAATTCCAACAATGCAAATGACACTCAAATCCAAGTCCGGATGAAAAAGTTAGAGCAAGTCACTATTTGAGTTTGAATTGTCTAGGTGGCAAGAAGAAGATGACATGGCAACACTTTAGCGAATGAGGGCATACCACGTGGTAGGTCCACTGGGCCCCACATATCACTTATCGGAAAAAAGGAGGAGTGCTTAAAGAATAATCATCCCTTGGCATTCCCGACTGTGATTTTTATATCGCATATCACATGTTGGAGGGAGAACAAAAAGGTAAATCGGCCCCGGTAGGACTTTGTTGCAATGCGATATCACATATCACAATCGTAAATCAGAGGAGGTTTTGAATCAGCCCTAGCAGGACTCTATTGCGATGCGATATGACATATTGTGATCGTAGATCGGGAGATGTCTTGGATCAGGCCCGAAAGGATTTTGTTGTGGTGTGATACATATCGCATATCATAATTGCATAAAAGGGTTTGTGTTTACGAAGTGGTCAATTTGTAATTGCCGATTGTGATTTGCAATAGGACTGCCCGAACGCAATGTTTATAAATTGTATTCAATAAACTCGAGAGGTCCGAGTTATATAGACTTCGGCCTGTCCACCAATGGAAGCCACTGATTGCGAGCTGTGATGGAATACCAGATGTGAAATTCCATATATTCTGTTTTATAATCCTGGCATTCACCATATCAAAGAGCGTTGAAGCATGGGTTGGTCTGAACACTGATGGTTCTGTTGATTGTGATTGTGATGGCGACTGTAGGATGTGATATGTTATATGTCGTATTTTATAAGTTTGGCAGGTTCATGTATCACAGAGTGCTGTTGTTTGGGCTTGGTCTGTCTGCCGATATGAAAAACACCAAAATTATGTTAAAGCTATCGGGTTCAGAGAAATGTTGATTCTTTGTATTGTCCATCATTTTAAGGTTTCAAATGGATAGTTTGTTTTGATTGTTCGATAGAGTTTTCCCTATTTGATAAATTTTGTTGTCGTTCCTTATTCGAGTCTGAGAGCCTCTATTGGAAAACACCTCTATGGTTGAACTACCCAAGTTTTGAGTGATTTTTCCACCAACTTATTTAAAGGACCATTTGAGTTAGAGGAAAGGTGGAGAGAATAGAGAGGCATAGGTTTGTAGAGCACGATAGTGTCACCTACTCCTGGTGGGCCATCTCTTTCATTCTTCTTTTCAATTATAACCTAGGAAGATGTCTAGTTTATTGTCACTTTATTTGCTAGACCCACTCATTGGGCTATAGGGATCATCTCTATCTGCAAAGAGGATTAACCTTATCAACAAAATGGTGACTCTGTTGGGGAGCCTATGATCCTTTCCTTCCCTTTCTTAACCTTGTCTTTTGACGAGTTCGATAAACCATTCATCCTTAGACTTCATTGCTTGTCTGTAGTTAGTCTCACTTTCAGGTAGATGCTTGAAGGTTGTTGATTTGAGTTGTTCTTAAAGATATTGTGTTTTTTCTTTTCTTTTCTCACCCATTGCATTTTTAGCCCTTACAATCGTGATGATATCATGGATTTGTTGATTACAGTAGCAATGATCACTACTTTTCTCTTAACAAGTTCCATGATTGTAGAAGTTAAATAATCTTAGAGTTTGTCTTCTTGTTTTTAGTTATTTTTTCCTTCTCCCAGTGATTTACCAGTGTGATCTTAGTTGACGTTGTTATTGTTTGATTACAATCCCCTCTTAACTTGGTTTTAGTATGTTTGAAGCTTGATTAGCCTTTTAGGGTTTTTAGGTCTTCTAGGTCATCCTTCATCTGCTCGTTGGTATTCTCATCAGAGATCAATTACCTGTGTTAAAGAGTCTTTTGTATGTCTGGACATCCTTTGCAGATCACTTTTGGTTCTTGTGTGTTAAGTTGGTTTCACTAGTGTCAGATTGAGAAAATACTGTGAAAGTCACTTACATTCTCTTTGAAAAACAATATATTACAAATTGATTGTCTCATTTGAATCGAAAGGAAGTGTTTTCTTTGAGTTTTGTGTTTCCAAAAATGAAAGTGAAAGTGTTTATCTTTTCATAGTTTTCAAAGCATTTTTGTTGCATTCAAATAATTAATGTTAAAGATATTTTCATGTTTGTTGGCTTTCTTGCATTCTCTTTTACTTTTTGCATTATATTACATATATTACACTAAAGTGAAAAGAAAAAAATCATCATTATATCTTAAGGTAGTTTTGCTTTAAGGTTTGTTTTTGCATTGCATTTTCTTATCATATGAAATATTAGATTTCATTTTTTACATTTAGCATTTGAAGATTGTCATGGATAAACTTTTGCATTGGTTTGATGCATGATTTGAGTGATATTATTCCCTACATAGAGAGCTTTCATCGAATTGAAGGATTTCATTTCATCATCTAGTTTAATTTTAGGAATAGGTTACATTGTTAAGGCCTTGAAATTGAAACATAATTCTAAGATCAAATTTAAAATATATCAATTAATATAAGGAGAATTTGAAACATTAACTTTCATACTTAGTGGTCTAGGCTAGAGATGTGTTTCGGTGTCTACAAAACTTAGCAACTATCATTCGCTTCTGCATTAGACAATGGTAGCACAAACTTGTGATCCCCGTACCATCGCGTATATAAAGGGAGACCCCCATAGGTCGAAAACCTTTATCCAAAGGAAGCCAAGTCTACCGCCCTTTGAACATGATATATTGAACACAACATTTAGGGAGATTGACTGCACGTACGTCAAGTCCTTGGTAGATCTATTTGCCGAGGTGTATATTGTAGTTCATGGTTACTTGGTACTCCTCTTACCTAGATCCACCTCAGTTGTCATTTCAATATTTTCTGACTCTTTAAATTTGAAAATATCATCGAGAAACTTGTCCTTTCAAGCTCACTAAACCATTGAAAGTGATTGGAATCACGTGTTCATCCTTTTCTTGACTCCTAAAAGATGAAAGAGCAAAATTTTTGTTCTAAAAATAACTTCCCATGATAAACATGTCGAACCCAAGTAGTTGCTTCTTGGACCAATATTAAGTAATTCCCTGTTAATTTCAAGATTGTTATAAAGCCCTCAACGAATCTCCTTTCCCTTTTTTCTTTTGAGAGGAAGTCATCATGGCTGAACCATTGACTTCATCTCATAGTTCCCCTTCATTGTCTAATACTGAAGGATCCTCCCAAGGAGTTCATCTAAAGCTACCTCAGCCACTTGAGGATCAAGGTTTTGAACTTGGGATTATTCCAAGTATCAAAGCTCTATCTTCTTCTCCACCTCCATTAGATTCCTGGTCACCTCAAGAATCTGATTTTGATACCCCTGATAATCCTATTTAGACCCCTGAGAGTCCGCAGACTCCTAAGAGACCATAGAGGCTTGTTGTCTATTCATCGAATCCGTTATTCAATTTTGTTGTGATATCTCCTCAATGTCCTTACAATCCTTACGATCAGCCTAGTATTCCTTTGGAATTATCCCGTCCCACATCTCGGGTTCATCGTCACCAGTTGTTTCAATCTATGGAGTCTGAAGGTGAAATCTCAACCTCTTCTTTGTGTCATTCGGAAGTTTTCGCTACCCATACTCCTCATGTAAATGATGAGAAAGGATATGAATTTACTCTAGAAGGATTTCCTTATACAGGAAGAGTACGGTTTCTCACCGTTTCTAAAACTAGTAGACCCATGTTGCCACCTAGTTATACAACCTTATCTTAGTTAGTTTCAGGTACTCCTAGTGCTTCGTCATTGTATCAAAACCCCATTTGGTCTTAAAATTCTATGCATACATCTAGTCCGTTCATTCAAAATGTGACCTCTTGAACTTCTATACAAACTGTTGTCACCTCAGTTCTAGTTCAACCTAAGATTCCATCACAACCTATCTCATCATTTCAACCAACCCCTCTAGTGGAACCAACTATTTCAGGTTAGTTTTCAGTTAGTTCTTCTACCCCTCCTTTAGGTGGACAGAATGTGCCACCACCTAGGGGCTAGGATTCGAATAGTCCTCTTCTCTTAGGTGAAACCAATGTGAGTGGATTACAAACTCACATGGTTGGAGTGAATAAACCTTATTATGGTAGTATTCCTAGCCCTGTTGGTCCATCTCGGTTAGGTAACATCCAATATAAAAAGCCTTATATGGCTTAGATTCTGCTCCAACAGACTTATGTCCCATATGGATCACAAGCCTTGGTTAATCCGTTTTACATTCCTCAAGAAAGAGCTTATGTCCAGCCTAGTCAATCTGCTATTCTTGGTGGGTATGGTCAGATTCAATTTGGAAATTATCAATATGCACAAGGTATATCCCAAGGAACTGTCTAAGAGAACTTGCAATAGCAAGGACAACCTTTGTAGCCACAAGGGTAACCTTTGAAGTAGCAAGGGAAACCTTCACAGCAATAATGGAAAACATTGTAACAGCAAGGGAAACCATTACAGTAGTAGGAGCAACCTTTGTCGCTGTTTCAGCAGCCTTTGCAACCACAAACTCAATTTGTTCAACAATTTACTCAACCTTTGTACTCACAAAGCCAACCTTTGCAGCAGCAAGGTCAACCTTTATAGCAGCATAGTCAGCCTTTGTAGCAACAACATCAACCTTCATAGCAACAAGCTTTATATGTGTATCAACAAGGTCAGTCTTTGCAAGCTCAAGGTCAACACCTATAGCAGCGGGGTCAATCTCATTTTCTCCAGGGTCAATAGGTTCAAAAACCTTATAACCCATATGCCACATGAAATGCTTATCATCATCCTATTATGGGTCAATATCAAACCTACCCTGGACCAAATCCACCTTATGGTCAAGGTAACCCTCAGGGGGGGAAAAAATTAGGTCCCGTATGGACAAAATCCTCCACTCTAGGAGAAAAATCCTTACCAAAAATGTTGGAACCCATGCTTTGGGTCTCCTCAAAGGCCCTATATGTCATTTAACACACAATTTCCTTTATTAGTTACGTTGTATCTACTCGATGTCTCAAGGCTCATGAATGATCCCATTCTTCATTCACCTTATTGGCCTCCAGTTCCAACTAAAATTCCAAGCGATTGCCCAAAATTTGAAGGAAAGGCTAAGGAGGACCAGCAAGCCCATGTGATGGTGTGATAGCATCAAAGTCTTATGATGTACCATCTATGGATGGTGTGATTGGTTCTGTGCCTTAGACTTCCATGAAAGCTTCTTTGAAGCATAAATCTGTTTCAAGCACTCTTTCCAATAATGCTTCGAAGAATTCATCCAGTCCCGGTAAAACCTCTGAGGTACATGTTGTTTAGTCTACTCCAGTAGATACTGCCTCTAAAGGTAAGAAAAAGGGAAAAGGTAAAGCCAAATTTGATGCCCCAAAACAAGACCTACCCAAATTTTCTGTTGATGATGCTTCCAAGAGAAAGCCAAAATATTATTGCCTCATCTGCGGGGAAGATCATTACACCAAGGATTTTCCCAAATGTTCTGAGGTTAATCACTTGTTGAAAGGGACTCTGGTTGTCTTAAATAACCTTTTCCATCTTAGCAGATGCATTTGGTAGACCAACCAAAATCCTCTTCCTCTTTTGGTTCCCAGGTTTCCATGATGCAAAGTTCATCACCTATTTCAATTGCTACTCCAAAAAAGGACTATCAAACCATGCATAAGCAGATGGTGGAAAAAGAAGTCACTGATATCCCTGCTACTTTTAATTCATCTATTTCTAGTCCACTCAATGTTGAGTGCCCTAACAGTGAGTCTGTAATCCGACCACCCCCGAAGGGTGTTGTTCAGAAATCATCTTATAATCCAAATGTTAGAGCCGCACAACACTACAATATTGTTAAGGATTTAGCTCAAGCACCTTTGGCAATGTATGCCTTGGAGGTTCTCCAATCCTATCCAATGTAGTGGAAGTCACTGTTGTCTGCTATAGGTGCTATTAATCCTTCTGATTCAAGTCTGATTACTTTTTTTCTTGAAAGCTACATGCCTCGTCTTCCTCATCAGATTTATTTTCTGATACAAGTTCTTATTAAAGGAAATATAGTCCATTGGATTGTTATTGATGAAGGTGCTTCTACCTGCATCATGTATGTTTCGTGTTGGAAGGCCATTGGCTCTCCTTCTCTTAACCAGTCCCCAAACACCTTGGAAGCCTTTGATGGCAGAGGCTCACGTCCATACAGTATTGTCACAAACTTGCTGATTACAATGGAAGGATATACCATTGAATTAGAAGTTCATGAGAATACCTATGTTTTGTGTGGTTTCTTCCTTGTTTTGTTTTCCTTGCGGAGGAAAAATTATCACCGTCAATCAAATGTCTTTCTTTTCTTCTTGTTCACCGAAAGACAATGTCCCTTACATGGGAAATACTTCCTTATGAGAGTGTGGTGGTAGGTCTTTTCAATGACTCTGCTTCAATGGGTACTTTTACTCTCCCACCTTTGCATATTAATTTAATCAATATGATCTCAGTTTCTAAAAATCCTTGGATTATCCCTACCCGAGATCAAATTGATTCATTTGGCGATTCTACACATTTAAGTCCATTGGAGAAAAATTATCAAGAAATTGTCTTAGCTTTGATGGACGCTTCATAAAGCCATATTGTTTTCAGTATGAACCTGGACACTCATGTACCATCTCCTTGGATTTCTTCTTTGGATTATTCAGATCCTTTGAATGAGAAATTACCCACTGATGAGAGTATTGTTGAGGTCATGTCTCTGGACGAAACTCCATGGAACGGTATCCATCATCGTACTTCATTTCTTCCTAGCCTTAATGCGATGCCTTCATGTCTTGAGGCATTTGTTTCTAATTTTCCCATGCCTCCACTTCAAACACCTGTCCTGGTGCATGAAGTCTTGTTAGAGGGTAATGTGGGGAACATTAATGCTACTATGCCTCTTGACATTTTCATTAAACCCAGGATTGTAGAGAACATTCATATTGGGGTTTCCTGTTCTCCAAATGAGATCGGGGTTTACACTCAACTTTTTAAAGAATTTTGAGACGTCTTTGCATGTTCATATGAGGAAATGCTTGGTATTAATCCAAAAATAGCGGTGCATGATATTTTGACTTATCCTCATGCGAAGCCTGTTCACCAACAGCTTCACCCTGTGCACCCTCAAAAGGATACTGTTATCAAAGAAGAAGTGGAGAAGCTTTTAAAAGTAGGTTTTATTTATCCTATCCCATTAATAGATTGGGTGTCTAACATTGTCCCTGTTTCCAAAAAGTAGGGCATTATCCATGTTTGTGTTTTTTACCATGATATCAATAGAACGTGTCCAAAGGACAATTATCCCACACCATTTATCGATTAGATCATCAATGAATGTGTCGGGGGTGATATTTTCTCGTTCATGGATGATTTTTCTCGCTACAGCCAGACCAACATAAAACGACATTTTTTTGTCCCTTGGGCACTTTTTCTTATAAAAGGCTTTGTTTCGGTTTAAAGAATGTTGGCCCTACCTTCCAATAAGCAATGTCTTATGAATTTCACAACATTCAACAAATTGTTTAGCCTTACCTTAACAACTTACCAACTTATTCTGCAAAGTGTCATGACCATCTAGATCACATAAGATCCATCTTTTTACGATGTTGGAATTATAACATCTATCTCAATCCACACAAGTGTGTGTTTTTTTTTGAGTTTGGCCGACTCTTTGGTTTTGTGGTGTCTCGTGAAGGTATCTAAATTGATCCTTTGAAATTTGAGGCCATTGTCAACTTACCCACCCCTGCCTCATTTCTGCAATTGCAGAGCCTGCAAGAAAATGCTAACTCTCTCCATTGATTCATCCATAATTACACCGAACTCACCAAGGGTTTTACTCACTTACTTAAGAAGGGGATCCCTTTCATTTGGGATGAAGTTTATGAGAAATCCTTTGATGCTTTGAAATACATGCTTATCAGTGCTCCTTTACAGCATCCCCTCGATTATCGACGCGATTAGTTCCTATACTTGGCTGCAACTGATACTACTATTGCTATGGTATTAGTTCAGGATGATGACGATGGTAACGAGCACGTGGTTTATTATTTAAGCCGAAATATTCTTCATACTGAGTCTTGATATGCCCATGTCGAGAAACATACCTTGGCAATAGTCCATGTTGTCCAATGATTTCAACACTATATCCTTTTATAGGAAACCACAGTGATTTTTGATTGCAACCCCATGATCTATATACTGACTTGTTAATTACTAGAGGGAAAAAACTCCAAATGGATTGTTATCTTGCAAGAGTTTTATTTGGAGTTTATTATCGCCAAATCAAAGAAATCGCTCGCTTTTGCTGAGTTGATCTGTGCCCTTCCATCTGCAAGCACTTCGACTTATTTTACTGAGAAGGTTCTCGATGAAACTCTGTTTCTAATCATCACTCTTGACCCATGCTATGGAGATATTATCATTTATCTTCAAACCCAAACCTTCTGATTTGAGTTGTCTTGATCCGATCGATGCTACATCTAACATCAATCCCAAACTTAGTGGATCCTTGATGATACATTGTACCGGGTCAGTGTGGACTCTGTTCTTCACATGTGTCTCACCCTAGAAGAGGCTGAACAAGTCTTAAATGATTTCCACTCTAGTTCCTGTGGTGGTTATATGTCAGGATATACGAATACTCAAGAAATCCTCCGTGTCAATTATTTATGTCCTTATATCATCAAATATTGCATTCTAGATGTTTGAAAATGCCATGAATGCCACATTTTCAATGGCAGGCAGTGTGCCCCACCCACACCCTTACACCTAGTAGTTACCATTGTCCCATGCACTAAATGGGGCATTAATTTCATGACATGTAACCCTCGCTCGACTTGGGGCCATGGTTACATAATCATTGTCGTTGACTATTTTACTAAATGGGCCGACGTGATGCCTACATGCAATGTTGATGGTATTACTATTGTTCAGTTCCTTTTTAACCATGTCATAGCACATTTTGGTGTTCCTCAAGCAATTGCGACTGACCATGGATCACATTTTTGTCAGCACATGATGGCAGAGTTGACTGATCAGTTGGGATTTCATCATGATAGCTCAACTCCTTATTATCGACAGTCCAATGACTAAGTTGCAGAAGTTAATAAAGTTTTGACTAATATGCTTCAACGTACCATGGGGAAGCATAAGAAGGATTGGCATTTAATTCTATTCTCAGCTTTGTGGGCTTACAGAACTTCTGCTAAGATGGCCACTAGATTCACTCCATTCCAGTTGGTGTATGGTTTAGAGGAAACTCTTCCAATCGAATGAAAAATCCCTTCTCTCAAAATAGCTATCGAACTTCTTCCAGATACCTCACCTGAAGAGGAATGGCTAGTTTATCTTAAGAGGCTTGATGAGCCTCATTGCATTGCTACGATGGTAATTGAAGATCAAAACAAACATGTCAAAGCTCACTTTGACCAAACCGTATCTCCCCACACTTTTGCTGAAGATGACTTGGTCATTCTTTACGATCAATCCAATGACAAATTGGGAGCAAGAAAGTTCGAACCGATGTGGCATGGGCCTTACATCATTAAGTGTGTCTTACAAAAAGGTGCCTACAAGCTATGTGATTATGTGGGAAATGCATTGTCAAAGCCCTGCAATGGGTTTTATCTGAAGAAGTATTATGCGTAAATTCATGTAATAAATTTTATACATTAGTGTGGGTTTTTGAGTTTTGGTGTGTTTGTTTGCTTTGCAAACATGTGTTTTTCTGCTTACCTTGTGTTCCACTAGGTTTGCAGATGTCGTCAAGCCATTATGTTGGTTTTGTTGATGGTGCTTGTCGTAGCACATGGAACCTGTCTTTCGCAGCATGGGTACTTTACGACCCTAATGGGGAGCTGATTAACTTACAAGGTATATGCCTTGGTTGAACAACAAATAATATTATTGAATACAGTGTAGTTATTAAACTCTTGTTAGAAGTTGTTGCTCTTGGTATTAGGGATTTAGTTGTCAAGTTGGATTCACAACTCGTTGTGTTATAGTTAAATAATCATTACCGAGTGAGAAATCCACAAATATTGTGTATGTATCTAAGTGTTAGATGACTAGAAAGAAATTTTTATTTCATCACGTATCAACATATTCCACATAATTTAAATACATTAAAAAATGCATTAGCATATTTTGTTCTTGATAGGCATTTGTTTCATTTATAAAATTGATCATATTATGGAGACATAAGTAAAAAATAAAACATGCATATATATATATATATATATATATATATATATATATATATATATATATCGCGTATGTTAGAGTGTTTACATCTGGATATCAAAAAATAGAGTGTTCTGAGACACTTTGCTTTCAAAGCTTACAAAATGTGTAAAAGAGCTAGAAAGGCTATCAGCCTACATGGTGCTCATGATAGCACGAGACCGCTATGATCACTCAGCCTCACAACTGACACAGTCTCGCAGACACTCCCATTATGTGTCTCTGCCAACACAGTGGAACATCATCAATAGTGGCATCCTCTGGGACTCCTCGAGTTACTGCCTCTAGGTTATGCTCCATCTTAGCTAAGGGGTCTTACCCTTCTTAATAGTCTACACCCACTATCTGATGATCAACTCGCCGCCCTATTGGCGACATGCCTGGTGGTCTCTCTGGTCCCACATCTACAGATTTATCACAAGTTGAGTCTCAGTTTACACTTTTACAAAAAATCATAAAACTTGGAAAAAATCCAAAAAAAAAGTTTTACTTGCATCAATCCACTGTTCTCCTAGTGGTAGAGGTAAATTTGGATCCCATGTTGGTTTGTGTTATACTCCTTCCATGACTAGCCCACATAGTTAACCGAGGGGTTAGAAGGGGGGGGGAGCCCCCCCTTTGTTGCACCGATTGCGTAGAAGGGGGGGTCACAGGGGGTTTGAGGGGTGCAGATTGAAAGGAACATTATGAAAAATCAACCTGGTAGTCCTGGTTTTGGGATCCAGGGGAAAATCTTTGTGTATATGTGTTTTATGTATTATCCTCTCTCATTGTTTATTTTCTGTGTTTTAGAATTCATATGTAGGTAATTTATCTATGGGGTTAAAACCTACATTTGGTATCAGAGTTGTTTTGGCTTCAAGGGGACACCTTTGTTGCTGAGGGGTTTTGCTCGGGCCTATGATAAACCTTTTTCAGTGGGAGATCTGCGGGATCGATTTTGGTGGTGAAAGAAGATGGCGAGCAATGGAAAGATAGAGATCGAGAAATTTAATTGTCAGAGTTTTGAATTGTGGAAACTTAAGATGGGGGATCTGTTGGTGGATAAAGATCAGTGGATTGTGGTAGATCCAGGTACTAAACCAATGGGAGTGTCTGATGAAGAATGGAAGAAGTTGTATCGAAAGGTAAAGAGCACAATATGATTGTGTGTCTCAGATTCAGTATTGCTAAATGTATAAGGGGAAGTTATAACGAAGGCTTTGTGGGACAAGTTAGGGAATTTGTACCAATCTAAGTCTTTGGTGAGTAAATTGTTCCTATTGAAAAAGTTGTATAACCTGAGGATAAAAGATGGAGACTCGGTGACAGAGCATCTGAACGCATTTCATACTATGGTAAGTGAGTTATTATTTGTTGATATTAAAATTTCAGATGAAGATAAGTACATCAGTTTGTTATTTTCTCTACCAAATTCGTGGGATAGTTTGGTTATTGCAATAGGTAGTAATACAACTTCCCTGTAGTTTGATGAAATAGTCTCATCCTTGCTGATGGAGGAGATGAGACAGAAAAATATGGAGAGCCAGAATGGTGATGCCTTGTATGTATGAGGATGGTCCCAGAATAGAAACAAAAATAAGTCATCGAGTGGGAGATCTAAATCTAGAGGGAGATTTAAATCTCCAGGAAAACTTGTAAAGGTGGTGTGCTGAAAATGTGAAAAGGAAGGGCACTACAAAAGGGATTGTAAATCTAAAGCTCCTGATAAAGGAAAGGGATCTGATGATGCTCCTTTTGCAGAGGTGAAAACCACCTCAGATGAAGGTGGGGATGTGCACTTGGCTTCTTCAAATACACATACAGATCACGAGGCATGGTTGATTGACTTAGGCGCATCCTTCCACTTCACTCCCCATAGAGAGTGGTTCTACGAGTTTGCGAAATACAATGGTGGTGATGCCTTCTTGGGGGATGATAGGAAGGCTAGAATCGTTGGTCATGGAAAAGTAAAGTTGAAGTTGCAAGGTGCAATGGTTAGAACACTTTTGGGTGTTCTACATATTCCTGCGTTGGCCAGAAATTTGATTTCTGTAAGCAAGCTAGATGATGCAAATGTAAAAAATAGTGTTCGAGAAGTATACTTGAAAAATGTTTCGGGGAGAACTGGTATTGATGGAGGGAGTTCGAATTGGAACTCTGTACAAGCTGCAAGTAGCACTATTGTTGATGGGTGCAATAGTTCTGTGGTTCCTGAAAGTGGAGTAGAAAATCTAGTGGTCTTTAGAGAGAAGACCATGTTGTGGCATCAAAGGCCTGGACATATTCGAGAGAAGGGCCTTCGAATACTTCATGGTAAAGGTATGGTAGAAGTTATGAGTAATAGCTCTCTGGATTTTGATTTTTGTGAAAATTGTGTATATGGGAATCAAAATCGGGTGAGTTTCCCCTCTGGTGGTAAGAGGGCGAAATAGATATTAGAGGTTGTGCACAATGATGTGTTTGGACATGTGATGGTTTCATCATTGGGTAATTCTATGTGCTATGTATCATTTATAGATGACTTCTCAAGGAATACATGGATATATTTCCTTAAGAACAAATCTAAAGTCTTTGACAAGTTTAAAGAATTTAAGGCTCTAGTGGAAAACCAGGAAGAGAAGAGGATAAAGGTGTTGAGGACAGATAAAGGTGGAGAGTTTTGCAGTAAGGAATTTGAAGAATTCTGTAAGAAGTGTGGTATATCACGACGGAAGACTACTCCATACACACCTGAGTGAAATGGAGTTGCAGAAAGGATGAAAAAGACGTTGATGGAAAGGGAAAGAAGCATGCTCAATAGGGCAGAAGCAGTGGAGACAACATGTTACCTGGTCAACAAATCACCTTCATCAGCGTTGGAGGATAAGACTCCACAAGAGGTATGGACTGGTAACAAACCTTCTCTTTCACATCTGAGGGTATTTGGATGAAATGCATATGTACATGTTCCAAAGGAGAAATGAACCAAGTTGGATAGTAAATCTGAAAAGTGAATCTTTATTACGTATAAGGATGGTTTAAAGGGTTATAAGTTGTGGAACCTAGTAACAAGGAAGGTTGTGTACAACCGAGATGTGGTGTTTAGAGAGGTAAAAGATGTTATTAAACATGAAGTCCAACCAAAGGAACCTGAGAAGATAGAGTTTGTGCTTAAGGAGGAAGAATAAGACTCTACAACAGAGGAGGAATCAGAAGATGAAGAGCCACAAACTCTGGGTGTGAGAAGATCAGTTCGAGAAATAAGGTAGCCAGAAAGGTATAGTCCATCTTATTTCTATTCAAATTTTACTTTATCTATTACTGACAATGATCCTAGAACCGTGAAGGAAGAAATAGATTTAGAGGATGGCAAAATCTGGAAAGAGGCCATGGTTGATGAAATGGCATCTTTGCACAAATATGAGGCTTGGGATCTGGTGGAGTTGCTGGCTGGAAGGAAACCCATTGGCAGCAAATGGGTGTTCAAGAAGAAGACAAATGTAGAAGGAAAGGTAGATAAATACAAAGCTCGGTTGGTAGCAAAAGGTTATTCCCAGGTGTCGAGAATTGATTTTGGTCATATTTTTTCTCCTGTTGCCAAGGTAACTTCTATTAGATTACTTTTATTTGTTGTTGCTTCTTTTGATTTTGAGGTAGAATAGATGGATGTAAAGACAACATTTCTTCATGGGGATATGGAAGAGGAGATCTAAATGAAGCAACCTGAAGGCTTTGCGGTGAATGGTAAGAAAGAACTGGTATGAAAATTAAAGAAGTCTTTGTATGGGTTAAAACAGTCACCAAGGATGTGGTATCATAAATTTGATACATTTATATGGGGACTTGGCTTCACCAAAAGCAAAGTAGATCACTATGTGTATTTTAAATTAATTGGTGAACGTGTTATTTATCTAGTATTGTATGTGGATGATATGTTGCTAGTTGGAAATGACAAAGAAATTATCCAAGATTTGAAGACCCAATTGTCCTCCAAATTCGACATGAAATATCTTGGTGCTGCAAACTATATTTTGGGCATGGAAATTAAAAGAGATCGGCAAAGAGGAAGCTTTGGTTAAACTAGAGGAAGTATGTTGAGACAATATTTCAGAGGTTTAATATGCAGGATAGTAAACTAGTGAAGGTTCCTATTCCTGTAGGTGTAAAGTTATCTGCTGAACAGTGTCCCAAAACACAAGAAGAGGAAGAGGACATGTCCCATGTTCCATATGAAAGTGTAGTCGGTAGCCTAATGTATGCGATGGTCTGTACTAGACCAGACATTGCACATGCAGTGGGTGTATTAAGTAGGTTTATGTCAAAACCAGGGAAGGAGAACTAGACAACAGTGAAGCGGGTTTTTAGGTATTTGCGTGGCACTAGTGATTATGGTTTGTGCTACCAAGGAAGACCAGGATTAGACAAAGTGTTGGATATTCATGGCTTTGTTGATGCAGATTGGGTTAGAGATCCGGTTCAGAGAAGATCTACAAGTGGGTATGTGTTTAACCTATTTGGACGTGCAGTGAGTTGGATGAGTATGAAACAATCTGTAGAGGCACTATCAACTACAGAGGCCGAATACATGGCAGCCACTCATGCAAGCAAGGAAGCAGTTTGGTTGCAGAGATTGTGTTCAAGTATGGAGTTAGTACAGGGAGCTATAAGGATAGACCGTGACAACCAAAGTGCAATTTTCTTGGCAAAGAACCCTACATATCATTCAAAGACAAAGCACATTGATGTTCAGTATCACTTTGTGAGGGATATGATAGAAGACAGAAATGTGATGCTGGTAAAGGTGGACACTTTAAAGAATACTGTAGATGGATTGACAAAATTTGTGAGCTCTGAGAATTTATATTGGTGTAGAGAAACAATGGGTGTTGCAGGGCTGGATAAATGACTAAGCTATCTTGTGGCCCCCTTATGGAAAGAAAACAACAAATGGGGGAATGTTGGGTTGTGTTATATTCTTTCCGCGACTAGCCCACATAGTTAACTGGGAGGTTTAGAGGGGGGGGTTCACAGGGGGTTTGAGGGGTGTAGGTAACCCCACTATATGGAGTTTGGGGCAGTGCCCTGGAAAATTTTGTTTTTGGACACTATATTAGGTTGGGTGGACCTACCTATGGTTTTGTGCATGATTTTTCACACATGGTTTTGGATGCGATGGTTTTCGGTCCATGGTTTTGGACGCGATGGTTTCCAGTCCATGGTATTGGATGCTTCGGCATGTATAAATATGTATTGTAACATTGAAAGGAACATAATGAAAAATCAAGCTGGTAGTCCCAGTTTTGGGATCCAGGGGAAAATCTTTGTGTATATATGTTTTATGTGTTATTCTCTTGCATTGTTTATTTTCGGTGTTTTATAATTCGTATGTAGGTAATTTCTATACGGGGTTAAAACCTACATCTCACCTGAAATCCATGCCAACATAAGCATAGTCGTCTACCACGAGTATTTGGCACTCTAGCCAAATAAAGAATTATGATGGGTAATTCATATGTTGACCCATTCCTCCTCGAGGCATGAGTTGATCCATCTCACGAGTCTCAGATCTCGAGGGGAAGGATCTGGTACCTTTGCCCACTGATACCTAAAGAAGGGAACTCGCTCTAAAAATAAGGTCACCAATATTGAACCGAACTTGAATTGCTTTAGGTGTCCATGCTTCCCATTGGTCAGTTTCTGTTTCATATTTTCCAAAAGGCCTCCACACAAGTTAAATATGGAAAGGGTCGAACATGCAATAGCATACTGTAACTGGGATTTTGAAGCCTCATGCAAGGCTTGTGTGCCAGATACACACACCATAGTGAACAAGATCATTCTCAAGAAGAGGTTGTTGGTGATTGTTGTTATCTTTACCTTCCCTCCACTGGTCATTTCAGCACCGAGACAATACCTCTTGACTAGAGTCCTTATATTTTCACCTCCTTGGCAAGACCTAAAGAGTTGGATCGCTTCCCCTCGTTGGGACAATCCCTTGATGAATTAGATGTCCATCTCCTCAAGTAATATTTCATGGCCTTTTATGATGAACATATCTCGATCTACATCCTAGAGACTAACGAAATAGGGAAACAATTCCATCTAAGCCCTTAACCCTATAGTCCTAAAGAACTTTAGTAGCCCATAATTCCTTAGAGCGTTTATGCATTGAGGATTCTGAGCTGCTTGGTGGTCTTTAGCCTCATGGCCTCTTTCGTTCCATTCCAAGACCATGATCTCCTGCAAAACATCATTTAACACCAATTAATGCTTTTTTCATAGAGTAAAATCATAAATTTTTTCTTCAAAAGAGGGTTTCCTTTCCAAAAAATCTACCTCGCCGCCATTGCGCTTGTTTTTACAAACATAGCAATGTCATTGCGTGAGCCTTTGGGATCGAGCGTGATCATCACGGGTCCAATGACCATACCCATGATGGTTGTTGGTGTTCTAAAAATAAAAAATTATCCCTTATAACATAAAAATTATCATTTAAAATGCATAAAAAAGTGATAAAATGCAAGAGCATGGATGGGCCTCTTACCTGTTGTAGACAGTTCGCAAAATGGCACTCTAGATCTCCTCTAATGACCACTTGAAAATCGAGAGAACTAGGGCACAAATGCACTTTTAGAGCTTACTATGGTAAAATGGTAAAAAAATAAAATTACTTTTGGCTATTTATAAGTTTTGCAAGTAATTTTTGTCAATATTTTCATAATATTTTAATATTTTCTCTCGATATCAGTGATGGGTAGATTTATTGTACAGGTATAGGTAAATTCAAGTGAATAGTGATCATTATTGACTGATTCTTGTGAGTTTTATTTTATCTCTTTCTCGAACTCATTAAATAAATGAAAAAACAACCCCCCTGGAGTCATATTTGAGCTATTTCCTGACTCTCGAAAACTAAAAAGATTTCCAAGTACTTGTCATTTTCAACTCGTTAAAGTAAATGAATCAACATCACCTCAGTATATGTTTACCCATTTTTCGAGCTGATATTGACTATTTATGAAAAAGGCACACCTTGATTGAAATGGTCAAGAGGTTCTCTCAGATATTGTTTTCTACCTTTTTGGATCCGAGAGACAAATTATGAAAAGGGACATAATGGAGTTTCCTTTTCCATCTCTTTTTCAAACACTCTAAATATGAAAAATATACCTAGTTATTCTTACATTAGATTCGTTAAAACTTTACGATGAAAGGCTCGTCACCATGATGAGACCGAGATTCTCTTTCTTAGGGCTCGTAAAACTTAGTAGGATGGATTCATTCGAGGAATGAACTTACATGACAAGCATGTTATCCCCTTCAATCTTGTGATAATTGGGGTACTTGCTAGAAATAGCGAGGGAAAAATGAAGATGAAACATTATTTGTAGAGGCAGCATGTCGCTCTTGAACATGACACTCTTCTGCTCTCGTGTCGGGTTTGGGATGTCCTCTATCAATCACTTGTCCTCCTGGGTTTGGATGATCCATTTTTCCTCTCATTTGACTATCCCATTTTGTCATCATGACCATTAGTCCTATGTTAAGTTAGATTCTTCCACACTCCAGAGTTGTATGTTCAAGAGAAGTTCAATTTGTAGGTATTTACATACACACTATTTGAGTCATTGTTAAAGTCTTGAAAATTATTCCACTTTATTCCTTGTTTTGTGTCGATGATGGTGGGTTCATCATTTCACTCCTTCGACGGGTCGCTTCCTATTGACTTCATCTCATTATACATGAATATGACTTAGAAACTCTCTTTTAGTACCTTAGAGCTGGCATGCCCTAATGGCCAGTTCTTCGCATCCGACGACAAGTCTTCATGATTGGCTTTCGATCGGGTGATTCCACGAGTGTTTGACCTCAGCTTCATTATCACATTCATGGATTGTACTTTTTTAACTTAAGATCCATTGTCATTATTGGTGGTTTCCCTCGTACCTCTAAACAGTCCACATCATTGGCCGGTAATCAGGTTGTTTTCTAGCATGTTCGACTTCAACACATTTATTTTCATGTTAGGATTCATACATTGATCGGGTCGAAATGGAGCACAAGACCCTAAGTTTTATCTGTTATGACTCAGGCTCCATGGAGTTATATGAAATTCATGATTGTACACATGTATTTACTATAAGGATGGTTGTGACCATACTGTGAGACTTTATATTTATGATGATCCTTGTTATTTGGATGGTTGCGCCCATACCATGGATTTTTCATATAGTCTTCATCATCCACATGTCTATGTCCATGTCGTGGATTCATGTCTTGATATTAGATATGTATATGTATGTGCATCCTTGATTTGAAGTTCTCCTGATAGTGTGTGTCCTCATCCTTGCAAGAGCTTGTAAAGCATCTTAGCCATCACTCCTCATTCTACCTCCATGCTTTAGGGGGCATCTGTTACACAGTATTTTGTCATGCATCCTAAACATCCTTGTGACATACCCCGAAGTGCCCAAAACATGACCATTATCCACTATACTCATCCATGTATCCATCTTAGATCCCTCCTCAATAACTTCTTTCAAAAATGCCTTGAGCTTTCCTTGAAGAAATAGCTCTTAAAAACCTAAAATGACGATCATCTCTCTTATGAGGCTTAAAACAACGATGGTCACATGTTGCACTGTACTTATCCAATGATGGCATCACTCTGTTCCCTTGGATACCCATGATTATCCCAAAAATGTAATTTTCCCAAAGAAGATGAGAAGCTTCGTGATCTAGAAGCTTCCATAATGGCGAGTTGGAGGTTGTTTTGCATAGATGAGGTCAAATCCTCTCAACTTGGCCTCTTTGTCTTATCCCTATGAGCTACCACCTTCAGACCATGGCCTAATCTTATCTTTGGAGTGGTCCTAACTCCCTTTCCTAGCCTATAAATTCATCTTCTCCCATTCCCAAATGGTTGGTCTATGTCTATTTGCACCCTTATACTAAGCTTGTGCCTAGAGGCTATTCATTGGAATTGGAGGAGTGCTTGGAGATTTCTTGGCTTGGACTTGGATTACCACTCAAGGAGAGCCTTTCAACATCAAGGCTTTGGTTGTAAGCTTCCCTTTATTTCTTAATAACATACAACTATTGGTTCATCTTCCCAAAATATATATGTTCATGTATTATGTAGATTGACATTCCTTGATCAATTAAGTAGGTTGTTACTAGATTTGCTATTGGTTTTGGCATGATTTGTTTTCTCTTGATCACTTGTGTGGGTACATAAACACTGAGAGAAGCAAGAACAAGTCTATGACACAAGCGGTTTGAGGCCCTCAACAAAGGAAATCAGAATAGCATCAGAACGAGGTAGGTCATCTCTTTCTTTCTTATTTTAAATTATAACCTAGGAAGATGTCTAGTTGATTACCACTTCAGTTGCTAGACCCACTCATTGGGCTACAGGGATCGTGTCTATCCACAAACAGGATTAACCTTGTCAACAAGCTCCATCCAGAGCAGTGTCATAAGGACAAGAGCATCTGAGCATGAACCAAGTGAAACAGTTGTTCGACCAACAAAGGCGCCATAGGGAGATGATCCATTGAATTTTATAAGTGAGATATGGTTCTTCTAGGTGTGGTAGAATGTCATGGCCTTATTTTTCTCATTTTTTTTATTTTAAATTGTAAAAGTGATGATGTGTCTTCCATAACTTGTTGAAGCAACAATTATACTTGGCCTTATTTTGTGTTTCATTTTAAACTGTGGAAGTGAGGATGTGTTTTCCATCACTTGTAGAAGCAACAATAGTGTTTGGCCTTGTTTGTGTAAATCATGTGTTGCAGTGATGATGTGTTTTCCATCACTTGTTGAAGCAACAATGATGTTTGGCTTTGTCTTGATAGCTGGAGTATTGTTTCCATTTTTATGTAAACATGACCATAGAGTATGTGTTATAAACTCGTGGCAAGTATGGGACGCTTGGCTCATTTTGGTGATAGAGATAAACATGTAGTTTGCAAGATATTGTACTACAATTTTACAGGGGATGCAAGTATCGTCTCATCACTTATGGCTATGAAGGACAAAGGTGTAGGAGAAGAAAAGATGACCTGTTAGGACATGTACGGTGCATACAGAGTACATAATAGTTGTAGATTAATTAATTCTTTTGGAGAACCAAAATATTCTCTTAGAGGGGAGGATTGATCCAGGTGGATCTTCAATAAAGTACGAGTGGCATGGTAGAAAGGCTCAAAACTCAAAGTGGTAAATTCTGGATGAACTCAGCATCAAATCAAACTGCTCTTCACCTTGATTCCAACTGTGCAAATGACACTCAAATACGACTCCATGTGACAATGTTAGAGCAAGTCAATGTTTGTGTTTGACTTGTCCAGGTGGCAAGAAGAAGATGACATGGCAAAGATTCAATGAATGAGGGCACACCACGTGGCAAGTCCACTGAGCTCTACATATCACTTATCAGTGAAAGGGATGAGTGCTTAAGGTAGAGTCGGCCCCTTGCATTCCCAACTGTGATTGCAATATCACATATCATAAGATGGAGGAAGAATAAAAATGCAAATTGGCCTAGATAGGACTTTGTTGTGATGCGATATAGCATATCACAATCACAGATCATAGGGGGTTTTAAATAAGCCTTAGTAGGACTCTGTTGTGATGTGATATCACATATCCTAACCATAGATCGAAAGAGGTTTTGGATCGGCCCCAATAGGACTTTGTTGTGATGTGATACATATTGCAAATCGCAATCGCATAAAAGGGATTTTGTTTGTGAAGCGTCTGGCTGTAATTGATGATTATGATTTGTGATAGGATTGCCTGGACACAATATTTATAAACTATATTCAATAAACCCAATGGTTCTATGTTATTTAGGCTTGGGTTTGTCCATCGATGGAAGCCACTGATTGTGAGTCGCGATGGATTGTCAGATGTGAAATTTCATATGTTGTGTTTTATAATCCGTCAAGTCTGCCATGTCACAGAGCACTGAAGAATGGATTGGTCTATACACCGTTGGTTCCCCCTATTGCGACTGTGATGGGGACTGCCAGATGGGATATGTTATATGTCGTATTTTATAATTCTGACGGATCTGTGTATTGCAGAGTGTTGTTGTTTGGACTTGGTCCATCCGCTGATATGAAAAACACTGATTCGTTGCTAAAGGCATCAGGTTCAAAGAAATGCTGATTCTTTGTATTATCTGACATTTTAAGGTTTGAAACAGATAGTCTATTTTTACCATTCTATATAGTTTTCCCTATTTGAAAAGGTTTGTTGTTGTGCCTTATTCTGGCCTAAGAACCTCTATTGGAAAAATCCATTTTGCTTAACTTGGTCTATGGTTAGAACTACCCAGGTTTTGAGGGATTTTGCCACCATCTTATGTAAAGGACCATTCAAGTTAGAGGAAAAGGGGAGAGTAGAGAGAAACACATGTTTGTAGAGTATGACAGTGGCACCTTCTCCTCATAGGTGGTCGAAACCATTCCTTAGCAATTAAAGAGGTTCAGAGAAGGTTTCAGAAGACACGATTATCCAAATCAGGTGTTTGGATAGGAATTTTTGCACTATTTTTTGCCAGGAAGTTAGTGGTCTTTTGCTTTTATAGGTTTGGGCTCTCCATTTTCCAGCTATATTCCATATTGGAGGTATAAAGACGTTTATGTATAAATCTACTTTTACTTCTCCCTTTTCATGCCACTTAGTAAAAGAAGGCCTCCCCACTATTAAGCAAGGCCCAGAGACATAGTCCAAATTGGACGAACTCCATAATCAAATATATGTGCCATGATATTTTGAGACAATGCCTCTTTGTCTTCACTTTTCATGGTTATGTTTTTATGGTTTTTCTTAGCATTGTAACTCATGTCAAATGTGATGCATCTATAAGAAAAAAAAGTCTTGGATCAACAAGGAGATAAATGGTTCAAGGTAATGCCTCTTGACTTAGCAAATTATAAAGATTTATTTAAACCCAAATACAAAGACAAAGGGTATGGAGCCATTGTACGTAGAGAATACTTGCTTGATCCCTAGAACAAGCTCTTGAACGCAATCAAGAGATACTTTACCAATGAGGGCATATTTGGGAGGATCTATCAATATCATTTTATGATTTTGATGCACTTCCCAAGAAATATTCATTTTAATTTTCCCTTTTGTTTGTTTGTAAGCCTTAGAAAGATGGTAGACAAAGTGCAAGGAAAACAAAGCCAAGTGGAACCTATTATTTTCCACTTCTCTTTGACTAATTTGTTGGTGCTCGAGGAACTAAATAGGAGAAATCAATCATGGCAGTCATTTATAGATTCTTCAAAGTTGGAAACTAACTTACCAACTATTTCTTTGAGTAGGAACGATACACCATCATTAGTGGCAAAATATATACAATTACCAGTTGAAAATTTAGTCAAAACACCCCTAGTTTCAGTTCAGTCATGAGAAAATCATAAAGGAAAAACATGGCATTTTTCTCCTGAAGTAGTGAAGGTTCCCAAAAGTACCCTCACTCGATCTACTGTAGAGAAAATTCCCTTGGAAAACACACTTGAGCAGTGTTTTGAACCTTTAGAGATTATACCAGAGGACATTGTTCCAAGTGATAAAGACAAGGAGATTTTCAGATTGCAAGAATAGTTAAAGAAAGCACACTTGTTCATTACCCAATTGTAGTGTGATAACGCGTAATTGAAGAAGGCTTCTCTATAAAGGACAACTAAGGGTAAGGAAGAAGAACCAGTGAAAAATGACACACCATCTGTCACTAAGTCTAAAGGAAAGGAGAAGATAGTGAGAGAGGAAATTCAAGAAGCAAAAGCTCCATCAACTAGAGTAATTAGGTCTTCAGCTAGAAAATTGCAGATACAGGAAGAGTAGTATAAGAAGAGAAGAAAAAAGAGATATATGAGGGGCAACTTAATTTTAATAGGTTGAGGATGAAATTGAAAAAATACCACAGTGAAATTGTTGAACTTAAGGAGTAGGATAAAAAGTTTAGGAAAAAGATGTATGACCTTTTGAATATGTGTGAACCAATAATGGAAAATGGCAAGTATATGCTGAAAAGGAATCTTCCTTTGCACATGAAAATAAAACACATCTGCAAGAAGAAAATTACCATTAGGAACAAGTTGAGGGTTTCCAAGCAGTAGTTGAAGTAGATATAGGAGAAGGATAGAGGTAAGTTGGATTTGTTGTCTGAAGCAGCCGAAGTTTGAATGGTAGAACAGGTAAATCAAAGCAATTTTGGCCTCTTTATTTTTTGTCCAATAATTATTGTTGAATAAGGTTATATAAGGGGGTCATGTACTATTTGAATCTTTCTTGAGATTTAAATAAACTAGACTCAAGAAACTTTGTTAAAAGAGCAACTCAAAAAGTAGTTTTGTATTTTGGCCAAGCATTAGGGTTAGGGTTTTGATTGAAATAAGGAATTTTGTCATTTTTTTTGTGAGTGAAGGTTTGAAAAGGGGTATTAGCAATGTTAACATCATCATAAGGCTGTACATATTTTTTAGAGACATCATTGCTGGTCAAAACCCATGGAGGACAAGTTTCGCTGCACTTTCACAAGCGTTACGCTTTTGTTGTAGGTGAAATTTTGAAAGTTGGAAGATTTGTATGTTGAAATAAGGTGTCTAGAGGGGAAGTTGATGATTCCAAAACCATTTCACACTTGTACCAGTCATCAAGAAAATCAAGGAGTGACTAGAGCTACATCAACCATTGATTCATTGCGCTTTTGCTGTAGGTTGAATTTTTAAAGTTGGAAGCTTTGTATGATGAAATAAGGTGTCTAGAGGGGAATTTGATGATTTCCAAACCATTTCAAACGTGCAATAGTCATCAAGAAAATTAGGAAGTGACTAGAGCTACATCAACCATCAATTCATTGCACTTCTATGAGGCGTTTTTACTAAACTAGGAGCTGTTGTGTCGCGTCAGCGTTGCGCTTCCACACAGCCAGCCTTTGGACTGAGAATTTTATTTATAAAAGATATATAATTTATTTTTATGATCTTGTTTAGTATTATGGGACATATAAAGAACTTGGAGCTCAATTTAGACCTTGAATTTGATGTATTTTTTTTATAGAAAGCCTTAGTCAAAAAGTTCATAGTTTTCAGAAAAAGAGTTCTATATTAACTACATTAGGTGAAACATAAATCCTATTAGGGACTTTGGTTCCTAGATATGGGAAATAATTGTTTGTGATCTATTTGTCTTGTAATTTTGATGAAGCAAAGATTTGGTTAGGTTTTAGAAGAAGATACATTGTGTACTGCATTTTTATGATATATTTTTCAGTGAATGAAAAGACAAAGGTCTGGTTTTATAGGGATTCCTCTACCACATTCTATGGATATGTAATTCCTTGTATTATAAGTTATCTTATGTTATCAATCATGCTTTGAATGTGTGTCTTGCTAATTATCTAAAAAAATATTTGTCTTAGAATTTTCTTTAAAAGTGCTCTGATTTAGTTTGCTAAACAATTTATGCTTATTCTTGAATGTCATTAAGAATTCATCCCATTGTTTGGTTCTCTTTATGTCATTTCCACCTATATTCTACTCATGCTCCTATGATGAATTTTACTAAAAACTACAAAAGTACTGCCAACCCTGCCCCTATAAAATATCCCTCTTTCTCTTCATCATATCGCTGTAAAAAAATCATCTTATATCAATGTATTTCCCAATGGATCTATCTTGTCCTCTGTTAGCAAACCTTTACAATATATTCCTTTATGAGCACCATACCTAGCCTAAAGCCTAAGTGACTTAATATTTGGATAGAGAGATCACTCTGTGAAGTTGGAAGGGCTAGATTCCAACCTCAAAATAGCTTTTAGTTACCTTTTGGTTCCTCTCCCCATCCATGAGGAATTACAAAGTGCTAACATAATAGTGACGTTAACAGCGAAAGAATGTCGAAAAAAGTTTCTCGAAAAATCTCCAATTAGAGATAAATCTAGTTTCTGAGGGTGACAGTGAACTAGAGATTGATAGGATGAATATTTACCCAGTTATTAGTTGTTTTAGAATCATTTGTAATCAATTCCTATAGAAAAATTGGCTTCAAGAAAAGTACACACTAGTCATCATCCAAACCGTAATCCACTGAGGTTTTGAACATTGCATAGAAGTTGTTCAAAAAAAATAATCCATAAAAAAATTAGATATCAATGTCATAAAAATATGCTTGTATCTACGTGAAGGAGTTGAAATAATGGACCACACTCAGCTTGATTTGAAGTTTGAAGAAGGCCTATTCAGATATAAATAAGAAAATAGTTTGATAGGAACCATTTTTAATCAATCAAAGTTGCAAACCTCTATTCCTTTTTTGAAAGAAGGTGTGTTAGAATAAAATAAAGATATTTTGACACAATTCCATAAGTTAGAACATCTTGTCTATCAACTGCAGGAAAGTACTACTAAGTCCTTAGAACTACAACATTCTTTCCCTGCGCCAATATTTTCTGCTCCATTAAACATCTCGTTGAGTTCTTCTCCTATTGTGTCTATTGTTGTCACTCCTTAATCTTCATCAATTGTTCAAACAATAGTCCCCTTACCTTCCTCATCTTCATTTCAGACTCCAAGTCATACATTCATGGCCGCCCATTGTGCTTCTTTGAACTTACAAGGCCAACCGCATGATTTGCCATAAAACTATGTTCAAATATTGCCACAGTTTGATGGTACAGGGGTTAGTACAACACAACAACACCATGATAAGTTGAATGATTTTATATACTTTGAAGAGGTGGATCATGAGGATGCTAAGTTGAGGATTTTTTCTCAGATTTTTTCAACAGAGGTTAAGAACTGGTTTAGAAGTTTTCCAACTGCTAGTATTTCCAATTTCCAACAACTTGAAAAAAGTTTCCTTTCCATATGGGAAGTCAAGAAGAACCCTCTATAGATTTTGGTTGAAATTAAAGAAATTTTGAGGTCTACAATGGGCCTACTAAGAAAAATTAACAACTAAAATAAACTTTATAAGAACCAATAGGACTCAAGATGATGATGTCAACCATGGGGTATGATTCACCATTTTTGGGGTAAAAAGGTAAAAATATTAAAAATAATAAAACTACTATTTCAACTTGTATTTTTGACTTATATCCCTGTGGTTCTACTCAAATTTCGAGCATGAAGACTCTTTGCATGCAAAATTTAATTCCTCATCCAAGGAGTACCCATGTTCCATACTTTCGATGGACCCTACTACACAAAAAATGAGAAATACATGAAAAACTGTGTTTGCCAACACGTTTTTCATGTGTTTATCATTTTTTGTGTAATAGGTTCCATCGAAAGTATGCAACATGGGTACTCATTGGATGAGTAATCAAATTATCCATCCACATAGTGTTCCCGCTCTAAATTTGAGTAAACACATAGGGAGATAACTTGAAAATACGAGTTGAAAACATAGTTTTTCCTTTTTTCCCTCTAAAATTTGATGACATAATCAAGTCTTATTTTATATTTCCACCATTATTTTATAATTTCCTTAGGAGGCCCATTTTAGACCTAGAAATTCCCCTAATGTTATGATAGCTTTAAGAGAGCTCTAGGAGAATTGGTGTAAGATTTTCCAGCGAGATTTAATAAAGTATATAATCCAATACCGACTGAGATAAAACCCCCTCCAGGATTGGCTTTGCTTCACTACCGAGATGGCTTTGATTTCAAACTTTCCTATCATCTTAGGGAAAGTAATCCAAACACTTTTAAGGACTTGCAGAAAAATGTTGATGGAGTGAAAGAAAATATATTGAATAGGAAGGCCAAAATGAAAGTTGAGAAAAAAGGAGCTAAAGATGAGGCTTCACATTCATCAGAAAACAAGTTGGATGTCATGGTGAAAACAATGGAAAATTTGGTGGAGAGATTGACCTTTGAGAAGAAAGTTGTAGGTAGAGATCAACAGGGCCCTCCTCCAGTGAGAAGCCAAAATTTTCGGAGGCCTTGAGTGAAAATAAAGCAAAGAGAATAGTGCAATCAGTGAGATAAACAACAAATCAGACCTCCTTTTCAATAGAATTTTGTAGAGGAATAAGAGACAACAGAAGAGCAGGATCAAATTCATTATTTCAGTGAAGAAGAGGATAGTGGATTTTTGAAAAGAAGTAGAACATGACTTGTTTTTTCAGCCACAAGAAGATATTATGCATATGGAATCAGAGGAATACAAGCAGGGGTACCAAAATGAAATCATGGAGGTGCAAAGATAGTATAATTTGAGAAACAAAAAAGTTCCAGTAAATCATCCAAAGAAAGGCCAAGATGATTCACCTACTTCTAGTCAAAACAAAGTTGATCCTGCAAAAGAGGTTCTTGAAAAGAGAGACACAACCATCAAAGAGGTAGAGAAAGGTCATTGATCTTTCAATTTAGAAATTGAGATATCTAAAATCAAAATTTCTATTCCATTTAATGAACTAATCAATAATTTTACATACAGAGGTCAAATTATCAAAGCACTAAAGATATGAGATGTGTCAGATACTGTTAACCTGAATGATGATCATCCTGAACTCCTATTTGGTCCAAAATTTGATGGAAATTCTCAAGATGGATATGTCCCACCTTTCTATGTCAGCTTGAATGTACATGATTTTATTTTTCTTAATGCGATTTTAGGCACAAGGGGATCACATAATTTAATGCCAAATGTGATTATGGACAAGCTTGGTTTAGACATCACAAGGCCTTATAAATATTTTTTTTTCCTTTGATTCAAGAAAGGTGAAATTTTTGGGTTTGATAAAGGATTTGGTAGTATCTCTTACTCAAATTCTTGGAAATATTTTGGTGATTGACATAGTTGTTGCTAATATTCGCCAAAAATTTGGCATGCTTTTATCAAGGTCTTGGTCTGCAAAGCTGAAGGGTACTCTCCAAATGGACATGTCTTATGCCACAATTCCTGTTTTGGGACAGACAAGTATATTGTATAGAGAAAATTTGATGAAGTACATGGTAAGTGGAAAGGAAAGGCCTAATAACCACCCTATTTATCTATTTCTTTCTGATATGGACAATTTCATATTATATAATGATTGATGTTTGGGGAAAGACAATTAAAGTAGGGACGTGATATAAGAGGAGAATGAAGGTAAATTGAAGGGGACAACATCAGAAAATAATGAAGATGAAGAGGGACTTTCGTACATGTATTTTGATAGAGAAGTCATTAAAAAAGGGGTTGGAGTTGGTGCGTGGAAAATGAGCCCAAAGGTGGACACGTCAAGGTTATGTTCTTACAAATTAGCATTTGACTACACCAACAATGTAGCAGAGTATGAAGCACTAATTTTGGGATTGCACACTTTGAAATATTTGGGAGCAAAGAGAATCGTAGTTCATGGAGATTCAAAGTTGGTTATCAATTAAATTAAAGGGCCTATATGAATGTTGTCCTAGAAATGCTGCAATTAGTTTGAGAATATGATTTATCTATGATTCCTAGAGGGAAGAATATGATAGTCTGATGATGCATTGGCCACCTCAGCTAGTGTGTTTAAGATTCCCATATATCCCAATAGAAAATATGAAATAGAAGTTAAAATTAGGCTAGTAGTCCTAGATAATGTGAAATATTGGAAAGTTTTCAATGATGACAAGCAAGTTCAATTTTTTTTGCAAATCACTGAGGAATTTTCCGATTTGCACATAGATGAAAAAAATTATTTTAGTGAGGATGAAAAATAGGTCTTGGGTTCACATTTAGATTATTTTGAGAATCAAATGACATATATGGATGTTATACATTTTAACAACAATATAATTCTAAGAGTGTTAGTTCCTCTTGAGAAGTTATTTGGCCAAAATGATGTAGGAAAGAATCCAAAAGTAGTTCCCAGTGAAAATGAAGTAGAAGACTACAATATAGGGACATAGCAACAACCTAAGATTGTAGATATTTCAATATCCATAACTCCTAAAGATAGAAAGAAATATCTTGATCATATAAGAGAATACTCATATGTTTTTGCATGGGGATATGAGGACCTCAAAGTATATTATAAGAGTATCATTCAATATACTATCCCAATCAAGAAGGATAAAAATATTTTCAAACAAAAGTTGGGAAGAAAAAAACCCTTGTTTCTACCCCTTATTTAAAAGGAAGTCAGAAAATTGTTTTATGTGAAAATTATTGTTCCCCTAAGTTTTTAAAAATGGATTTCCAATTTGGTCTATGTGAGGAGGAAAGCGGGTGAGATAATTCTTTGTGTAGATTTCAGAAACCTCAACAAGGCGTCTTTAAAAGATAGTTATCCCTTGCCTAAGATGGACCATATACTGCAAAAGGTGGTTGGCTTAAGGACGTTGTCCATACTTAATGGTTTCTCAGGATACAATAAGATCTTGGTGCATCCTGATGACTAGGAAAAGACAACTTTCATCACTTCATGGGGTACCTTGATATATGCCAAAATGCCCTTTGGATTGATTAATGTGGGGGCTACATTTCAAAAGGCCACGGATATTGCATTTGATGATGAGAAGAACAAGTTCATCGTGGTTTATCTTGACGATATCATTGTGTTTCCTAAATATGATTTTAATCATTTGTGGCATTTAAGATAGGCTTTTGAGAAGTGTAGGAGGTATGGCATATCCCTAAATCCAAAGAAGTCACATTTTGTAATGGAGGAGGGAAAATTGTTGGGATATATCGTCTCAAATGATGTTGTCAAAGTTGATTCAAATAGGGTTGTTTCAATTTCAAAAATTGACATACCAAGAAATAAGAAGGAGGTGCATTCATTTTTGGGGAGAGTCAATTTTTTGAGAAGATTCATTCCTAAATTAGAAGAAATTATTAGATATTTGACTAACATGCTCATGAATGGAAGTGAAATCAGATGGACAATTGAAACAAAGAAATCATTTGATGAGGTAAAAAAGGCCTTGTCTAGTGCTCCTATTTTAGCTAGTCCCGTTTTTACTAAATATTTCATTATTTTGTCTTTCACATATGAACACACAATTACAACAGTCGTTATGGAGAAAAATCAACAAGGAAATGAGAAACCCAGAGCCTTATTTAAGAGTTTTGAGATATTCTTCATTTAAATATAATATTATGGAAAAGTATATATATGCATTAGTTAAATCTTTTAAACATTTTAGATTTTATGTGTTTCCTTCACATGTGATAACCTATGTTAAGAATGTTGTTGTGAAGGACATTCCAACCCAACTTGTTCCTGAAGGTAGAAGAGGTAGATGGATAACATCCATTCTCGAGTATGATGTGGATATTAAGCCTATTAAGCTAATAAACGGTCAAGGATTAGCTAAGTTGATGTTAGATTCAAATATGAGTGTGTTGGACATAAATTTCATAGTTCTTTTTTCCAATGATAACAATTCATAGCCTTCTCAATAGGTATTTGATAGGTTTCTTTCCTCTCCATCATATGATGACATAGTTTATTTTTTACAACATTTATAGGTTCCTCAAGGGATGACAAAAGCAAAGGCAAGATTTCTAAAATTGAAAGGTTGTAAATTTTACATTTTGAATCAATTTTTGTATTGGAAAGATTCAGGAGGTGTGTTGTTAAATTGTTTGTTGGAGGATGAGGCACAAAAGGTTATGGAAGAGTTTCACAAAGGATATTGTGGAGGCCACCATTTTTGGAAAGCCACAACAAATAAGATTCTGAGAGTTGGTTTTTATTGAACAACATTATTTGTTGATGTTTATAAAAGGGTATCAAGTTGTCATGAATGCTAGATATTTGAAGGAAAGAGGAAGATTTTACCCTTACCTTTGAAACCAATTGAAGTTGAAGAACCTTTCCAACAGTGGATTATGGATTTCATTAGGGAAATTCATCCATCATCATCAGCCTAGCACAAATGGATCTTGACAACCATGTATTATTTTACAATGTGGATAGAAGCATTACCAACTAGGCAGGCAACAAATATAGTCATCATACATTTTATAGAAAGTTATATTCTCTTGAGAGTTTGATGTCCTCATAGAACAATTGCATATAATGTTGTTGCTTTGAACTCTAAGAAACTAGTTGATTTTTTTCAAAAATATCATATTGTACTTAGTCACTCTACTGCATATTAACCACAAGGTAATATTTTAGTTGAGTCTTCTAACAAGAGCCTAGCGAATATTATAAATCAATAGTTGCAATAAAATAAGGAAACATGGCACAAGAAGTTTATTTATGCATGTTGGGTTGATCGGGTAAATACTAAGAAGTCAATTGGTATGTCACCTTTCCAACTAGTGTATAGAACATATGTGGTTTTCCCTTCTTCCTTGGGAATTTTAGTAATGAAATTATTGTAGGAAGTAGATATAGAACTAAATGACAGGCAGAGCAAGATAAATAAAATTATTTGATTGTAGTAAACCAAAGAGTAAGTGTATAACAATACTCAAGCAATTTAGGACACAATTAAGAAGAATTTTGATCAGAGGAGAAAGGTTGAGGATTTTCAGGCTAGTGATTTGGTTTTGAAGTGGGATGATAGAAATGAAGACAAAGATAAACATGGAAAATTTGAAACCTTTGGAAGCGGCCATTCAAGGTTGTAGCATTACATGGCAGTAATGCTTACTGGTTGAAGGATTTGACAGGAGAGTTTCTTGCTGGAGGCCCTATAAATGGCATGTTCTTAGAGCATTATTTTACTTGAAATCAGATGATTTTGATCATTTCACTGTATATATCAATAGAATTTTCAGTACTACAGGTGTGGCCAGTTGTCATAAGGATTTGTAGCCCAAAGAGAATACCTTAATATTTTGATGGCCTCCTGCCATTTTTCATAATGTAATAAGTCTTAGGTCTGTTTTCAATATGTTTTGAGTCAAGATGTGGAGTAAATAATCCCAATGGTTTGCCACATGTTCTATGGTGTTCTTGGATCCTCATAGGTAGGATTCCATCCCCATTAGTGCTAGTGTTAGTATCCTATAATTATAGTAGTAAAAAAACAATTTTTTTCTTTCAAATTAGTTTG
Source organism: Pinus tabuliformis (assembly GCA_031772625.1). Lineage (NCBI taxonomy): Eukaryota > Viridiplantae > Streptophyta > Pinopsida > Pinales > Pinaceae > Pinus > Pinus tabuliformis. Next base: position 6,184,793 of record CM062807.1, on the reverse strand, counting down.
GAAAATGTACATAGGTCTTGTAATGATCTTATATACATCAAGCTATTTGTCTTAGTATAGAAAAAAAAATTCATTATTGAATGTAATTATGTCAAAGAGTGTGAAGGATTGTGAAAATAGTCATTAATATCCTAATAGGTTGAGTTAAACGAGACTAGGGTCATGTTGCACCAAAAATTCATGAGTAAGGTCATGGTCTCATGTTTTATCATCATTGGCACATATTTGTAGGGTCACTTGGGTCAGTTATAATTTCAAATCACAACTTTCCATGACATCATATTCATACTACGATTAGGATAATAACAAATTGCTTCTGACAACTGTTGCATTTTATGATTAAGGTTCAAAGATTATCATCGTCATTCTTGAAATTAGAATTTAGCCACCTTGAGAGTTCAAATGCTTTGTTAGCTTCCAAAAAGAACCATAGAGCCATTCATTTTTCCATCAAGAGGTTGTTGAGAATCACTTAAGGTTCGTTGTGCAAAGGGGGTAGGGGAGGGGCTACACTCATAGACACGTGGTGAACTTTCCAATTGAGTGGTGAAATTGCTTATCCAGGTGCCGATTCTTCATTTTCTAAAGCCTTTGTTTTGCATGTCATTGAAAATACTGTAGTGTGCTGAGGAAATGCATTGAAACCCTACAAAATTTAAATTGTTAGATCATTGTATTTCCTAGAGAATACACTATCCTTTGCCTTTGCATTGTGTATTCATGTTCTTACCCCACACCAAACACCCAAAGTTTTCTTTCCACCTTGATCTTGAAGACTGCCATATCATGCAAGTGATTTGAAACTTTATACCTAGTTGTTTCTTTCCTGAGAGGTCAAGAAGCATTTCTTTCCCCATGCATTGGGATTTTGTTGTTGTGTTTGTGTTTTTTATTCTACCACTTTGACAAAGCAAACACTAGTTGTTGTTTTTGGTTTGGCAGATGATTTGTGTTGTTTCAGTTTGCCATGCAGAGTTTTCATTCTGAAATGTCATAAAACCTTAATATACGGTCTATTTCATCATTACTACCTCATTTTTTATTCTTAATTTATATACACCAAGTTGCATTCAAGGAACCTTAGAATTCATCTTTGTTTTGAAAATCATGACAACTAAAGATAGGAAAAATCACAAGGGAGATGATATTGTGATATTTGAACCTCAAGACCTCACTTTGATAAACTCAAACCCATCAATGAGAGTTTCCTTTGAACAACTTGGTTGCATTAGATTTTGTGAGAATATACAAGGGTATAATGTACAACTCACCAAATAATTTTCCATGAGCATCAGTCAATTACAGTTTAAGGTTGAAGGGCTCACTTTTCCAGTGTTAGATCTCACCATCTCAGCTTCCACAAAGATTCCTCTATAAGGAATGAAGTGGTTGAAGTGCATGCCTCTTGACATAGAAAATTATAAAGATTTATTGAAACCAAAATACATAGACAAAGGGTATGGAGCCATTGTACCTAGAGAATACTTGCATGATCCCTACAACAAGTTTTCAAAGGAAATCCACAAATACTTTACCTATGAGGGCAAATTTGTGGGGATCTATCAATATCATTTTAGGCTTTTGATGCATTTCACAGGAAATATTCGTTTGAATCTTCCCTTATATTTGTTTATAAGCCGTAGGAAGGTGGTAGAAAAAATGCAAGGAAAAAAAAGCCAAGTGGAACCTAGTCTCTTCCACTTATCTTTGACTAAATTGTTGGTGTCTTTCCATCAGCTAGAGTCATAGGTCTTCAGCTAGAAAATTGCAGTTACAAGAAGAGAAGTTAGTACAATAAGAGAAGAAAATAAAGATAGTTGAGGGGAAACATACTTTTAACAGGCTGAGGATGCGGTTGAGGAAATCCCACAGTGAATTGCTGAACATAAGGAGCAAGATGAAAAGTCTAGTAAAAATATGTATCACCTTTTGAACATGTATGGACCAGCAATGGAAAATGCCAAGTATATGGTGAAAAAGACTCTTCCTTTGCATAGGTAGCTCAAAAACATCTATAGGAGAACCTTACCATGAAAAGGGAGTTGAGGGATTCCAACCAGAAGTTGAAGGAGATACAGGAGAAGGATAGAAGTAAGCTTTATTTGTTGGTTGAAGCAACCAAATTTTAAATGCTGAAATAGGTAAATCAAAGCAATTTTGGCCTTTTTGTTTTCTTTTCAAGAATGATGGTTGAATGAGGTTGTATAAGGGGGTCATGTAATGTTTTAAGCTTCCTTGAGAGTACAATCAACTAGACTCAAGAAACCATGAAACTTTGTTGAAAGAGCAGCTCAAAAAATAGTTTTGTATTTTGATCAAGCATTAGGGTTAGGGTTTGATGGAAATAAGGAATTTTGTCATCTTTTTTGTGAGTGGAGGTCTCAAAAGGGGTATTAAGAATATTAACATCATCAACATGTTGTACATCTTGTTCAAAGACCTTAGTGTTTGTCAAAACCCATGGATGATAGGTTTCGTTGCGATTTCACAAGCGCTGCGCTTTTGCTGTAGGTGGAATTTTGAAAGTTGGGAGCTTTGCATGATGAAATAAGTTTTTTAGAGGGGAAGTTAATGATGTCCATACAATGTCACACATGTACCAATGTTCAAGCAACTAAGGGAGTGGTTGGAGTTACATAAAGCATTGATTCACTGCGCTTCTATGATGCATTTTTGTTGAACTAGGAGGTTGCCCAACGCGAGTGCTACAATTCCACAAATCCAACCTTTTGACTGGGAATTTTATTTCTAAAAGATATGTAATTTATTTTTATGATCTTGGTTAGTATTATGAGGCACCTAAGGACCTTTGAGCTCAATTTAGGCTTTGAAATTAATGTAAATATGTTTTGGAAAGCCTTGGTCAAGACGTTCAGATTTTTCAAAAAATAGTTCTATATTCATTGCATTAGGTAGAAACATAAATCATATTAGTGTTGGTTCCTAGAGATGGGAATTAATTGATTGTGATCTATTTATGTTGAAATTTTGATGAAGGAAAGGGTTGGTCAGGTTTTAGAAGAAGAGACATTGTGTACTGCATTTTTCTTATATATTTTTCAGTGAATGAAAAGACAAAGGTATGGTTTTACAAGAATTCCTATGTTAGTTTCTTTGGAGATGTTCTTCTTTGTTTTGTAACTTATCTTATGTTATCAATCATTATTTGAATATGTGTATTCCTATTTAGCTAAAGAAATATTTGCCTTATAATTTTCTTTAAAAGTGCTATGATTTAGTTTGCTAAACAATTTATGTTTTCTTCTTGAATGGAATTTAGAATTCATCCCATTATTTGATGCTCTTTATGTCATTTCCACCTCTCTTATACTCACCCTCCTACAAGGAATTTGACTGAAAACTCCAAAAGGACTGCTTACCATGCCCCTATAGAAGAATATAAATAATTTATTTGAAAAAACTTAAATCTATAACGTGTAGAAAGAAAAGATATTTTATTGAAATATATATATATTTTAATTTTAAAAATTTTGATATATATATATATATATATATATATATATTTTACTTTTAAAGACTCTTAAATCTATAATGAGTAGAAAGAAATGATATTTTCAAAAAGCACTCTTTGTTTTATAAAAAGTTGAATAAATTTTGATATAATAAATTTTGATATAATAAAATGCATGTCTTATTTTATATTTAAATTTATATTAGATAAAATACATATGTATATGCCTATAATTAAAATAATTTAATATTATTTTTAAATTAGTAATATATAATAATTTTATAAATATCATATATATTATTTTTAATAAATAAATGTATATAAAAATTTATCATATTTAATCATAAAAATTATAAATATTATTATTTTTTTATAAATATCAATAAAATATTTGCATATAAATTAATATTTGGATATACTTAAAAATATATTAATAGAAAAAAATTATTTTAATTTGTTTGATCATTTGATGTTCATGTTATTAAAATGTTTTACCATCAATTATATATCATTTAAGAAAATATGTTTATATCATGAAAAAAATAAGTTTTTATGGTTAAAACATTTATTTGTTCATTTACAAATACAATTTAAACAACGAAAAATAATACATTGTATTTTGCACTCTAAAGAAACTTGCACTTGAAGAAATTTGATCTTTCTAAACTCATATGAAATCCTTAATTAAGATAAATCTATAGTGATAGTTGATGTCTCTAACACATAGACTTTAGTGTAAAAATTGTAATCAATGTTTTATAAATAAACTTTCAATAGTGTAAGAGGTGAAAATAGCTACTGAAAAAACTTTTAGTGGCCAAAAAGCTTAAAATCACAAATCCATCTCAAAGGTAGGTGGTGGATGTTCTTTCTCTAAAGAAATCTCTAACTCGAAAATTTTAGTGACAGTGGCTAAGTTAGAAAGTATTCCAACTTAGGTTGGAACTTGCTTAACAAATTTCTCTCTTTTTATTTTTGAATTTCTTTGTAGAAGTGGTAATAAATGTTTTGTAAGGAACTTTTTAGTTTTAGAGGTGAAAATCACATTCCATCTCTACAATATTTAGGATATTTTCCAAGGAATTTTTTAATAATTTATGTGATAATGGTCAAGTTAAAAAGTATTTCAATTTTGATTGGAACTTGTCTAAGTTTTCATTGAAGATCATATATATAGTTATATTTTTTTTTGTTTGATTTAAAGAATGTTAGATGTCTATTTTTTTTAAATGGCCCTTACTTCATGTGCCTTTAAGATTTATATTCAAATGAGTGGACATTTGATTCTCTCTTGAAGTGCCTCTCATTATTGGACACTCCAATTACTGGACACTTAAATTAACTAAAAAGAAGACATAACTAAGATGGTTTTATTGAGAGTTATTTTTTTTTGTGTCTCTGGTTTTCTAAAATGATTCAATTTTTTAAAATATAAAAATAACATAAGAAATTCTTGCATAAAATTGTCCCAAAGACAATTCAATAATCATATATTTAAAATTGTGTAAAATTAAACATAAAATAAAGAATGGTAAAAACAATTAATGTCATACTAAAAATTGGATTATAAGCATTTCCCATCCCAATAGAATGTTTATCTTTATTATCATTATTTTAAAAGAGATTACAGGAATGGGCCAGTGCTTGAGACCTAATTATTAAAGAAATTACAAGAAAGGGTCAGTGCCTTAGAAGTAATTATTAAAAAATATAATTATCCAAATACTATATTGGAAGAAGCATATATCGCCTTCAACGCATCTAGCTCAATCTGAGTTTATCTTTATTATCATTATTTTACAAGAGATTACAGAAAAAGGCCAATGCTTTAGACCCATCATTAAAAAAATTACAAGAAAGGGTGAGTGCTTTAGAATTAATTATATAAAAAAAAAATATCCAAATACCATATTGGAAGAAGCGTATATAGCCTTCAACACATCTAGCTCAATCTAACATGTGCCAACTAGCAACCTTGTAGACTGCTTTTAAATTGTAAGTAACGAGGACTATGGAGGAATCATTAAATATGAATTTGTAGTCTTTTCTCTGTGATGAGAATGGAATTAAAGAAAAAGTAAGAAGAGGAGATCGTTAATAAATATATATATATAGAAAACGGAATCTGAAAAAGTCTAAAACATTTGACAGATTAAAAGATATTTTTAAATTATGGTGAATTCATATCTTATTGTTTAGAAAATTCTTATTTTTAAGTATATTTTCATTTTGTATATGAATTTCTAAACATTTTTCAAAAAACAATATAATAATATTAAAATAAAATGAATATTCCTTATCTTTTTAATATATTGTTGTTAAAATTTCTTAAAATTCAATTAAAATAACATTTTTGTATTTTTAGTTAATTTATTAAAAATATATTTTATTCAAAAAATATATTATTTAAAATATATATATATATAAATTTTAATGGCAGAAAGCTTTTTAAGGAGGATTTATTGACTTTTTATTTTATTTTTTTAATTGACCATGATTCTGAAATAAATATGTTCAGCATCTGTTTAGTCTTAATGTTTATCAACAATGGTAGGGTGTTATAGAATTTGTTAAGTTACATTGACTTCTAATATATTAAAAAAATGCATGCGTGTCATGTGGTTAAATGTCCACCAATTAATATATAAAGAAAACAAATTTTATTTAGTAAAATAATCAATATCATAATAAGATGTGAAACTCATTTTTTTCTCAAATCAAAATTGGCCAATTACTTCTTTATACATAATTAATCAAATAAATGTATATATTGATAAAGCATTCTTGCATATTGTAATAATTTTTTTTACTATATTTGTACCACTATATCAATTACATTAATATTTTTAAAGTGATATTATTAATCATAAAATACTTTACCTCTCTAAATGTTATCCTACAACTTTAATACAAATTTTATATTAACCTTTAACGATATACATATGGATATTTTGAATAAGGATGCCAAACAATATTTGCTGGCGAGAGTGATGAAAACGCCGGTTAAAGTCATATACACAAAACGTTGTAGACAAATCCCAGAGATTCCGTTCTCAACACTTGCAATGGGAAGATATTCCACGACTTATAAAAAAAGAAGAGTCAAGTGGAAGGTATCACATAACGTAAAATAAGGAAGAGTCAACGCAGGATAGCTTAGAAATAAAGAAAGGTTAGAGGAGTGGAGCTTTAAATGTCATCATCTGTCAGTAGTTAAGTTTTGTTTTTGTTTTTTAGTCAGAAGAGGGTAAGGATGTGTTTAGCATAAAAGTTTGAGTTATAAATTTTTTATAATTTAAGTGTTTTAATAATTAAAAATGTATTTTAAATAATAAAATATTTTATTTAATAAAAATTGTTGTCTCATGTATTTAAAATTTTTAAAATATATAATAGTTAAATAAAATTGATACTAAAATTTATTATAATTTAGTTGTGAAATTAATTGTAATTATTATTAATTTTTTTGATAAATTTAAATTGATTATTTATTATTATTTAAGAAAAATGGTCTTATTTTTGTTAATTATATTTCATTAAATAAAAACAATTATAAATCATATTCTAAAATAATTATAATTAACCATTTATAATTGTAAAAATTATTTGATGGGTTTATATTCTTATTTGTTTTCAATGAAAAAATTATAATAATTTAGACTAAATCAGTCTAAGTTTATTTTAATTTAGGAACAACCAAGTTCAGAGGGATCAAATCTGTTTATTGAGGTGTAAACTTGTTCTACAATGAAAAGAGACTTTATCTCTCTTAGCAATTGGTAGATTTGGAGTTAAGATTGATTAAGACAGATTTAATTATTACTTTTTAAATATAGCGAGTTAGAAAATAATACATAGGAAAATCCAAAAATACCATAAATTTTATGTTTTGTTTTATTCTATTAATTTATTTTATTTTGACTAAGTCTAAATTTTTAACATTGCAACATCTTACTCATACCGGGCCAGTACCTTAAAAACAATAAATAAATAGTTTATTTTCTATAATTTCTTAAAATTATAAATTTAAATTATAAACTCTTCCCCATCTAAAATTTGATTTATAATCAAAATATCTTATTTAAAAAATGTTAAATCCATATATATATATATATAATGAATACCGCTAAATGTCATAACGATGCCTTTCATTATGACATGCGTCCTCTATTCAAGACAGACTGATTGGATGGTGAAGCCGTCGTTGTCAAGGACTTTTCTAAGACAATAAAGAAGTAGATAATAAAGTTTGACCCTGTTAGATGGTATTAAATTAAATTATTACGAAGTATGCGATTATGCATGTCCAATATATTTCGATGTGAGCATGGCTATGTAATATTAACATATTTTCGATCTTACACGTTATGATGCGAGAAATCAACTTTTATCTTATTAATGAGATATTTTATTTTTTTATTTATGTTTGATTTTTTTATTTCGAATAGTTTAATTAATAAATAAAATGATATGTTTTTTCTTTATTAGCTTTTTTCCAAAAATCTATACATATAAAAATTATAATTTTGAGTTATTTAATCTATATAAATTTATTATAAAATATATTATAAAATTTTAATAAAAAATATTTTATTCAGTGTATTATAGTTTATTATAAATTAATAAAAAAATATTTGGTTGAGTGTATCATAATTTATTATAAATGGTTATGATTAGTTATTTATAATAAATATCGCTAGTATATTAAATTATAATTATTAAATTTTATTTTTTATGTTACATATTTTAATATCAATTTATTTTTATCGTAGTATTTTATATTATGTTTTCACATATATATGGTCATTTTTTATTTAATTTATTTTAAATTTTTTATTGTATGATAATGTATCTTTTAGATTGAGTTATAAATAATTTTGTTTTTTTTATGCAATTATCACTACAAGTATAAATTCATATTAATCCATGGTTTATGAAACATATAAAGAGATTAAATTTTGAAAGTGTAAAATTTGAAAGAAATGTTTACACATTAAAAAAATTGATTAATATCTAAACCATATACATATATATATATAACATTAGCATGCCCTCACTTGTTGCTCATTATGTAGAGTAGTGAAGAAAGTTCACATTTATTTAATTCTCTTGTTTATATAATCAATGTGTTCAATTCTGTTAAAATGGAATAAACCTAATGTATAAAAAAAGTACAAATTGTAGATAAAAGATAAATCCAATTTTGGATATGTAGCATTTCCAATTATTCTAACTAATACTATCTCGTGTGAAACTCAATTACTTTTCAGTCAAAAGAATATCCTATGTAAACTTTAAAATCTCTAATTTGCAGAGAAAAAAAAGTATAAATCACTAAACAGGTGAGACACTGGCATATCCCCATTATGCCATAGATTGATACTAGAATCCCTTTGGGATATTTTTGTTGCAGCCTCCACTGTCACCCTCCTGTATGTGCAGCAGGTTCTGTTTTATTCCTTGTGCAAAGACATCACTTTTTGGTGAGATATTCTCTAGGTAGGAGTTCAAAAAATTTTGTTAAATTAATTGCTCGGTAAATTCTCATCTTCATAACATCTAAAAAATATCACTAGGTTGCAAATGTGGGGTGACTCATAACTTGTAATTGATTGATTAGGCATTTACTATATAAGGATGCACTTAAGTATTTTAAATAGATACCTTTCTCACACATCCTCAAGGAACTCAACCACTTGTATTTGATTGATTAGGCACTTACCGGAATGGAAGTTGAAAACATTTTTCCCAAACTATAACTTAATATATAAGGATGCACCTAAGTCTTTTAAATAGAGACTTTTCTCACACATCCTCAAAGAACCAAGTCCTTTAAATGGATACCTTTCTCACACATCCTCAAAGAACACAACAGACACAATAAACAGGCCAATTCATAATCAAACAACTCCATAAAGATGCACATTGTACACTTCTCAATCAAAGTTGGATGGGGAGTGGTTGCCTAGATGATCTTATGTCCCTAATTAATTTTTATCACAATCTTATATGTTTAGAGAGACGTTGGATGAGGAGTGGTTGGCTAGATGATCTTATGCCCCTAATTGATTTTTATCACAATCTTATATATTTTTAAAATGATTCCTTTCTTTTTTGATTTAGTGATCGGTGAATAATGCTTATAAAAATTATTTTTGATGGATTGAATAAGTAAAAGAAAAAAAAATTAAAACATATGTGGAAGATGCTGGTATATCTCTCTCCAAATGAAAGACAATCTTTCTTAATAAAGGAGAAACTAGATTTGGTGATCAATCCGTCAGCAACCTGTATAGTCACCATAAGGGAATATAATGATTTTTTTCTCATGGAATATATATATATATATATAAATAAATAAATAATATGTGTGAGAGAAAAATTTACATAAGTGAATGTATTTTTTATTTAGAAAAACACGTCAATAAAATATTTTAATTATATTTTTTAAAATTTTTAATTACTTTTTAAAATAATAAAACTATTTAAATGAAATTATTAATGGATAAATATTAACAGAAATCAATCTTTAAAAAAATAAAAATAATATAATATAATAATATTTGGTTTTAAGATTCAAACTTTAACATTCATAAAAAATACCAATTCACATCAGCTAAAAAAATGCAATTCCTTTTGCACGTGAGACACTTGTGCAAATGCAATTCCTTTTGCACGTGAGACACTTGTGCAGACGTTTAAACATCTAGAATGGAAATTGGGATTTCCCCTCTAAGTACCCACCTAGTCATGCAATAAATAGTTAAAATAAATTTATATCTATATAAAAAATACCAATTCACATCAGCTAAAAAAATGCAATTCCGTTTGCACGTGAGACATTTGTGCAGACGTTTAAACATCTAGAAGAATGGAAATTGGGATTTTCCCTCTAAGTACCCACTTAGTCATGCAATAAATAGTTAATTATGAATATAATTTTTTTTATTAATCTAACTTTATATGCAAAAATGCGACAAACATGTGGAAGAACAATTGTTCATATTGTTGGAAATAATACTGAGAAGGGGGTGAATCAGTATTATCACATCAACAAATTTTTTTCATTTCCATATTCATATTCATATATGCTACTTCCACAACTTCTTATGATTCAGTTAGTTGATCCTTAATGAGTGCATTAGAACATTATCAACCATATTAACAGTAAACAGGTGCAGTAAAATAGAACAGATCATCACACATAAGCCACACACATGAACACCATGATATAAGGTGGAAACCCAATGTGGGAGAAAACCACCCGTTGCAAGTCATCTCAATCTTCTTCTTAATAAGAAAATCCTTTTACAATATTTCTGTACTGGTGCAGTCTTATACCAGTACGCAGGCTTCTACCTGCAGAGAGCTACAACCCCCATAGTTCTTGTACTAGCCGATCCATTTACTAGTACGCAGGCTGCTACCTGCTACAATGCTCCAAAGTTTTCAACTGCTACTAGAAGGGAGCTACCACCCCCTTAGCTCTTGTACTAGCTAAGATACTAGTACGTAGGCGCTGGTCTACAATCTTCTCTCCTCCAGGTACCACGTTTCATACATTTTCAGACTAGATACACCTGAAGCACAACACATAATCTGAAAGGCCACGTTTCATCCAATTTTCATACTGGACCCATAAATATCATTGAAGCACATAATCAATCAATCCTCTGAATCACCCAATCACCAGATCAATACATATACAAGGATAATATGTGTGTCAGCAATCAGATCTAGTCCATCAGATCATATAAGGATAAGTCATTATGAACCTGATCCATTCATCCATCAATACTGAAGCTAAACATGATCATTCAATCAATCACTTCTCATAATGCTGTTATCAGAACATAATACCAGTAACCAGACATCACTTCAAAACCCAGAACTCTTCAGTAAACAACAAAAGCAGCTAAAACATATTTTAAGAAAAGTACGCAGCTTCTTCAATGGAAACCTGCGGGTATCCGCTCCTGCACCATCTATTGATCCGCAGGTATCTACACCTGAATAGGCTTCTGACCTGTGAGTGTCCGCAACTGCGCAGTCTTCTTCTCGGCGGGCATCCGCAGCTATGGCTGCGGGTTGCCTGCGTACTTACGCACTGCACCCATCTCTGGCATGCGATCCTCCGCACCTACACCGATCTCTGACCTGCGAACCTCCGCACCTTTTCCTTGATCTACCTGCGGATCTCTGTGCTTTCTCCTTCACTGGCCTGCGGATCTCCGCACCTGAAACGTGTCGCACCTACGGTCCTGCAGTTATAGAGTTTTTCAGACTTCAAATATGCCACAGACTATCAGATCTACAGATCTGATCATGCACAAAGGAGATCTCGACTCATCAGTAGATCCGCCTTATTGAGATCTAGATCTGCACCATAACCCAATCACCGTATTGCAGATCTGGCACTTTATCAGATATTCAATTAATTAGAAGATGCCTTGCCAAATGATCTCCTTCCTCTTTTATAGCCTTAGGCCTTTCACAATACCACGGTCCAAAACCATACTAACACAATACCATGGACCCAATACTTGGGATCAACACTTTTGGATGCAATACCACAGACCAAAACCATAGGATCAAAAACTATCGGACTAATACCATGAACCAACCATGAAAGTGCGTGAACTTTTTTCTTGCATGAAGGGAACTTTTCTCTGCATGAAAGTGCGTGAACTTTTCTCTATATGAAAGAAACTTTTCTCTACATGAAAGTGCGTGAACTTTTCTCTACATGAAAGAAACTTTTCTCTGCATGAAAGTGCGTGAACTTTTCTCTACATGAAAGAAACTTTTATTTTCCTGAAAGTGCGTGAACTTTTCTCTACATGAAAGAAACTTTTATCTTCATGAAAGTGCGTGAACTTTTCTCTACATGAAAGAAACTTTTATCTTCATGAAAGTGCATGAACTTTGTTGCACTATAATTTATCATCTGAGAATTGTCATCTGATTCCTTTGAGCTGTGCTGCATCCTATGTGTTCTGTCACATCTGATATCTTTTCCGTAGATTCATCTAGATATATATAAGTGAGTTGATCTTCTACGAGTTGGTTGCCATCAAGTACAACACATGCATCATAATGCCAACACATATGAAATGTGGTATGCTGTGACATTGAAATTATGGACCTGCTGAGTGACATTGAAATTATGGACCTGCTGAGTGCTAGATGTTGATGACTACCAAGGAACCATGAAGCTATTTTGGAAAATGAACCTACCAGTCGTCACCATATTTCCCTCATCCATCACCCTAATGGTATACAAGAGATTGTCCCGAGACATGGAAAGTAGATTGTTGTTAGAAGGCTAACCTGGCATTAGCCACATATATGCCCTTCTTGAGGTTAAACAAACCATAGAGTTCCATAGAGTTCACAGGTACCATGCAGTAATTGGTGTGCCAACCCGCCATGGGGGTGGTGTTCCCCAATCGATTTGGGGTAGCAGCTTCTTCCCGAATGCACCTCGGTCACAATCCTTTCAGTCTCCATGAACTAACAACTCTAAGTATCATTCCATCCTTGTCAGATAAATGGTGTTGCTTTTTAATTTTTTTGCATGTTTAAAATCCGAAAATGAGGATTAAAAAGGCAGAGGATGATTGAATGCTTTTTTATATAATAATAAAAATATATTTTGGGGTAAATGTATATATAGTTGAAATTGAAATATTTTACTTAATATGAGTATTAAAATATTTTATTTATTGTCCATACTGACATCATAATGAATAAGAATCATATGCATAGTCAAGAACTATAATAATAAGATATAAAAACTAAGTTATGAATTTTTGAGATTAGTTTCTATAGTTGGTCGATCATTTGTTCCAGTCCAATGGGAGCCTTTTAGTTGATATGGTATTTAAATATTTCAGTTATGATCAGCATTAAAATAAATTTTTTATTTTATTTTTTTACATAGAGATATATGAAATTTATTTGTTGGGTAACCACTCATGGGGCATTTGAATCTTAAATCTCATAATTTTACACAACGCTTCATAACACGATGATCACAAATTGAGTTTCCCCATGGCCTATGATATAGAAATATACTGGCATTGATCCATCTTAAATATGAATCTAACATGAGCCAAGAGGGATCCAATTTCTTCACGTGCAATTTTTTTTTATGAGCCTACATTATTTAAATGTTTTGTATAGTTATATATATTTTTTTCTTTTTTAGATTTTTCATAATTTTTATTTTGGCAAATATGAGAAAAGTTTCAATTCAATGACAACGTTACACATCATATTGGGTTGTAGAATGAGCCTCTTGGCTCAATTACTTGTTATGGATATTCAAATATTTTATTGAGGGCCCACCTTGCAATGTTTTATATGATGAAGGAATTATATGTCTTCCTCATAATTCAAAATAGAAATATATGATTTTTTTTACTTTCAATTACTTAATTGTGATTTATAAAAAGTTGATAATAAACTAGGGTAGATCTATTTTAACCCCAGATTTATCAAATGAAGAGAGTGAGCAAAACTCTTCAAGTTCAAACTTCTTTTAGAGTGCAAAAGTTGAAGAAAGGTTTACAGATGAAGAGATTTCAACCCTCTCAGTCATTGGTAGATGGATTAATGCTAGTTACTCATGTGTGTATGTGTGTGTTTGTGGAATGAGTTACATATCACCTTCATTTTGAGGAACATGTCAATATATATGTATATATATGTAAACCCCATGTTCAGCATGGAAGGAATTGCACATATTATTTTGAGCAATACACCAATAAAATGTGAGAATGATGCAATTAGTCACGAGACTATAATTTTTCATTGTTTAAATTGATTGTAAATTTTCATTGTTTAAATTTCATTTTTAAATGAAAAAATGGTTGGAACTCCAAAATCCTCTTGGGCACTAGGACTATGTAAACTTGGAATTCTAAATAATATTTACCGGGTTTTAGTAACAAAGAGTGAAAAAAAAAAACCAAAAAAATACTTAGAAAAAGTGACAAAGTGAGAAATCATTAGACTCTAACTACTTTTCATTGTTTAAATTTCATTTCTAATGCATAAATGAATTCATACCATTGAAAAACTTTTAATTCTAATTGACAAAAAAATATACTTGGGAAAAGGTAAAAACTTAGAATTGTTAGATTTCTGAAAATATTGTAATGATGCTTTTTCCTTTTAATTGAAATATCTTACTCATATATATTGTTCACAGTGAAATATTTTATATGACATAGATATTGAAAAATGTTATTTATGGTCTATGTTGTCCACATTAAAATTTTTATGTTCTGAATATAATTTTAAATGCATGTCTTCCTCTAATTGTGATCTCTCTTTATGTGTGTATGTGCATGCTCCACCTTATATATATATATATATATATATATAGAGAGAGAGAGAGAGAGAGAGAGAGAGAGAGAGAGAGAGAGAGAGAGAATGTTGGAGATACTATCTCTTACTTGTCTTATGCTTAATATTTGATATTGCTCATCATAGAATATATTTGTTAATGAAATATTTATATGAGTTGTTTGGTTAAGACATTGTAAATTAGCTCCTAGATTATTGTGTATTTGAGATATTCTCTCAATTAATTAGATTGACAGGCTAAAATAGTCAATCTATTAATACCTAGTTTTACATTTAAATATATGATATTGTGATAGTAAAATATAGCACAGCCAGGGTGGAATTCTCTGATTACTTACTTGAATTCTACGTCACCTTCTCTATCTCATGCATGACCTTCCTAAATATTCTTCATTTTTCTGAGACCTTTTATTTCTCCCTTCACCGCATAAAAATCGTTTGGTTTATTTCTTTATGGATGACAAAAGTAAATGTACACAAGCTAATTGGGATGGTCCACATTCCATGTGAAGTTTTGAATTGAACAAAAATTGGTGTCAACACATCTGGGAGTGTTCTTACTCACACTTGAATAAATGGGTCGAGGTCGAATAAGCCACACTAAGAAGTCCGCAATTGGACAGATTGAAGTAGGGTCCCAATTAATCTTGCTTCGAGCGATTTGGATGGACCCACACCCAGTCGGGGGACAAGGTTTGTCGAGGTGGTCCAGTGTTCCTCGACCCAACTATGGTATCTAGCTCGAACAATGAATAGATGGAGGTCAGATGATGAGGTCCCTTATCAACACTTACTTTTCATCGAGTCTCAACTATGCGGGTCTCAATTCGAAGTCAGGGTTATATACCTTGGTCAGGGGTCAAATTTTCCTCATTTAGACTATGGTCCTTCCCTCAAACAAGGCTTCCTTGTCCTAATTAAGACCTGATTCTAAGCTCCCCAAAGTTTAACTTCACAAGGAGTTTCTTCCTTTCCTCGAAGACAGTCGGATTCCCACGACCTTCGCGACTACTCTTTCTCTTTAATTCAATCATGTTATCCATTCAACAATCTAGAACGGAATGATTAAATGAGTTCTGGTGCTACCCAGCAGTGGGATGGAGGATTTACATTTCGATTCCAATTTGAATAGTTCATTTCAAAGAAATTCTGTATAAATATACAAGTTATTACAATGAGTACAATGTGCCCATAAACAATAATGAGAACACGTTATATTTTGTTAATGGGACCTTATAGAACTATTAAACACATTTAGAGGGTCTTTCTCGGGCTTTCTCCCTCCTATGACTAATTCACAGACAATGATTCTGCCAATGGAATGAATGCACAGATTTGAATATGCACCCAAAATCATAAAGTATTTGTACCCACCATATGGAAGGTCTTACTACATTATGCAAAAAGAGGGAAAACACACCATGTATCAATTAAATGGTTGTATTTCATTAAACACATATGATCATATTCATACATTAGATTCAATAGCCAACATCTCGAGCTCTCTTGCTGCTTATGGTATTTTCTCATTTATTTCCCCTCGACCAATAATAATATAAATAACCTTCTAATTCCATAACACACACACACACACACATACATATATATAATGAGACATCATTTGACAAAATAATGAGAGGTTTCTTTGCTAGCAAAACCTCTCGAATGACCACACTTATCAAGGTCTAGAATATCCCATAACAATCTATGTTGTATTTGTCCCTTAACGATAGATATGCATAACTAGAATGATTAAATATCTCCCTATTCTAACTACATAAAAAGTTAACTATGGTTGGTTACATTTGGAAAGGCCAAATTGGCCCAACTCATTAATCAACCCAATAACTTAGAGGCCCTAGTTTGATATGGAATCATGACACTTGTCTCAACAATAAAATTTTACAAATATGGTTCAAATTTACCACCCCTTGGGAACTTACATGCCAACCTTTGAGTCTAAGGAAAATGAGTTTCTGAGGGTTGATGCTCTTGCATCATACACCCTAGGTGAAAAAGAGATGTGACCTCCTCATCATAAGTCTCAAATTCATTTATCTATCCTTGGTCCCATATGAAATGCTATTGTTATCATGTTGGGCTATATTGTTGCCTCAGTCTTCCATGATCACATGTCCAACTATTCTTTTGCGCAATCTCCTTGCTCCAACTTTCATTGGTAATCATTTGTCCCTCATTTTCACTGATCCATCTCTACCTAGGAATCTTTATCTCTAATTCCACTTTTGTCACTCTTGTTGGTTGCTCATAATTCTCTCTTTAAATTGGCAATTTTTATCCCTTCACAAGATAACTCACACTTGCACCAAGGTTCCTTTAAGATTTCAAAGTATTTGAAATCTTGCTCCATGCATTATTTCTTGTTTCTCTACTTTGTGCTTCCACCATTATTATCATTTTTTTCATCCATCTTAGGTGGTCTCATATACGACTCCCCAACTTCTTGAATTTTTTATTTGCAAAATCTATAATATACAATTCCTCTACTACTTCCAGTATCAAAATGTTTACTCATTTAAGTGGAACTTCTCTACCTCTAAAAGGAATCACCTCCTTTCCATGTGTGTAAGCATGAAACTAGTTTTGTATATGTTATCCTATCACTGTAATAATTTCCCCTTGATCCTTTGAGCGTTGCCAATACCTTATGGCATTCATGTGCTCTCCAATTGCATTTATAATTTTTCGATTGGAAATAATATTGAGAGGGGGGGTAAATTAGTATTAGTCAAATCAATAACTTTTTTATTTTCATATTTATATACGCTACTTCAATGAAGGTAACTCACGTGTACACACAGCTGTATTTAATGCAACCAACGTATATCCAACAAACTTATGATTTAGTTAATTCATGATATGTTGATCTTTAATCAGTGCATCAATACTTCATTAACCATATAAACAGTAACCATGTGCAGTAATAACATAACAAACCATCACACATAAGAAACACACAGGAACACTAAGATTTAAGGCGGAAACCCAATGTGAGACAAAAACCACCTACTACTGTCTTCTTTTAATATAAGAAAATCATGTTTTACAATCTTGTACTAGTGCAAACTCATACCAGTACACAGGCACCCACCTATAGAAGGCTACAACCTTCTCTCATTCTCCAACTTCTACTGTAAGGGAGATACAACCCCCTAGTTCTTGTACTAGCCAATCTATTTACTAGTACGTAGGAGCCGACCTATAGAAGGCTCCAACCTTCACTCATTTTCCAGCTACTACTGGAAGGGAGCTCCAACCCCTTGGCTCTTGTACTAGCCGATCCATTTACTAGTACATAGGTGCCAGCTTACAGAAGGCTCCAACCTTCTCTCGATTTCCAGCTGCTACTGGAAGGGAGCTCCAACCCCCTGGCTCTTGTACTGGCCGATCTGTTTACCAGTATGTAGGTGCTGGCCTACAGAATGCTATGGCCTTCTCTCTTCCTCTAGGGACTAGGTTTCATAAATTTTCAGACTAGATACTCCTAGAACACAACACCACAATCTGAAGGCCTTGTTTCATCATATTTTCATACTAGACCCATCAGTTACATTGAAGCTCACAATTAATCACCACTGCAGTACAACCATCAAATACATCTGCATCAACCAATCACTGAAACTCAATCATCAATCTCAGAATCAACCACAACTAAATGAATCACTGAAAACCCATCATCATGGAAGAAAATCACAATCAATCAATCTGAACATTCTAAACAATGTCACTAGAATATAGTCCTCAGAACACAAACCAAATCCCAGAACTCTGCATCAATAACCATAAACAACTGCAACTTCAAACATCATATTTCATAATGTATACACTACTTTGATGTTCCGAACCAGCATATATATGCTCTTTTACCAAAGAAAACCAACGTACAGATTTTCAAATGATAACTTAAAACATCACAACTATTCTATACTTCAATCATACCTAGATCAAAATATTTATAGTGTAAATCACACGTCAGTATTTAGATCTAGACTATCCATGATCAAACAACATAATGATAATTCATTTTAGGTCTTATGATCTCGATCCATCATCCATCATGAACCACATAGGTGCATCCTTAGTTCAAATCAAGCAAAGAATCAGAAACCCATAACCTGCATATTTGATCTAACACTTCATGAGATATTCAAAACTTGCACACCCTGGCCTAATGATATTTTCCTCCTTATATAGTTAGTTCCTTTGTCAATACCTCAGATGAAAACCACTTAGGATCAATACCTTGGAACAAATACCTAAGGTCAATACCTTGGACCAAATACCTTGGACTAATACCTTGGACCAAATACCTTGGACCAATACCTTGGACCAAATACCTTGGACCAAATACCTCGGACCATTACCTTGGTTTTCCATCCCATATGTGCTTTTCCTTCTGTGAAAGTGTGTGTATACGTATTCACTCTTTTTTTTCTATGCGCCCATGTGTGTATGCTACTTTGACAAAGTGAACCAGCGTATACCTCTCTTTCTTCAATCTCTGGAGTCTAATCTGTAATCCTTTGTTGTTAACCTATTGCACTGTGAAGTGTCATTTGTGTTAGTTTCCATCAAGGACAACAATGTTGGCATTATGTTTCTGGTATGGCTATATGTTACAGATGTTGTACTTGATGGCAAAACCCATGGCAAGGCTCTCAATATGTTGAAAATTAAGAAGTACACAGGAGATTAGTTCAGAAAGTGCGTACCCGCAGGTACACCGTGAAGGGACCGCGGCCTGATACGCAGGACAGCCGTTCAGGAGGTGCGTACCCCCAATGCACACATTTCAAGGCAGAGAAAAGCACACGTGGGGTTTCTTATGTTTAACCTTTGGTATTTAGCCGACGGTTTTGTGTTATTATGGTGTCGGCCCGTGGTATTGATCCATGATTTAAGGAAGAGCTTTCCTATATAAAGCAAAGGAGATCATTTGGCTTGAGTATGTTTTGGGTTGAATATCTTATGAGGGCTAGATCTGAAATATTATGATCTCTTGGGAGTATGTCTAGATCTAAATAAGGCGAATCTACTGATGGATTGAGATCTCTTCGGCGCATGTTCAGATCTGTAGATCTGACTGTCTGGGTTATTTCTGAAGTCTTGAAATCATCTATGCCTGAAGGTACGCAGGTACAGTGAAAGAAAAGTGTGTATATATGCTGGAACGAAGCGTTTCAGGTGCGCTGGTACGCAGGCACAGAAGGGTTGCAGGTGCGGAGGTCCGCAGGCAGTTCAATGGATATAATGCGTACGTAAGCAGGTGAGCAGTTGAGCAGGGTGCGTATGTAAGTAGGCGAGCAGTTGAGCAGGGTGCGTACGTAAGCAGGCGAGCAGTTGAGCAGGGTGCGTACTGTAAGCAGGCAGTACATGGGTGAAGCTGCTTACTTCTCTTAAAATCTTTGTTTATCATTGCTATGTTCTGGGTTTGGTTCTATTATTGTTGATCTGGTTACTACAGTTGACTGGGTAATTCTCTTATACTTGATGATCATTTGATGCTTATGGATCCAGTTTGAAAATTTATGAAAAGTGGTCCTTGTAAGAAAAGAAGTAGGGGGTTGTAGCTCCCTTCCAAGAGAGACTGGAAAACGAGAGAGAGTTGTAGCTCTCTGCAGGTTGCAGCCTGCGTACTGGTAAAGGACTGCACCAGTACAAAACCATTGTAAAAGGAGTTTCTAATTTGAAAGAAGATAGAGACATATTGCAGCAGGTGGTTTTCACCCACATTGGGTTTCCACCTTACATCTTGTGTTCTTTGGTGTGACTATCTGTTTTCTTTGTTCATGCTCATTATTTTATGGTACTGACATGCAAAAATAATTCAAAGAACAAACAAGGAAGATTTATTAAAAGAATTAAATAATACTGATTCACCCCCCCTCTCAGTATTATTTCCAACAATTGGTATCAGAGCCAGGTTCTTCAGAGAAGCTTGATCGCTTGAAGGTAGATCGTTCATCATGAGCAACTACGAGAGAGAAGCATCAATCAGGCCACCGGTTTTTTATGGGACAAACTTCAATTATTGGAAGGTAAGAGTTACTACCTATCTTCAATCTCTTGGTACAGAAGTTTGGGACATCGTAGAGACAGGCTACACTTTTCCTTCAGCTACTCCTACAGATGCAGCCGAGAAAAATAAGTATGAAACAAATGCGAAAGCAGTCAATACTCTATTAGGATGTATATCTCAATCAGAATTCATGAAGGTAATGCACTATAAATCCGCAAAAGAGATATGGGACAAAATTGTCACGAGCTATGAAGGAGATGAACAGGTAAAGCGTGCTAAACTTCAAACTCTCAGAATTCAGTATGAGACTCTCAAAATGTATAATGATGAAAGTGTGGCTAACTATTTTCTTCGGGTAGATGAGGTTGTTAATTGTATGAAAAATTTGGGTGAAGAAATAAAAGAGGCTATTGTGGTTGAAAAGGTTCTAAGATCATTGTCCCCCAAGTTTGAATCTAAAGTATCTGCAATAGAAGAAAAGGAAAATCTACGAATTCTTACTATGTCTCAGCTACATGGAATTCTAACTGCTTATGAAATGAGAAAAGGAGGTCCATCAGACAGAAGAGAAGCTGCTTTCAAGGCATCAGGAAAAGGAGATTATTATGAAGCAAGCCACGTCCCAGAAGAAGAGGAAGAAGAATCAAATTTTGTCAGAAATCTTCAAAGGGGTTCTGGAAGGTTCAGAGGTAAGTTACCTTTTAAATGCTTTGCTTGTGGAAGAGTAGGTCATTATGCTGCAAAATGTCCTTATAAGGATAAAGGAAAGGAACCTACTAGATGGAACAAGAAACAGAACGCAAATAAGAAAAGCTACTACACTCATGAAGATAGTGATGGTCTATCAAACAGTGATGAAGATGAACAAGGTAATGAATATAAGTTGTTAATGGCATTTGAAGATGATGATTATATGGATGCTATAGATGTGGATAACCTTTATGATGAAATTACTAGACTCAAGAGATGTATAGAAGAAAAGAACATGATCATTGATACTCTACAATTTCAAATTGATGAAAAGGAAAAACATCTTGAAAAATTAGAAGGTGAAATTGTTGGTCTTAGAAAAGAGATTGAGAAAACAAAAGCTATTAATCTCAAGTTTGTCAAAGGATCTGAAACTTTGGATGAGATTATCAATGTGCAGCGGTCTCCACTAAACAAGACAGGTCTGGGCTATAATGGAGAAACTTCCCAAGCATCCACCTCAAAAAGTTATCTTGATGCAGCAAGAAGAAATGAGCAAAAGCACAATGAAGATCATCAGGTAAAGCAGGGACGAATTAAAAACAGAAACTATCAAGGGCAATCCATCTTAAAGGTGAACAAAAGCTACAACCAGCCACAGGTAAAATCTTCTCAATTTGGTTCAAGAATAGATGACAATAGAAATTACAATCAATTGGCTGGTAGATTCGATAACCGCAGAAGTTTCTTCAATGGACAATGCTTTTCTTGCCATAACTTTGGTCACAAAGCGGCTCAATGTGTTGCATATAAAACAATCATGACTAGGGAAGCTCAAAAACAAAGAAGTATGACCGGGATTACAAAAAGGACCTATAACAACTTTTTGGTTCTTGAAAATGAAGTTGAATGTTCTATTTGCAATAACTTTGGTCATGAAGACTCTGAATGCAGGAGCAGGTTTCAGCAGAAAAAGGAACAAGCCTCAAGCACCAAAACATGGAGAATAAAGGAACCACAAACAGAAAGATGTGGGATAGCATTTTATACAGAGGGACAGGAAAATCTATCGTACATTGACAGTGGATGTTCGAAGCATATGACAGGTGATAAAGAAAAACTTGAGTCATATTCTGCTCTAGAAAAAGGAAAGAAAGTCTCTTTTGGAAATGATACTCCTGCAACTATAAAAGGAAAAGGCATTGCTCAGTTAAAAGCAAAGGTCAAGGCTGGAAATGTTTTGTATGTTGATGGATTGAAGCATAATCTTCTAAGTGTCATCCAGATGTGTGATCAAAGAATCGAGGTTATATTCAGATCAAATGGATGTCTTGTTCGTGATCTTGATACAGGTAAAACAGTGATCAAAGGCAAAAGAACTCCAAATAATCTGTACATATTTTAAGAAGGACAACAACAATGCTATCTGAGCAAGGATGATGAGCACTGGTTATGGCATCGGAGGTTGGGACATCTAAGCTTTTCACAAATAAGGAAAGCATGCAAATATCAGGCAGTTCGCGATCTTCCAGATATCAAAATTTCTGACAACACCATATGCAAATCATGTCAGTTTGGAAAACAAACCAGAACTAACTTTCCAGAGAAAGAAGGATCAGCTAGCATGCCTCTTGAGCTATTACATACAGATACATGCGGTCCTTTCAGGAAAAGAACACCTCGAGGAGAAGAATACTTGATATTATTCATTGACGATTTCTCCAGGTTTGTCTGGTTAGGACTTATGAAGCACAAAGATGAAGCATTCGAAAAATTCAAATCCTTCAAAGCCTTGGTTGAAAATGAATCAGGTCACAAAATTAAGTGCCTCAGATCCGACAGAGGTGGGGAATTTACTTCAAATGAATTTTTCGATTTCTGTGAAGAACATGGGATAAGAAGAGAATTCTCTACAGCAAGAACTCCTCAGCAAAATGGAGTTGTGGAAAGAATGAACAGAACAGTCCAACAAATGGCTCGTGCTATGCTTGATGAGTCAGGAACTCCCGCAACTTTCTGGGGCGAAGCTGCACATGCTGCGGTTGTTATTCTCAACAAAACAATTTCCGGGTGAACAACACTCAAACTCCTCATGAGCTCTGGAGTGGTAGGACTCCTTCGGTAAAGCACTTCAAAATCTTTGGAAGCAAATGCTATATCAAGAATACTGATGAGCAGCTTGGCAAACTTGAACCTAGAGCAGATGAAGGCATTCTTCTTGGTTACTCTCCACATAGCAAAGCATACAAATGCTACAATAAAAGACTTGGCAGAATTGTTGACAGCATTGATGTAGTGGTTGATGAGAAGGGATACATTCCTAGGCAAGTACATCATGAAGACATCGAAGAAGATGAAGGCTACCCCCAACGACAGAATGATGAAGAAGAAGAACCTCAAGAAGAACCAGAGGAGCAAACAAGAATAGAAGAAAAGACTCCATCCAGATATGTCCAGAAGAATCATCCAGAATCTTAGAATATGGGGCAGAAAGAAGCAGGTGTACAAACAAGAAGAACAGTTGCAGAAGCTTCAAGCTATTTGGCATTACTCTCCTCTACTGAACCACAAAATGTGAAAGAGGCATGCAAAGATGAATGTTGGGTGAAAGCAATGGATGAAGAACTTGAGCAGATCGAAAAGAACAACACTTGGGACCTGGTTCCTAGACCAAAGGATAAGAATTTTATCGGAACAAAATGGGTCTTCAAAAATAAATTGAATGAAAATGGAGAAGTAATTAGAAACAAAGCCAGACTTGTTTGTAAAGGGTATGCGCAGCAAGAAGGAATAGACTTTGAAGAAACCTTTGCTCCTGTTGCAAGACTTGAGGCCATCCGAATGTTCCTTGCTCTCTCAAGTTTTCAAAACTTCAAAGTATTTCAAATGGACGTGAAATCAGCCTTTCTGAATGGAGACTTGGAAGAAGAAGTATACATTGAACAGCCAGATGGGTTCATTCTTGGAAATGATCCAAATCTTGTATGCAGATTGAAAAAGGCTCTCTATGGTCTTAAACAAGCTCCAAGGGCTTGGTACTACCGTTTGGACAAATATCTTCATCAACAAGGCTTTTCAAAAGGATCAGCAGATAGCAATCTTTATATAAAAGTTGAAAATGACAAATTGCTAATACTTGTTGTGTATGTAGATGACATTATTTTTGGCAGCAATGAAGAAGCTATGAGTCAAAGCTTTGCCTTGGTCATGCAGAAAGAATTTGAAATGTCCTTGCTAGGAGAACTGACATATTTCCTTGGTTTGCAAATCCAACAAAAAGAAGGAGGAATCTTTTTATCTCAAACCAAGTATCTCAAACAGATTTTGAAGAAATATGGCATGGAAGATGCAAAACCAGTATGTACACCCATGGTCACAGGATGTAGCCTCAGTGCAAATGATGAATCTGCAGCAGTACATCAACCAACCTACAGATCTATGATTGGAAGTTTACTTTATTTAACAGGTACCCGACCGGACATCATGCATGCAGTTGGAATAGTTGGAAGATTTCAGGCAAAGCCGAAGGAGACTCATCTTCAGGCAGTGAAGAGAATTTTCAAATATCTTCAAGGGACTCAAAATTATGGCTTATGGTATCCTAGAGATACAGATCTTACAATTCATGCTTATACAGATGCAGATTGGGTCGGAAGCGTGGATGACAGGAAAATCACAAGTGGTGGTGCGTTATTTATGGGTTCCAGACTGGTATCTTGGTTCAGCGAGAAACAGAGTTCGATTGCCTTGTCTACAGCTGAAGCGGAATATGTTGTTGTTGCATCTTGTTGCACCCAAATTCTTTGGATGATGCAGACTTTGCAGGATTTTCAAATCACTTGTACACCACCAATCCCCATCTTATGTGATAACACAAGTGCAATCAGCATCTCAAAGAATCTTGTTATGCATTCAAAAACCAAGCACATACCAATCAAGTATCATTTTCTCCGGGAACAAGTGCTTGAACAGAAGGTCAAGTTGGAGTATGTTCCTTCTAAGGAACAAGTTGCTGATATACTCACCAAACCATTGCCCAGGGACACTTTTGAATACCTCAGGCAAAAGCTGGGGGTTGTTGATGCATCATCTTATTGCTGAACCTCTTCTGATTGATGGTACAGGTTCAGGGGGAGCATATAATGCATTGTTGGCATTATGGAAGATGTGTAGAAGGAGATCTTGGAAGTAGCTGCAATATGTCTCTATCTCTTTCATGGTGATTTATGGTTCTTCGCTGCAGATCTGGTTCATATTCAGGGGGAGCATGTTCTTAGGGGGAGCATAACCCTTTTCCCTTGATGTCAAAGGGGGAGAATGAAGCTGAAGTTTTGAGGTTGCCATCAAGTGCAAAGGGGGAGATTGTTGGCATTATGTTTCTGGTATGGCTATATGTTACAGATGTTGTACTTGATGGAAACACCCATGGAAAGGCTCTCAATATGTTGAAAATTAAGAAGTACGCAGGAGATTAGTTCAGAAAGTGCGTACCCGCAGGTACACCGTGAAGGGACCGCGGCCTGATACGCAGGACAGTCGTTCAGGAGGTGCGTACCCCCAGTGCACACATTTCAAGGCAGAGAAAAGCACACGTGGGGTTTCTTATGTTTAACCTTTGGTATTTAGCCGACGGTTTTGTGTTATTATGGTGTCGGCCCGTGGTATTGATCCATGATTTAAGGAAGAGCTTTCCTATATAAAGCAAAGGAGATCATTTGGCTTGAGTATGTTTTGGGTTGAATATCTTATGAGGGCTAGATCTGAAATATTATGATCTCTTGGGAGTATGTCTAGATCTAAATAAGGCGAATCTACAGATGGATTGAGATCTCTTCGGCGCATGTTTGGATCTGTAGATCTGACTGTCTGGGTTATTTCTGAAGTCTTGAAATCATCTATGCCCGAAGGTATGCAGGTACAGTGAAAGAAAAGTGCGTATATATGCTGGAACGAAGCGTTTCAGGTGCGCCGGTACGCAGGCACAGAAGGGTTGCAGGTGCGGAGGTCCGCAGGCAGTTCAATGGATACAGTGCGTACGTAAGCAGGCGAGCAGTTGAGCAGGGTGCGTACGTAAGCAGGCGAGCAGTTGAGCAGGGTGCGTACATAAGCAGGCGAGCAGTTGAGCAGGGTGCGTACGTAAGCAGGCGAGCAGTTGAGCAAGGTGCGTACTGTAAGCAAGCAGTACATGGGTGAAGCTGCTTACTTCTCTTAAAATCTTTGTTTATCATTGCTATGTTCTGGGTTTGGTTCTATTATTGTTGATCTGGTTACTACAGTTGACTGGGTGATTCTCTTATACTTGATGATCATTTGATGCTTATGGATCCAGTTTGAAAATTTATGAAAAGTGGTCCTTGTAAGAAAAGAAGTAGGGGGTTGTAGCTCCCTTCCAGTAGAGACTGGAAAACGAGAGAGAGTTGTAGCTCTCTGCAGGTTGCAGCCTGCATACTGGTAAAGGACTGCACCAGTACAAAACCATTGTAAAAGGAGTTTCTAATTTGAAAGAAGATAGAGACATATTGCAGCAGGTGGTTTTCACCCACATTGGGTTTCCACCTTACATCTTGTGTTCTTTGGTGTGACTATCTGTTTTCTTTGTTCATGCTCATTATTTTATGGTACTGACATGCAAAAATAATTCAAAGAACAAATAATGAAGATTTATTAAAAGAATTAAATAATACTGATTCACCCCCCCTCTCAGTATTATTTCCAACAAACAATTGTATCATAATGCCAACATTTTCTAATTTCCTAAGAAATTTTATGGTATTCACTTATTTTAGACTTCGTTTGGTTGTCTTTGATCTTTGGTCTTTCTTGTGTCTATGTTATCTTTAGTCTACTCCTTTGATGCTTATCAATTTGTATGTCATTCTCCTTTTCACCAAACTAGAAGTTATACTTTTCACCCCACACATTTTCTTGTCATATCTTTTGTTCCCTTGAAGCATTTCATTCCATTAAGATATAAACATGTGAATAATGTTCAATGTGAGAGTTGTAAGAGCTCTCTCCCACTTACTTTCATGAATCTCCAAGGTATGTGGCTATCGTGCCCAACCTTCTACAGGTTTTATGCAAGGACATTCATCTCCATTTCTAGAATTCTCAACTTTGGTTACACCAACACACACACCAAACATATTCCATAAAACAATCTCTTCTCTCAAAATTTTCTTGGAAATTTCATAGTTTGTAGTATTATCATGCATATGGGCTCCTCCTTGAATGCTTTTCTCATCTCCTGCAACTCCCTAGTTATGCTTAAAACCTTTATTCTTGTTCCATAGAAAAACTTCTTCCTTTGTATAAACCTTCTCATTGTTGTTCAGGGAAATGATTTGGCATGATATTGCTTAATGCACCCTTATATACCATTCTTCATAACTATCCTCATAACTCAACCTTTACCTTTTCTTAATTGCATGAGATAATGTTGTCTCCTTTTTCTTAATGATACGTTCTTGATTTCTTTTGGCCTCCCTTGGACTAGCCAAAATGTGTTGAGTTGAGTTCTTCTCGTCAGCTTCTCTTCTACAATTTTCACACTGATACACTTAATAAATATATAAAACATTTATCCTCTTCCCTCTTCCCAATTTCCATTTATCTCCAATCCATGGAAATATATCTTAAAAAATAACCCAATAAACATTTAATAAACTAAGACACAACCTATCCAACATACCTCTAATTTTAATCCTCTAAAAAACATGGAGAGTTTCATCCTGAAGTCTATAATGGCCTTCTTTGACAGTATATTCACAAGACATTCTAAATATTTCTATTCTATGATAATTTCTTCAAACTTTCCATCTTCTGAATCTGCTACCTCTTATTGTTTCTTATCGTTATAACTCTGCTTTTCTTTAGTTTATGTTTCTTCCATAATTTCTGGCACATGTTCAACTTCATTGTATTTGGTACATAGAAATACAAACTCATACAAAAAATTAGCTTTTAATTCATTAAAGTCTTCTTCCTCATTTGATGTCATTGACATCCTTTCATTGTTATGATCTAAGAACATCCTTATCTCATCATAACCATCATCCTTTCCAAGGATTGGTCATTGTTTTGGTTCAAAAAAGTGAGCAACCATTCTTTCACACCCATTTCTCTTGAGTTCATTTTCCTCTAATGAAGCACTCAAGTTATGCTTCAACCTCTTTTGTGACAAAAACCATTTAACATTCTTCTTCCTTAACACCCAACTTATTTTTAATATTGTTCCCTCTCTTTTAGCACATGTATCATTATGTTCAATCTTTCCTTTAAATCAACCATTTCAAGGTCCAATTCATCTTGGCTCATACTTCTACCATGCCATTTAATTTGGCATCTTGTTTTCCTTTACTATGCTTGCACTTAGATCTTCCTTATGACTATCAATGGTCATTTGATCCTACCTCTCCTTGAGATTCTCCTTGATCATTGTGAACCGCAAACTAACCTTGTAACAATCCTCACCTTACTTGTTACTTGGAAACCTCACCTAACCCTAACTATTAATGTTTCTCTGGTTCCCTCCTTTGAAACCTCTTGAGCACTTCTTTCTCCTCCCTAGTTATTGCACCCTACTCACTTCTTGAGAACTTCTATGGTTCTCTCCTCTTGATTAGCTTGCTTGTCCCCTTCACATTTCAACTACAATTGGGATTTATTCCTTTGTTTCAGCTATTCTTGTTGCAAGGTTTCCTTCCTAACATAGTCCTTTAGAATGTTATTGGTTCTCTTCTGCCACTGCAGGCTTGTTCTGCTACACACTCTTGTTTTTCCTATAATAACTCCACATTCTCTTCTTCCTCTGTCACAATTTCTCTGGCTATAATGGCTACTACTTACACTTATCACATATATAATAAATAATCAAATAGTGGATTACCTCTTAGGATTCCTTTACTTCTAATATCTCTATATCTGAGATCTCTTTATACTATGCACTCAGTTGGGATATTTTTTTTCTTCCAACTCTTTCCCTTTCTAGAAATTCTTCCTATATTCTTTGTTCTAAACCTTATTCTTCAAGCTTGAACGTTGTTCTCTAATAACCCTTCCATCAATTGT
The DNA here is from genome assembly GCA_031772625.1 of Pinus tabuliformis. Lineage (NCBI taxonomy): Eukaryota > Viridiplantae > Streptophyta > Pinopsida > Pinales > Pinaceae > Pinus > Pinus tabuliformis. The sequence continues at coordinate 6,155,148 of CM062807.1, read as the reverse complement.
CCTCTGTTCATATGTTTTATCCTTCAAGACTTTCATGGCCTCCTCCATGAGCAGTCCCTTTTATGTTCTTCCTAGGAAACTACAATTTCCCTTTCATTAGTTTCTAAAACCCAAATAATTTAAAATGAGACACACTTACCTCCATTAGGTTTTCGAAATTAGAATCATTTTAAACTATGAGCACCACTTCAACAAGGACAACTTGCTCTGACTTCCTTTTATAAAGAGTGCAACCCTGATTTGATACAATTTGATACACCCAGTGTGAATAATGTAACAACCCCAGTCAAAATTTCATGTAATAAAAGTTAATAAAGGAAAAATAAGACCACTATTAAGGGACACTTATTCCAAGATGAATGTTGGGTAAAGATATCCTAGTGGGCATCCCTGGATTTGTTTATGGATAAAGGAAATCGGCAAAGGCATTAAAGAGGGAAAAATGTGTTTTGGGCACATTTATTTATGAAAATAAAGGAAATTAGGAGAAAACAAAGGTGAAAGGTTATAGGTTGCATGTGAAGGGGAAATGAAGGAAAATAATGGAAATTGAAGAAAATAAAGGCCTGACTGATGAAAAGGCTAATGAGGATCACTTGGTAGACTTGGACAGTGTAAGCTTTGGTCAGTGTAAAGTTTGGTGAGTGTAAACTTGGTCAGTTTAGTTTTGGAGCTCTCTCATTATTCTCTCTCTCTCTCTCTCTCTCTCTCTCTCTCTCTCTCTCTCTCACTCTTGGATACAGAGTTTTATTTGAGCACTCTAGCTTTGGAGCACGGAAGGAAAGTGAGGATCAAGCAAGGAAGGAAATATCAAGCATCTTCAGTAGGACTAATTGAAGGTAACATATTGCATGTGTGATTTCCTAGCTGGTTTTGGCATGCATGGCTTCGCAAGTTGTTGTATGGTTCTCTTGCTATCGGTGGAAGGGTTTTTCCCGGTTATGATAGTGGTTTTCAGCCTAGCCTTGCATTTTTCCGGATGCCATTATGTGTTTGGATGTTGATCTTTGTTTTGAGCTTTGGAATTACTGGTTGGATTCCAGAATTTGGGGTGGAGGTGGTCTCAAGGATCATTCCCAAAGGCCTAGGAATCCCTTAACTAGTTTTGGCAACATACATGGTAAAGCCTGAGGGAGATGTCTCAATTTAGGGCCTAGTGATCCAGGATTGGATTGCATTAAATCCTGAGAGACAAGGGGATAGAAAATTCCTCAAGGATAACGATGGATTTCAGATGGAATTCCAAGCTCAGTTTGGTTTTGTGATTGAAGCACTCGTTTTGGTGTGATCACAGTATGGTGAGGGTGGAGGTGGTTTAACCTATGGATTCCCTTTGCTATTTTTGGATTGGTTTTTATCAATGAGATCCCACATTGATGCTTGGAATATGGCATGGGGCTGACTGGATGAAAGAATGATTTTGTTCAGCCATATCTATGGTTGAATGGTATGTTGAAGTCCTAAAACTTGTCGGATTTCCCTATATTTAATAAAAACTAATTTCTCTTGCTTTTGTACTTATTTATATGTGGATTCAATGGATGTTATCTCACTGTTATTTCCATGGTTAATTGACTTGTTTATGTCATGGTTATTTCATGTATTTACTTGTAATTGTTAAAATGATGGATGCAAGACCCAATTGATGTCACAACAGTGCAAGGGAGAAGGTGGTTATCCTTCTTGTGATGTATCATAAGATTTTTTAGTCATCCATGCTCTTTCTTGTGTCCTAGACCTGTAGATTGCATTGATTCCATGTTTTTGAAAGAATCTCAGTCCCGGTTGGGGATGGTCAGACCTAGTCTTGGAGTTATATTTTTGTTTATTAGTCTTTTCATCATGTGTTTAATGGATTCTGGAAGTTACAACAAGTTCTCAGCAATGGCTGGAATTTTGGGCTTGAAAAGTACCTTAAATCTCATAGACTCTAGCACAAGTCTACTAGAAATAGTCCTTGGACACGGGCAACAGGCTTGTGGGAGCATCCATTTCTCTCTCAATGCTAGCATGCCCATACAATAATAGCATACAAAGGTTTAATAGCTTAAAAACTCATTGGGAACCAGGGGCATGATACTGTGTGGTTGTGATGCCTCATGGGAGTGTTGTTGCTGACAAGGAAGGTATCTTTGATGGGTTTCTATCAATTCCATTTCCTTAAGGATACCTAGTTGGTTGACTCATATCATAGTAGCCTCTTGTCACATGTTTACCCAAATTGGTCGGTTACTTGGATATAAATGGGAGGAGGGCAGTTACATAGTACTATCAGAGGGGGTTGCACTCTCTTTGGGTCATATATAATGCCACAGAGTGGTATCAGAGCATGGTTTACCCCTCAAACTGGATGGATGGTGTATTGGTCACACATTCATGTCTGTTGCATATGTGTTTGTTATGATTGTATTCCATGTGAATGTTGCATTTACATGGTGTTGATCATTGTTGCAGTGATGTCCCCATGTGAAGGTTGAGGGCATTGTTGTGGGATGTATCGTCATGAGTGTATGGTTGTATATTCATTTGTTATGCATGCATGGTAGGTCGAACATGCATTTTGAGCTCATTGTATGCAATTAGGTTATCATGATGTTTTTTATTGTTATGATGCTGATGTGTTGGCTAAGATAGAGAAGGACATGTAGATCATTAAAGTGAAGTTGCAGCATTGGACCTCGAGGCAAGAGCATGTCGTCATACAGGTTTGGATGTTGGCCATGTAGGTATGTTAGTCAATGGATTATTATATGAATTAGGGTTATATAGATTAGGTTTATGTTTATGTCTATTTATGTTATGGTTACACACATGATAGATGCTACTTGATTAGTGTAGTCATATGCACATGTGTCAGATCGTCATGAGTGGTAGTAACCTGTGGTTGTATGCATTTCTCATGTTGTTTTATGTTAGATAACTTGATGATTATGTTAAATGTTGTTGATGAGTATGTTATAGGTTAACTTGTTGTTGTTATATGATAGTTATCTTGATGATTAAGTTATAAGTTGTTTATGAGCATTCTATATAACCTATTGTTGTTATATGCTAGTAACTTGATGATTTTGGCAATAGCATTAATATCTTGATTTTAAATGTATCATGCTAATTTGTATTGGTCTATGGAAGTGGTAAGGGTTATGACATTTAGGTATGAGTTAATATATTATGACATTATGTCGTACTAATCTAGATTGACTATGCATATGTGATTATTATGTATGAATCATAATTGTTTATGAGTTTATGATGTGAACATGTTAGATAGTGACTATTATGGATATCATGACCTTATTTATGCTTGAGTTGATATTTTGTGAAGTTATATCATGCTAATCTGGATTGATTGTGCAGAGAACATAGCCTTGCTTGAGATACAGTAAGGTATGAGCTTGATTATGTCGTCTACTTTGTGCTTGAATGTTTGAGTATGTCATTTAATTGGTGTTTGAGTGTTTGGTGTCAATTATGATGTCTATCTGTTGTCTGAATGTTGGATTAATTAAATTCTATGAATATGTGTCTGTAATATTTCCTGAATGAACGATCTTGTTTTAAGATGATTGTACTAACACATATGTGTTGAGATAGATGACATATACTTGAGTGTAATAGGTGACAGTTGTAGTATTATGTCTAATGACTATGAGTTGAATATGAATTATGATATGATTGTTAGTCTTGGTAAAGGTTGTTCTCAAATTGATAGATATGATTGTCTTGATATTTGTAGCATGTGTTTGACATGTTTATACAATGCAAGAAACATGCTTGGTATCAACATGACAAGGTAATAGTTGATGTGTTTATATAACTAAGAGTTGGGTGATGTAACAGTGCATAGTAACACTCAATCGCAACAAGGAAAAGGTCAAAGAAAGGAATTGGGAAATAATTATTTTGGCTATGTTTGGAAACCCTAATTCCAAAGGAATGAGTGCTTTGCATACATGAAGTCTTCTTAACTTTAATCTAGTCTGACATTATCTAGATATGTGCTAGATTCATGAACTTGTATTTGATAAGTATATTAGCTAGTGCCTAGTTACAGGTGGATTTGTCAAGGGAATTGGAGTCCCTTCAGATATGGCATGGATGTGTTCAATTGTAACAAACATGCTTCTCACAACAAGATAAGGTAACCATTGTATTATTATGTTTATTTAAGCACTGAAAGTTATGTGTTGATGGAAGTATGATGCAAGTGAATGCATGGAAAAGAAATTTCCATGGAATCTTGAAGAAGGCTCAGGTTGAGGTTTCCCTTGCAAGCACTGGGAACCATGGGGATTGAGTCATGGTGTTTATTGTTAGTCTTGTGATTTTGGTATTTTGATGATTTGTTGTGCTTGAACGTGTTTTTTTTTTGCCTTGTGCATGATCATGCCACTTTGGTTGTGGTGTCGTATTGTTATTGGTTTTCCATGGTTTTCTTCTTGTTTGTTTCTTGTCTTGCCTTTTATGTTTTGGGTCTGGGGAATTGGTTGGGAAAGAGGAAGGTGAATCAAGCCCAGGGAAAGCTATATGAAACCCAGTAGGTGATGTATGGCCTGGATGAAGCTCAGTGCATGTATAAGGGAAACTCAAGGAAATCATATAAAAACTAGTTGTATTGGTTGGGTCCATTGGTGTAAATGGACGATGGCAGGACAATCATGAGAAAGGTAATCAGGAAAGGTAAAGTAAATAGATATGAGGTGTTAGATGCCTTAGCTATGTTGGGAATTATTGTTTTGGATGTTGTACATGCATTGCACAGATAAAGGAAGTTCTCCTAACCTTGACCTTATTATATTTGGTGATTATGTTGTGATCATGATTGTGTCGATGTATATATATATATATGTATACATGTATGTATGTAGGTATGTCATTTTCTAACGAGATCATGATTGTTTTGTGCTAATGTTATATATATGTATGTATCTATGTATCTATGTCACTGTCTGACAAGGTCATTAGGAATAATTCTTGTGGAGGAGTGATTTCTTATGCAAGTGATCGGCATGAAAAGATTCCTAGCTCATGAGAAATCAAGTTGGAAGAGTAGCCAGACAAATATTTGAGGTCAATATCATGTGGATATGAATTGATATTATGTGATTATACTATATCTATGTTTATTTTATGGACAGGATAATGTTGGGCGATACATAAGTGAAATGAAAACAACATGAAGAGTGGCATGCGAGGATAAGCATGAATGGTGGAGAGACACTAGAAGCAAGGTTTCTTAGTAGATATCGTCAAGTTTTGGATGTGTGGTACTACTGTTGTGCATATATTGTATGTGTTGTACATGTTGCATCTGTGATGTTGTGCACATGTGGTGTTGTGTATATATAGTGTGTGTACATGTTGTTATGCAATGTTATGTGCATGGTGGTACATATAGTGCTTTGTGAAAATTTCATATGCAGTGTGTTGGGCACCAAATCTTCTTATCTTTTCCTTATCTTTTCACCCATCCTTCCATCTTTTTTGCACCAATTGATATGCATTGATTGTGATAAACTCATGAGGTAACCCTTCTTTCTTATGTCTCTCAGAATATTTAATTGATGAAGTGAAGTCACGGGGGTTTTACCTATGCAAACTACTAAAACTTGTTATTTCCGTAGATTCCGGTGGACAGGTATTGCTTTCACAGCAAGTAGTAGCAGTTCCACGATTCACAGCAGCTGTTCGGCAACACTGTGACAACATAACCAACTCGCAGCTATTTTCAAGCTTATTTTGGATCGTTTCTGTTCTCGCTCTCTTGGAAACTAGTTGTTATTTTGAACTGTTGTATATTTTGGGCATTTAGTTGCCAGGTTTTGGGGAATATGTTATTACCCATGTATTGTATAAAAAGGGTTTTATTCCTGTGTGAAGGGTTAGCCACGCAGAGATATGTATTGTAACAACTCTTTTACAGATTAATATAATACAAGCAATTTTGTTGTTCTTTCCTTAGCTGTAAATTAACGCAACCCTGATCAGAGAGCTGGGCCCGCTCTTTTGATCAGGTGTTGTGTATTTCTTTTGTGTATGTTGTTTTACTCTTTGTGTGTTATTCTTATTGTTGTTACAGATCTCTATTGATTTCTATGAATGCCTCTAAGTTCTGCAATTTATGTTTCATTACTGTTACAATGATGCTTTAATTTCTTAGTCACAAATCCTTGGCTGATGTGAGATTGTAACCTTGCCCCTACATATACCTTGCATGTTACCTTGAAAATTGTACACACCTAGATTGATGAATTAATGTAGGAAAGGGTTGAATAGTTTATTCACACTCGGACATGAACATTTTGGCGCCATTGCTGAGGAAGGCTAACAAGGTGCAAGACACGATCTGTATTGACCAGAGGATCAATCTCTCATCTTAAGGAGGGAAGTGCTACCCTACTCTAAGTCCTGAGCTTAGTATTTTTATTTTTGTTGCTTTCATTTTTTTTGGGCTGAGTTTTTTTCTTTGGTTAACTATTCTGAATTTTTCTGCATTATTAAAACCTAATCTCTCATCTTGGGGAGGGAATAGTCCTTTGATGCCCTGTTCTAGGTCCTAAGATTTAGATTTCCTTATATGTATGTACTCTTCTTCTTTGGTTTCTCGTTCTGGGGGGGAATGGTCTCTTGACACCCTGCTCGAGGTCTGAACCATAGATTTCTTGTACATTGCGTTCTTTTCTTGTTTGCTAAAAATCAATCTCTCGTCCTTGGGAGGGAATGATCTTTTGACACCCTGCTCCAGGTCCTGAGAATAGTGACTTAATTTAGACATTTTCCTCTCACCAACTTGCATGAACAGAGATTCAAATAAAAGGGGCAGAGGAAGAGCCCCAAAGAAGGGAGGATAGGATTTGGGAAGGGATACCTATATCCAGCAAATCATCTCAAAATTTGAATCAGATGCATATTCTCGTGCTGCTGTAAGACCAGGTACTCAAGAAAAATCTAAGGGACAATCTATAGAACAACCAGTGCTATCTAAAGTACCCCTTGTTGATTCAATGCCCCAAACCCTTCCAGCAACAGAAGAAGTATGCAACATCATACCTGATGAAGGAATATCACTGCTAGTAACAAAGGAAGAAGAAGTTGTAAGCAGAAGATCTAAAGGACTAGCCCATTCCAGTAGGAGGGAAGAAGCTGCAGAGAGCGGGTCTAAAAAATCAAGCCATTATGACAGGGAGGAAGAAGTTGTAGGGGTGTTCATATCACCAAGGGATAAAGGGAGTGTTGTTAAAGAAACTCAAACTTTTGTGATAAGCTCTCCTCCATCATTCCCTGTAGAACCTGTTGAAATCCCTTGTGATTATTGGAGGGTATTCATGGCACCCACATCCTCTACCATTGAATTTCCAATTGAGGTTCTTGGGACTGGTACACCAATGAAGCCCATTCCTTTGATAGCTTTACCCAGCTTTCATGGGCTAGCTTCTGAAGATCTTGGCACATTCATGTTTGAATTTGATATTGTGTGTCGGGGATATGATTACATAACCTATGCTCGGAAACTAAAAATATTCCCTGCTACATTAAAAGGAACATCCCTGTGATGGTTTATGGGTCTACGAGGAAATACTATCTCCACATGGGATGGTATGAAAACCACTTTTCTGGAGAAGTATCAAGATTACTCCAAATCTCGAGATATTAATGAAGAACTTTTCAAGTTCATGCAAAAATAAGATGAGAACATGAAGGACTGTGTGGAACATTTTAAATACACATTACAGAGATCAGGTCATTCTACACTCGATAAGGACATTTTGAAAATTATCCTTCTCTATGCCTTTCGAGAAGACTCTCTAGAGCTATTAAACATAGTAGGAAAGGGAGACATATCAAAAGCAGACTTCGATACCATCTGTGAGCTATGCATTCAGTGCTTGAGGGGAGTCACAAGGAATAAATAGGGAATTCAGTCAACAAAAGTATCTGGTGGGGGTGTCACGAAGGTAGAAATTGGAAATCTGCTGGATAACATAAGGACTAATGTCGTGAGTACCCTGTCTGTACAGATGGATACATTACAAGTAAAACATAAACAGATGGAATTGGAAAGGACCATGGCTATATTTTTCCTGAAATATAGAGAGAAGCATCCACAGAGTGAATGTCCATTGAACTCCGTAGAAGAATGTGCAATCTGTGAGCTGGGTCATGCAACCAGTTCATGCCCCTCCTTGCTAGGATTGAAAGCGGGTTTTCAAGGGACAAGCGAAGAGATGGACCAGCTCTATTTTATGGGATCCAAAAAGCCATGGCAACCTTGGCCACCAAATGTGAATCAAGATATGTTTTTGGATCCATCTCAATATTTAAATAATTTTAATATGGGTCCTCAGTTTATGCCTTACCCACCTATGTGGCCCCAATATCAGTTTCCACCCTAGCAGCAATGGGCTCCTCAAACTAGTTCGAATTCTTCACAGACTTCAAACTGGTATGGACCCTCTCCTCCTGGGCAGTTTCCCCAATCAATACCACAATAACAACTTCAGTTTCCCTCTAATGAGCCTCCTGGTAATCATCCCGTTTGTCCTCAACTTCCAATCCAACCCAATCTGAATCCTAACAATAAAGGGGCTTAGCAAGCTGATACCCTCAACCTACCTTCATACAGCATCTCAACCACAGAAATTTATGAGATGAATTTGAGATCCGGGCAGGTAGTAGATTCTCAACCCTCACTTGTTATTATTGAACAAGTTGGCAGTGAGGCAAAAGAACCAGTTGAAGAGGAATCAAACCAAGTTAGTAAAATGCAGACATCTCCTCAACCGCTTATTACTCAAGAACAGTGACCTGACCCGCCTTATTCGAATAGATTGGCCTTGAGTAAAAAGATCCCTCAAGCTGAGTTTGACTTCTTAGGGGAGTTACAAAATCTGTTTGTCAAGATCCCCCTATTACAAGCTATGAGGGACGTACCTATATATGCACAAATTCTTAGAGAATATTGTGCTAAAAAGCTAGAAAGAAATCGAGGGATCCACTCACCATTCATGTGATGGGAAAGCTATTAGATTTTATGATGGGAAAATCTATGCCTGTGGAATATGGGGATCCCGAGAACCCAATTCTATCTGTGCAAATTAATGGATTATAAATTCCAAATGTCCTGGTAGATTTGGGTGCTACCATAAATGTCATTACTGTTGAAGCTATGTATGCACTAGGTCTTCAAAAATTGAAAAATACACCCACTGTGTTAGAGCTGGCAGATTGATCTATAGTCAAGCTGGTAGGGAAGTTGGAGGACATTACAATCTCAGTTGTTTCATAGTATTACCCTGTGGATTTCCTAGTGCTGCAAATGCAATCCCCAGCTAGTGGTCGTCCCCTGATTCTGGGAAGACAATGGTTTGCAATGATAGATGCTTACATTGGGTGTTGTTCTGGGAATATGGTTATCTCAAATGGGTAGGTTACTAAAAACCTTGTGTTATACCCTCCTGCAGAACCTAGCTCATTAGTGAAGCCAGTTGGCTGCAAGAAACCTCTACCAAGGGAAGAGTATGAACCTGTAGATGAGGAATTAAGACTAGTCCTTACTATTGGACAAGCCCTTCAACTGAAAACAGAAGCAAAAGATGAAATAATTACCACTTTCATTAGTGATCCATGTTATGTTTCATATTCAAATCAGCAAATTCTAGAATCTATCTTGAGCTGTGAAACACGGGAAAATATTGAAACAATAAATGGATTTCAGGAACTTCCCACAACTGTGTCCCATGACAATATTTCTGTAGAGATACAGCCAAGGAAGACCCTAAATATTAATCTAGATCTGTCAGAATCCCAAACAAAACAACTCCTAGATTTTCTCTGAAAACACAAAGAAGCCTTCACCTGGGACTACACATACATGAAAAGGATCCTTGCCAATTTATGTACCCATCATATATACATCAAATAGGATTGTCGTCTTGTAAGATAGCCCCAGAGGAGAATGAACCCCATCCGAGAAACATTATCAAGGAAGAACTTCAAAAGCTCTTGGATGTAGGATTTATTTACTCCATTTCAGATAGGCAATGGGTTTCCCCATTGGTGTTGTTCCCAAGAAAAATGGTAAATGGAAGATATGTGTGGATTACAGAGAATTGAATAAGGCAACACAGAAAGACCATTTTATGTTACCATTCATTGGTCAAGTCTTTGATACTTTGGTTGGGAAGAAGTTCTTCTCCTTTATGGATGGATTTAGTGGGTATAACCAAATCCAAATAGCTCCCGAGGATCAGGATAAAACAACTTGCACGTGCCCTTGGGGAACTTTCATGTACCGGGTCCTTCCATTTGGTCTCTATAATGTGCCTGCAACATTCCAAAGGGAAATTCTAGGGATTTTCTCTGATCTCGTAGACGACAGTGTTGAGATTTATATGGACAATTTTACTCCATATGGGGACTCATTCGAAGAAGGGTTGGAAAATCTGGAAAACTTTCTTGAAAGATGTAAACAAGTGCAAGTCTCTTTGAGTACAGTAAAATGCCACATGATGATGGAAGAAGGAATAGTCTTGGGACATTTACTTTCCGCTACTAGAATTCAAATGGATCTAGCTAAAATAAAGGTAATATTGCACTTCCCAATACCCAAAACACCCAGACAGGTACATAGCTTTATCGGTTGTGCTGGTTATTATACGTGCTTTATAGAAAATTTTGTTAAGATAGCACATCCACTTTTTCAATTGCTAACAAAAGATGCAGAATTTGTGTGGACAGAATATTGTGATGCAGTGTTTATGAAAATCAAGGAACTTGTCTGTAGAGCTCCGATCCTTCGAGGGCTAGATTGGAAATTACCATTTCATATTCATGTTGATGCCTCTCAGATAGCAGTTGGGGCAGTTTTGGGACAACAAGTGGACAAGATGCCATATGCAGTTTACTATGTTAATAAAAACTTGGCTCCTGCAAATTTAAACTACACAGTGACTGAAAAATAATTTGTTGATGTCATCTACGCCATCAACAAGTTTCGGAATTATATTATTGGGTATCCCACCTTTATACACACTGATCACGCAGCAATCATGTATTCGATGAATAAACCCATTACACCTGGTCGTATTACGAGATGTCTATTTTTACTTCAAGAATTTGAAATTACCATAGTAGATAAACCAAGAAAGGACAATGTGGTTGCTGATTTTCTGTCTAGACTAGATAATAACACTGAAGGTACACCCATAGAAGATAGTTTTCTAGATGAGCATATCTTTGTAATTTCTGCTAACACTTCGTGGTATGCAGATATTGTTAGCTATCTTTCTACAGGGAAGGTACCTCGTCACTTGTCATATAGGAAAAAATGGAAAATTATTCATCATAGTACCCGATATTCATGGATGGTAGGGTACCTTTTTCACACAGGGGTTGATCAACAAATTCGACGTTGTGTATCTGAGGATGACATCTATGAGATATTGAAGGTTGCCCATGATGGCCCTTGTGGAGGACATTTTGCAGATAAAAGAACATGCCACAAGGTGCTGCAAATGGGATACTATTGGCCTTCCATCTTTCGTGATGCTCGTGACTATGTCCGAAGATGTGATAGTTGTCAACACATGGGGTAGCCTGGAAAATCAGATGAGATGCCATTGCAGCCCCAGGTAGTCCTCGAACCTTTTGAGAAGTGGGAAATTGATTTCGTTGGACCTTTTAACCCACCTTCTCATCAAAAGGTTCACATTCTGGTTTTCATTAATTATGTGACTAAGTGGGTGGAAGCCAGGGTTGTTGCGAAAGCAACAAAATAGGTGGTTGCAGATTTTCTTTTTGAAGAGATTTTTGCTCGATATGGTACTCCAAGGGAGATTATTTCAGATGGAGGGGCATAGTTCACATCCCACATGATAGCAAGGCTTATGCAGAAATATGGGGTCAAACACAGGGTGACAACTCCTTACCACCCCCAGGCGAATGGACAGGTAGAAAGTACAAACAAGGTATTGGAAAATATCTTGACAAAAATTGTAGCAAGCCATCATTGGGATTGGTCTCAGAAACTTCCAGAAGCTCTCCAGGCATACAGGACAACATGGTGGAATACAACTGGGTTTTCACCATTTGAATTAGTCTATGGGAAATCTGCCTTGTTTCTGGTAGAATTTGTGATCAGCACACTCAGAACAGCTTTGGAAGTAGGATTAGATCTATCAGAGGCCCAGAAATACCGGCTAGAAAAACTCAATGACTTAGATGAAATGCATTTAGTGGGTGTCCAAAAACCTACTGCTATTCAACAACAGAGAATGAAATGGCATGATAAATTTATCAAGAACAAGGTGTTTCATACAAGAGATTGGGTACTGCTATATGACTCCCATTTCAAAGATTTTAAAGGGAAGCTTCACACTCACTGGATGGGACCTTATGAAGTGGATGTTGTGTTTGAAAATGGAACAATCAGATTGGTTACGGTAGATGATACTCATACTTCTTTCTTAGTGAATGGACATCGTCTAAAATTATACCACCATCCAACTTCTAAGGATGCCTTCATCAAACATCTCTCTGATAAATCTGGTTTGATGGTTGTTGGTGCAGAGAATGTTCTCTCTGCCTTCTTATCTTCTCTTAAAAAATAAAAATAAATAAATAAATAAATAGAATAGAATAATAATAATAATAATTTGTTGTTACTACTTGTTTGTCTTTTGCAGGGATAATGATCAAAATTTGACGAGGAGCTGACATTTTTTTTTTCCAAGTAATAGTTGATGTTGTTACTCCAACATTGTTGTTACTCCACCATTGTTGTTACTCCATCGGTGTTGTTACTCCGCCACTGTTGTTATTCCTGAAAATTTTTCAAAGTGTCGGATTTTGTTACTCCACCATTGTTGTTACTCTGTCGGTGCTGTTACTCCACCTTGTTGTTACTCCGCCACTACTGTTACTCCTAAATTTTTTTCTAAGTGTCGAATGTTGTTACTCCGCCACTGTTGTTACTCCTGAAATTATTTCTAAGTGTCAGATGTCGTTACTCCACCGTTGTTGTTACTCTGTCACTACTGTTACTCCGTCGTTGTTGTTACTCCACCACTGTTGTTACTCTGCAGGTTACTGTGGTGTTACTCCACCACTAGGTAGGTCGCCAGGTACGTCTCCTTGACTCTTATGGATTCAATTAAAATATTCCATTAATGAGACACATACGTTCTGCGGATGGCCACATTTAAGTTGGGGCGGTCCCATCATAAACAAATAATGACACATTAAAACCATAATAATGATACATCATTACCAAATCTGGTGCGAACGGTAACCTAAAAATGATTTCATAATAATTGCCCAATGCATTAGAGTTTGAATTATGTACGTTCAATAACCAATCATTCTTTTCCCATTACATCCGCATTAATCACTATAATCATTTCACTGTATTACCATCATTTGCCATTATTGTTCGTGTTTTTAAAAAATTTACTAGCCGCTTTCACCACTTTTCACCCTGCACTCCACAATGCTGTCACCATTGCTGTCAATGTGGTTGATTCTACTCTCTCCCCAATAGCAAACTACATCCAAGTGTTGTTACTATTTCCACAGTGATGGTTGGGTTGGTTGTGCCTCACAAGTTGGAGGATACCACATTGGTCTGCAACAATAGGGAAGTATCGCAATTTTTCATCAATGCAGGTTGGGATGTTTATTTTAACAAGTTGTAGGGATTCGATGAAGCTATTGCAATAGAATTCCTGCTCAATTTGGGTGAAGAGAGCTCTCGAGTCAGAGGGATAGAAATCCCTATCACAGAGGAGGCTATCACAGAGGTTAGTGGATTGCCCCAATAGGGACAGAGCTGGTTTTCATGAAGAACCTCCCTCCCGAAGTTCCCCAAGGCATTTATGCAAGTTGGTTAGAACGTTGTCCAAAAAGGTTGGGGGTATGATTGGAACTCATTACCACATCCATGGGGCGAGGTGGCAGGTTTTGTAATGAAATACATAACTTGTGAAGGGCAATACACCACTGTATTTAAGTATCATTTCAGGGTGTTAGCTCGCCTTTGATTTCCACAATCAGAGGTCTTCTCATTGAACATGCCATTCTTTTTGCTGAAGAGCCTCCAATTGATGGCGCAGTCTACTCAATGTTTGCGACAAGTTGCAACAGTCATTACTAACCATGGACTAATTTGGCTATTGGTTATGCATGCACTAGCCCGGTTTCAAATTCCATGGGCAACATTCTAGGAATCGACAGAAGAACAGATAGCAATTGTTATAGTTGTTAGAGAAGAGGAACCGGAAGGAATGGAGGAGGAACCAGTAGAGGTTGAATACATAGACCAAGAAGAGCCGAAAGAGATGGAAATGGAGGACGAAGAAAGGGAGCTTGAAGTGGAAGAAACAGTCGAGGTTGTTCCACAAGAGCCAGCCTTGACTGTGGGGCCGATGGAAAAAGAGGTAGCAAAGCCAGGAAGGCCTCAGATGGAAGAAATTGTTAGTACCACAACTGAGGTTGTTCCACAAGAACCAGCCTTGACTATGGGGCCAATGGAAGAATACAGACTATGGGTGGAAAGATTTGAAACAAAAGAAATTATTAGTACCATGACCGAGGTTGTTCCACAAGAACCAGCCTCGACTGTGGGGTCGATGGAAGAAGACAGACCAGAGCAAGAGAGGCTCAGACCAGAAGAGACCGTGGAGCTGACAAAGGAAGGAATCATGGATATGATGGACGGGGTTGACACAGTGATACAAGAGTCCATCTTTATTAACGACGTGCCAGAGGGGATAGTGATAGCACCATCTACTCATGAAGTGTTGGATATGGGTGGTGGTATCACACAAGAAACACCACTAACCCTTCTGGTACCAAAAAATGTAGAAGGAATAAATCTTGACATTGACACTGCTCCAAAAGAACCAGTGTCAACCACGAGACAAGAGGAAACACAAGAAGGAGCCCCAAGCCAGAGTAGAATTGTTGTAGATGAAAGGAAAGAGCACGAGGTTATAGTCGGAACTAGTATAGACCAAGAAGAAAACATTTTTCAATTCCCTTTCTATGCCTCCATTCCCAGAGGAGCGAGAGTTTCTTGTTCTCCTCGACACTCAGAAAAGGAGGTTGATGTTATTCCCATTCTAAATTTTGATGGGTCGGTTAAATGACCGACTGATGTTACTCTACTGGCTACTGACTCTCAGCAAGGCCGTTCTGAAGAATAGAGGGAGGAAGAACATCTCACAGAAGAACAGGAACAACGAGTGGGTGAAGAGGGCATTATTTAGGCAAGAGATGCCCTAGAGCCCAGAAGGGAGGAAGAAGCAGATGCTTCTGAAACCAGGGGACCGGGAAGGGAAGTTCTGATCGAAAAGCCAGTGGATACTCATCTGATCGACCCACCACCTGCCAAAACAGCTCCATAGTAGGTCGAGTTAATTATTAAAAAGGAGGCACTTTCTCCCGAGGAAGGGGGACTAAGCAAGGAGGTCCCAACAGATGGACCTATGGATACTACTCTGAGCAATCCACCACCTAAGGAACTAGCTATGAAGCCGGTCGAATTGTTTGTCAAGCGAGAAGTGATTGAGAGAGAGGAACCAAGGGAGGAGAACTTGGCAGAAAGACTAGTAGATACTCCTCTGAGAAATCCACCACCTGCCGAACCAGTTGTAGGGCTAGACAAAGTGGTTGTTAAGCAGGAGTGGATAGAACTGTGCGAGCAAAGTAGGTCACCCCTTAAAAAGAAACACCATTTACAATTCAAAGAGACGATGTGCTTGAAAAAAGAGGTTCGAAGACTAAGAAGATAGGTGCATCGACTTAAGAAGAAGGTAAGGAAGTATAAACGACAGTTCAAGAAGCCTAAAGCTACAGTGGTCGAGGCAAAAACATAGGTAGAAGATGTTCCGAAGACCTCTGCCGCTACTCAGATGGATCCTATAGAGAACTTATTCGAAGGCTGTAAATTCTCTTTGACAACCAAGATTCAAACTTGGAAATAAACCGTGGCCCACAATCAGAATGAGGTGAAAAGAATTCAGGAGCAGTCTTCCGAGGCTATCTTTGAATATGTAGAGCAAGTGGAAATATTACGGCTGAGGCATGCGAAGCAACAGATCAAGGTAGAACAGTTGGAAGGACAAGTGATGGAATTGAAGGCTAACAAAGAAAAAATGTCTAACTTGACACAACAGGTAATGGCATGTCGCCCTCCTGCTTCTAGCTATGCCTTGTTCTCGCATGAGCAATTCTTTTTATTCTATTTGGAAATCATTAAGAAGGAGGTCAGTCATGAGATCGAGGACTCTGTACAGTTCCTCCGTATACTGAGAATAGATGACGTAGTAACCCAACATTTGATGTGCAAGCTCTATTTGCATGGATACTTCCCTCGCAATGACAAAGAATTTAACCCGAACCCATATTTGGGGGACATTCATTTAAGGGCTCTCACCTCCTATACTCTCAACCAGATTAAATGGCAGAAGGCTTCCAATATGTTTGATTCAAATCAAAACACGAAGCCTCTTATGATGAGAGAAGAGCACAAACGATCCGTAACTATGTACAATAAGCACACTACCTTTTTAGAGATCGATGGACATAGAGAACGGATGTTGAGGACATAGAAGTGGTAAATTGATCTTTGTGTCAAACAAATAGTCATGTTTTAAGATGAGGCCCTTGATAGTTGTCAGAAAAGGTGGATGATGTCACCTACATCTGTCCAGAACAGGGAACCTTTTGTAGCACCAAAGTTTGCACGGGCACTAATTCGGGTGCCAAGGTATGTCACATGCATCCAAACATGTGGGGTTCGGTGGATGGGACTCCAATTCGGGTTACCTGTCATTTGGCTGCCAGCAAATCATTATACCCCAACATATAATGTACCAGGTGATTGGTGGAAGGAAGTCCTTCTCTCAAAAGGATATAAGGTCCCAGGAACAGATATGGCAGAAGAATATGATCTCGCCCAGCTTCACGAGGATCACAACCATTCTAATCGAGACCTGCGGAAGTGGTGAGGTGCATGAGGGCATGCAGAAGGCTAGTTAGGGGGAGATGTTGGGCACCAAATCTTCTTATCTTTTCCTTACCTTTTGACCCATCCTTCCATCCATTTTTCACCAATTGATATGCATTTATAGTGATAAACTCATGAGGTAACCCTTCTTTCTTATGTCTCTTGGAATATTTAATTGATGAATTAAAGTCATGAGGGTTTTAACTATGTGAACTACTAAAACTTGTTATTTCCACAGATTCTAGTGAACAGATATCACTTTCGCAACATGTAGCAGTAGTTTCATGACTCACATCAACTATTCGGTAACGTTGTGACATCATAACCAACTCGTAGCTGTTTTCAAGCTTATTTTGGATCATTTCTATTCCCTCTCTCTCTCTTGGGAACTAGTTATTGTTCTGAACTGTTGTATATTTTGGGCATTTAGTTGCCAGGTTTTTGGGAATATGTTATTACCCATGTATTGTATTAAAAGTGTTTTATTCCTATGCGAAGGGTTAGCCACGCAGAGATATGTATTGTAGCAACACTTTTACAGATTAATATAATACAAGCAGTTCCGCAGTTCTTTCCTTAGCTGTAAATTAACGCAACCCTGATCAGAGAGTTGGGTCGGCTCTTCTAATCAGGTGCTACATATTTATTTTGTCTATGTTGTTTTACTCTTTGTGTGTTATTCTTATTGATGTTACAAAGCTCTATTGATTGTTGTGAATTCCTTTTAATTTCTGCAATTTATTTTCCATTACTGTTACAGTGATGCTTTAATTTCTTAGTCATGAATCCTTAGTTGATGTGAGATTATAACCTTGCCCTTGCATATACCTTGCGCATTACCTCGAAAATTGTACGCACCCGCATTGATGAATTAATGTAGGAAAGGGTTGAATAGTTTATTCACACTCAGACACCAACATAGTGTTGGCCATAGATGGTGCTATGTACATGTTGGATATGCAACGTTTTGTGCATATGGTGTTGTGCGCATGTTGGATATGAAGTGCTATGTACATGTAGTGTTGTGTTCATGTTGTACATATGGTGTTGTGTGCAAGTGGTGTTGTGTACACGTCATGCATATGTTACTGTGTACATGTGGTGTCGTGTACATGTCATGCATGTGGTGTTGTGTACGTCTAGTGTTGTATACACATTGTACATGTGGTACAATGTACATGTGGTGTTGTGTACACGTTATACAGGCGGTGTCGTTTACATGTGATGTTGTGTACACATTATGCAGGTGGTGTTGGGTATAGGTGGTACTATGTACATGTTGTACATGCAGTACTAGTGTACATGTAGTATTATGTGCATGGCGTACATGTTGTGTTGTGTACATGAAGTATTATGTATGTGCATGTTGCAGTCACAGTATCATGACACGTGTATTCGTTGTGTTGTACTTTGTGTATGTATATGTATTGCATTGCACATCGGGTGTAGGTGTATGTATTGTATTTTGTTGTACATCAAGTGTAGCTATATGTACTTTGCTGTGGTGTACACCAGATGTAGGTGTACATATTGTGTTGTGTTGTACACTAGGTGTAGTTGTATGCGTTGTATGTCAAGTATAGTTGCATGTATTGCATGGCATTTTATGTCGTGTGTGGTTGTATGTGTGTGTGTACATGGTTGAGGAGAAGTAACTGGGTGTTTTTCAGGTGTGGAAACTGATCTTGAGTGCATATGGAATAAAGAAAAATGTAGAAGATAAGGAATTATTAAAGAATAAGTATCAATGTTTTATTTCAGTTTTATTATGCATGTGAGTTATGATTTTGGTTTATGATTGTTACATGTGATTTATGATTTTTGTTTATGATGGTTGTGTTTTGAGCTAACCTCATGTGCTATATTTATACATGATTATTCCATAAAAGATGCTAGTTTGACTTGTTGTGACAGGAAGTAAACAAGATTGAAAGTGTACCTTATTGATGAGCTAACAATGATGTATGATTTGAATTTATTTCAATTTATTTTAAAATAATAGAAGTTATGTGCTCAGTACAGGAAGCACGAAAATGCCTAGTTGGGTGGTTGAAATCGACTACAAGCATTAGCAGCAATGAAAAAAGGAATTGGAACATGCAGTAGTATGTTGGTAAAGCACTTGAGGAGCATGGCCATTGTGGAACACTAGTATCCAATAATTTCCATTGATTGCCATGAGCATGCTCTGACCAGTATGATGGTTTGAGGCAGGTATATGCCTTGGTTTTTTGAATTTCTGATGCGAGGAATCCTTGCCAAGGGATGTATCTCTCAGGATAGGGGATTCCGGGGAACTTGGAAGGTGTTTGAGTGCATGAAAGGGGTGACCGGATTGCTTGAGGGACTATGTAGAAGAGAAGGGAAGGTCAGGGATATATTTGTTTTGATCACTAGAATTTCCATATGGAATCAAATGCACATTGGGTGTGTCCCCTCAAAACAAATATTGCGCTAGACATTGGATGTAGTTTGACTGTGGTAGTGGATTATGGACTTCATGGGAAGGAGGTGAATCCTAGTATTACTTTGAGGGTGGAGGTGTGAGCCTTTGGATTCCCTTGTCGCGGATGTAGGCATCATATCCTTTTATTTGTTGGTCTAGAAAATGTGCATAAGTGTATATGTGGTTATTATAAATAAAGTAATGAGCTATGTTATAATGCTCCAGTAAGCGGTATGGTTGTTATCTTGTCAGGTTTTCATGGTGTTTTTCTTTTGAGTAGGTCTTTCATTGTAAATAGTCCAATGAGCTAAGTATAAAGCTCCATGGGAAGTATTTTTTATTTTTAGTGGTTTTTCTAAGGTCATGGTGTGGTTTAACACCGAGGATGGTGTTCCCCAAGGAGGAGGGTTATGTAATAGTCCTCGTGAAAATTTCATGTAATAAGATTTAGTAAAGGCAAAATAAGACCATGGCTAAGGGACACTTATTCTAAGATGAATGTTGGGAAAAGATATACTTGTGGGCATCAATGGATGTGTTTATAGCTAAACGAAATTAGCAAAGGAAAAGGAAAAGGCATTAAAGAGGCAAACAAGCATTTTTGGCTCATTTGTTTATTAAAATAAAGGAAATTAGGAGAAAATTGAGGTGAAAGGTTACAAGTTGAATGTGAGGAGGAAAATGAAGGAAAATAATGGAAATTGAAGAAAATAGAGGTCTAATTAATAAAAGGGCTTCTGAGGATTAGTTGGTCAGTGTAAATCTTAGTCAATGTAAGCTTGGTCAATTCAGTTTTGGAGCTCTCTCATTATTCTTTGTCTCTCTCTCACTCTTTGGCATATAGTTTTCTTGGAGCACTCTAGCTTTGGAGCAAGGAAGGAAAAGCAAGCAAAGGGAAAGGAATGAAAGCAAGGATGAAGCAACAAAGAGCAGGTTCGAGCAGCTTCAACATGAATACTTGAAGGTAACATATTGCATTGGTGATTTCCTAGATGGTTTTGACATGCATGGTTTTTCATGTTGGTGTATGATTCTCTTATTGTCGGTGTCATGTTTTTTCCATGTTATGACAATCGTTTTCAGCGTACCCTTTCCTTTTTCTAGATGCCATGGTGTGTTGGGATGTTGATCTTGATTTTGAGCTTTGGAGTTGCCAGATGGATTTTGGAATCCAAGGTGGAGGTTGTCTCAAGGATCATTCCCAAAGGCCTAGGAATACCTTGGCCGATTTTGGTAGGATACATGGTGAAGCCTGAGGGAAGTGTCTTAGTTTAAGGCCTAGTGATCCGAGATTAGTTTGTGGTAAATCCTGAGGGAAGTGTCTTAGTTTAAGGCCTAGTGATTCAGGATTGTATTGCGGTAAAGCCTGAGAGACAAGGAGATGAAAAATTCCTCAAGGATAGTGATGGATTCCAGATGACATTGCACGTTCGGTTCAGTTTCGTGATCAGAGCACCGGTTTTGGTGTGATCACGATATTGTTAGGTCCCTATAATACTAGTGATTCCCACATTACTACTGTCATTGTAGCCCTTATTTTTATTGTTGTGCCCCTATATTATTATTGTTATATCGGATTTGATTATATTGTGACCCCTTAGAATCCTATATACAGAATGGAGGTTTTGTCATTTGTATCGTCGAAGAATTATTCAATTTTGTAATGTAAAGGAGGTTTCACCTTTGAAGAGGCTGATTTTGAAGTCGTTGATACATCTTTTCTTCTATTTTGTGAGTTGGTTACATAACAATTGGTATCAGAACTTTGGATTCAAGGATTTTGCTACTCTAAATAGGTCATCATCAAATTTTTAATATAAATTTATTTCTATGACGTTTCAGAAGTGAAAAATAAAACCCATTTGAGCCGAAATCCTGACGAACCCCGAGTTTGAATTTCAGAGCTTTTATCGCTATATTTGTGGAGATAGAATCCAAGGAACTTAGAGTTCTTTCAGGCTCTCGAATTATATCTCAAACAGGTGACCTAGGGAAAATAATCATAACCTTCTCTCTGAGCATCAGATTGTATCGGTTTCAGGTGTTAAGGTCAAAACAGTGACACGTGACATTTCGTATAGCTTCACTCTCCTAAACGAGTCTATAATCAGGCTATCGTGGGAAATTTGGCATAAGTATTCCTTGGAGAATCCAATATTGATGAAACTTGTGGGGTTGGAAAGAGGACTTAGAGGGCTAACGCAGTACGCAATTTTAGACCTAAGAGATCCAAAATTACTGAGATACAACAGATTCAATATCGAGCTCCAACAAAGTAAAAAATAGGTGTGTAGTTTTTCTAAAATTTTGCATAATTTCTATTTGAAAAAATAGTTTGAAGGAATTCAAAGGGCATAGTGAAGAATTATTATCATTAATTGATGCCCCACAGAAAGACAATGGAAGCACCTAGTAAGCAACCTAAAAGCTCTAGCATGACTCATGAAGAAGATTAAGAACTGCAACATGATATATCAAAATTACGAGACCAAGTGCAACAAAATTCACTGTCACAAAAAGTAACAGAAGCTAAGATGGATATTTTAAAGAAAGGCGTGGAAGCTAAGATGGATGTTTTAAAGAAAGGCATGGAAGCTACGATGGATGGTATAAAAGAAAAGATTAAAGACAACATGGAATATTTGAAGACAGACATAGAAGCTAAGATGGATGGCATAGAAGAAAAACTTAAAGGCAACATGGAAGATTTGAAGATAACTTTGACAAATTTGCTACAAAAAATGCTTACTAATGGAGAAAGGGTAGTAAAGGAAACTCATGAGGAGAAAAAAATAAATGTTAATCATGATTTCATAGACTCTAATGGTGGATTGAAGACCAACCATGTTCCAAAGATTGATATGAGGACGTTTGATGGAAAGGATCCTATAACATGGATACTACAGATGGAGTGGTATTTTGATCTCCATAACGTGCAAAACAAACAAAAGTTATGCATTACAATTTTATATTTGGAACCAAATCAGTTTGTATGGTATCGATGTCTTTTCTCTCATAAACAAATTGTCACTTGGGAAATTTTTACGAAAGAGATGATAGCACATTATGTGGATACAAAAATAAACACTTTTTTTAGCCAATTAATAAATCTCAAACAAAAGGGTTCAATGATGGAGCACATTGAAGAATTACAAAAATTGAATATAAGGGTAAAATATATTCCAAAGGATTGATGTGTTCATAGGGACTTTAAAGGATAACATCCAACATGAGGTTCACCTTTGGGAACCTCCTTCATTGGAGAAAGCATTCAGGTTGGCAAGAAAAATGGAAAGAAAAATTATGGCAACAAAGAAGCCTACCACTCACAACTATAAAATGGAAATGTTGTTGCCCCTAGCCTTTCACAACCTACAAGGTTGACACCATAAAAATTGGAAGAAAAAAGAGAAAAAGGGATTTGTTACAATTGTGATAGAAAAATACACTAAAGGTCATAAGTGTGTTGAGAAGAAATTATTTTACATAGATTGTGAAGAGGAGGAAGAAAATGAACAAGAAATGTCAAAAGAATAGGATATACACCAGGAAAAAAACCTAGAGAAAGAAGAAATGAATTAGACCATATCTTCTAATGAATTGGCCAGAATTATCACTCCTCAAACTATCAAGATAAAAGGACATATCAAGAAGAAAAAGTTAATAGTGTTGATTGATTTGGGAAGTACCCATAATTTTATTCATTGTAAGATAGCCAAGGAATTGAATTGCTTCCTATATCCAGCACCAGAGTGTTAAGTAATGGTTGCAAGTGGAGGAACCACAAATTTCTTTGGAAGGTGCCATAATATCAAGCTATCCATGGGAGAATATGTATTGAATAGCCCAATTCTTTCCATTCCAATGTGCGGTGTTGATGTTGTACTACGCATCCAATGGCTACAATCCTTGGGTACAATAGCTTTTAATTTTCAAGAAATTTCATGAAATTTTTTTCGAAAGGAAAGGAAGTTGAATTAAGGGGTATCACAGGGAAACCGGGAAAGATAATCAGCTCTAACAGAATGACAAATCTTCTAAAGAAATAATAACAAGATGTAATTGCACAATTATGTTCCCTAGAGGTTCCCACATCGAAATCATCTATTTCTCCAGATCTCCAAAAAGTCTTGGACAATTATTCCAATGTATTTGAGACTCCCAAAATCCTCCCACCTATTCGTGATCGTGATCATGTTATTCATTTGATTCCAGGAATTTTTCCTCCAATCATCAAGCCTTACAAATATCCCTATGCCCAAAAGAGTGAAATTGAACGTAGGGTTGAAGAAATGCTAGAGGCTGGTGTAATTCGACCTAGTTAAAGTTATTTCTCTGCTCCAGTAGTATTGGTGCACAAGAAGGATGGGACATGGCACATGTGCCCAGATTATAGGGAGCTCAACAAGCTCACTATTAAATATAAATTTCTCATTCCTGTCATTGATGAATTATTGGATGAATTGCATGGATCGATTTACTTCACCAAGTTGGATCTTCATTAAGGATATCATCAAATCAGAATGAATATTGAAGACATTCCAAAAATAACATTTAGAACTCATGAGGGTCAGTATGAATTTTTGGTCATGCCTTTTGGCCTTACCAATGCACCTTCTACATTTAAAGTTTTGATGAATTCCATTTTCAAACACTTTCTTAGAAAGTTTTTGTTAGTATTCTTTGATGATATACTAATCTATAGTAGCCTTGGAAGGATCATGTTCAACATGTTGACATGGTGCTCAAACTATTCGAGGAGAAGAAATTATATGCAAAAAGCTCCAAAAGTTTCTTTGGAGTACAATAGGTGGAATATCTTGGTCATATTGTATCTCATGAAGGTGTGAAGGTAGACCCTAGAAAAATAAAATCCATTTAGGAATGGAAAATCCCCACATCCATAAAGCATCTGTGAGGATTTCTTAGGTTGATAGGGTATTATCGCAAGTTTTTTAAGAATTATGGGTGAATAGTAACACCTCTAACAACATTATTGAAGAAAGATGACTTTTCATGAACTCTAGAAGCAACAAAGGCCTTTGAACATATTAAAGAGGCAATTTTCCAAGCACTGGTATTAGCTACATCGGACATCATAAAAACCTTTATTATGGAATGTGATGCCTCAGGAAATGGAATTGGTGTTGTTTTAATGCAAGAAGAAAGACCCATTGCTTTCGAAAGTCATCCAATCAAAGGAAAGTGTTTACACAAAGTTATTTCTAAGATGGAAATGTTGGAAATACTACATGCACTTAAGAAATCGTGACCCTACCTAATGGGAAGACACTTCAAGGTAAAAATGGATCATGATAGCCTTAAATAATTTTTAGAAAAAATATTATCTTTAGAAGAGAACAAAAAATGGATCACAAAGATGTTGGGTTA
Source organism: Pinus tabuliformis (assembly GCA_031772625.1). Taxonomy (NCBI): domain Eukaryota; kingdom Viridiplantae; phylum Streptophyta; class Pinopsida; order Pinales; family Pinaceae; genus Pinus; species Pinus tabuliformis. Next base: position 6,130,306 of record CM062807.1, on the reverse strand, counting down.
TGAATTTGAAATAATCTACAAAAAAGGGAAGCAAAATGTTATGGAAAATGCACTCTCTTTGATCCATTTCTATTATCCAACTAGATTGGATAAACGAAACAAGGAATGAATGGAAGAATGACAAAGAATTTTGGGCACTCATTCAAAAGTCACGACAAGATCACAGTACATCTGATACATTTAGCTAGAAAAATGATTCGTTATGGTACAAATATTGCTTATACCTATGTAATAATTCCCAACTCAAAAAAAATATTCTGATGGAATTACACATGTCTCCCTTACGAGGGCACTTAGGATTTTTAAAAACTTACCATAGGGTTAAGAAGGAATTCTTTTGGGATAGCCTTAAATCAAATATTTAAAAGTTTGTGGCTGAATGTTTGGTTTTCCAAAAAAATAAAGTTGAAACAATTAAGACCTTAGGTCTATTGCAACCTTAATCCATTCCAGGACAATGTTGGGAGGAGGTTTCAATGTATTTTATCATAGGCTTACCCAAGTCTAAAGGAAAGAGTGTCATCATGGTGGTAGTTGACAGACTTACCAACTATGCACATATTTGTGCATTATCGCATCCATTTAAAGCCAGTATAGTTTCTACTGCATTTGTGGAAACAATTGAAAAGATACATGGAAACCCAAAGATTATTGTAAGTGACAGAGATCCCATTTTCACCGGAAATTTTTTGACAAAATTGTTTTCTTGTCTTGGTACTGAGTTAGCTCATAACTCATCTTATCATCCTCAATTTGATGGGAAAAATAAGACAGTAAACAAATGTTTGGAAGGATATCTTTGTTGCTTTGTATCTGATAAACAAACATAATGAGTCAAATGGTTTCTTGTGGTTGAATGGTGGTATGACACTTCCTTCCATATTGCAACAAAAATGATCCCATTTATGGCACTTTATGGATATCATCCACCGTCCATCACATCATATTTAAGAGAAAATTCTAAGGTTCAAGTAGTGGAAGATCACATTGAGCATCAACAATAAGTTCTCCAACTCTTAAAGGATAACCTCACCTTGGGGCAGAATAGAATGAAACAACAGGCAGATCAACATCGCATCGAAAGAAGTTTTGATGTAAGTGGCTGGGTATTCCTACGACTACAACCATATAAACAAATGTACCTCAAGCAAGCTAATATGGATAATAAACTATAACAAAACTATTATGGTCCATATAAGGTGTTGTAAAAGATTGGTATTATGCATACAAATTGGAGCTTCATGCAACTTCCTGAGTGCACATGGTTTTCCATGTTTCATGCTTAAAGAAGGTTATAGGTGACAAACTCCCAGTTCAAACAATATTGCTAGAACTTGGCGAGGAAGGAAAAATCATATTGGAACCTGAAGTAGTCACAAAAACAAGAACTTGACAGCTACAAAATCGATCAATTTCGAAGTATCTCATCAAGTGGAAGAACTTACCCGCTGAAGATTCCACATGGGAAGGTGAGAATTTTATACAAAAGCATCCATAACTACTCAAGCATTCAGGACAACACTTTTTTGAAGGAGAGGGGCATGTTAGGTACCTATAATACTAGTGATTCCCCCATTACTATTGTCATTGTAGCCCTTATTGTTATTGTTGCGCCCCTATTGTCCCCATATTGTTATTATTGTTCCCCATAGAAGCCTACTATTTTTATTGTTCTTACCTTATATTATTATTGTTATGTTGAATTTGATTATATTGTGACCCCTTAGACTCCTATATATAGAAGGGAGGTTTTGTCATTTGTATCATTGAAGAATTATTCATTTGTGTAATGTAAAGGAGGTTTCCCCCTCGAAGAGGCTAATTTTGAAGTCATTGATATATCTTTTCTTCTATTTTGTGAGATGGTTACATAACAGGTATGGTGAAGGTGGAGGTGGATTAACCTCTAGATTTGGACTAGTTTTTTATCAATGAGATCCCACATTAATTCTTGGAATATGGCATGGGGGTGACTGGCTAAAAGAAAGATTTGGTTCAATCATGTCTATGGTCAAGTGGTACATGGAAGACTCAAACCTGGTCGGATTTTCCTATGTTTAATAAGAGCTAAGTTCTCTTATTTTTATACTTATTTATATGTGGATTTAATGGTTGTTATATCACTGTTATTTTCATGGTTTTATGCTGGTTATAAGAATGGTTAATTGACTAGTTCATTTCATGGTTATTTCATGTATTTTCTTGCAATTGTTAAATTGATGGATGCAAGACCTAATTGATGCCATAAAATTAAACGGAGAAGGTGGTGATCCTTATTGTCATGTCCCATAAGAGTTTTCAGGAATTCATGTTATGTCTTATATCCTAAACCTGTAGATTTCACTGATGCCAAGTGTTTGACAAAATGCCAGTCCCTGTTTGGGATGGCCATGCCTAGTCTTAGAGTTAGTTTTTTTTTATTAGTCTTTTCATCACGTGTATAATGGATTCTGGAAGTTACAACAAGTTCTGCGTAGTGGCCGTATTCTGGGCTTCAAAAATGTCTTAAATCTCGTGGACTCTGGCACAGGTTTGCTGGAAATAACCACTGGACATAGGAATGCAGACTTGTTGGAGCATCCAGAGCTCTCTGGATGCTTGCGTGCCCATATCATGGGAGCTTCCAAAGGTTTAATAGCTTAAAAACTTAGTAGGATATAGGGGCATGATACCTATGTGGCTGGGATGGCTCCTGGCAGTGTTGTTGCTGATGTGGAAGGTATGTTTGATGGGTTTCCATCGATTCCACTTCCTGAAGGATACCTAGGAGGTTGAACCATATCATAGTAGCCCATCATCACATTTTTACCTTGTTTGGCTAGTTTGGGTGGAGGGTGGTTAGACACAACTCTAATTACTTACTCAAATTATTCTTCATCTTCTTTCTCTCATGCTCGACATTGTTCAATACTTCTCATTTCACCAAGAAATTTTATTTACCCCCTTTACCATGGAAAAACCCTTTGGTTTATATATTTATTACTAACTAAAATAAATGTACACAAGTTAATTGGGGTGGGTCCACATGCCATGCAGAGTTTTAACTCAAACAATTTTTTGGGTTAACACATCCAGGAGTGTCCTTACTCACACTAAAATAAATAGGTCAAGGTCCAATGCACTATACTAATAAGTTCGCAAGTTGGACCAACTGATCATGTCTTAACTATTCTTCCTTTGGTCAATTTGTGATGCCACATGCCATAGGGACTACAATTAAAAATACACAAAAAACATAAAACTTAAATCCACAAAATACTTATGCACATAAAATCTCAGAAATAATCCATTAATAAATAAAATATTTACAAGAGAACTCTGGGCCTAATCATTGGCCTCTCATTCCTCACTCTCACTCACTTACATGCCTCATGGGTTCACCTAGATTTATACAAGTGGATATGAACCCAAAGAAGGTTTTAGATCCTAAACTAACTCCCAAAATATCTCTCATGATCCATAAAAACTCTCATTTAATTCCTTATCTCTAGATAAGATCTAGTTAACCCACAAATTTCTCAACTCTTCCAAAATACTCCTGAACCTTCAACTATTTACAATAATTCTTATTCTCTCCAAAAACTATAGGGCAAATACATTAAATAATTAAATCATAACTTAGGAAACTAACTCCTTTAGTAAACATTCAACACTAGGTTATATGCTCTTGCATCAGACTCCCCAAGTAAAATGAAATCATGGTCTCTCAACCATATGTCTTTATAAGTTGATGAAACTCCTCCTAGATCCCAAAATTTAGTCTGTCATTGATCAAATTCTCTATCATATTGTTACCATTTTGTTGTTTTCTTTCTGCCTTATCTTGAAATATGTTGGTTTATGTGCTTTTTCCATAACTTTTCATAATTCTTCAATCTCATCATCCAATCTAGTTTCTAATTGGATTTTAGTGTTACTAGTTTGGAACATCAATTCTTCATCTTTAATATTAAATTCCAAATTATATTTTATCTCACATTCCATATTTCTATTTATTGAATATTTCTCTTCTTTATCTACAACTTGATTGGATTCAGGTTTCATCAATATCTTTTCTAGCAATTGTATTTCTTCTTCACATTTCATAAGCATTTTATGTCTCTTTCAGAAATCATTTCAAAATACTAGTCTTCATCCTTGCATGTAATAGAATCAATGTCTTGTTCATCATTTGAAACACATGTTGCATCCACACACTGATTATCAGATTTAAAAACTAAAGGCTCTATAGTCTCAATAGATGATTTTGTCTTCAAGTCTTTATGATCTTCTAAAAAAATTGTGGCGCTATCTACGGGAATGGAAACCATGCTCATATGAATAGATTTTATTTCAGAATCATCACCTCCCTCACCAAACATCAATCCTTGTTCTATTTCAAAAATGTATACATTCAAAACGGTTATCTAGAGTTTTTATGCTTCCCTTAACAGAAATTTTAGCTTTTGCTTTTGTCTTATTGCAATCAACTGCTTGATTGGCCATCTAGTTGTCTTCTTCATTATCCATCCATGTTTTTGATTTTGTAGTAGCTCCATCAATACATTAAGTCATGCCTTCATCTCAACGATATATTTCTCAAACTATTCATCCCTTACACCAACTGTTATTACATCGCTATGACGATCCATAGTCAACTTCATCTCCTTCTTCCCTTAAATAAGATCCTTTGTACTCTACTTCCTTCGCTGGAAACTGCTGGAACATCTCTTATCTTTACAATACATCGACCAAAAATTTGGGTGTCAAGCTCTATGGATCATGCACCCATTACATTCAAGGACTCAAACCTAAACACACTTTTGACTTGACTTATGGCTCTTTAACTCCAGACTTCTAATTGGGCATCAAATCTTCATTAATGGACCTTGGATGTCGGGTACAACCAAAAATGCACTCTTTTACATAACAATGCATGGCTATAACGTTTTATTTGACTTTCACTGACATCCACCCATAATAAATTTATATGTTCATTTGGTATTGTAATCCTTTACATCACATGGACTTTTAATCTTAACACTATAAACACATATATGACTAAATTATTCTACTTTATTGAACTATGACATTTTATTAACTCTCTCAAACATTTATAATATCACCTCACCTTAATGTTATGCCCCTCAACCACTCATTATTAACTCTACCATAGCTTCCATTAATTCTCATTAATTATTTCTCACACAACCCAATTTTCATATGTTTACATCATATGGTGGAGAATTTTAGATAATTGCGTTTATATGTGACATGTAAAAAATATGTTAGAAAACTTTCACATGTGATGTACCAATTTGCATTTATTATTTCAAGATAATATTAAATTCAATACCCTTCACCATATCATTGGAAGCTTGATCTCCTTTCTATCCCAGGCCTTTAACAAAGTTTTTGGACGGTATGGACTCTCCATGCAGCTACAAACTCCATGTTATCAATTTGCATAGATGCTTTACAAAACGATGCAACATAAATGCTTCTATAATTTACTGTTTTAGGAAGAATGAATAGTTTTCGGAACTTCCAAAAGCTACCAAATATTTTCCCCAACACTTCCAATCCATTCACAACTCCATCATCTGGTGATTTTGCATCAAATTCCTCTCCAATTCGTTGGGCGCTATTTTCAATAGATAGGGCTTAAAATAATTTACTATTTATTCCAATTAAGAGACGTAAATTAATTTCAACTACTGGACACCGAAATCAATAGTTGAGTGCTCCATTTACTCGTTTGATTTCACATATTCAACTTGATCTAGTTAAGCTTATAATAGGATTTTACTTTTGAAGATTTTGGTAAATGCAAGTTTTCGTATAAGATTGGAATTCTAACAATTGACTTGACTAGGCTAGTTTCCGTAGGGCTTGCAGCTTAAAAATATGCACAAAACATAAAATAAAATCCACACAATACTTATACATATAAAATCTCAGAAATAATCCATTAATAAATAAAATATTTACAAGAGAATTGTTGGCCTAATCATTGCCCTCTCATTCCTCCCTCTTACTCACTTACATGCCTCATTGATTCACCTAGATTTATACAAGTGGATATGAACTCAAAGTAGATTCTAGATCCTAATATAACACCCAAAATATCTCTCATGATCCACAAAAACTCCCATCTAATCCCTAATCTCTAGATAATATATAACCAACCCACAAATCTCTCAACTCATCCAAACTACTTTCGAACTTTCTCCTATTTATGATAATTCTCATTCTCTCCTAAAACAACAGGGAAAATACATTAAATAACTAGATATTAAATTAGGAAACTAATTCCTTTAGGAAACATTCAACCATAGGTTAAATGATCCTGCATCAATTTGGTTGTACCAACATTTATTCAGTGGTTGAAGTTGGTTAGGGTGATTGGGTGTTCCTAGACCTGATTATGGTTTCTGGCTAAAGAAATCACTGGTTGAAGGCATTGAAGAATCTATGGAAATTAGATTTAGTGTGATTCTTATTTGGTTCAAAAAAATTTGTGGAATCTTTTCACTTTTTTTGCTAGCCTAATCTTCTTCTTCTTATTAATGCATCTATATGTACTTCATCAAACTGCTATCAAAACATAAGAACAAGAAAATAAGATGTTGGCTCTATGCTACGGCCAAAACCTCTCTTCTCTTGAGAGGAAATTTTTTTACTATGTTTCTCTTATTTGAAGCTTCTTATTAATCAATTCCAAATCCTAGAAACATGACTAGAAGACACTCCAAGCCCAAGTCAAGTCATTCCTTTTCTCTTCACTATGTTTCCCTAACACTTTGTCCACCTCCTTCCAACTCTTCATTTCCCGACACTTTGTCCTTCCTTTTACTGTTAGTGGATCTTCTAGAAGAGATACTTTATCTTTCATACTTAGTGATATACTTCACCTAAGGTTACTACTTCCTTCTCTTGATAATCCAAGTTCCTTCTTGATGCATATTGGTAGGCTTAGTGTGATAGCACTGCAGCACTAATTCTCACAAGTGTTAGAGGTACCCTAGAGAATTAGGGTCCTTTTCTTTCGCTAGAGAGATAAGATTCTTTGATTGACTTGGGAGGCCTTGTAGGCCTAGTTTCAAACCCAAACAACACTAATTCTTGGACTCTTTGTCCCTGTTGTCATACTCGTAGGCTTAACCACCCTTTCTTCACACGTGTGACTGTTTCTAGCCCTAGAAACATTTCTTTTAACTTCAACTTTTCTCCTCCTTCATTCACTACACTAGGAGACCTCTTCTTCATCCTTCGTTACCCTTTCTCTAGCCTCTTTTCTTCATAGATTTTAGAGATGCTTGGTTGACGTTGTAATGGTGTGGACAACATCTATTTATAGAGGGTTGTCCTTCCTTTTAGGCCAACTAGAAGGCCGACTTGTAGATTTTTTGTCGGCCAACTTGTTATGCTTAATTTAGATGGTTTCTTTGGTGGTGTCACATGCTTTAAGGAGAATCTTTGATGGTGCCTTTGCTTAGGAGGAGACTTGAATTTTCTTGGAGGTGACTGCTTTGAATCTTATACACAATATAACATACCCTTAAGGTCTTTAACATAATTCTTTTGACCTTTTGACTTACCTATAGCACTTTAATATGTGCTAGACCTACTTCAATGATAAAGAAACTCATTTACATATATCATTAAAATAATATTTCCTTTCTTGGATAAATAAAAATATCAAAATTACATTTACGAAGACCAAACCTAGTTACATTTCCTTCAACACTCTCTCTTAAATAGGGATGTATTCATACAACATTACAAGGTGCTTGGCTATTATCAATCTTGAAGAATTCACATAAGAGAAACTGGATTTGCAATCCATCTATTATAGAATCATAATAACCAACATGGTTTCCACAACAAGGCATAGACTGACAACCCTATCTCTTAATAGATTAGAGCACAATGCTGGCGAGACTAATGAATTATAGACACCCTAGTCATTATCCCTCAAGGTACATACCCACCCCACTATTCACTGAGTATGACCTTCTAGGAATATTCTTGTCTTAGGTTCCCATCCATCAAATAATGTCGATCCTCTTGCCTACTCTTGTGTTGGATTCCCTACACATCCTCAAAGAGTATCAGATGCTGGATGATTACCCAATCCTCCCATTCTTTCTTCCCATGTGAAGACAAGAATGTTTTGTCTATTTTGTGTCTACATTTCCATTCATGGGCTTCATCTAGACTTAGTTTGTTAGTGTTGGTCTAGTGCATGACACATGAAATGGGAAAACGCAATTGTCACTCCTTTGTAATCAGGGGTGATTCAAATGTCCCTCTTGATTAGGGACATATTAGAGCTCCCTCTTAACTAGGATCTCTTTCATTTATCAACAAATTCTTCTTCATGGGTCCTTTAGCTACTTGATCTCCTTCCTTTCTTTGATGTCATGAAGTCTTTGTTCAAACTTCTTCTAAGTAGGGAACCATCCATCAATCACTTTCCTTCATGGTTTGTCATGTCATTTCTTCCTTCGTGGAAAGTGGATTTCTTGTCATACATCATATTTTCTTGTCATTTGGCTACTCCCTTGTCATCTTTCCATGGTACAGAATACTCTTCTCATGGATGATTTGTTCTACATGCTTGTTTACATGCTTTGACCTAGTAGCCCATCATGACTTCATCTTGATATTAATTCAACATTAAATGATTATTTTGCTGGATGGATTCTTCATCATGACATCTTCATAGAGTAGAATTAGTTATCTGCATATTTCATATCTTCAAGGCCTTCATATATGTCAAGTGTCCTTCATTCCTTTGTTAGAGTTGTCCTGCCTTCTTTCAGGAGATATCTTCAATGGTTATTTTTTAGATAGTGATTCTTTGTGATCATGGTGTTCTTCAAATGCTTTATCTCTTTCTTTATTTTCTTCTTTTGGGATATATTATTCAACCACCTTATGCTCCTTGTAAGAGAACTTCTTCATTGCTTGCTTCCTAGACTAGTTAGCATTTATTCTTACTTCTTAATTAGAAATATTATTTTGTCGACCTTCGTTAGATTGTAGTACATTCATTCGTTCATGTCCTTGGTAAAATATATTCTTTCATACTTGATCATGTTATAGAACTATTCCTATGCCTCAATAATATACATATGATAACATGACTAAACTTTTATGCATACATACCTCATCTTGATTCGCCTTTGATCATCTTAGCTTCATTTGGTTGTCCTTGGTGTGGCCTTTCTTTATTCATCTTAGCTTTCCTGCATATCATCCATTTCTTGAATCCAATAAATGGGACTTTTGAAGATTCCACCATAGGATCTTAAGGATCCTTGCCTTGCAAATGTTTCTTTTCTTCTGATGATGGAGGTATTCTAAGATTCTTAATCATGATCAAATGTATTTCATCATGAATGAGGTCCTATACTAGGTATGCTCCTTCTACATGAATATCTTGAGATATATTTACCATGCTCCAATATTCTAGAAGATATTTCTAACCATGCATTTTGCTCTCATTATTAAATGCTACTTCTACATGAGTATCTAAAACTCTACGTACTTTAGGATTCTATATTGTAGAAGATGTTACTATCCATGCCATTTTTATTTTATTCCCACATGCTCCTATAATAATCAAAACATTTAAAGAAGACTTAAGAAACAAGGTTCACTTAGTCATAGTAGAGATCCAGAGGATCTCACTTATTTTTCTTCTTGTCTTCTTTTGTTATTTCTTGAGTCATATGGGATTCTTCTCTTTTTCTCTTGTTGTTTTTGTCCTTCTTAAATTTAGGACAATTCCTTTTGTAGTATCCAGATTCTTCGCATCCAAAACCTTGGATTTTGGACATGTCTTTGTTGTTTGTCCTTCATGGACCAAATTTTCCAATTTTTCCCTTTCTCTTGCCCATGGTAGAAAATTCGTGCTCCTCTGATCCCACATCTTCTTTTTCTTTAAGTCTAGTTTCCTCTATTTTGCATAGAGGCCAAATTTCACTGAGTATGGTAGCTTCCTTTTGGGCATATATGCTTGATGTGAAGCTACTCGAGTCCTTAGGTAGAGCATTGACTACTACAATTGTCATTTATTTGCCAGACATGACTTCCCCTAGTTCTTGTAGTTGATCCCTCATCTCAAAGATTTTCATGAAGTAGGGAGCTATTCCTTCCTTTTTTATCTTCATCTTGTACAATTCATTCCTTAGAGATATCACTTCTCTAGGTGTGGATACTAATAATAGCTCTACTAGCTTATCATAAATTTATTTTGATTTCTCAAATTTGGAGACATACCATTAATGTGTAGGGATTACCATTAGTTAAACAAACTGACCATTAAAAATAAGTATCCTTTTCCCCATATTGATGAGTTATTTGATCAAGTAAAGGGTGCCATGGTATTCTCAAAGATCGATTTACACTCAGGATATCATCAGATCCGGATAAAGGAGGAGGATATAGCGAAGACCCCATTTAGAACTTGTTATGGGCACTATGAGTTCGTAGGGCTGTCTTTTGGACTACCTAATGCCCCAGGTACCTTCATGTGTCTCATGAATAACATATTCCATCAATACTTAGATAAGTTTGTATTAATATTTATTGATGATATACTAATTTATTCTCGAAGCCTGGAAGAACATAGGGAACATCTTCATATTGTTCTGCAAGTCTTAAGAGAACACCAGTTTTATGCCAAATACAACAAGTGTGACTTCTTTAAGATTCAAATCCAGTATTTATGACATGTCATCACCAAGGATGGCATTGGAGTAGATCTAGATAAAATAAGGACTATCATGGAATGGCCAGTACTGAAAGATGTCGCTGACATAAGATCATTCATGGGTCTAGCTAGATATTATAGACGGTTTGTTGAAGTGTTTTCTAGGGTGGAATATCCTACCACATGCTTGCAAAAGAAAGGGAAGACCTTTAGATGGACCCCTAACTACCAAAAGAACTTTGACCAGCTTAAGCATCTACTCACCACAACATCCGTTTTGAGCATCGTTGATCCCAACAAGGAATATGTGGTTTGTATAGATGCTAGAAAAGAGTGTGTAGGTGGCATATTAATGCAATATGTCAAGGTTGTAGCTTATGAATCAAGGAAACTAAAGGAGTATGAACAAAAGTATTCTGCATATGATTTGGAACTGAAAACGGTGATTCATGCCTTGAAAACATGGCAGCACTACTTAATGGGTAAGAGATTTCTGCTATTGACATATCATCATAGTCTAAAGTTACTTTAAGCAACCCACTTTGAATGCTAGACAAGCTCTTTGAGCATATTTCCTAAGTGAATTTGATTTTGAAATCAAGCATCTGAAGGGGAAAGAAAACTAGGTTGCGGATGCTCTAGGTCAAAAGGTAAATTGTATTTATGAAATTTCTTTTAGTGAATCAAAAACCACTTTTATGAGTAGATTCATGAAACAACGATGCAAGATTTATTATACAAACATTTATGACAGCAAGCAAAAATTCCAAACAGCCATGAACAATAATTAGGATATGAGGTAAATTTAGAAGAATTACTGATTTATCGGAAGAGGTTATATGTACCTAATGAAAAACATCTCAAAAATTTAATTCTAGATGAATTTCGTAGGATTCCTTGTGCAGGTCATCCTGGATACCAGGGAATGATCTCTGCCTTAAGGAAGGAATTTTTCTAGCCTGGAATGAAAAAGGCGATAGCAGAATATCTAGCCAAATGTTTGGAATGTCAGCAAATAAAAGTTGAACACCAACACCCAGCATGTTTACTCCACCACTTACCTATTCTTGAATGGAAATGGGAAACCATATCCATTGATTTCATCACCGGATTACCTAAGTCAAAAAGACAAAATCTCTTCATCATGGTAGTGGTAGATAAACTAAGCAAATTTGCTCATTTCATACCACTTCAGTCAACTTATAAAGCAGTGCAGGTGGCTAACAATTTCATGCAGCACATTTTCAAGCTACATGGTATACCCAAAATGATCATCTCAGACCGCAATGTGAAATTCACATCAACCTTGTGGAAGGCCCTTTTCAAAGGATTGGGCATGCAACTACACTTCACTACCACTTATCATACTCAAACGGATGGAAAACAGAGAGAGTAAACAAAGTGGTTGAAGACATGTTGCAAACTTATGTTATGCAACAACCTTCGAAATGGGAAGATTACTTACACTAAGTAGAATTTTCTTACAACAATGGATACCATACATCTCTACAGATGAGTCCTTTTGAAGTATTTTATGGGCGTAAGTGTAAAACACCATTGAGTTGGAATGGACCAGAGGACAAGTTGATGTTAGGAACGGACATGTTGGAGGAAACGAAGGAAATGGTAAAGAAAGTACGAAACAACCTAAAGGCCACTCAAGACTGGCAAAAGAACTTTGTTGATCGAAAAAGGAGTTTTCGAGAATTTCAAGTAGGATACCATGTTTACATTAGAGTTCGAGCTAAGAAAATCACATTGCAATGTATCGGATGTGCTAAGTTAGCACGCCAGTTTTGTGGGCCATTTCAAATCTTAGCTCAAATCTGGCCAGCGGCTTATCAGCTTGCTTTACCCAGGCACATTCATGTGCACAATGTCTTCCATGTTTCTTTACTTAAGAAATACATTTATGATCCTAGACACATAATCAATTGGAAAAACATTCAGGTAAAATATTCAAGGAATACTTTTTTTACTTTTTATATATATTAAAGAAGTTAATGGATTGCAGATTTCTGTGGTTCGGTTTTTTAGAATCTGAACTCGGATGATCCACAGTTTTCATTTTTCTTTGTCGACGTTTCGAGTCTAGACCAAGACTCGTCATCAGGACTTGATTTACAAAGGAGAGAGAGAAATGTGTTGATAAATAGGGTTTGAGGATGAACTGTCAAGAATGTGAACCGACCAGTTTCAAGCTTGAATAAACTGGATTATATTGTATTAAGGTTCTTTTTAATTTTATTTATTATTTATTATTTATGGAAAATTATTATAGTTAAATATTAATTTTCTTTTAAGAGAATAGTTTTAGTAATAAGTTTTTTAATTTATAAATGATGATTTAGTTTTAATTATTTGACACTTTATGGTAATTATGATAATATTTTAAATTTGTTACTAGGTTTCTAAGGGATTGAATTAAAAGATTAGGATGATGTCAATGTTATAATGTTTTTGTAATTTTTTATTTTTATTTTATTTTTTTTATAGATTAAAGTTATTTTTAATTTTTATTTATTATGCATGAATATAATTATATTCCTTGATTAATAAGTAATAAAATTAATAAACATGTAAATAAACATACATGTTTGTTATACATGAATATTCTTTTTAACCAAGTAAAATGGTAATATCTTGAGTTTTTTATTATTAATTTTTTTTTTTTTTTTTGTTAGGATTTGTTTTACTACTAGAAAGATTTTATGATTTTGTTTATATTTCTTTTAATCTTTTAATATTCTTTATAATTTTGAAATATTATGATTTTTGTTTAAATTTATTAATCTTTTAATGTTCTTATATTTTTGATATTTAAAATTTTTTAATATATACATGAATGCAATTATTATATATTTTATTAATTGCTTGAGTTTTGTATTAATTTCTTGATTACTTAATAATTTATCTTAATGATTTGTTTTTAACTCATTGTAATATTTTTATATCTTTGTCTATTTTTCATTTAATATATTTAATTCAAGTAATATTTTAAGAGGATAATGTGTCATTACTGATTAGGCCTATAAGCTGGATAGCGTATTAAGCAAAGTTTTTAGGGGCTTCTTAATTATATTACATTTAATCTTTTTATATTCTTATTATTTTGATATTTTAAAGTATATTTATAATTTATTTATTATACATGAATATACTTCTTATTATACTTGCTTATTAATAGTTTGAGTTTCTTATTATTAATTTCTTGTTTCCACAATAGTTTATTATAATGATTTGTTTTTAACACATCGTAATATTATATAATTTTTGTCTATTTTACATTTAATATATTTAATCCATGTAAGATTTTAAGAGGATAATGTGTTAATAATGCTGAGATTATTAGGCCTACAAGCTAGATAGGTTAATATACAAAGATTTAAGGGGGAGGGGCTGATTTGATTCAAAAGAAGGGAGGAGCAAAGAAGGCAAAAGGAGGGCCAGATTTACTCTATGGGGTTGAGGAGGGAGGTCCAATTCCTACTAATTTCCAAGCCTCCATCTCTGTTGAGGTTATGCGGGTGTTTTATGATCTTAAGCGCCTCCCGGACTTTACGTTTGAAATGGTGTTTTTCATTTGCGATGACTTTTGTGTTTTCAAGGCATATATGGTGGTTTGTCTTACCTGCATGCTCTGCCAAGGCTGAGGAACGGGTTCTTTCCCTTCGGATATCTGCACTATGCTCTTTTAGCTTGATATTCACTGATCTACCTGTTTCCCCGATATATTGTTCTCCACAAGAGCAGTTGATGATGTAGACACCTTTTTGTTGGAGATGTTCTGGGTTGTCTTTGACTTATTTCATTTTTTGTCTAATAGTTGTCAATGGCTTGAATGAGGTTTTGATATTCTTTTTTAAGAGAATTCTGGCTAGCTTGTCGGTTACACCCTGAATATATGGAAGGTAGGCATTGGCAGCTGGGGGATTGTTAGTTTTGTTTTTAATGTTTCCAGTTTTGGTTTTTTTAATGGCTTTGAAGATATCTTTATTATTGTATCCTAATTTGGAAAATGCTCTTTTTAAGTAGGTGATTTCTTCATCGGTGTGGCTCTCATCTGAAATTCTGCAAGCTCTAGTGAAGAGGGTTTGAAGAACTCCCATTTTTTGGGCTGGGTGGTGGTGGGAATCTACATGGAGATAGTTATCAGTATGAGCCTTTTTCCTAAACACTTTGTGACCTATAGAACCATCCTTGTTTCTAATGAGTAAGATGTCCAGGAAGGAGATGCAATTATTATCTTCAATTTCCATTGTAAATTTGATGTCATTAGAAATGCTATTGAGATGGTTTAAAAACTTTTTCAGCTCGTCCTCCCCATGGGGCCAATCTACACTGGTGTCGTCCACGAATCTGATCCAAAACTTTGGTTTTAATGGGTAGGTGTCTAGGGCCCTTTTTTCAAACTTTTCCATGAAGAGATTGGCTACAATAGGTGAAAGGGGGGATCCCATAGCCACTCCTGATGTTTGCTCAAAAATCTCTCCTTGGAATGTGAAGAAGGTGGATCTCAGACAGACTTCAGCTAATTTTGCAGTTTGTGGGTCATTGTTGGCTCAAGTCGTTTGTTGCTATGTAGGTTGAACCGGAAGGCAAGTTCTTGGTCGAACCTCTGGGTATACTAGATCGGAGAGAACACTACAGAAATGAGTTATCACCCAGGTTAAAGTTCAATGGAAACACTTTAGGTTTGAAGAGGCCACCTGGGATGATGAGCAGGTTATGAAGGAGACCTTTCCGAATTTGTTTCAGAATAAAAACATCGAGACGATGTTAAATTTTAGGGGGGGAGATGTGATATCCCATAGACTATGTAAATATTTTAATTACTGCAGTTTCGACAACTATTTATTTTCCTAATTTAAAAATACCATTTTGGACGTTAATATTTTTTTAATGAATAGAACAGTTATCAGTAAATATTATTCTACTTCATAAACAGTTAGGGAAAACAATTTCCTGTTCCTAACTAAGTTCTTGAAACTAATTTCTTGAAGTTCAAACCAAGAGATCAAGAGGATAGAGGTATCTAAGATCAATAGAGGAGAGGGTTACTAAGGAGGATACTGTGCTGAAGAGTCAGGCAGTTCTAGAAGGCCATGTCTGGTTAGGACCAGAGGGCACGGAGACTTTAAGTCTCAAGAAACTAAAGAGTTCCTGTGAACAGGAAATCTCGGGGGGAGACTATTGAAGTATATATCAAGGTTTGGAGGCAAATATATAGCAAGATTCATGTCTGGTTGCAAGACTGAATTAGGGATATTCAACTAGATAGTGGTACAGATAAGTATTAATAGTAGTGCTTATTAAATAGATTTCATTCTAATCCTGGTATAGAAGTAATGATCATCTCAGTAGTTCAAGAATGAAATAGTTTGAATGAATGTTAGTTATCTATCATTCTAATTATTGGCATTGTATGATTCAAGAAAAGAACAGAAAACATTAGCATAGTGAAGTTCATGCATTTTAGAAATCTTTAACAAATAGTGTTATAAGGTTCCATATAGAAATAGAATCTAAATATACATGATGTAGCTGGAGACAGACCTTATTTTTCCCTAGAAAGGTCTTTCTTTCTACATAAAAGAAGAAATTGGTATATGAGTACTGTTTATAAACAGTTAGTGGCACATATAATTTGAAGAATTCAAAACAAGTAGGGAGATTTTTCGAATTATATACATGCCCAGAATAAAAAACGAGGTGTGTAGCCTCACCACTAAATTGTTAAGAACTGCAAAGGGTTCCATTCGATAAATAACTACACAGATATCATCTATTCCTTCGAATTAATATAAACATTTCCGGAGATAGAGTCTTTGTAGATAGTACAAGAAATAAAACTTTTGAAATAGAAAGAATCAATAGTCAAATCTAAACAATAAAACCTCAGAGGGAATTCGAAGAAAACCCTGAGTTAATTACATAAATTTCATCAACCAAACCATGTATTACCAGTCGAGCGCTAAGATTAAAAACATGAATAATAACAGAAGGAAGTAAACTGAATGAAACTAAGTATATTCCAGGAGACGTTGAAAAATGTAAAGACCAAAACAAATATGCATACATTTTTCATTCCACAATCCCAGTATGATGTTGTAACCATACCCGCCAGGGCCCGAATCTCTTCACCCTCGGTATAACTAAAGATGAGACAAAAAGTTAATCCAGTTGATGCCAGATAGATTTTAGCAACTTGTTCATGGCCGATAGGCCTAAGAAAACTCAAAAATTGAATCTAAAAATTAGAGAGGGTAACTGAAATATCACTGTCATGGCAAGAAGTAAAGCCTAAACTCTCCACAAAACCATAAATCCAAAAAACTTAAATTTCATTGTAGAACCCTTGCATACCCAGGATTTAATAACCCTATCCCCAAATCGAACAAAGGGTCTCGTAGCAGGAAGGAGCCATGTTTTTACCATTTCATGCCCTCTACAAAACCCTCCACCCCGAATGGGTGGAGATAAACATGTATTAGTATGTGGTTTAGCAAAAATAACAGTAAAAAAATAAATAGATGAAAAACCCAATCAGAGTCTCCATAAAAAAAGGATACCTCAGAGGTCTGAAGGCGTGAGTCGGTTGTAGGTAAATAGCTTGTAAGCCATCAGTCTCCGGGGTTGCAAACGGCCCTAGCAACAAATCAACACTCAGAGCTCGACAAATGACGATATCAGGGGACTATCAAGTAGCGAATACAAATCAACCTAGAGTTACCAGAATCATGAGCTAGAGCAAAGAAATGACGAAAACCTCATACCCATTTGAGGTTTAAGCAAAACAAGAATGCACTCCACCATCCGATCAAAAGGTGATACCGAAGTCATTGATCCAGATCAAATCCCAAGGTTACCATGTACGAGGGCTTGCAACATTAACTCCAACGAGTCACCAATTCTGCCTAGGCCAATACAGCGATCAACCAAAATTAATGCCGGGTAGTGCGAACCATAAGGTAAGTGTAAATATTGTGTAGAACCGGACCATCAATTATGGTGAAAAAATCTTACAGTACAGGTTCTTTAATGAAGGATATCTCGGAGATAAGATATGTGCTCATTTAACACTGAGCTAGCACTAGGACTAGACAAATGTCCCCCTCTGACTTTATATGACATTGTATTCACAGATTAAAGTCTAAACGATAATTGTAATGTATAATCGAATCACCATATCTAGCCTTATTAAGTGTTTTTTTTAAATTCAAAAATTATGGTGATAAACGTTGTAAATGATTGTGTTCATATATCAATGGTATTATCCGGTAGTTTTAGAAAATAGATAAGTAAATATATATTTTTTATATGCTTAGTAGATGTGTGACATCTATACTTTCAATGTCTTAGTCTAGTTTCCATGAACTATGGTTTTGTCTGGATGGTTTCATTAGAAATAGAGAATATATTTTGGATCATGATATTACTTATTATTCAGATAAACAACATATGTTGGCTAAATTTTGATCAAATTTGAACTTGTTGATGTCTTCGAATAAAGTCCATTATTTTTCCCATAGGGTTGGTTTCCCTAGTGGAAG
Source organism: Pinus tabuliformis (assembly GCA_031772625.1). Lineage (NCBI taxonomy): Eukaryota > Viridiplantae > Streptophyta > Pinopsida > Pinales > Pinaceae > Pinus > Pinus tabuliformis. The sequence goes on along the minus strand of CM062807.1, from coordinate 6,112,051 downwards.
ACTAGAGAATAATCAAGGCCAACTTCTATTTATGTTTTTCTAACATCAATAAAAGCTCTTAATCAATCAGAAAAAAATAACATAAAAGTTCCTAATCTAGGATATCAAAAATATATTTCTTTATAAACTAGAACAAAGAAAAAAATCAACATTGTTAAAAGGAGACTGAACTCTAATGAACTTCATGGTAAAACAAGATATGAAACGATTCTAAAAATTCCAAAAATGGAGAAATTTGTCAAATTATGATATTAAAAGATGTGGAGGATGAAAATAAATTTCTCATAGAATGTTTAATATTGTCACAACTCCTGTTTATAGTCAAATATTTTTTCCTTTATTTGTTTATAGAATTAGTACTATTTTCCTCTTATATTTTCTAGTATTCATATGATGCACCGCAATATGAACATGAACTTCCAAAACTAGTTAAGAATATATATACATCCCTACACTTATGTTCCATGAGCATACTACAAGGTATGTATGGTTACATATGTCTCTTGTGAGCTTTACTTGCTCTCACTCTGCATTTACGAGATGGGTATTAATTTTAGATTTAACATAAATAACGCATATTTATGAGGGGTATACCCTCTTAGCCACATCAAAATTCTATGCTATGGGTTTATTTCATTTGAAATCGTTATATGCTTATATGATTATATGGGTGCACCTCCATCATATATGAGTGCACCTCCTAGGAATTAATACATACCCTAAGGTTTCTGTTTTTCATGTTGTTTAATTATGTAATATTGTTAGTACAATGATGTGTAGTTTGATGGTAAGTCACTTGGGCGAAGCCTAGGAGACTGAAGTTCAAACCTCATTGAGTACACTGACTTGCTGTGGTGGAATCTAAAGGGGAGGATTCCCCAATCCCGTCTTGGCGACATGTGAGTTTTCTCTTGCTAAAATCATAGGATCTTAGTATACCCAACTTGCAGGTGGTTGGATGTACTCCTGGTCTTATAGAGGCAGCTACGAGGATTGATCATGGGTCTCTCTAGATTAGGACTGGTAGTTACCAATTCACCATACATCTCTCATAGATTAGGACTGGTAGTTACCAATTCACCATACTCCTGGTGTTATAGAAGTAGCTACGAGGATTGATCTTAGGTCTCTCATAGATTAGCACTGGCAGTTACCAATTCACCATATGATTAAAAAAAAAACCTATGTAATATCGTTGCATTCATTCCTATGTACTAAAAATTAGACAATATTTTTAACCCTTACACTACTTCCCATACTTCATGTACCACTCCTCCTTCGGTGCTTAACCATGCAAATTCATTTTCGCCACAACTGCCTCTGTCACATGAATCCCATGTGACCACAGTAGAAACATTTAGATGGTTGCAATGAGAATCCAACCATCAAGGGTCCAGATTGATCTTTGTATCCCTAAACACTTTTGAACCCTAATTGCTGAGATAATGCACACTTTCCGTTGTCGTCCCCTCTGGCTAGTGGCAATGTTGCATTGCTCGATGTGCATGCTTAGCATTTGGCCCTCTGCGGACAAACAAAGGCCATGAAAATTGGCAGACTACACATGCCTTCATCACTTGTTATTTTTGGCATTCCTACAGGTATATTTTTTCTTTTATTTATTATACCTGCCGATAGTAGCAGGTATATAGCGATTGATATCGCGTTGAATTTGAATTAATTTTGTTTGACTTTTTAAATATCAAATGCCATTTAGTGCTTTAACCAAAGTTTTAAGAAAAACCTGATAATTCAAATTATTTAATTAATTTTCCCAAGTTTTTTATTGGCTATTCAGATTGAGGTCTTATTGCAGATTTACTCTTTTTTGATTCGGTTTGTTGATTTTATCCAAACTCTGCCTGCGTTACTTTTACCCAAAGTTTAATTCTCTCGGATTTTCGATTGCACTTAGTTAATTTTACCCAAAGTTTTGGTAGCCTATGGTGGAGCGGGGCAGGAGAAAATACACGTGCCGCCAAAAATACATCTGCCACACTGCCAGGAGCTCCCAAAAATACACCTGCCACCCTCCAAAAAATGCACATGCCACACCGCCACTTACACCTACCACCATATCCATCCATGGTAAACTCGCCAGATTCAGAGCTCCACATTCTTCTCCTAGTGACCATGGAATGACAATCATCTACCTTCACATTAGACACTCGAATCTCCAAGTCTTCTGTAGGTTTTTTCTAAATTTTGGCCTCCCCCTCCAGTTCCAACATTTGGTCACCAAAATTCATGCCACACCGCCACTTACACCTACCACCATATCCATCCATGGTAAACTCGCCAGATTCAAAGCTCCACATTCTTCTCGTGACCATGGAATGACAATCATTTACCTTCACATTAGACACTCAAATCTCCAAGTCTTTTGCAGGTTTTTTCTGAATTTTGGCCTCCCCCTCCAGTTCCATCATTTGGTCACCAAAATTCATGGTGAGCAAATGCTAGAACTGGAGGGGGAGTCCAAAATTCAGAAAAAACCTGCAGAAGACCTGGAGATTCGAGTGTCTAATGTGAAGGTAGATGATCGTCATTTTTGTGACAACTGCCACACATCTATTGTAAGTTTCCACAGAAGTTGTGATGATTGTGAGTATGATCTTTGTCTTTCTTGCTACCGTGAGCTTGGGGAAGAGCGTCTACCAACAGTGCTTTACTTTTCAAGGAGTACACCCATCCTAAATCTGGGATTCTAAATCTTGCCACAAAGCTTCCAAAGCACTCCTTGAACCCTGATTTGGGTCCCAAAACTTACATAGCCTATGGCACCAAGGAAGAGCATATTAGAAGAGGGGATTCAATCACTAAGCTGCACTTGGATGTATTATAACGCATACAACCGAAGTCAAATTCACAGATTCCAAACAAAAAATGATAGATAAATTGAGAGAAAAATACAGAATAAGTGATGGGCTACCAGAGAGTTCAGGGAGGATTGAAAACAAAGACTCTAAATTTGGAGGTGCTCTTTGGGATATTTTTTGGAGAGAGGATATACCCAAGTTACAAGATTATTTGGTGAAACACAAGGGGGAATTCAGGCACCTTGAAAATAAGCATCTTACACAGGTTACTCATCCAATTCATGATCAGACTATTTCCCTGAATGAGTATCATAAGGGGAAACTGAAAGAAGAATATGGAGTAGAGGCATGGACATTCAAACAAAATCTTTACAAGGCAGTCTTTATTCCAGCTGGGTGTCCTCATCAAGTTCGGAACCTCAAGTCATCTATTAAAGTTGCCATGGATTTGTATCGCCTGAAACTTTGGAGCAATGTATTAAGTTGACTCAAGAGTTCTGCTTGCTGCCTCACAAGAGCTCGACAGTTTGACCTCAACCGTGGAGGACAGAAAGAAGGGAAAGTGTCTAGCATTGTAGAGAATGTGAACACAATTGTTGTTATGTTTCTCGTCCTACGAGGGTGATTTTTTCATGTTTTTCCTTAACAAATTTCAGCGAAGAGCATGATAAGTCTATTGTATCTTGTGATTTATTTTATTTTCAAATAATATTTGCTAAATAGAGGTGTGAGGAATGCACCTCATTTTTTGAAAATATTTTTTCTTTATTAAGTTTATTCTTAAATAGAAGTGTGAGGGAATGCACCTCAGTTTTTAAATGTTTATTCTTAATAAGTTGGAAAAATAGATGTTCGTTCTATTTTTAAATGATTTGTCTTGGAGTGAAAAGATATTGCAGAGACTTAGTTTTTATTTGAACTTGTTTTTTATTATCCGGTAAGCTATATGAATGTGTTCTAATATCAACTTAATTGTAGCGAGTTCATTCTCGCGTAAAGATTCTTAATTCCAACGTAAACTGTATAAATATTCTGTGACAGTCCTCTGCAAACAATGCAGAAATTCTACTGCATCAGTCATGGTTCACAACTGCTTATGTTTATTTTCTCTAAGTTGGAAAATTCTTTAGAATCAGTTAGAACTATTTTATTCATCATCAACTAACTATTATTGCAGGATCAATGGCAGAATCTATTATTGTAATGCCAATGAGCTTCTTCTGATCGCAGAACTAACAATATAGTTTATCATCAACTAACTATCATTGCAGGAACAATGGCAGAAGCTATGAGTTTCTTCTGATGTCATTGTCCTGTGACAGGCCTCTGCAAACAATGTAGAATACTACCATATGACTCCAGATTTTTCATTGCTTATTATGTTTATTTTCTGTACTTTGGAAAGTTTTGTTAAATTTTTTAAGATAGGGTTAGAATCAGTTGGAACTATGTTAACAATACACTCACTATTATTGCAGGCACTATGGCAGAAAACTAACTATTATTGCAGGCAATATGGCAGACTATTATTATTACTACCAAGGAATGTTGTCTACAGATTTTCTAAAGGCTAGATTTTCTTTGGCGCCGCTATTATTGCAGGCACTATGGCATAAAACTAACTACTATTGAAGTATTTTCTTTGGCGCCGCTATTATTGCAGGCACTATGGCATAAAACTAACTACTATTGCAGTCACAATGGCAGATTATTATTATTACTACAACTTCTTTGATAAGTGCGTTTTTTTAAACCACCTCGTCACTAATACCGTTTCGATGTCTGTATCAGCTTTACTAATGAATTGAAGATCCTATTATCGTTTAAATTTTTCTGATCAACAGGACCTACGTTGTTTGCAGAATTCCTTATCAGCAGCACAGGCAGACATTGGGGCGCGCTATCATTGAATTTAAGATTTCAAGCAACTGGTGGTTAATATATCATGTTGTTGATATCAAAAACAGTAGTTTTAAATGTGGACATAATCCTTTTTTATTTCTCTGGGATTCTGTTTAAATCAAGCCTTGTGCAGTAGTCATAGTTATCTTCTATACATACACGCATTGGAAACACGAATCTATCCTTTGGCTATGAATCCGAATCAGCAGAAAGGTGCGACACAGATTTCTACCAAAGGTGCTTCAAAAGAGTTTACATCATAGTTACCAAGTTCAACCGTATTGGAAAAAAGTTTCGCAAATTCACCGATTCGGTTAGATATGGTGAATAATTCCCCATTCGAATTCGGTACGGTCTCCACTGACAACGTTGGTCTATTCGTCCACTTTCTCGCAGCCCGGTGTACATTTCATTCTGTGCACATATTATATAAGATATACCTGAGTATCTAAGGCAGTGACGGAAGGTTTCAATGGCATGTTATTTGCATGTTTACCAACAATATGATGAAGAATCCACTAAAGAATGGCATGGCAGGAACTAAATAGCCCAGAACTCATAGGGACGAATAGGAAGTTTGTATCCAGCAAATATTTTCCATAAGCTTTTTTGAAATGGTTTTGGGTAAACGAATAGAGGTATTCAATATATTCAATATTTTTATAAGCTTTTTTTAGTGGTTTTGGGTGAATAGAGGTATTCAATATTGACTTAAGAAACCAGGGAGCTATCATTTATACGGCAGGTATGCCGAATGCAATGCATCCTTGTTGATTTAATTTCCTTTCCGCTAGGTTTTTTCTGTGAAGGGTTTTCTTGATTCATAGTTCAATAATTTGATGTTCTCTCTAGTTTTATTGACCATATTCTTGGTCACATCTTCCAAGAATGGAACCACGCTTTGTGAGTTTATTTCGAGTTTTTGATGTGTTCATTTTGGGCTACAAGAAGTTTCCATGGATGCAACTGGTTCTTGCTCCCATTGACTTGGGATTTACCACAGTTTGGTTTCATTCCTCCTTATATAGAGAGCACTTCCACCCCTCGGCTCCACAACCCCAAAGATTCGGAAGAGAAGGTAAAATATAGTTCAAGTTCTTCAGAGTTTGTATATTTATTTTTTCACGGAAGTTGGTAAAGCAGTGCGCCCTACTTGATGTTCGATACGATGTGGAATTAGAAACCCTCAATGGGCCATCTAACTTTTGTTGCCTTTCATATTACTCTGACACCCCCCAAATATGTTCTTAAGGTGGAAGGGTACTTCTCCGAAGTGGCTCCTAGAGGAGGGAACACCAACTTACTAGAGCGGGCCTTCCCTAAGCGGATAAGGGTTTTTAATTTTTGTTATTTTTTTTTTTCTTCTAATTTTTGCAGTGAATTGACATGTGGAAGTAGTGGTCTACCCTTACCTGACTCATGTTCAATTTTCTTCTATTTTACAGATGTGTGTTTCCCCTCATAAAACTCTCTTCTCAGTTCAATCAGTGCAATATCGTCAACATGGCTATGCCCCTCTCTATGATTTCCAGGTTGGTTCAATTTTCCTTGCTAAGGCTTGAATCATTTCAGCATCCTGTTGTAATTTCTAAGATGGAAATTCCCATGTACTCTACTTCCCAACGCACACCTTTGGTAAAAAGTGGAGGGATTACATTTTGTTTTTAGGAACTATGGCACCTCTCTTGCTACATCGTTTATGGATATCTGTAATGGATACCTTTTTTTAGTTACACTATGCTCTCTGGTTGATTTACTTACTTGTACTCATGGCATTCCCTCATTATTATAAGAGTTTTCCCTGTATTATTTTATTGTACATCACAACCAGAATTAACGAAAGGAACATTTACGCACTGTGGTTGAAGATAGTTTGTCCCTTCTTCTTTTTGGTGCTTATGAATTATCATTTTTACCTAGATTCATTTTGATATTTTGGCCTACTCCACGCGGATATTTCCTTCTTGATGTTCTACATGACTCGACTGCGAGGTTCTCCACACTTCAGAGACTTACATATATTTATTTATGTGCTTAATTTCCATCATTTGTGTTATTTTAAGAGAGCTACCGCTCTCAGACTTTAGTATTTTGGTAGCTCTGTTATGATGATTTTTTTAATGGAATACTTCTTCATTATCAGTGTCATGGTGAATTAGATGTACTTCTACCCATAGATGAACGCTATCTATTCATTTTGTTATAGTTGGTTTTGTACATTTTTCTTATTTTTTTGATTTCCTTCCTAGCAATTATAATTGGTTTCAAAAGTTGACCAAATCTTAATGATGTGATTAATCCGAAAAACATATTTCTACATTATGGATCACAAAAGTCTTAGATCTAACATGTTTTAATTTAATTTGTCCCTTTTGTACATATAAAATCAGATGCTATGTTTATTCTTTTCTTGGTAATCAAATATAATAGTCATCACTAGTTTCTTCCTTAGGATTCCTAGATGCTACCTAGTTCTGATGATAAATACATCTACGCTGCTACCCTAGTTCTGATGATAAATACATCTACGCGTAGCTCTAGATCATGATTATTAGGAAAATTTGGTTTGTAGTTAGTAAAGAAGAAAAATTTGGCTAATCTCTTATAAATTTTTCTATGTTTCTTTAACTTATATGGGTAAGTATATGGCATTACAAGTTAAATTATTTTGGCAATAAACAAGAAATAAGAGATTTATGTATCTCAGCCTCTGATAATTGTATTATGCTTGACCCTATCAGTTTTCTTTCGATCTCGGATCATATTTACATACTTCTTGAAGACTTGGTTAATATTTTCCTCTTAATATACAGGCTCATTTTCCATAAACTATAAGGAAATGAAAACCTTGTAATTACGGGATATTACACTAAGTGTGTTAGATTCACTCTTAAATTCCTACTTTTAATTATAGCAACTAAAATTACTACTAGTAGTTTAATTTTCATATAGCCACGGTTTCCGATTTAAATTAGCTATATCTACACTAATAAAGTACATTCACTTTAATAAGGCCATAAGCTCAGCCTTCAAACAAAATTCACAATTCGAACTACCATATACCCACATCTCTACCGTGGATACAATTTCCTAGACATTAATTTTATTAATCCAAAATTCATGCGTGCGAGCGGTAAAATAACACTAGTAATAATTCTCTCATTATCATATCCTATGTAGAAACTATATTTCTATATAGCGATTTGTATAGAATTAAGTCTTATAACTAGAGAATTTCTCCGCACATATTACATGCATAGAAAAATTGTAATTCAAGACGTAAATTTATATGTAACTGAGTTTATTTTCATAGGGTGCATGCATAGCAAAGTTGAAATTCAATTATGCCTCTCTACATTCACAGTCACATTAATACCTTTATCTTAACCCTAGTATTAAATCTTGAAATAATACCTTTATCTTAACCCTAGTACTGAATTTTGAAAAACTAAAAATATATTGACAACCCTCCAAATAAATGAAACATCTACATATAATTTCATAAGTAATAGAAGTAAATTAGAACAACAACTACTCTAGCCAGAATCACTGTGAGTGAGCACAATTGAGAATTTGACACCTTTGCCACCCAAGCTAGAATTGTTTTCCTTCAGTTCACCCCCGAGTTGAGATTCACTTGCAAGGGTATCAACAACCTTTATTCATCCTTTTAATAGGCATTTCACACATTTCTTCCATGATTGATGTTTCCTTTAGTGACCTCCCGCTTTTGTGGCCCTCAATGTCAGCTTACCTATGGTTTTTCTTTAAATCCCGCTTTCACCTCCCGCAACACTTTATGCTTATCCAAGCTTAGCATATTTCCCTAGCTAAGTGATGTAATGGATTTTCTCTCCTATCCATTAAATCTTATCTAGAACCTTATCTAGAATCTTTATCATGGAAGAGTTATCTCAAGCAAGAATCTCATATTCAAGTGTCTCATTCCCAAGTGTGTTCAATCCCATTTATTTATTTATTAATAAAAATATTTATTTACATAAATATTGTAATGTACTTCATGGATTTTCCACATTCTTACTAACATAATTTAGTCTAAACAAAAAAATATTACAGAAATGGAGGGATATTACATTCTTCCCCCCTTTTAATTCACACTATCCTCAGTGTTTATTTTCCAATTATTTCCTTCTGAAACAGTGGTGGATAATTTTTCTACATTTCATCTCTTCCCACTCCCATGTAGCCTCTTTGGGAGTAAAATTATTCCATTGCACTTTAACCTGAATGATGGCTCAATTCCGAAGCCACATCTCTTTCTGATCTAGGATACAGAGAGGTTCTGCTAGAAAGTCTCCTTCAGGTTCCACCTGTAGCATTTTCCAATCAATTATGTGAGAGTTATCATGTACATATTTCTTAAGTAAAGATACATGAAAAACATTATGAACTTTAATATGAATGGGTAATGCTAATTTATAAGCTACGGTTCCAGCTCTATCCAAAATTTCGAATGGCCCACAAAATCGTGGCACTAATTTTGGACAAGTTCTCGTCCTTAAACTATTTTTTCTCAGTTTCACCCTTAAGTAAACATGATCTCCAATTTTAATATCCATGTGTGTTATCTTTTCATCTGCATAGCTTTTTTTTCTATCTTGTGCGATTTTAATATTTTGTTGAATCCTCCATATTGTTTGCCCCATTTCCTACAAGGCACCTAGTCCTAGTGTCAGCCTATCCTCCAGTTCACTCAAAATGAGGGGTGTGTGGCATTTTCTTCCATACATGGCCTCAAAAGGATTCATTTTGATGGATTTTTTATAACTGTTATTGTAGGAAAACTATGATAAATGCAGAAAATACTCTCATTTAGTAGGTCTATCCATGACGTACATTCTTAGCATGTCCTCTAAAATCTGGTTGGTTCTCTTAGTTTTTCCGTATGTTTCAGGATGATATGTCATGCTGAAATGTAGTTGAGTTCCCATGCCTCCAAATCATGCCTTCCAAAAGTTCGAGGCGAATTTGGCATCCCTATCACACACTATCATCTTCGGTACTCCATGTAGTCAGAAAATCTCCTTCATGAATATATTAGCAATATGTGTCGTACCATAAGTGGATTGTTCTGGTATAAAGTGGGTTTCCTTAATTAAAGTATCCACCACTACCATGATCAATTCATGTTGTCTCTTGGTTCTTGGTAGTCCCATGACAAAACCTAAAGAGATTATTTCCAAACTCCATTCAGGATAGGTAGTGGATTCAACAACCCAGTAGGGTGTTGATGTTAAACCTTTACCTATTCACACTCTAAGTCCTTTGATAAATATTCAGCCACCTCTTTCTTCATACCTCGCCAAATGAAATTCATATTTAATAATGTGATCATCTTTTGGTACCCAGCATGTCCTACATATAGTTTCTTATGATATTCATCAAGTATCAATTATTTCAAGGCATGTACATTAGGAACATGAAATATTTTCTTGTAAATCAACAACTTTTCAGAATTTTCTGCATAATCGGGAATGTTAATATGATGTAATTTTTGTTGAATTTCTAAGTATTTTGGGTCACTCATTATGGAATTCCTAAATTTTTCTATCAAATATGTATTAATATTGCTAACAGACACTTATATTAGAGTGTAAGAACGTCTTCTCAAAGTATCTGCTATCTTGTCTTCCTTCCCTTTTATGTGTTTTATGTCGAATTCAAATTCACTAAGAAACGCTATCAGCCTAGCTTTCCTATCATTCAAGCCTGGTTGGCTAAAAATATATTTTAGGTTGATATGATTGGTTACCAAAGTGAATTTATTTCCTAATAAATAATTCCTCCACATCTTTAAGGCATGTATAACAACAGCTAGCTCTAAATCATATACAACATAATTTCATTCAGGGGTTTTCAACTTTCTAGAATCATAAGATATCATTGAATTATATTACATTAAAAATCTTCTAGCCCCTCCATACACTAGTCTAAAATGATGAAATTAGTGACTAAGTGACTAAAAACGTTAGTGAACACAACTTTTCCAAGTGAAATACTACAAAAAATGAGCAATCTTAAGTGACCCAACTAAGAATGACTAACATAAAATGACTAATTTAGTCTCGGGTTAAAATATATGACTAGATAATAAGTAATGCAACTAAAAATGACTAACATGAATTACTAATTTAGTTTAGGAATAAAAATATGACTACTTAAAAAGTACTACAATAATAGAAATTGGTCATTTATGTTAGTCATTTTAATTATGTCACTTCAACAATATGAACTTACAAGTGATAAGGGATTTAAAGGTTGTTATAAATTGGTTGAAATATTATACTTCCTTGAACATTTCTTTATTGGATCAATAGATGATTAGAGTTATGGATTTGATTAGCAACTTCAAGGTTATATCCTTTGATCACATTCACAAGGAATTAAATTCAAAGGCTTACAACTGATTCAAATACATTATGAATAATACCTGCAAAGAGAAGAATATATTATGGAGAATAGTAAAACAAACCATCTTCCTCAATATTAGATTAACACCTAATTTAACATTGCAAAAAAAAGAAAAAACAACACCACCACCACCTATAAATATATTTATACCTTATTTACTCTTTAATAATTATGAAAATTTTTAAATAAATATATAAGCTTATGTATAATTTCTTCCCCACATTAATTTTGATGACCATTGTTGAGTCCTAAAAGGCCCAAAAAGAAACGTCTTCTAAAAAGGCTTTTACCCCAACTAACCATAAAAGTGAACTAGTAAAATTTCTGATCAACTATGAATTCAAGAGTAATACCTTAGTTTTCAAGAGTAATACCTTACTTGTATGGAAAATTTAAAAAATACTCTTTATCTTCTTCAAGCACCAAACCAAAGAGCCCTTCACCTCAACTATGCATAAAAGTGAACTCGTAAAGTTGTTAATCAACTATCAATTCAAAAGTACCACCGTAACTGTGTAGAAAATTTGAAAATTAATCTTTATCTTCTTCGAGAACAAAACCAAAGAGAAATGCCCTACTTTGAAGATATAGTAATTTACTTTTCTACCAAGAAAATTATATGTGTAAAATACATTCAAGATTGTGTCCTGTGTCTATTCATATTTTATTGCATTAGTTCTTATCACTAGTTTTCCAACATGGTACATATGCAGGTTTCATTTGCAAAGGAATTGGTATTATACACCAACAACATTTTCGTAAGTTTTCTGGTTCTAATTGTATGGCTCAAGCATCTTGATCCTAACAAGAATGCCTCAACAAAGACAATAATACGAAAGAAAGAAATAATAAATTATTTTCGTCGGCCTCAAATAGTCACAAATCCTTGTGAGGTATTCGTCGTAAACCCCTGTGAGGTATTTATCAATATTTGAAAATTCTTATTCCCCACACAAACTTAAAGAAGATACACAATTTTTAAATGTCAAATCTATGTTTATTACATCAACCCTTGAAAACTAAATTCAGGGATGTACACAAAAATTATTAATTATTTATACTTTCAAAATGTGAACTTTTCGTTCAAATCCTGGACCAAAAAAAATATTAGATTTTACCTCAAATCCTAGACTGATATTGAATCATTGGTTATCTTGACAATTTACCCAATATTCATGCCACAACATTTTCTTTTATTTCTTCTCATACATTGATTTTGATTTCAAACTTTGAATTAACTAGTCATTTACTTTTTTGTCTCTATTTATAGCTCCAAGATAGTTTATATTAATGTTATTCACTTAGTATTCCTATGTTTGGATTTGTAACCTTAAATTCATTAATTTTTGTTTCAAAATTTCAGGTCCCAAACCTTTGCTATTTGAAAGTTCTCCCCCTATACTCTAGAAGCATTGCAATTGGTTTTAATAATTCTAGCACCACAAGTGGCCTATTTCCATGGGGATGAGGGCCCTCAAAATATGAATCAATAATCACATGCACTTCCTTCATATTCATGTGAAGGAGTACTCTTCTGTCAAAATATCTCCCCAACTATTTGTTTGTGTCTTCGAGGAATTGGACCTTGGTAGGTGGCCTTCCACATCCCCATATTAATTTTCTAATGAGACGTATCCCCTTGGACCAAACCATGAATATACGAATCATTCATCCTCTTTAAATTTTTCTCTCGAGGTTTCTACTGTGGATTTTTTCAATAATATTCCAAATCCAAACCCCCGCCTCCCAAAAATTAAAAATTTATGCTACTTAATGCATGAATTTTCTAGCAAATTCGAAATTTTCAATTTTGTGTATGAAATATAACTTTTGGGCACTTAAATTTTAATTTATACCTTGAAAGTGCTTGATCACACCACTCTATATCACTGCTACAAATTTTCTTTCATGCGATTTTAGCTATAATTTTCATTATGACAAAATTTACATGTTCGTAAACGTGTGAATCTAAATTGTTGCTCCCATTCCAATTTTACATGTTATTTATGAATGAGAGACATTTGTAAGGTTCAATATTTTTTATATCCATGTAGACTTATGAATATTTATTTTTCTACACATCCCAATGTTATTACACATATGGTATTTTTCTAATCATTTTTTCCTTCTTTTTATTCTAATTTGATTGTTACTACCATGTTTTCTAGATTGCGATTCATTTCTCTTACATGTTGTGATAGCTTGTGTTGTTATAAATATAGTTGATATTTATGTAAAATTTGACTCAATTGGAGGGTTAGAATATGTTAAATAGGAACTTTATGAGATGGTTATTCTTTCATTACAGAGGCCTAATTTGTTTGGGCAGTGCAAGTTCCTCAGTCCTCCAAAAGGTGTTTTTGTGTACAACCCTTCTTGAACTAGGAAAACATTACTTTAAAAGGAAATAGTAAGAGAATCAGGGGTTGTTTTCATCAATGTAATACTAGCCAATCTAGTGAGAAAATGGTTTGGGAATTCTTAGAATCTTGGTATGTCAACATCCCTGCCTTAGTTTTGTTTGAAGTCTTACAAGCACTTTCTTGAATTCGCAATATATTTTTCTCTTAATTTTCTCTTTCATGATGGTAATTTGATACCCACTGGGTCATTTTTGGCATGTTCTCATAATTGTTTTAGTATATATTGCTAGGATAGTATACTATATAACCTGATTTATGATATATATGGCTTTACTTGAATTCTCATACATGATGGAAAATAGATGTCTTGGGGTGCTACAATTTAAGGATGTGAAAGGATATCACTAAATATTTACTAAAATGTTTGATCCTAACACAATGGTTTTTGATATGGAACCAATCACCTTAGCAACAAATCCTCACATTTTGGATTACTTGTTGAATCTTGGGGGTATCCCAAAGTGAAAATTTATAAGGTATTTTATGTAACTAGATAACTAGCACTAAGAACCATCTTTACATTAGATGGTTTAACATCTTGATGATCCATATCATATTGACCGCAAGTTTTGTATTCATTATTGTTTTCATCATAGAACCTCTAATAGATATTGATGGTGTTCATGGGCCTATTTCTGGTTCTCTTATTTATGGAAACAATACTACCTCTGATGTCATTATTCCTGCCTTTGCTCAATTTTTAATTCTATCCCATCATGGAAGTAGCTTTTGTCAATGAATTGATACACAACAAGGATGCTATGATCCAATCGTTGATGTAGTTCCCACATGACACAAACATTTGATGGTCTATCATAGCTAGACACTCTATGATGGTTTTCAAAATGCCCAACCTATAACAATGAGTTGCATTCAATTGCCAAAGCATGTAAGCAATGAACGGATTATATTCAAGCCTACTATGGCATGTTGCACTCACATGATAATCTGAGTGTTGAGAATCATAATTTCTTCACACTTTGTTTGATTCTCTCCTTAAATTATCTAAATACCAAATACATATACTTCTACTAAATACCAAAGACATATTGTATATCCTAGTTAGACTTATATTTTGCCTCATTTTTCTCATTTCCTTTTTTTATTTGTATGTGTGAAGATGTGAGTACATTTGTTATATTTTATAGGTGAGTAAGGGAGCCTAACATTTTGATTTTTTTGCATATTATTTGATCTCTTTTGGCAAATTCTACTAGCATTGCTCATCATTGATGTCACATAATCATGGCCTCTTGTGCTCCTACGAGGTTAATCATTCTTCATTTTATTACGTTAACTTAAACACTAAACACAATTGGCAATATCCTTCAAATGTATGATCATTAAACAATATTGGCAATATGCTCCATCCAAGGGCCACTTTGATTTTCTTGATAAATATTAAAAATGTTTTTAATTTGAAAACATAAACTAAAATGATTTTAAATTGATTAAATATTTTATTTTTTTTAATATAAAAAAATGAATAATTATTGAAAATCCAGATATTATAAAAATTAAATTCCCACCAAGCAACGTTTAACTAAACCCAACCCAAAACAAATAAAAAAATTAGTGTTTTCCCTAAAAAATTAATGATATTTTGGCAGCACTTAACAGAGATTTAGGCATGCAGGAGGGGTTTATAAAAACCCCTTATTTTTATGTTTAGCTCTTTTTGGATAGGTTGGAGGAGGACTGACTTTTCCTCAAACGTTGCAGTAGACAAAATCTGCTCAGTATCGATAAGAATTTGAAGGTCACCTTGAATCTCTTAAAGAGGTGATCGAAAGTTGTCTTCCACTCTTGCTATTGGTTGACCTGATGGATGAGTGGTTTGGCCTGTTTGAGGTAATCATCTATCCTTCCAGCTATGGATGGAGAAACTACATAGATGTCCAATAACCTCAAAGAAGGAAACTCCATCATCTTCTCATTGGGGTTCATGGGTACTTGTAGTGCTTAGTGGATCGATGGACACAATTGCTGATCCAGATGTGTACAGGAAAGCCCCAATATCAATGTTCATTTCATTTGTTCTTCCTCAAAATCATCCTTCAATCTGGGATCGGACGCCTCCATAACTCTTCCCTTCCCATAAATATTCAATATAAAATACAGCAAATTCTCATCTGACAATGGCTTCTTTTGCTCCAAAGTCCACCTACGAGTAGCCACTTATAAAATAACAACCTAAAAACTAAAAACAATGGACTCTGCAGTGGCCTTACCTATGTAGCCACACTCAGGCGCCTAATAGCCTCACGCCTCCTCTAGCTTGGTGGTAACACACGAGGATGTCTCATTGTGTTCAAGAAGTTAGGTGAGATTGAAGTCAACCAAACATGCATTGAAGTCCTCATCGAGCATAAAGTTGCTAGGCTTAATGTCTCGGGGGATGAATTTATGATTCCATTCTTTGTGAAGGTAAAGCAATGCCAAAACCAGCCTTGATAAGACTTGGTGCCTCCACTCCCAATTCAAAGGGTGATGATTCTGAATATGAACATGTTGAGGGTCCCATTGGGCATGTAGTCATAAACAGGCAGCAACTCCTCATGCTCGTGGCACCACCATTAGAGCCGCATGAGTTTCTTGTGTCAAATTTAGCCTATGGTACTGATCTCTGGCATGAATTCTTGTTTACCCTGTCACGACCCAGCAGAGATTCTCTTCACTGCCACATGTGTTGCAACCCCACTTCGACATCCCAATGTTCCCTTGTAAATTCTCCCAAAGCCATTAGTTCCTAACAATTCCCACACGTTAAAGTTCTTTTTCATGACCAAAAGATATTCATAAGAGAACCGATGAGGGTCGTATGCCGAAGCCAACATTTCTCTGTCCATGATCGTTAGATCCCCACTTAAACTCCAGTCGTAGATCTTCCTGACACCTTTTCTCCCTCTCATGATTCTAGAGATGCACCACACCAATAACACCACTGACATAGTCCCGTCGGCAATGGAAGCGAAAAACGGGCCAAGATTGAGGCACTCTATGGTCGATCCTTGGGCCGACCTCAAGGCACTAATGGAAATTATGTTCATAGAGATCTTGGGCAAGCTTGTCCAACTGAAATTCCAATCCAAAATATGATGAACCTAGAAAGAACCACCAATTTCCGAGAATACAACATAGGTTGATTGCGGAATCTTTCTAAACAACTCGATTGTGTTGTTCAAGATGTTCACTTAGAGAATCAAACAGTCTACATAGGTAGCGTATATTTGGAGGATTTTGTTCTTGGCATCATAATGGATTAGATCAATGATTGATTGAACTGCCTGTGGGTAGGCACGCCTACCCATGGGCGTGCCCACCTGGGGCAGAGAGACCCCCTTATAGGCCAGGGGGACCCCAAGGGTACTCTGCCCCATGCAGGCACGCCTACAACTGAGAATCCTACGACGAGCCCACCATGCCCATTGTTGACATAGTGGCCTCATGCCTACTTGAGGGCTGTAAAGTAAGCCTGGATCATGTCAATTTTTTATTTCTTAAAGGAATCTAAATTTTGTTAATAAAAAGTTAACTTTTTTTTACTGGAATGTTTTTTTTGTCTGTTATTTTGCGCGAAGATAACAACCAAAAAGACGCGAAGGAACAAAACAAAGTATGTGATCCAAGAAGACAAAGATCAGAAGACACATGATCAGGAGATCATGAATATTTTCTACTTTGGGAGTTTGATGCAGGAGCAGTCAACCCAAGGAAAATCATTGTGAATTAGTAGACATAGGGGGGCCATGTATTTTAAGGAATTTGGATTCCTAAGTGATTAATTAATGTCATATTTAGGTTTTTGAGTGCATAGAATAGGAATTAATTAGATAATGTGAGATATCATGTAAATGCTCTCGAATAAAGGAGAACGTGAGTGGTTAGTAATGAAAAAAGAGTTAGAAGTCAATTATAACTCTTAAAGCAGTTCGTGATTCAAGGAACTAGAGAGAGTTCTTAGGAATTAAATGAAGTTAGAAGTGGACATAGATGATAGAGGACATTTAGGAGTTAGTTTAGTAGATCTAGGATTTGAACCATAATTAGTTCAAAGAACCTTTTTGGTATAAATGTAAGCCTATGGGTAGAGTATAAGGAGGAGGTCACTGATAGTTGAAGATCAGGCTTGTGAGAGACATAGAGTCTCGAATGTAATCATTTGTTTATACTTACGTATATACAAGTTTATTCCTAGCTATGTAAATGTGTGAAATGAGTATTTTATGAATGAATTACATATGAATTCGTAGGTTCTATAACAGGGTTGCAAGAAGAATTCTATAGAACACGTAGAGGAGAGAATGATTCAGAGGAATCATCACAGGTCTTTGAATCCAATTGAGGAAATAGAGTGAAGCTCTGGAGAGGTAGCGAAGTGAGAATTCACAAGGAGTTAAGTTTAGATAAGTTAAGTAGCAGAAGCAGAAGAATGAAACCCTTTGAAGAAAGCTAAACCACAGAGGAAATGTTGAAGACACAGTGAAAACATAAAGGAAAGGACTAAGGAAGAAGTGAGTCATCAAAACATAAGAACCGTTGGATCTCGAAGATCAACAGTGCATGCAATAAGGAAGGAGACCCATCGATCTCATAGATCAATGGTCATCACGTGATATAAGAGTGCAGGAAGTAACTAGTGAAAAGGTGGGTTTACAAGCGAAATGGTATTTTGGGCAATGAATAAAGCAAAAGTGGTATCGAGTGTTTAGCGCTCAATCCCATACATATCACGACATGTAACAGGAAAGTGGAAAGGGGAAACCGCTTTATCGGGCAGTTAAACCCCATGTTCGTTGTCTATCCAAAATAAATAACAGTCATTGGATACGATGGAGGAAGATCTACGGTGAAAGTTTATCATTCCATTTTGTTGATCGGGTGGAAGTCCTACCGTCGGATCAAGTCTAGATCAATGGTCATAATTTGATCAGGGATCGGTGAATGGAAAGCAACTTGCGATAATGTGAAGGGACGATAAGCGGACCCGATGCGGTTATATGGTGTAGTTAATATGTTTTGAGTTCCAGAGGTTAATCGCATATCGGAGGAGATAGTGAACCACATGTTAATGTGACCCGCGGACTATAGCGATTGTGATAAGCGAAAATGTAAACCTCGGTAAATGTGCCAAGGTCGTACCAAGGTGGAAAAGGTATGGTGTGCGTATATTCCTTTGTAAATGGTTTATTAAGAAAATAGCACCGATAAAGGGTTTTCATGTGTTAAGTCCGGTATAACCAAAGTTTATAAAGTGAAGGTTTAATGTGCGGGCTTAAGGGTTAAGGAAGGTTATGATGGTTTTAAAGTTCTGATAGGAGGGATTTGATGAAGGCTTTAATAAATTCATAACTGAAGGCTTGAGCATTGATTAATAGGGCCTTAACCATTGATGGGTGAATATTTGACTCCTTGGTGAGTTAAATTCCTAGGACAAATGTGCAGATGCATTTTACATGCATACTGTAGGTGTAAGTAGGGGTAACTCTGGCATCATTTGGTATCATAGCAGAATTGTAATTGAAACAATTGGTGTTAAAATAGAACAAAGAAATTCTATGTGAAAGAATTTAGAACAAATTTATGTGTCAAAGATGTTTATGCAGGTAAGGAGGGATCAGATTCGCTGACAAGAAGCAGACACATAGAGGTGACGTGTAGCAGAACTTGCAGATGCAAGAAACAGAGGACAATCCATTCAAGATACATGTGGAATGGTGAAACAAGATCATGCTAAGATCTTGAAGGTGAGGTGATATCTTTTGTTTTGATTTGAGAATGTGTTTTTACACATTGATATGCAGGTGACAGCATAAGAAGGTGTGAAGGTTGCAGGAATCTAGAGCAAGGAGTGCTCAATTGGTTCCAGAGGAAAGAACCAGAGAGATGCTAAAAGACTGAGCTTAGAGGAGAGAAGCTGAGTGAGGCATATGTAGCAAGAAGGAGACTTGTTACTGCATAGGTATTGTTTCAGATCACAAAGGCAATTCCACAGAGGATGTGGGTAGAATTGCTAAGGTAATGGAGGAAGCTGGTAAGAATTTCTAAGTGAAAGAAGAGGTGGTCAAAACCAAGTAGTTCATTGTGATTGAAATACAAAAGAAAAGTTGTGTCCTTGAGAAGTGTAGATGAGTTGAAGCCTAGAAGGAGCAGAGAGAAGTGCTCAAAGGAGGTTCTAGAGATAGAGAACCAAGGGCTTGCCAAAAGACCAAGTACAGAGGAAAGCTTGTTGAGGTAAGTAGCAACAAGGAGGACTTGTTGTTGCAGAGGTTTTAATGCAGCTCATAGTGAGTGAGTAAGGAGCTCATGAGAAGAGAAGAGAAGAAGATGGCTATTGATAGTCATATTAGAGGTTTTGAGGAAGACCACAGTAGAAGAAAGATGAAGAAAGAGGATGCCAAGGCAAATGGAAAGAGGAGGAAATTGACAAGAAGATTGCAGAGTTAAAAGAACAACTCAATGCATTAAGGAAGATACTAGAGGAAAGCCAAAGACTAGGTTGGGTCTTGAGGAAGAAGCGAGTGAAGTGGCATAAGTAGCAGAGAAGGATACAACAGAGGCAAGTGAGGTGGTTGATGGAAAAACTCAAAGAAGTTGAGTTGGTAATGGAAATGGAAGAGTCCATTTGTGAACCAAAACAGGGAGAAATTCTGGGAGAGAGTGAAGATGAAGACTTTAAGACTGAAACTTCCAGTGAGGCCAAAAGGTCACATGATTTTAAATCTGACAATTTGTGTATGTTTGCAGGTGAAACATGTAAAGAAGGACAATTTGTTGATATTGTCATAAAGCAGGAAGAAGACAAGCAGAATCTAAATTATGTTCTGGAAGAAGATGAGATAGATAGCTCTCATATACAGTTGGGGAAAGATATCAAGCAACCAAGTGAAGGGCTTGAGGATATTGAAGAAGATACCATCAAAGAATTTCTTAATCATATGAAGGATTTAGAACAGCAAGGAGATATGATGGCTAAAACATCAAGTGGGGCCATAGGGTCTTATGTTTTTAAGACTGATAGTTTGTTTGCGGATGCAGAACAAATGCAGGAGAATATTAATACAGATGGTGAGACAAGGATAGCTCTTGGAGAAGGTAAACAACAAGAGATTAAAGGCAAACCTGAAGAAGAGACCATGTTAGCTGAAAACATAGTAAAGGATCATCAATTCACCATGATGATAGGCACAGTGGAAATAGCCATGGAAACTGTTGAGACAGTCAGTAAAAATGAAGGACATCTACTGAAAGATGTTAAGAAGGAAGAAGTCTATGAAAAAGACTTAACAAAAGGGAAAAGGACATCTAAGGATTTATCAATAACAAAGGAAGGTATGGAAAATTGTGTGAAATTTCCAAATTCTACTCCAATTGAACTTATTGAGTTATATAGAAAATTAGACTTTCAAAGAAGGGAGTTGGAAAAACAGAGGATAGAAGTTCAAGATAGATTGCTGAAAAAGGAAAACAAAAGAATTGTCATGAATGACAATCATAAGAAAAAGGAGATGGTAATGAAAGTTCGACAATCTGACACTGCAAAAGGAGGAGTTCACTACAATGGACAAGAGCAAGAAGACATCATTAGAGTAGATGATATGGAAGAGAGACTAGTTGACAGTCTCATGAGTTCTTTTGAGAATTCAAAACAGCATACTGATGTGCTAACAGAGGAGAAAGAAACAGAGCAGCAAACTGAATTGTTGCCAAAGGAAGATAAGGCACAGAAGCCTTGTGTTTTTTATTTTAACAAGTGTTTTGTGAATGTAGGTTTAGTTGCAGATGCTGGAGGAAATTTGGCATAGATGAGCAGCCAAATAAAAATGGAAGAAGAAGATTTTGTGGAAGAATTTAATCCATGGAACAGAGATGCTCAATTGCTGGAGAGAATGCTGGAAAATCATGATTCAGTGTAGACAGAAATAATCATGAAAGAGGGCAAGGATGAAAGGGAGGTAGTAAGTAAAACTAACCAACAACAGTTTGAAGAGTTGGTGGATAGAAGCAACAACCTAAAACAAAGAGAAAGAGGAAAAAGTAAGTGGCAGAGTATGGACCAGCCCAAAGATGTGATTTAAAAAAAAATTGAATATTTGTGGCAGTTGATGATGAAACAGACCATAGGGAGAAAGTTGATGACAGCAGGAAGGATGATAAATTAGAGTATGAACCTGATTGACAACGAGAAGAAGATGGAGCAAAAGACAGCAGAAGTACAGCAGAAACAAAGGAACAAGACATTTTGGCAGTTACAAAACAAAGTATGTGATCCAGGAAGACAAAGATCAGAAGACACATGATTAGGAGATCATGAATATTTTCTACTTTGGGAGTCTGATGCAGGAGCATTCAACCCAAGGAAAATCATCGTAAATTGAGTGCATAGAATAGGAATTAATTAGATAATGTGAAATATCTTGTAAATGCTCTCGAATAAAGGAGAAAATGAGTGGTTAGTAATGACAAAAGAGTTAGAAGTCAATTATAACTCTTAAAGCAGTTCATGATTCAAGGAACTAGAGAGAGTTCTTAGGAATTAAATGAAGTTAGAAGTGGATGTAGAGGATAGAGGACATTTAGGAGTCAGTTCAGTAGATCTAGGATTTGAACCAGAATTAGTTCAAAGAACCTTTCTAGTATAAATGTAAGCCTACGAGCAGAGTGTAAGGAGGAGGCCACTGAAAGTTGAATATCAAGCTTGTGAGAGACACAAAGTCTCGAATGTAATCATTTTTTTATAGTGACGTATATAGAGGTTTATTCCTAGCTGTGTAAATGTGTGAAATGAGTATTTTATGAATGAATTACATATGAATTCATAGGTTCTGTAACAGGGTTGCGGGAAGAATTCTGTAGAACACGCAGAGGAGAGAATGATTAAGAGGAATCATCACGGGTCTTTGAATCCAATTGAGGAAACAGAGTGAAGCTCTGGAGAGGTAGTGAAGTGAGAATTCATTGAGGAGTTAAGCTTAGAGAAGTTGAGTAGCAGAAGAAGAAGAATGAAACCATTTGAAGAAAGCTGAACCAGAGAGGAAATGCTGAAGAAATAGTGAATCATAAAAGGAAAGGACTAAGGAAGAAGTGAGTCGTCGAAACATAAGAACCATTGGATCTCGAAGATCAATGGCGTAGGCAACAAGGAACGAGACCCATTGATCTCATAGATGAACAATCATCGCGTGATAGAAGAGCGCGGGAAGTAACTAGTGAAAAGGCGGGTTTATAAGCGAAATGGTATTTCAAGCGGTGAAGAAACCATAAATGGTATCGAGCATTGAGCACCTGATCCCATACATATCACGACACGTAGCAGTAAAGTGGAAAGGGGAAACCACTTTATTGGGCAGCTAAACCCCATGCTCGTTGTCTATCTGAAATAAATAACAATCGTCGGATACGATGGAGGAAGATCTATGGCGGAAGGTCATCGTTATGTTTTTTTGATCGGGTGGAAGTCCTACCGTGGGGTCGAGTCTAGATCGATGGTCATAATTTGATCAGGGATCGGTGAATGGAAAGCAACTTGCGATAATACGAAGGGTCGATAAGTGGACTCGATGGGGTTATATGTCACAGTTAATATGTTTTGAGTTCTAGAGGTTAATCACATGTCGGAGGAGATAGGGAACCACATGTTAATGTGACCCGCAGACTATAGCGATTGCAATAAGTGAAAAGGTAAACCTCGGTAAATGTGCCAAAGTCGTACTAAGGCGGAAAAGGTATGGTGTGCGTATATTCCTTTGTAAATGGTTTATTAAGAAAATAGCACCGATAAAGGGTTTTCATGTGTTAAGTCTGGTGTAACCAAAGTTTATAAAGTGAAGGTTTAATGTGCGGGCTTAAGGGTTAAGGAAGGTTATGAGGGTTTTAAAATTCCGATAGGAGGGATTTGATGAAAGATTTAATAAAGTCATAATTGAAGGCTTGAGGATTGATTAATAGGGCCTTAACCATTGATGGGTGAAGATTTGAATCCTTGGTGAGTTAAATTCCTGGGACAAATGTGCAGATGCATTTTACATGCATACTGTAGGTGTAATTGGGGGTAACCCTAGCATCAGATTCCTCTGATAGTGAAGTTTCTCTTTGTGAGGCATCAACATCTTCGTCATGTAACAACTCTATTCATATTGATGAATATAACGAAAATTCTTTCACTATGAATAGAGAGTCAAATCTTCCACTTAGTCCTAATCTTAAGGACTATGAGATTAGCACTAATGAAGGGCATGATGAAGAATTTCAAATAAATAAAGAGTCATGATTTCCACTTAGTCCTAATCCTATGGACTATGAGATAAGTAGTGATGAAGATCATGATGAAGAATTTCAAATAAATAGCGAGTCACAGTTTCCACTTACTCCTAATCCTATGGACTTTGAGAGCAGCAATGACAAAGGCCAGGATGAAGAATTTCCAATAAATTGAGATTCATAGTTTCCACTTAGTCCTAATCCTATTGATTAGGAGAGCAACAGTGATGAAGGCCAAGATGAAAAATTTCCAATAAATCGAGAGTCACAGTTTCCACTTAGTCCTAATATGATGGAATATGAGAGCAGCGATGATGAAGGCTGGGATGAATAATTTCCAATAAATTGAGAGTCACGGTTTCTACTTAGTCCTAATCCTATGGGCTATTAGAGTAGTAGTGATCAAGGCCAGGATGAAGAATTTCCAATAAATTGAGAGTCACATTTTTCACTTAGTCCTAATCCTAAGGACTATGAGAGCAACAATGATGAAGGTTAGGATGAATAATTTCCAATAAATCTAGAGTCACATTTTCCACTTAGTCCTAATCCTAAGGACTATGAGACAATTAGTGATGAAGGGTAAGATCATGAATTTCCAGTAAATAGAGTCACATTTCCCACCTAGTCCTAATCCTAAGTACTATGAGAGAAGTACTAACAAGGGGTAGTATGAAGAATTTCCAGTAAGTAAAGAGTCACATTTTCCACATAGTCCTAATCATATGGACTATGATAGCAACACTAAAAATGCACATGATGAAGAATATCCAATAAATAGAGAGTCAAATTTTCCATTTATCCCTAATTCTAAGGACTATGATGTTGTAGGGAAAAGTATCCGACTCGGATGACCCTATCCCACTCTAAGGGTGATAGTTCCTTAGCAACAACTGTAAAACAAACTACTTAAGGTTTACTTCTTTATGAAAGCAAAAGAGAATGGAGAAATGCACTAACCGTTGCCTTGCGCTTAATGTCGAATCCAAACTCTTCTCTTTGGCCGCTTGCTCCTAGCTCCTTGTTCTTTTGCTTGCCCAGCTACAATGAGATCCTGCAAAATAACAAAGAAGGAAACTACAAGAGGCATGCAATCATAACTGGTTCATGGATTAGTGTAAACCAAACATGCAATTATCACAATATATTATTGAAACAAGAGCACATAGAAGAACCTCAATAGCTTTTATTAATGAAGAAGTAAAGGTTCTGAGAGTATTACAACCATTGAAGGCTCCAACCCAGCAACACCTCCCAGCAGAAAGAATTTCTCCTCTTCACCTCTCTCAAACAATCACCCAATAGCTCAATAGTGAAACCAACAGCATATCATTACTTTGCACAAAATTCCAGCCTCCTGAGCTCATAGGAGAGAGCTCAATATATAGATGAATTGAGAAAGGATGAGTCAGCTTGCAACTGATGTGTAGCTGCCTTGTGTCCTCTCTCTCTTCAGTTAATCTTTAGTTGATCTTCAGTTCTTGAGTCCACTTGGAGAACCTTGCTTCCACTTGGAGAAACAGAGCCTCTGACTCATCACAAGGCGAAATCCCTGATCCAAGTGTCATTTTTGGAAGATTCCAAAGCAATGACTCATTGTGCCACTTGTCCCATCCCGCTCAGCGCAGGTGGCCTTTGTTCCACTTGCTTTGCAACGCAGGTACACCATGGAGCAACTGAGTTTCAGCGCAGAAACCTAGTGGAGCACCTGCTTTGATTTCAGGATTGCTTGTTTTTGAGTGTTTTCAGGTGGAGAACTGATTTGAGAGCTGTTGGTTTGCTGACCTTGTTCCTCTAGGGATAGGAACATCATGTTTAGGGAACTTTGGATCCCTTGGATTATTGACAATTCATGCTTGTTGCTGTAAGGCACAAAATTGTCTATAACAGATGCCCCCTAAAGTATGAGGTCGTTTATCGGGTGAAATGCTTTATTGAGAGGATCCGAAGTTCATTCAATCTGCTGAGAAGTGTCCTGTAATAAGATACAATACAATACATTATTTTTCATACATTTTCATGATCTAGCTGAGGCGGGCATTCCCATGCTCAGCTTTATAAATACATTTTGGTACATAGAACAGACGATCGTCTGATTGTAGACTGATAATTTTCTGCTGAAATTATCATCCTTTGAGAAGGATGATCATCTGCTGTAATGATGTACATATCAAATGTCTTTATGTCCTGAATATATATCGCAGCCCGGATGGATGAAACTAGATCCGGGGTCTTCAATCTCTTCCGATCTTCACTCGATGTACAAGTCGATCCATGTGAGAATTTCTTGAAGTCGAACATGGAAAGACATCGCTTGATTACCGGTCAATGATGTAAACCGTTAACAAGCGCGAGAGGAATCACCGATAAGGATGATGACCCTCAAGGTACGGCAGTACAATCCACATGGTGGGAATAAAGGACTTGGTGTCGACCACCATGCAAAATCTTCTAGTCGAAGGTCATTGATGTATACCTGTCGCCGGAAGTGAGAAACTTGCCATTGAGGCATGCAAGCTTCAAAGTACTGAAGGGGGTGTTCCTAGATCAACTCCTTGGATAATGAGCTGATGTCGACAAGGAGCGATCCGTCAAAGGAGGGCCTTAATGAATCCCACATCAGTGACACGGAACGGAGCTAGTGATTGTGATGAGGTGAAAACAAACTGTGATGTATGATTCAGGGTTACGGTCATGAAGTGGATGAAGGATAATGTATGGCAGTGGATGGAACACGGTTGACTCTTTGCAGAACCACATCTCTTGAACATATAACGACACTGATGTGATGGATTGGTAGCATTACCCCAATTGCGGATGGTGTGGCGAGGACCATGGTTATGAGACCGGTGAATGAAACAACCCAACCCGATGTGATACGGAGGACAAAGTGTCATGTTCAAGAGCGACTTGCTACCATTAATGCTGTGAGGTTCTCCCAATTTTTCCCCAGTCATTGCTGACCAGTACCTCTTTATTTTTGTCAAGCTTGAGGAGGATAACATATGCTTGTTCTATAACCTGCCCTTCGGGCAAGCCCATCGCTATGTTTTAACGAGCTTAGCGATAGGGAAAATCGTTCTCGTCTAAAGACAAGTTTGTCGCTATTTAATCATTTTAACGAGTCTAACGACAAGGAAAACTCGGTCCTTTTCATTTTTAGAGAGTCTGAAAAGGTACGAAAAGTTAACTCCAAAATTCCTTTTTCGTCTTCTAATCCCTTAAGTCCGAAAAAGTATAAAACCATACATAAGGGATGAATTTTCGATTTCTTTAACGAGCCGAACAAAACAAGCGCTCGATCTTTTTGTGCAATAATCCCTCAGGTCCAAAAAGATTAAAATCTAGAGGAGGGATAGCTCTTCCGGTCCTTTTAACGAGCTGGAAGGCCAAAACTCGGCAAACTTTTCATATTTTACGAGTCAGTGAAAAGAGCTCAAAGAAGACTCGTCTTTTGAGGAACGAGTGATAAATAGGGATAGCAGCAGATTCCAGGCACAGGTTGGAATTCTCCAATCACGGCAGTGTCACAAGGATGGCTAAGTGAAATCACTCTTCGCAGATGTTCCTCAAAATGGGTAAACACACATGGAGGTGAACGATTGGCCAAATGAACGGATGGAGGTGAGACTGCAAGAACACGACCAAGGGCTTTAATATGGCTTTTAAAGGTTACATTCTTCAAGGTTATTTACCGGTTCATTTTTTCTGGATGAGCATGAACTGTAGGGAAAGATTGCTCACAATTTATGTTTATTTTTTAACGAGCATGAACTCTATATAAAACTGCTCGATTCTTGCGTTTATTTTTTAACGAGCATGAACATTGCTAAAACTGCTCGATGATGCCCCCAGCATAATAATAATGCAGATGAGGTGCATGCCCCCTAAATCATAAGGGGACATTTCATTTTTTAATGAGGTTGACATCGTAAAGAACTATCCTCTTTTACTCCTTATTTCATTTTTTAAACGAGGTTGACTTGAGAAAGGAACTATCCTCGAAACTTTTAGATCCATTAAAAATAGAAGGCTTCATATCCCGTTGCACCCATCTCCGCAAGATTACTCGGCGGTGGTGGGGCAAAAGTGCCCATTAAAGAAGGGCCTTTTAGGAAAATTACTCCGATATATTGGAGAGGATGATTGCCTCCATGGATCGATGGAATGCTTCTCGTGTTGGATGGCGGCACAACTTCTGTCGAAGTTGTTGTCGAACTGCCTGGTCGACCTTTTCTTTCGCTATTCAATGGCTGTGAATTCCCATGGCTTTTGTTTAATGTTGAAATTAAAGCATCATCTTGGCGCTTAAAACTTGACAACATCATAACTTGTGATGGGGAAGCATTTCCACTGTCAACCAGATTCTGACTTGGGTCGGGAAATGGATCAGTCAATACGGCTGGAGTGTGCGGATTCTTTACGAATCTCTTAAACTCAGCTTTGTATGGGCAATCTGCCGTCCAATGATCATCGTCACATATGTGACATCTCCTAGGTGTTTTCTCCTTTCTACGAGGATTTTTTCGAGGAGATGACTTTCTTTGATCTTTCTTCCCTTCGTTTTGATTCTTCTTGCTTCCTGGTTGATTGGTTTCTTTGCCCTTATCTGTCGATACGGCATTTACTTCTGAAGCAAGAATCTCTTCATGTGCATTTTGATTCGAATCCTTACGGGCTTTCTTTTGATTGGCCTTTTTCGGATTCGTGTTTGCCGTGCCAATCACGCCATCACCGGCATGAGAGTCACTGTTTGATTTAGGAGGAGGAGGGATTGAAAACTCTGGTCTAGGGGCGTCTGGTATTTTGTCATAGAGCGTGCCGGACTGAGTATATACTAAATCCAAGTATTGTGCACGAGCGATAACCTGCTCTTCTGTTACGACTCCTCCCTTTGCTACATCTTCCGTTATGGCCGGAAGTAACGACTTTATAAACCACTCAGCTAAAAGCTGATCAGGAACGTATGTTTTGACCATTCTTCGTCGACGTCGCCACTCATGTATATGATCTGATATATGAGTTGCGGTTGTCTGTTTGAAGTTAGTCAATATCTCCGTTCCCGTTTCGTACCTTATTGGTAATTGAAAGTGGGTCAAGAATGTCATGGCAAGGGAGCCAAAATTGTCGAACGAAGCTCTAGGCAATTCTATATACCATTTCGCCGCTGGACCTGTCAATGTCCTCTGAAAGAGGCGAAACCTTATTGAATCGTCATTTAAAGTGTTCGATGAACACCATAGATGAAATGTCATCACATGATTCGACGGGTCTTCACCTGGATTTCCATTGAATTTAGGAATGTCGGAGGGAAGTTTGTGTGGAATCACTGGCCACCAAGGGGCGTAAGCAATTGGATCATTGGTTAATCGATGTAAATCAGGCAATTCTAAAGTCGCCACGAATGGTAATTGTTGATTCAAGTTAGGTGAAGCGTAACCAGGATATGATGGAATCGCCTGAACAGTTGGTCTTTGCATACCAGCATAATGGAGTTGATGTTGGTATGATGAATATGGTTGATGGACTTGACCACTATAAAGTGGTTGATTTTGACCATTTTGAATATATGGTTTTCCAGTATTCGCAAATATTTGCTGTTCAGAACCTTGGTACACTTGTTGGAATTGCGGCTGTTGGTATTGCACTATCCACGGTTGCGACACCATGTGTTGTTGCGCTACACTAACCATTGGACCAAGATGTGGGGTAGTTGTACCCGACTGTACTTGTGTTGTCCCACCAGTAGGCGATTGTGGTTGGGTCGCAGGGTCAAGGGGCTGTTGCATGAGAACCTGAGAAATCTGAGGTTGACATACAACAGGCATTGTTTGAACTTGCGACACGGTCACAATAGCCGGTGTAGTTGGGATGTTTGTCACAGGTACACACTGTTGCATAGAATATACAACTCTCGGTGGCTGGGATAGCATAGGTACCCAACTACTCGTTGCAATTCCGCCATAACTTGAATAAGGTTGAGAACTCCCGTATGGGTACCCTCCCGGAGGGGGTAATGAAAAGGCATACTGCCCCCCATACGGTAACAATCCAGAACTCAAGGCGATTGATTGTCCTGGAGGACTGGATGGCCTAATTAGATTCCCAAAAGGGTCAATTTGATGAGTCTCACCATGAGAGTTACCAGACATTACTCCGGAACAAACAGGAACAGACCATACTGTCGAGATAGTCTCTTGGTGGACTCCTTCTAGCGACTGAGAGCTAGTTGGGACAGATGGTATGCCGGCGAACATTGTTGGATTTGCAGTAGGTAATTCTGCCGTCGCCGTGTCATTCGACACAGTCCTAGATGTCGACGGTTGTTCAGTCATTTTTAGTCTATCCAATTGATCACCTAGTGATTCTACAGGAACTCCCACTGGTGATGGACAAACTTCTGTTGTAGCAGGAAATAGAGTGACCCCTACTCCAAATTGAATTGGAGTGGATACTTGCGGTTCCTCTATAATTTCCTCTATCGCAATCAGACCAGGTGCAAGAGGAAGACCGTCAGGTCCGTAAAAGATTTCCTGTGCCGAAGAAGGGGTTGTATCAACCGCGACAGATGTTTGAGGAACAAAACTCTCTGGACCGGTTACAGATGGAACTGGTTCAGTCATACAAGTATTTGCCCCCAGACTAGGATTAGTATTACTGTCCCTCTGTGGCGATTGAACTTCTTCTATGGAGGCAGGGTTTCCGGAAATGTTTGGAATGACCAGAATCTCAGATGTTGTTGGAACACTTGTTCTAACTTTTAAAGGAGATTTTGAACTGGTTCGACGAGCTCGCTTTGTCCGGATTGTTTTCGATTCCGGAGACAAAGACGGTTGACTCGCAAGCCTCCGAGAACGACGGATATTCAATTGACTTTCTTCCACGATTGCGGATTACTCGATCAACTAAAATATAAAGGGGAAAATTTGCGTTTCCGATTTGAATGAATTTTATTAGACGCTTTTAAACATAACTTTGCTTTTTCATGTTTTAAGAGTCGAGAAAAAGCTAAAGATGACTCTAGTCTCCTTCGATGTATTAACGAGCCCGAAGTGACAAATGCTCGATTGGACCTTTTCAGTTATAGAGTTTGAAAAGGGCCAAAAGAAACTGCTCTGGAGATCTAGGCAGAGGGTGTGCCAAACCTTTCGCGAAACCACAGAATACGTTTTACGGTACGGGTGGTCGATCTTCGTGAATGCTGTGTTCACTGCATCGCGATCAGTAGGGCGGCCGACATGGCTTCCTATGGATAAAGGATAATTTCCTATAGGGGTCTCCCAATATATACGCGACGGTACGTGGGAGCACAAGTCCGTATTAGTGCCACCGACTCTCAGGAGGAATCACCCACCTTCGTAGAGATCGACAGTCACTATGTTTAACGACGTCGGAACACGTCTCTACCTAGACCTCTAGATGTTTGCATTATGTTACAATGCGTTGTTAGGTTCATTCAGTATATTTTAAGTTGATCTTTTTAAAGTTTGCCTTTCAAGGTTCACCACGAGATGTATATGACAAATTCCTAAATGCAGCCTAAGATGAGAAGCAAGCTTTTTCAAATCTTTTTGACTGATGAAAATCTTAACTACTGAGGGAGAAGAAAGGAAAATTCTTTTCACACAGCTCATACAGCACAAACTAATGCACTTTCTCCTAAATCATCATGCAAACTTTTTCAAATGCAAAATGCACAATGCATGTATTTTATTTTCCCTTTCTTAATGTTGATGTTTTACAAAAAGAAAGTTGTTATATAACTTTGATTTCGATTTAAAGTGAAAACAAACAAGCTTGTCCAAAATCAAAAGACACCTTAAGATTTACTTGCTTAATCACTGGAAATGCATGAAATCAAACCATAATGACGAAAGTAAAATGACTAATCAGCTATGGACAGCAAACAAGCTAACTCTTTAGACCAGCAAAATGCCTAACACAGGTTCAGATCTAAGAGGCCAAAAGCAAGACTAGTTTACTCTTCGTTATGGGAAATTGTAAATGATTAAGAAATACAAAAGAACAAGTACAATTTCATTATATAACAGAGGCAGAATGATGGCAAGTAATGTTGGTTTCAGAACAGGTGCAAGACTGGTAACTGGCAGCCAAATCTATAGTGAAAACAGGCAAGAGAAAAGGAGGAAACCCCAACAGCACTAGGCAAAATTGGGCCAACGCAGGTGCTGCACAGCCAGTCTGGCTCTCAGCGCAGGTAGCCCCTTCGGGACCTGCGTTGCAAAGCAGGTAGCCTGTGTACTACCTGCTTTGGAAAACGAAAGTTGCGTTTTCACAGTTTCCGGGTCATAATTTTCTCAAAAATGCACAGTTTTTGCTCAAATCAGAAGCAATCAGTCAAGCACACTCAAAGGGATGATAAGGAAGGTGAAAAGCTATCACTAAGAGCTTACAAGGATCCTTGTAGATCAGCTCTTCAAATCATGAACTTGCTCAGAAATGAGCTAGAGTAGCTGCCCTCTACTTCGCTTTTTGATATAGTCAAAAGCTTTTCGATTTGGTACTCTTTTGTTCAGGAAATGAATAGCAAAATACTACAAACACAATCAAACAGATACGATCCCCAGCGGAGTCGCCAGTTTGTTGTAGGGAAAAGTATCCGACTCGGATGACCCTATCCCACTCTAAGGGTGATAGTTCCTTAGCAACAACTGTAAAACAAACTACTTAAGGTTTACTTCTTTATGAAAGCAAAAGAGAATGGAGAAATGCACTAACCATTGCCTTGCGCTTAATGTCGAATCCAAACTCTTCTCTTTGGCCGCTTGCTCCTAGCTCCTTGTTCTTTTGCTTGCCCAGCTACAATGAGATCCTGCAAAATAACAAAGAAGGAAACTACAAGAGGCATGCAATCATAACTGGTTCATGGATTAGTGTAAACCAAACATGCAATTATCACAATATATTATGGAAACAAGAGCACATAGAAGAACCTCAATAGCTTTTATTAATGAAGAAGTAAAGGTTCTGAGAGTATTACAACCATTGAAGGCTCCAACCCAGCAACACCTCCCAGCAGAAAGAATTTCTCCTCTTCACCTCTCTCAAACAATCACCCAATAGCTCAATAGTGAAACCAACAGCATATCATTACTTTGCACAAAATTCCAGCCTCCTAAGCTCATAGGAGAGAGCTCAATATATAGATGAATTGAGAAAGGATGAGTCAGCTTGCAACTGATGTGTAGCTGCCTTGTGTCCTCTCTCTCTTCAGTTAATCTTTAGTTGATCTTCAGTTCTTGATTCCACTTGGAGAACCTTGCTTCCACTTGGAGAAACAGAGCCTCTGACTCATCACAAGGCGAAATCCCTGATCCAAGTGTCATTTTTGGAAGATTCCAAAGCAATGACTCATTGTGCCACTTGTCCCATCCCGCTCAGCACAGGTGGCCTTTGTTCCACTTGCTTTGCAACGCAGGTACACCATGGAGCAACTGAGTTTCAGCGCAGAAACCTAGTGGAGCACCTGCTTTGATTTCAGGATTGCTTGTTTTTGAGTGTTTTCAGGTGGAGAACTGATCTGAGAGCTGTTGGTTTGCTGACCTTGTTCCTCTAGGGGTAGGAACATCATGTTTAGGGAACTTTGGATCCCTTGGATTATTGACAATTCATGCTTGTTGCTGTAAGGCACAAAATTGTCTATAACATATGAGGGTAGCACTGACGAAGGGCAAGATGAAGAATATCCTCCATGTTTGTATTTCAAAAGCACATATGACCGTAATGAGGATAATATTCCTCCTAATGATGATGAAAATTCTTATACAGATGATCATCCAATACTTGAGACATTGCCAGCAAATATTTTATCGAGGAGTAGGAGTAGAGCTTTTCCTACCAATCCAAGATGTTCTAGTTATACAAGGGGTAGAACAAAATATCTCAGAAGGATAAGTTCTATTAGTGCTCTCATTTCAAGTGAATGTTGTCAAAAGGATTGCTTGAAACATATGCATTTCATGTTTGCATTGGAGAAAAGGAAGAGATATTTGTAAATGAATAAAAGCATGCAAAATTCATATTTAGTGGGGTGCATGCGATCTACATTGTTAGGTTATGATTATAATATTGTGTCTTTATTTATCTGTAGAAAGGCTTTCAAAATGTTTCATTCAATGGGTAGTTTTTCGTCTATCGAGAATCCAAGAAAAGTTTGAAAAGGATCCCATATTTTATTTAGAAGTACGCCACAAATGATAGTTTGGGGAATTATAAAATACTGCAATGTCATGGATGAAACACTTCTTTTGAAAGTATAGAGAGTGTATGCCAGATAGAGAGACAATAAATATTCCATACAATTTCTCAAGATGATAAATCTATGACTTATACAAACAATATGTAGAACGTGTTGAAGGAAATAGTCAATTTATTACATATCAATATTTTGTTAAGATATGGAAAAAAGAATTCAATAATGTCTGTATGCCTAAGAAGACAAGGATGGGGGTTTGTAGTACATGTGCTTCTCTTAAACCAAAAAGAGATAAATGTGAAGGAGTAGAAAGAGGTAAGGATTCATAACATTAATTTTTAATATTGTATAGTCATCAACTATAAAAACATATTTATTAATGACTTTCTTTTATGTTGTGTAGATTCGATTGTCAAAGCACTTCAAGAGCATCTCGAACAATATCATGTGGATATGAATTGATATTATGTGATTATACTATATCTATGTTTATTTTATGGACAGGATAATGTTGGGCGATACATAAGTGAAATGAAAACAACATGAAGAGTGGCATGCGAGGATAAGCATGAATGGTGGAGAGACACTAGAAGCAAGGTTTCTTAGTAGATATAGTCAAGTTTTGGATGTGTGGTACTACTGTTGTGCATATATTGTATGTGTTGTACATGTTGCATCTGTGATGTTGTGCACATGTGGTGTTGTGTATATATAGT
Organism: Pinus tabuliformis; assembly: GCA_031772625.1. NCBI lineage: Eukaryota > Viridiplantae > Streptophyta > Pinopsida > Pinales > Pinaceae > Pinus > Pinus tabuliformis. The sequence continues at coordinate 6,077,283 of CM062807.1, read as the reverse complement.
GTGTGTACATGTTGTTATGCAATGTTATGTACATGGTGGTACATATAGTGCTTTGTGAAAATTTCATATGCAGTGTGTTGGGCACCAAATCTTCTTATCTTTTCCTTATCTTTTCACCCATCCTTCCATCTTTTTTGCACCAATTGATATGCATTGATTGTGATAAACTCATGAGGTAACCCTTCTTTCTTATGTCTCTCATAATATTTAATTGATGAAGTGAAGTCACGGGGGTTTTACCTATGCAAACTACTAAAACTTGTTATTTCCGTAGATTCTGGTGGACAGGTATTGCTTTCACAGCATGTAGTAGCAGTTCCGCGATTCACAGCAGATGTTCGGCAACACTGTGACAACATAACCAACTCGCAGCTATTTTCAAGCTTATTTTGGATCGTTTCTGTTCTCGCACTCTTGGAAACTAGTTATTATTTTGAACTGTTGTATATTTTGGGCATTTAGTTGCCAGGTTTTGGGGAATATGTTATTACCTATGTATTGTATAAAAAGGGTTTTATTCCTGTGTGAAGCATTAGCCACGCAGAGATATGTATTATAACAACTCTTTTACAGATTAATATAATACAAGCAATTTTGATGTTCTTTCCTTAGCTGTAAATTAATGCAACCCTGATCAGAGAGCTGGGCTCGCTCTTTTGATCAAGTGTTGTGTATTTCTTTTGTGTATGTTGTTTTACTCTTTTTGTGTTATTCTAATTGTTGTTACAGATCTCTATTGATTTCTATGAATGCCTCTAAGTTCTGCAATTTATGTTTCATTACTGTTACAATGATGCTTTAATTTCTTAGTCACAAATCCTTGGCTGATGTGAGATTGTAACCTTGCCCCTACATATACCTTGCATGTTACCTTGAAAATTGTACACACCTAGATTGATGAATTAATGTAGGAAAGGGTTGAATAGTTTATTCACACTTGGACATGAACATTTTGGCGCCGTTGCTGAGGAAGGCTAACAAGGTGCAAGACATGATCTGTATTGACCAGAGGATCAATCTCTCATCTTAAGGAGGGAAGTGCTACCCTACTCTAAGTCCTGAGCTTAGTATTTTTATTTTTGTTGCTTTCATTTTTTTTGGGCTGAGTTTTTTTCTTTGGTTAACTATTCTGAATTTTTCTGCATTATTAAAACCTAATCTCTCATCTTGGGGAGGGAATAGTCCTTTGATGCCCTGTTCTAGGTCCTAAGATTTAGATTTCCTTATATGTATGTACTCTTCTTCTTTGGTTTCTCGTTCTGGGGGGAATGGTCTCTTGACACCCTGCTCGAGGTCTGAACCATAGATTTCTTGTACATTGCGTTCTTTTCTTGTTTGCTAAAAATCAATCTCTCGTCCTTGGGAGGGAATGATCTTTTGACACCCTACTCCAGGTCCTGAGAATAGTGACTTAATTTAGACATTTTCCTCTCACCAACTTGCATGAACAGAGATTCAAATAAAAGGGGCAGAGGAAGAGCCCCAAAGAAGGGAGGATAGGATTTGGGAAGGGATACCTATATCCAGCAAATCATCTCAAAATTTGAATCAGATGCATATTCTCGTGCTGCTGTAAGACCAGGTACTCAAGAAAAATCTAAGGGGCAATCTATAGAACAACCAGTGCTATCTAAAGTACCCCTTGTTGATTCAATGCCCCAAACCCTTCCAGCAACAGAAGAAGTATGCAACATCATACCTGATGAAGGAATATCACTGCTAGTAACAAAGGAAGAAGAAGTTGTAAGCAGAAGATCTAAAGGACTAGCCCATTCCAGTAGGAGGGAAGAAGCTGCAGAGAGCGGGTCTAAAAAATCAAGCCATTATGACATGGAGGAAGAAGTTGTAGGGGTGTTCATATCACCAAGGGATAAAGGGAGTGTTGTTAAAGAAACTCAAACTTTTGTGATAAGCTCTCCTCCATCATTCGCTGTAGAACCTGTTGAAATCCCTTGTGATTATTGGAGGGTATTCATGGCACCCACATCCTCTACCATTGAATTTCCAATTGAGGTTCTTGGGACTGGTACACCAATGAAGCCCATTCCTTTGATAGCTTTACCCAGCTTTCATGGGCTAGCTTCTGAAGATCTTGGCACATTCATGTTTGAATTTGATATTGTGTGTCGGGGATATGATTACATAACCTATGCTCGGAAACTAAAAATATTCCTTGCTACATTAAAAGGAACATCCCTGTGATGGTTTATGGGTCTACGAGGAAATACTATCTCCACATGGGATGGTATGAAAACCACTTTTCTGGAGAAGTATCAAGATTACTCCAAATCTCGAGATATTAATGAAGAACTTTTCAAGTTCATGCAAAAATAAGATGAGAACATGAAGGACTGTGTGGAACATTTTAAATACACATTACAGAGATCAGGTCATTCTACCCTCGATAAGGACATTTTGAAAATTATCCTTCTCTATGCCTTTCGAGAAGACTCTCTAGAGCTATTAAACATAGTAGGAAAGGGAGACATATCAAAAGCAGACTTCGATACCATCTGTGAGCTATGCATTCAGTGCTTGAGGGGAGTCACAAGGAATAAATAGGGAATTCAGTCAACAAAAGTATCTGGTGGGGGTGTCACGAAGGTAGAAATTGGAAATCTGTTGGATAACATAAGGACTAATGTCGTGAGTACCCTGTCTGTACAGATGGATACATTACAAGTAAAACATAAACAGATGGAATTGGAAAGGACCATGGCTATATTTTTCCTGAAATATAGAGAGAAGCATCCACAGAGTGAATCTCCATTGAACTCCGTAGAAGAATGTGCAATCTGTGAGCTGGGTCATGCAACCAGTTCATGCCCCTCCTTGCTAGGATTGAAAGCGGGTTTTCAAGGGACAAGCGAAGAGATGGACCAGCTCTATTTTATGGGATCCAAAAAGCCATGGCAACCTTGGCCACCAAATGTGAATCAAGATATGTTTTTGGATCCATCTCAATATTTAAATAATTTTAATATGGGTCCTCAGTTTATGCCTTACCCACCTATGTGGCCCCAATATCAGTTTCCACCCTAGCAGCAATGGGCTCCTCAAACTAGTTCGAATTCTTCACAGACTTCAAACTGGTATGGACCCTCTCCTCCTGGGCAGTTTCCCCAATCAATACCACAATAACAACTTCAGTTTCCCTCTAATGAGCCTCCTAGTAATCATCCCGTTTGTCCTCAACTTCCAATCCAACCCAATCTGAATCCTAACAATAAAGGGGCTTAGCAAGCTGATACCCTCAACCTACCTTCATACAGCATCTCAACCACAAAAATTTATGAGATGAATTTGAGATCCGGGCGGGTAGTAGATTCTCAACCCTCACTTGTTATTATTGAACAAGTTGGTAGTGAGGCAAAAGAACCAGTTGAAGAGGAATCAAACCAAGTTAGTAAAATGCAGACATCTCCTCAACCGCTTATTACTCAAGAACAGTGACCTGACCCACCTTATTCGAATAGATTGGCCTTGAGTAAAAAGATCCCTCAAGCTGAGTTTGACTTCTTAAGGGAGTTACAAAATCTGTTTGTCAAGATCCCCCTATTACAAGCTATGAGGGACGTACCTATATATGCACAAATTCTTAGAGAATATTGTGCTAAAAAGCTAGAAAGAAATCGAGGGATCCACTCACCATTCATGTGATGGGAAAGCTATTAGATTTTATGATGGGAAAATCTATGCCTGTGGAATATGGGGATCCTGAGAACCCAATTCTATCTGTGCAAATTAATGGAGTATAAATTCCAAATGTCCTGGTAGATTTGGGTGCTACCATAAATGTCATTACTGTTGAAGCTATGTATGCACTAGGTCTTCAAAAATTGAAAAATACACCCACTGTGTTAGAGCTGGCAGATTGATCTATAGTCAAGCTGGTAGGGAAGTTGGAGGACATTACAATCTCAGTTGTTTCATAGTATTACCCTGTGGATTTCCTAGTGCTGCAAATGCAATCCCCAGCTAGTGGTCGTCCCCTGATTCTGGGAAGACAATGGTTTGCAATGATAGATGCTTACATTGGGTGTTGTTCTGGGAATATGGTTATCTCAAATGGGCAGGTTACTAAAAACCTTGTGTTATACCCTCCTGCAAAACCTAGCTCATCAGTGAAGCCAGTTGGCCGCAAGAAACCTCTACCAAGGGAAGAGTCTGAACCTGAAGATGAGGAATTAAGACGAGTCCTTACTATTGGACAAGCCCTTCAGCTGAAAACAGAAACAAAAGATGACACAATTACCACTTTCATTAGTGATCCATGTTCTGTTTCATATTCAAATCAGCAAATTCTAGAATCTATCTTGAGCTGTGAAACACAGGAAAATATTGAAACAACAGATGGATTTGAGGAACTTCCCACAACTGTGTCCCATGACAGTATTTCTGTAGAGATACAGCCAAGGAAGACCCTAAATATTAATCTAGATCTGTCAGAATCCCAGACAAAACAACTCCTAGATGTTCTCTGAAAACACAAAGAAGCCTTCACCTGGGACTACACATACATGAAAAGGATCCTTGCCAATTTATGTACCCATCATATATACATCAAATAGGATTGTCGTCTTGTAAGATAGCCCCAGAGGAGAATGAACCCCATCCGAGAAACATTATCAAGGAAGAACTTCAAAAGCTCTTGGATGTAGGATTTATTTACTCCATTTCGGATAGGCAATGGGTTTCCCCATTGGTGTTGTTCCCAAGAAAAATGGTAAATGGAAGATATGTGTGGATTACAGAGAATTGAATAAGGCAACACAGAAAGACCATTTTATGTTACCATTCATTGGTCAAGTCTTTGATACTTTGGTTGGGAAGAAGTTCTTCTCCTTTATGGATGGATTTAGTGGGTATAACCAAATCCAAATAGCTCCCGAGGATCAGATTAAAACAACTTGCACGTGCCCTTGGGGAACTTTCATGTACCGGGTCCTTCCATTTGGTCTCTATAATGCGCCTGCAACATTCCAAAGGGAAATTCTAGGGATTTTCTCTGATCTCGTAGACGACAGTGTTGAGATTTATATGGACAATTTTACTCCATATGGGGACTCATTCGAAGAAGGGTTGGAAAATCTGGAAAACTTTCTTGAAAGATGTAAACAAGTGCAAGTCTCTTTGAGTACAGTAAAATGCCACATGATGATGGAAGAAGGAATAGTCTTGGGACATTTACTTTCCGCTACTAGAATTCAAATGGATCTAGCTAAAATAAAGGTAATATTGCACTTCCCAATACCCAAAACACCCAGACAGGTACATAGCTTTATCGGTTGTGCTGGTTATTATACGTGCTTTATAGAAAATTTTGTTAAGATAGCACATCCACTTTTTCAATTGCTAACAAAAGATGCAGAATTTGTGTGGACAGAATATTGTGATGCAGTGTTTATGAAAATCAAGGAACTTGTCTGTAGAGCTCCGATCCTTCGAGGGCTAGATTGGAAATTACCATTTCATATTCATGTTGATGCCTCTCAGATAGCAGTTGGGGCAGTTTTGGGACAACAAGTGGACAAGATGCCATATGCAGTTTACTATGTTAATAAAAACTTGGCTCCTGCAAATTTAAACTACACAGTGACTGAAAAATAATTTGTTGATGTCATCTACGCCATCAACAAGTTTCGGAATTATATTATTGGGTATCCCACCTTTATACACACTGATCACGCAGCAATCATGTATTCGATGAATAAACCCATTACACCTGGTCGTATTATGAGATGTCTATTTTTACTTCAAGAATTTGAAATTACCATAGTAGATAAACCAAGAAAGGACAATGTGGTTGCTGATTTTCTGTCTAGACTAGATAATAACACTGAAGGTACACCCATAGAAGATAGTTTTCTAGATGAGCATATCTTTGTAATTTCTGCTAACACTTCATGGTATGCAGATATTGTTAGCTATATTTCTACAGGGAAGGTACCTCGTCACTTGTCATATAGGAAAAAATGGAAAATTATTCATCATAGTACCCGATATTCATGGATGGTAGGGTACCTTCTTCACACAGGGGTTGATCAACAAATTCGACGTTGTGTATCTGAGGATGACATCTATGAGATATTGAAGGTTTCCCATGATGGCCCTTGTGGGGGACATTTTGCAGATAAAAGAACATGCCACAAGGTGCTACAAGTGGGATACTATTGGTCTTCCATCTTTCGTGATGCTCGTGACTATTTCCGAAGATGTGTTAGTTGTCAACACATGGGGTAGACTGGAAAATCAGATGAGATGCCATTGCAGCCCCAGGTAGTCCTCGATCCTTTTGAGAAGTGGGAAATTGATTTCGTTGGACCTTTTAACCCACCTTTTGATCAAAAGGTTCACATTCTGGTTTGCATTAATTATGTGACTAAGTGGGTGGAAGCCATGGTTGTTGCGAAAGCAACAAAATAGGTGGTTGCAGATTTTCTTTTTGAAGAGATTTTTGCTCGATATGGTACTCCAAGGGAGATTATTTCAGATGGAGGGGCATAGTTCACATCCCACATGATAACAAGGCTTATGCAGAAATATGGGGTCAAACACAGGGTGACAACTCCTTACCACCCCCAAGCGAATGGACAGGTAGAAAGAACAAACAAGGTATTGAAAAATATCTTGACAAAAATTGTAGCAAGCCATCATTGGGATTGGTCTCAGAAACTTCCAGAAGCTCTCCAGGCATACAGGACAACATGGTGGAATACAACTGGGTTTTCACCATTTGAGTTAGTCTATGGGAAATCCCCCTTGTTTCTGGTAGAATTTGAGATCAGCACACTCAGAACAGCTTTGGAAGTAGGATTAGATCTATCAGAGGCCCAGAAACACCGGCTAGAACAACTCAATGACTTAGATGAAATCCATTTAGTGGTTGTCCAAAAAACTACTGCTATTCAACAACAGAGAATGAAATGGCATGATAAATTTATCAAGAACAAGGTGTTTCATACAAGAGATTGGGCACTGCTCTATGACTCCCATTTCAAAGATTTTAAAGGGAAGCTTCACACTCACTGGATGGGACCCTATGAAGTGGATGTTGTGTTTGACAATGGAACAGTCAGATTGGTTACAATAGATGATACTCATACTTCTTTCTTAGTGAATGGACATCGTCTAAAATTATACCACCATCCAACTTCTAAGGATGCCTTCATCAAACATCTCTCTGATAAATCTGGTTTGATGGTTGTTGGTGCAGAGAATGTTCTCTCTGCCTTCTTATCTTCTCTTAAAAAATAAAAATAATAATAATAATAATAATTTGTTGTTACTACTTGTTTGTCTTTTGCAGGGATAATGATCAAAATTTGACGAGGAGCTGACATTTTTTTTTCCAAGTAATAGTTGATGTTGTTACTCCAACATTGTTGTTACTCCACCATTGTTGTTACTCCATCGGTGTTGTTACTCCGCCACTGTTGTTATTCCTGAAAATTTTTCAAAGTGTCGGATTTTGTTACTCCACCATTGTTGTTACTTCTGTCGGTGCTGTTACTCCACCTTGTTGTTACTCCGCCACTACTGTTACTCCTAAATTTTTTTCTAAGTGTCGAATGTTGTTACTCCGCCACTGTTGTTACTCCTGAAATTATTTCTAAGTGTCAGATGTCGTTACTCCACCGTTGTTGTTACTCTGTCACTACTGTTACTCCGTCGTTGTTGTTACTCCACCACTGTTGTTACTCTGCAGGTTACTGTGGTGTTACTCCACCACTAGGTAGGTCGCCAGGTACGTCTCCTTGACTCTTATGGATTCAATTAAAATATTCCATTAATGAGACACATACGTTCTGCGGATGGCCACATTTAAGTTGGGGCGGTCCCATCATAAACAAATAATGACACATTAAAACCATAATAATGATACATCATTACCAAATCTGGTGCGAACGGTAACCTAAAAATGATTTCATAATAATTGCCCAATGCATTAGAGTTTGAATTATGTACGTTCAATAACCAATCATTCTTTTCCCATTACATCCGCATTAATCACTATAATCATTTCACTGTATTACCATCATTTGCCATTATTGTTCGTGTTTTTAAAAAATTTACTAGCCGCTTTCACCACTTTTCACCCTGCACTCCACAATGCTGTCACCATTGCTGTCAATGTGGTTGATTCTACTCTCTCCCCAATAGCAAACTACATCCAAGTGTTGTTACTATTTCCACAGTGATGGTTGGGTTGGTTGTGCCTCACAAGTTGGAGGATACCACATTGGTCTGCAACAATAGGGAAGTATCGCAATTTTTCATCAATGCAGGTTGGGATGTTTATTTTAACAAGTTGTAGGGATTCGATGAAGCTATTGCAATAGAATTCCTGCTCAATTTGGGTGAAGAGAGCTCTCGAGTCAGAGGGATAGAAATCCTTATCACGGAGGAGGCTATCACAGAGGTTAGTGGATTGCCCCAATAGGGACAGAGCTGGTTTTCATGAAGAACCTCCCTCCCGAAGTTCCCTAAGGCATTTCTGCAAGTTGGTGAGAACGTTGTCCAAAAAGGTTGGGGGTATGATTGGAACTCATTACCACATCCATGGGGCGAGGTGGCAGGTTTTGTAATGAAATACATAACTTGTGAAGGGCAATACACCACTGTATTTAAGTATCATTTTAGGGTGTTAGCTCGCCTTTGATTTCCACAGTCAGAGGTCTTCTCATTGAACATGCCATTCTTTTTGCTGAAGAGCCTCCAATTGATGGCGCAGTCTACTCAATGTTTGCGACAAGTTGCAACAGTCATTACTAACCATGGTCTAATTTGGCTATTGGTTATGCATGCACTAGCCCGGTTTCAAATTCCATGGGCAACATTCTAGGAATCGACAGAAGAAGAGATAGCAATTGTTATAGTTGCTAGAGAAGAGGAACCGGAAGGAATGGAGGAGGAACCAGTAGAGGTTGAATACGTAGACCAAGAAGAGCCGAAAGAGATGGAAATGGAGGACGAAGAAAGGGAGCTTGAAGTGGAAGAAACAGTCGAGGTTGTTCCACAAGAACCAACCTTGACTGTGGAGCCGATGGAAGAAGAGGTACCAGAGCCAGGAAGGCCTGAGATGGAAGAAATTGTTAGTACCACAACTGAGGTTGTTCCACAAGAACCAGCCTCGACTATGGGGCCAATGGAAGAATACAGACTAGGGGAGGAAAGATTTGAAACAAAAGAAATTATTAGTACCATGACCGAGGTTGTTCCACAAGAACCAGCCTCGACTGTGGGGTCGATGGAAGAAGACAGACCAGAGCAAGAGAGGCTCAGAGCAGAAGAGACCGTGGAGCTGACAAAGGAAGGAATCATGGATATGATGGACGGGGTTGACACAGTGATACAAGAGTCCATCTTTATTAACGACGTGCCAAAGGGGATAGTGATAACACCATCTACTCATGAAGTGTTGGATATGGGTGGTGGTATCACACAAGAAACACCACTAACCCTTCTGGTACCAAAAAATGTAGAAGGAATAAATCTTGACATTGACACTGCTCCAAAAGAACCAGTGTCAACCACGAGACAAGAGGAAACACAAGAAGGAGCCCCAAGCCAGAGTAGAATTGTTGTAGATGAAAGGAAAGAGCACGAGGTTATAGTCGGAACTAGTATAGACCAAGAAGAAAACATTTTTCAATTCCCTTTCTATGCCTCCATTCCCAGAGGAGCGAGAGTTTCTTGTTCTCATCGACACTCAGAAAAGGAGGTTGATGTTATTCCCATTCTAAATTTTGATGGGTCGGTTAAATGCCCGACTGATGTTACTCTACTGGCTACTGACTCTCAGCAAGGCCGTTCTGAAGAATAGAGGGAGGAAGAACATCTCACAGAAGAACAGGAACAACGAGTGGGTGAAGAGGGCATTATTTAGGCAAGAGATGCCCTAGAGCCCAGAAGGGAGGAAGAAGCAGATGCTTCTGAAACCAGGGGACCGGGAAGGGAAGTTCTGATCGAAAAGCCAGTGGATACTCATCTGATCGACCCACCACCTGCCAAAACAGCTCCATAGTAGGTCGAGTTAATTATTAAAAAGGAGGCACTTTCTCCCGAGGAAGGGGGACTAAGCAAGGAGGTCCCAACAGATGGACCTATGGATACTACTCTGAGCAATCCACCACCTAAGGAACTAGCTATGAAGCCGGTCGAATTGTTTGTCAAGCGAGAAGTGATTGAGAGAGAGGAACCAAGGGAGGAGAACTTGGCAGAAAGACTAGTAGATACTCCTCTGAGAAATCCACCACCTGCCGAACCAGTTGTAGGGCTAGACAAAGTGGTTGTTAAGCAGGAGTGGATAGAACTGTGCGAGCAAAGTAGGTCACCCCTTAAAAAGAAACACCATTTACAATTCAAAGAGACGATGTGCTTGAAAAAAGAGGTTCGAAGACTAAGAAGATAGGTGCATCGACTTAAGAAGAAGGTAAGGAAGTATAAACGACAGTTCAAGAAGCCTAAAGCTACAGTGGTCGAGGCAAAAACATAGGTAGAAGATGTTCCGAAGACCTCTGCCGCTACTCAGATGGATCCTATAGAGAACTTATTCGAAGGCCGTAAATTCTCTTTGACAACCAAGATTCAAACTTGGAAATAAACCGTGGCCCACAATCAGAATGAGGTGAAAAGAATTCAGGAGCAGTCTTCCGAGGCTATCTTTGAATATGTAGAGCAAGTGGAAATATTACGGCTGAGGCATGCGAAGCAACAGATCAAGGTAGAACAGTTGGAAGGACAAGTGATGGAATTGAAGGCTAACAAAGAAAAAATGTCTAACTTGACACAACAGGTAATGGCATGTCGCCCTCCTGCTTCTAGCTATGCCTTGTTCTCGCATGAGCAATTCTTTTTATTCTGTTTGGAAATCATTAAGAAGGAGGTCAGTCATGAGATCGAGGACTCTGTACAGTTCCTCCGTATACTGAGAATAGATGACGTAGTAACCCAACATTTGATGTGCAAGCTCTATTTGCATGGATACTTCCCTCGCAATGACAAAGAATTTAACCCGAACCCATATTTGGGGGACATTCATTTAAGGGCTCTCACCTCCTATACTCTCAACCAGATAAAATGGCAGAAGGCTTCCAATATGTTTGATTCAAATCAAAACACGAAGCCTCTTATGATGAGAGGAGAGCACAAACGATCCGTAACTATGTACAATAAGCACACTACCTTTTTAGAGATCGATGGACATAGAGAACGGATGTTGAGGACATAGAAGTGGTAAATTGATCTTTGTGTCAAACAAATAGTCATGTTTCAAGATGAGGCCCTTGATAGTTGTCAGAAAAGGTGGATGATGTCACCTACATCTGTCCAGAACAGGGAACCTTTTGGAGCACCAAATTTTGCACGGGCACTAAGTCGGGTGCCAAGGTATGTCACATGCATCCAAACATGTGGGGTTCGGTGGATGGGACTCCAATTCGGGTTACCTGTCATTTGGCTGCCAGCAAATCATTATACCCCAACATATAATGTACCAGGTGATTGGTGGAAGGAAGTCCTTCTCTCAAAAGGATGTAAGGTCCCAGGAACAGATATGGCAGAAGAATATGATCTCGCCCAGCTTCACAAGGATCACAACCATTCTAATCGAGACCTGCGGAAGTGGTGAGGTGCATGAGGGCATGCAGAAGGCTAGTTAGGGGGAGATGTTGGGCACCAAATCTTCTTATCTTTTCCTTACCTTTTGACCCATCCTTCCATCCATTTTTCACCAATTGATATGCATTTATAGTGATAAACTCATGAGGTAACCCTTCTTTCTTATGTCTCTTGGAATATTTAATTGATGAATTAAAGTCATGAGGGTTTTAACTATGTGAACTACTAAAACTTGTTATTTCCACAGATTCTAGTGAACAGATATCACTTTCGCAACATGTAGCAGTAGTTTCATGACTCACATCAACTATTCGGTAACGTTGTGACATCATAACCAACTCGTAGCTGTTTTCAAGCTTATTTTGGATCATTTCTATTCCCTCTCTCTCTCTTGGGAACTAGTTATTGTTCTGAACTGTTGTATATTTTGGGCATTTAGTTGCCAGGTTTTTGGGAATATGTTATTACCCATGTATTGTATTAAAAGTGTTTTATTCCTATGCGAAGGGTTAGCCACGCAGAGATATGTATTGTAGCAACACTTTTACAGATTAATATAATACAAGCAGTTCCGCAGTTCTTTCCTTAGCTGTAAATTAACGCAACCCTGATCAGAGAGTTGGGTCGGCTCTTCTAATCAGGTGCTACATATTTATTTTGTCTATGTTGTTTTACTCTTTGTGTGTTATTCTTATTGATGTTACAAAGCTCTATTGATTGTTGTGAATTCCTTTTAATTTCTGCAATTTATTTTCCATTACTGTTACAGTGATGCTTTAATTTCTTAGTCATGAATCCTTAGTTGATGTGAGATTATAACCTTGCCCTTGCATATACCTTGCGCATTACCTCGAAAATTGTACGCACCCGCATTGATGAATTAATGTAGGAAAGGGTTGAATAGTTTATTCACACTCAGACACCAACATAGTGTTGGCCATAGATGGTGCTATGTACATGTTGGATATGCAACGTTTTGTGCATATGGTGTTGTGCGCATGTTGGATATGAAGTGCTATGTACATGTAGTGTTGTGTTCATGTTGTACATATGGTGTTGTGTGCAAGTGGTGTTGTGTACACGTCATGCATATGTTACTGTGTACATGTGGTGTCGTGTACATGTCATGCATGTGGTGTTGTGTACGTCTAGTGTTGTATACACATTGTACATGTGGTACAATGTACATGTGGTGTTGTGTACACGTTATACAGGCGGTGTCGTTTACATGTGATGTTGTGTACACATTATGCAGGTGGTGTTGGGTATAGGTGGTACTATGTACATGTTGTACATGCAGTACTAGTGTACATGTAGTATTATGTGCATGGCGTACATGTTGTGTTGTGTACATGAAGTATTATGTATGTGCATGTTGCAGTCACAGTATCATGACACGTGTATTCGTTGTGTTGTACTTTGTGTATGTATATGTATTGCATTGCACATCGGGTGTAGGTGTATGTATTGTATTTTGTTGTACATCAAGTGTAGCTATATGTACTTTGCTGTGGTGTACACCAGATGTAGGTGTACATATTGTGTTGTGTTGTACACTAGGTGTAGTTGTATGCGTTGTATGTCAAGTATAGTTGCATGTATTGCATGGCATTTTATGTCGTGTGTGGTTGTATGTGTGTGATGCACACTATGTGTGTGTGTACATGGTTGAGGAGAAGTAACTGGGTGTTTTTCAGGTGTGGAAACTGATCTTGAGTGCATATGGAATAAAGAAAAATGTAGAAGATAAGGAATTATTAAAGAATAAGTATCAATGTTTTATTTCAGTTTTATTATGCATGTGAGTTATGATTTTGGTTTATGATTGTTACATGTGATTTATGATTTTCGTTTATGATGGTTGTGTTTTGAGCTAACCTCATGTGCTATATTTATACATGATTATTCCATAAAAGATGCTAGTTTGACTTGTTGTGACAGGAAGTAAACAAGATTGAAAGTGTACCTTATTGATGAGCTAACAATGATGTATGATTTGAATTTATTTCAATTTATTTTAAAATAATAGAAGTTATGTGCTCAGTACAGGAAGCACGAAAATGCCTAGTTGGGTGGTTGAAATCGACTACAAGCATTAGCAGCAATGAAAAAAGGAATTGGAACATGCAGTAGTATGTTGGTAAAGCACTTGAGGAGCATGTCCATTGTGGAACACTAGTATCCAATAATTTCCATTGATTGCCATGAGCATGCTCTGACCAGTATGATGGTTTGAGGCAGGTATATGCCTTGGTTTTTTGAATTTCTGATGCGAGGAATCCTTGCCAAGGGATGTATCTCTCAGGATAGGGGATTCCGGGGAACTTGGAAGGTGTTTGAGTGCATGAAAGGGGTGACCGGATTGCTTGAGGGACTATGTAGAAGAGAAGGGAAGGTCAGGGATATATTTGTTTTGATCACTAGAATTTCCATATGGAATCAAATGCACATTGGGTGTGTCCCCTCAAAACAAATATTGCGCTAGACATTGGATGTAGTTTGACTGTGGTAGTGGATTATGGACTTCATGGGAAGGAGGTGAATCCTAGTATTACTTTGAGGGTGGAGGTGTGAGCCTTTGGATTCCCTTGTCGCGGATGTAGGCATCATATCCTTTTATTTGTTGGTCTAGAAAATGTGCATAAGTGTATATGTGGTTATTATAAATAAAGTAATGAGCTATGTTATAATGCTCCAGTAAGCGGTATGGTTGTTATCTTGTCAAGTTTTCATGGTGTTTTTCTTTTGAGTAGGTCTTTCATTGTAAATAGTCCAATGAGCTAAGTATAAAGCTCCATGGGAAGTATTTTTTATTTTTAGTGGTTTTTCTAAGGTCATGGTGTGGTTTAACACCGAGGATGGTGTTCCCCAAGGAGGAGGGTTATGTAATAGTCCTCGTGAAAATTTCATGTAATAAGATTTAGTAAAGGCAAAATAAGACCATGGTTAAGGGACACTTATTCTAAGATGAATGTTGGGAAAAGATATACTTGTGGGCATCAATGGATGTGTTTATAGCTAAACGAAATTAGCAAAGGAAAAGGAAAAGGCATTAAAGAGGCAAACAAGCATTTTTGGCTCATTTGTTTATTAAAATAAAGGAAATTAGGAGAAAATTGAGGTGAAAGGTTACAAGTTGAATGTGAGGAGGAAAATGAAGGAAAATAATGGAAATTGAAGAAAATAGAGGTCTAATTAATAAAAGGGCTTCTGAGGATTAGTTGGTCAGTGTAAATCTTAGTCAATGTAAGCTTGGTCAATTCAGTTTTGGAGCTCTCTCATTATTCTTTGTCTCTCTCTCACTCTTTGGCATATAGTTTTCTTGGAGCACTCTAGCTTTGGAGCAAGGAAGGAAAAGCAAGCAAAGGGAAAGGAATGAAAGCAAGGATGAAGCAACAAAGAGCAGGTTCGAGCAGCTTCAACATGAATACTTGAAGGTAACATATTGCATTGGTGATTTCCTAGATGGTTTTGACATGCATGGTTTTTCATGTTGGTGTATGATTCTCTTATTGTCGGTGTCATGTTTTTTCCATGTTATGACAATCGTTTTCAGCGTACCCTTTCCTTTTTCTAGATGCCATGGTGTGTTGGGATGTTGATCTTGATTTTGAGCTTTGGAGTTGCCAGATGGATTTTGGAATCCAAGGTGGAGGTTGTCTCAAGGATCATTCCCAAAGGCCTAGGAATACCTTGGCCGATTTTGGTAGGATACATGGTGAAGCCTGAGGGAAGTGTCTTAGTTTAAGGCCTAGTGATCCGAGATTAGTTTGTGGTAAATCCTGAGGGAAGTGTCTTAGTTTAAGGCCTAGTGATTCGGGATTGTATTGCGGTAAAGCCTGAGAGACAAGGAGATGAAAAATTCCTCAAGGATAGTGATGGATTCCAGATGACATTGCACGTTCGGTTCAGTTTCGTGATCAGAGCACCGGTTTTGGTGTGATCACGATATTGTTAGGTCCCTATAATACTAGTGATTCCCACATTACTACTGTCATTGTAGCCCTTATTTTTATTGTTGTGCCCCTATATTATTATTGTTATATCGGATTTGATTATATTGTGACCCCTTAGAATCCTATATACAGAATGGAGGTTTTGTCATTTGTATCGTCGAAGAATTATTCAATTTTGTAATGTAAAGGAGGTTTCACCTTTGAAGAGGCTGATTTTGAAGTCGTTGATACATCTTTTCTTCTATTTTGTGAGTTGGTTACATAACAATTGGTATCAGAGCTTTGGATTCAAGGATTTTGCTACTCTAAATAGGTCATCATCAAATTTTTAATATAAATTTATTTCTATGACGTTTCAGAAGTGAAAAATAAAACCCATTTGAGCCGAAATCCTGACGAACCCCGAGTTTGAATTTCAGAGCTTTTATCGCTATATTTGTGGAGATAGAATCCAAGGAACTTAGAGTTCTTTCAGGCTCTCGAATTATATCTCAAACAGGTGACCTAGGGAAAATAATCATAACCTTCTCTCTGAGCATCAGATTGTATCGGTTTCAGGTGTTAAGGTCAAAACAGTGACACGTGACATTTCATATAGCTTCACTCTCCTAAACGAGTCTATAATCAGGCTATCGTGGGAAATTTGGCATAAGTATTCCTTGGAGAATCCAATATTGATGAAACTTGTGGGGTTGGAAAGAGGACTTAGAGGGCTAACGCAGTACGCAATTTTAGACCTAAGAGATCCAAAATTACTGAGATACAACAGATTCAATATCGAGCTCCAACAAAGTAAAAAATAGGTGTGTAGTTTTTCTAAAATTTTGCATAATTTCTATTTGAAAAAATAGTTTGAAGGAATTCAAAGGGCATAGTGAAGAATTATTATCATTAATTGATGCCCCACAGAAAGACAATGGAAGCACCTAGTAAGCAACCTAAAAGCTCTAGCATGACTCATGAAGAAGATTAAGAACTGCAACATGATATATCAAAATTACGAGACCAAGTGCAACAAAATTCACTGTCACAAAAAGTAACAGAAGCTAAGATGGATATTTTAAAGAAAGGCGTGGAAGCTAAGATGGATGTTTTAAAGAAAGGCATGGAAGCTACGATGGATGGTATAAAAGAAAAGATTAAAGACAACATGGAATATTTGAAGACAGACATAGAAGCTAAGATGGATGGTATAGAAGAAAAACTTAAAGGCAACATGGAAGATTTGAAGATAAATTTGACAAATTTGCTACAAAAAATGCTTACTAATGGAGAAAGGGTAGTAAAGGAAACTCATGAGGAGAAAAAAATAAATGTTAATCATGATTTCATAGACTCTAATGGTGGATTGAAGACCAACCATGTTCCAAAGATTGATATGAGGACGTTTGATGGAAAGGATCCTATAACATGGATACTACAGATGGAGTGGTATTTTGATCTCCATAACGTGCAAAACAAACAAAAGTTATGCATTACAATTTTATATTTGGAACCAAATCAGTTTGTATGGTATCGATGTCTTTTCTCTCATAAACAAATTGTCACTTGGGAAATTTTTACGAAAGAGATGATAGCACATTATGTGGATACAAAAATAAACACTTTTTTTAGCCAATTAATAAATCTCAAACAAAAGGGTTCAATGATGGAGCACATTGAAGAATTACAAAAATTGAATATAAGGGTAAAATATATTCCAAAGGATTGATGTGTTCATAGGGACTTTAAAGGATAACATCCAACATGAGGTTCACCTTTGGGAACCTCCTTCATTGGAGAAAGCATTCAGGTTGGCAAGAAAAATGGAAAGAAAAATTATGGCAACAAAGAAGCCTACCACTCACAACTATAAAATGGAAATGTTGTTGCCCCTAGCCTTTCACAACCTACAAGGTTGACACCATAAAAATTGGAAGAAAAAAGAGAAAAAGGGATTTGTTACAATTGTGATAGAAAAATACACTAAAGGTCATAAGTGTGTTGAGAAGAAATTATTTTACATAGATTGTGAAGAGGAGGAAGAAAATGAACAAGAAATGTCAAAAGAATAGGATATACACCAGGAAAAAAACCTAGAGAAAGAAGAAATGAATTAGACCATATCTTCTAATGAATTGGCCAGAATTATCACTCCTCAAACTATCAAGATAAAAGGACATATCAAGAAGAAAAAGTTAATAGTGTTGATTGATTTGGGAAGTACCCATAATTTTATTCATTGTAAGATAGCCAAGGAATTGAATTGCTTCCTATATCCAGCACCAGAGTGTTAAGTAATGGTTGCAAGTGGAGGAACCACAAATTTCTTTGGAAGGTGCCATAATATCAAGCTATCCATGGGAGAATATGTATTGAATAGCCCAATTCTTTCCATTCCAATGTGCGGTGTTGATGTTGTACTACGCATCCAATGGCTACAATCCTTGGGTACAATAGCTTTTAATTTTCAAGAAATTTCATGAAATTTTCTTCGAAAGGAAAGGAAGTTGAATTAAGGGGTATCACAGGGAAACCGGGAAAGATAATCAGCTCTAACAGAATGACAAATCTTCTAAAGAAATAATAACAAGATGTAATTGCACAATTATGTTCCCTAGAGGTTCCCACATCGAAATCATCTATTTCTCCAGATCTCCAAAAAGTCTTGGACAATTATTCCAATGTATTTGAGACTCCCAAAATCCTCCCACCTATTCGTGATCGTGATCATGTTATTCATTTGATTCCAGGAATTTTTCCTCCAATCATCAAGCCTTACAAATATCCCTATGCCCAAAAGAGTGAAATTGAACGTAGGGTTGAAGAAATGCTAGATGCTGGTGTAATTCGACCTAGTTAAAGTTATTTCTCTGTTCCAGTAGTATTGGTGCACAAGAAGGATGGGACATGGCACATGTGCCCAGATTATAGGGAGCTCAACAAGCTCACTATTAAATATAAATTTCTCATTCCTGTCATTGATGAATTATTGGATGAATTGCATGGATCGATTTACTTCACCAAGTTGGATCTTCATTAAGGATATCATCAAATCAGAATGAATATTGAAGACATTCCAAAAATAACATTTAGAACTCATGAGGGTCAGTATGAATTTTTGGTCATGCCTTTTGGCCTTACCAATGCACCTTCTACATTTAAAGTTTTGATGAATTCCATTTTCAAAAACTTTCTTCGAAAGTTTTTGTTAGTATTCTTTGATGATATACTAATCTATAGTAGCCTTGGAAGGATCATGTTCAACATGTTGACATGGTGCTCAAACTATTCGAGGAGAAGAAATTATATGCAAAAAGCTCCAAAAGTTTCTTTGGAGTACAATAGGTGGAATATCTTGGTCATATTGTATCTCATGAAGGTGTGAAGGTAGACCCTAGAAAAATAAAATCCATTTAGGAATGGAAAATCCCCACATCCATAAAGCATCTGTGAGGATTTCTTAGGTTGATAGGGTATTATCGCAAGTTTTTTAAGAATTATGGGTGAATAGTAACACCTCTAACAACATTATTGAAGAAAGATGACTTTTCATGAACTCTAGAAGCAACAAAGGCCTTTGAACATATTAAAGAGGCAATTTTCCAAGCACTGGTATTAGCTACATCGGACATCATAAAAACCTTTATTATGGAATGTGATGCCTCAGGAAATGGAATTGGTGTTGTTTTAATGCAAGAAGAAAGACCCATTGCTTTCGAAAGTCATCCAATCAAAGGAAAGTGTTTACACAAAGTTATTTCTAAGATGGAAATGTTGGAAATACTACATGCACTTAAGAAATCGTGACCCTACCTAATGGGAAGACACTTCAAGGTAAAAATGGATCATGATAGCCTTAAATAATTTTTAGAAAAAATATTATCTTTAGAAGAGAACAAAAAATGGATCACAAAGATGTTGGGTTATGAATTTGAAATAATCTACAAAAAAGGGAAGCAAAATGTTATGGAAAATGCACTCTCTTTGATCCATTTCTATTATCCAACTAGATTGGATAAACGAAACAAGGAATGAATGGAAGAATGACAAAGAATTTTGGGCACTCATTCAAAAGTCACGACAAGATCACAGTACATCTGATACATTTAGCTAGAAAAATGATTCGTTATGGTACAAATATTGCTTATACCTATGTAATAATTCCCAACTCAAAAAAAATATTCTGATGGAATTGCACATGTCTCCCTTACGAGGGCACTTAGGATTTTTAAAAACTTACCATAGGGTTAAGAAGGAATTCTTTTGGGATAGCCTTAAATCAAATATTTAAAAGTTTGTGGCTGAATGTTTGGTTTTCCAAAAAAATAAAGTTGAAACAATTAAGACCTTAGGTCTATTGCAACCTTGATCCATTCCAGGACAATGTTGGGAGGAGGTTTCAATGTATTTTATCATAGGCTTACCCAAGTCTAAAGGAAAGAGTGTCATCATGGTGGTAGTTGACAGACTTACCAACTATGCACATATTTGTGCATTATCGCATCCATTTAAAGCCAGTATAGTTTCTACTGCATTTGTGGAAACAATTGAAAAGATACATGGAAACCCAAAGATTATTGTAAGTGACAGAGATCCCATTTTCACCGGAAATTTTTTGACAAAATTGTTTTCTTGTCTTGGTACTGAGTTAGCTCATAACTCATCTTATCATCCTCAATTTGATGGGAAAAATAAGACAGTAAACAAATGTTTGGAAGGATATCTTTGTTGCTTTGTATCTGATAAACAAACATAATGAGTCAAATGGTTTCTTGTGGTTGAATGGTGGTATGACACTTCCTTCCATATTGCAACAAAAATGATCCCATTTATGGCACTTTATGGATATCATCCACCGTCCATCACATCATATTTAAGAGAAAATTCTAAGGTTCAAGTAGTGGAAGATCACATTGAGCATCAACAATAAGTTCTCCAACTCTTAAAGGATAACCTCACCTTGGGGCAGAATAGAATGAAACAACAGGCAGATCAACATCGCATCGAAAGAAGTTTTGATGTAAGTGGCTGGGTATTCCTACGACTACAACCATATAAACAAATGTACCTCAAGCAAGCTAATATGGATAATAAACTATAACAAAACTATTATGGTCCATATAAGGTGTTGTAAAAGATTGGTATTATGCATACAAATTGGAGCTTCATGCAACTTCCTGAGTGCACATGGTTTTCCATGTTTCATGCTTAAAGAAGGTTATAGGTGACAAACTCCCAGTTCAAACAATATTGCTAGAACTTGGCGAGGAAGGAAAAATCATATTGGAACCTGAAGTAGTCACAAAAACAAGAACTTGACAGCTACAAAATCGATCAATTTCGAAGTATCTCATCAAGTGGAAGAACTTACCCGCTGAAGATTCCACATGGGAAGGTGAGAATTTTATACAAAAGCATCCATAACTACTCAAGCATTCAGGACAACACTTTTTTGAAGGAGAGGGGCATGTTAGGTACCTATAATACTAGTGATTCCCCCATTACTATTGTCATTGTAGCCCTTATTGTTATTGTTGCGCCCCTATTGTCCCCATATTGTTATTATTGTTCCCCATAGAAGCCTACTATTTTTATTGTTCTTACCTTATATTATTATTGTTATGTTGAATTTGATTATATTGTGACCCCTTAGACTCCTATATATAGAAGGGAGGTTTTTTCATTTGTATCATTGAAGAATTATTCATTTGTGTAATGTAAAGGAGGTTTCCCCCTCGAAGAGGCTAATTTTGAAGTCATTGATATATCTTTTCTTCTATTTTGTGAGATGGTTACATAACAGAGGTGGATTAACCTCTAGATTTGGACTAGTTTTTTATCAATGAGATCCCACATTAATTCTTGGAATATGGCATGGGGGTGACTGGCTAAAAGAAAGATTTGGTTCAATCATGTCTATGGTCAAGTGGTACATGGAAGACTCAAACCTGGTCGGATTTTCCTATGTTTAATAAGAGCTAAGTTCTCTTATTTTTATACTTATTTATATGTGGATTTAGTGGTTGTTATATCACTGTTATTTTCATGGTTTTATGCTGGTTATAAGAATGGTTAATTGACTAGTTCATTTCATGGTTATTTCATGTATTTTCTTGCAATTGTTAAATTGATGGATGCAAGACCTAATTGATGCCATAAAATTAAACGGAGAAGGTGGTGATCCTTATTGTCATGTCCCATAAGAGTTTTCAGGAATTCATGTTATGTCTTATATCCTAAACCTGTAGATTTCACTGATGCCAAGTGTTTGACAAAATGCCAGTCCCTGTTTGGGATGGCCATGCCTAGTCTTAGAGTTAGTTTTTTTTTATTAGTCTTTTCATCACGTGTATAATGGATTCTGGAAGTTACAACAAGTTCTGCGTAGTGGCCGTATTCTGGGCTTCAAAAATGTCTTAAATCTCGTGGACTCTGGCACAGGTTTGCTGGAAATAACCACTGGACATAGGAATGCAGACTTGTTGGAGCATCCAGAGCTCTCTGGATGCTTGCGTGCCCATATCATGGGAGCTTCCAAAGGTTTAATAGCTTAAAAACTTAGTAGGATATAGGGGCATGATACCTATGTGGCTGGGATGGCTCCTGGCAGTGTTGTTGCTGATGTGGAAGGTATGTTTGATGGGTTTCCATCGATTCCACTTCCTGAAGGATACCTAGGAGGTTGAACCATATCATAGTAGCCCATCATCACATTTTTACCTTGTTTGGCTAGTTTGGGTGGAGGGTGGTTAGACACAACTCTAATTACTTACTCAAATTATTCTTCATCTTCTTTCTCTCATGCTCGACATTGTTCAATACTTCTCATTTCACCAAGAAATTTTATTTACCCCCTTTACCATGGAAAAACCCTTTGGTTTATATATTTATTACTAACTAAAATAAATGTACACAAGTTAATTGGGGTGGGTCCACATGCCATGCAGAGTTTTAACTCAAACAATTTTTTGGGTTAACACATCCAGGAGTGTCCTTACTCACACTAAAATAAATAGGTCAAGGTCCAATGCACTATACTAATAAGTTCGCAAGTTGGACCAACTGATCATGTCTTAACTATTCTTCCTTTGGTCAATTTGTGATGCCACATTCCATAGGGACTACAATTAAAAATACACACAAAACATAAAACTTAAATCCACAAAATACTTATGCACATAAAATCTCAGAAATAATCCATTAATAAATAAAATATTTACAAGAGAACTCTGGGCCTAATCATTGGCCTCTCATTCCTCACTCTCACTCACTTACATGCCTCATGGGTTCACCTAGATTTATACAAGTGGATATGAACCCAAAGAAGGTTTTAGATCCTAAACTAACTCCCAAAATATCTCTCGTGATCCATAAAAACTCTCATTTAATTCCTTATCTCTAGATAAGATCTAGTTAACCCACAAATTTCTCAACTCTTCCAAAATACTCCTGAACCTTCAACTATTTACAATAATTCTTATTCTCTCCAAAAACTATAGGGCAAATACATTAAATAATTAAATCATAACTTAGGAAACTAACTCCTTTAGTAAACATTCAACACTAGGTTATATGCTCTTGCATCAGACTCCCCAAGTAAAATGAAATCATGGTCTCTCAACCATATGTCTTTATAAGTTGATGAAACTCCTCCTAGATCCCAAAATTTAGTCTGTCATTGATCAAATGCTCTATCATATTGTTACCATTTTGTTGTTTTCTTTCTGCCTTATCTTGAAATATGTTGGTTTATGTGCTTTTTCCATAACTTTTCATAATTCTTCAATCTCATCATCCAATCTAGTTTCTAATTGGATTTTAGTGTTACTAGTTTGGAACATCAATTCGTCATCTTTAATATTAAATTCCAAATTATATTTTATCTCACATTCCATATTTCTATTTATTGAATATTTCTCTTCTTTATCTACAACTTGATTGGATTCAGGTTTCATCAATATCTTTTCTAGCAATTGTATTTCTTCTTCACATTTCATAAGCATTTTATGTCTCTTTCAGAAATCATTTCAAAATACTAGTCTTCATCCTTGCATGTAATAGAATCAATGTCTTGTTCATCATTTGAAACACATGTTGCATCCACACACTGATTATCAGATTTAAAAACTAAAGGCTCTATAGTCTCAATAGATGATTTTGTCTTCAAGTCTTTATGATCTTCTAAAAAAATTGTGGCGCTATCTACGGGAATGGAAACCATGCTCATATGAATAGATTTTATTTCAGAATCATCACCTCCCTCACCAAACATCAATCCTTGTTCTATTTCAAAAATGTATACATTCAAAACGGTTATCTAGAGTTTTTATGCTTCCCTTAACAGAAATTTTAGCTTTTGCTTTTGTCTTATTGCAATCAACTGCTTGATTGGCCATCTAGTTGTCTTCTTCATTATCCATCCATGTTTTTGATTTTGTAGCAGCTCCATCAATACATTAAGCCATGCCTTCATCTCAACGATATATTTCTCAAACTATTCATCCCTTACACCAACTGTTATTACATCGCTATGACGATCCATAGTCAACTTCATCTCCTTCTTCCCTTAAATAAGATCCTTTGTACTCTACTTCCTTCGCTGGAAACTGCTGGAACATCTCTTATCTTTACAATACATCGACCAAAAATTTGGGTGTCAAGCTCTATGGATCATGCACCCATTACATTCAAGGACTCAAACCTAAACACACTTTTGACTTGACTTATGGCTCTTTAACTCCAGACTTCTAATTTGGCATCAAATCTTCATTAATGGACCTTGGATGTCGGGTACAACCAAAAATGCACTCTTTTACATAACAATGCATGGCTATAACGTTTTATTTGACTTTACAAATTTCACTGACATCCACCCATAATAAATTTATATGTTCATTTGGTATTGTAATCCTTTACATCACATGGACTTTTAATCTTAACACTATAAACACATATATGACTAAATTATTCTACTTTATTGAACTATGACATTTTATTAACTCTCTCAAACATTTATAATATCACCTCACCTTAATGTTATGCCCCTCAACCACTCATTATTAACTCTACCATAGCTTCCATTAATTCTCATTAATTATTTCTCACACAACCCAATTTTCATATGTTTACATCATATGGTGGAGAATTTTAGATAATTGCGTTTATATGTGACATGTAAAAAATATGTTAGAAAACTTTCACATGTGATGTACCAATTTGCATTTATTATTTCAAGATAATATTAAATTCAATACCCTTCACCATATCATTGGAAGCTTGATCTCCTTTCTATCCCAGGCCTTTAACAAAGTTTTTGCACGATATGGACTCTCCATGCAGCTACAAACTCCATGTTATCAATTTGCATAGATGCTTTACAAAACGATGCAACATAAATGCTTCTATAATTTACTGTTTTAGGAAGAATGAATAGTTTTCGGAACTTCCAAAAGCTACCAAATATTTTCCCCAACACTTCCAATCCATTCACAACTCCATCATCTGGCGATTTTGCATCAAATTCCTCTCCAATTCGTTGGGCGCTATTTTCAATAGATAGGGCTTAAAATAATTTACTATTTATTCCAATTAAGAGACGTAAATTAATTTCAACTACTGGACACCGAAATCAATAGTTGAGTGCTCCATTTACTCGTTTGATTTCACATATTCAACTTGATCTAGTTAAGCTTATAATAGGATTTTACTTTTGAAGATTTTGGTAAATGCAAGTTTTCGTATAAGATTGGAATTCTAACAATTGACTTGACTAGGCTAGTTTCCGTAGGGCTTGCAGCTTAAAAATATGCACAAAACATAAAATAAAATCCACACAATACTTATACATATAAAATCTCAGAAATAATCCATTAATAAATAAAATATTTACAAGAGAATTGTTGGCCTAATCATTGCCCTCTCATTCCTCCCTCTTACTCACTTACATGCCTCATTGATTCACCTAGATTTATACAAGTGGATATGAACTCAAAGTAGATTCTAGATCCTAATATAACACCCAAAATATCTCTCATGATCCACAAAAACTCCCATCTAATCCCTAATCTCTAGATAATATATAACCAACCCACAAATCTCTCAACTCATCCAAACTACTTTCGAACTTTCTCCTATTTATGATAATTCTCATTCTCTCCTAAAACAACAGGGAAAATACATTAAATAACTAGATATTAAATTAGGAAACTAATTCCTTTAGGAAACATTCAACCATAGGTTAAATGATCCTGCATCAATTTGGTTGTACCAACATTTATTCAGTGGTTGAAGTTGGTTAGGGCGATTGGGTGTTCCTAGACCTAATTATGGTTTCTGGCTAAAGAAATCACTGGTTGAAGGCATTGAAGAATCTATGGAAATTAGATTTAGTGTGATTCTTATTTGGTTCATAAAAATTTGTGGAATCTTTTCACTTTTCTTGCTAGCCTAATCTTCTTCTTCTTATTAATGCATCTATATGTACTTCATCAAACTGCTATCAAAACATAAGAACAAGAAAATAAGATGTTGGCTCTATGCTACGGCCAAAACCTCTCTTCTCTTGAGAGGAAATTTTTTTACTATGTTTCTCTTATTTGAAGCTTCTTATTAATCAATTCCAAATCCTAGAAACATGACTAGAAGACACTCCAAGCCCAAGTCAAGTCATTCCTTTTCTCTTCACTATGTTTCCCTAACACTTTGTCCACCTCCTTCCAACTCTTCATTTCCCGACACTTTGTCCTTCCTTTTACTGTTAGTGGATCTTCTAGAAGAGATACTTTATCTTTCATACTTAGTGATATACTTCACCTAAGGTTACTACTTCCTTCTCTTGATAATCCAAGTTCCTTCTTGATGCATATTGGTAGGCTTAGTGTGATAGCACTGCAGCACTAATTCTCACAAGTGTTAGAGGTACCCTAGAGAATTAGGGTCCTTTTCTTTCGCTAGAGAGATAAGATTCTTTGATTGACTTGGGAGGCCTTGTAGGCCTAGTTTCAAACCCAAACAACACTAATTCTTGGACTCTTTGTCCCTGTTGTCATACTCGTAGGCTTAACCACCCTTTCTTCACACGTGTGACTGTTTCTAGCCCTAGAAACATTTCTTTTAACTTCAACTTTTCTCCTCCTTCATTCACTACACTAGGAGACCTATTCTTCATCCTTCGTTACCCTTTCTCTAGCCTCTTTTCTTCATAGATTTTAGAGATGCTTGGTTGACGTTGTAATGGTGTGGACAACATCTATTTATAGAGGGTTGTCCTTCCTTTTAGGCCAACTAGAAGGCCGACTTGTAGATTTTTTGTCGGCCAACTTGTTATGCTTAATTTAGATGGTTTCTTTGGTGGTGTCACATGCTTTAAGGAGAATCTTTGATGGTGCCTTTGCTTAGGAGGAGACTTGAATTTTCTTGGAGGTGACTGCTTTGAATCTTATACACAATATAACATACCCTTAAGGTCTTTAACATAATTCTTTTGACCTTTTGACTTACCTATAGCACTTTAATATGTGCTAGACCTACTTCAATGATAAAGAAACTCATTTACATATATCATTAAAATAATATTTCCTTTCTTGGATAAATAAAAATATCAAAATTACATTTACGAAGACCAAACCTAGTTACATTTCCTTCAACACTCTCTCTTAAATAGGGATGTATTCATACAACATTACAAGGTGCTTGGCTATTATCAATCTTGAAGAATTCACATAAGAGAAACTGGATTTGTAATCCATCTATTATAGAATCATAATAACCAACATGGTTTCCACAACAAGGCATAGACTGACAACCCTATCTCTTAATAGATTAGAGCACAATGCTGGCGAGACTAATGAATTATAGACACCCTAGTCATTATCCCTCAAGGTACATACCCACCCCACTATTCACTGAGTATGACCTTCTAGGAATATTCTTGTCTTAGGTTCCCATCCATCAAATAATGTCGATCCTCTTGCCTACTCTTGTGTTGGATTCCCTACACATCCTCAAAGAGTATCAGATGCTGGATGATTACCCAATCCTCCCATTCTTTCTTCCCATGTGAAGACAAGAATGTTTTGTCTATTTTGTGTCTACATTTCCATTCATGGGCTTCATCTAGACTTAGTTTGTTAGTGTTGGTCTAGTGCATGACACATGAAATGGGAAAACGCAATTGTCACTCCTTTGTAATCAGGGGTGATTCAAATGTCCCTCTTGATTAGGGACATATTAGAGCTCCCTCTTAACTAGGATCTCTTTCATTTATCAACAAATTCTTCTTCATGGGTCCTTTAGCTACTTGATCTCCTTCCTTTCTTTGATGTCATGAAGTCTTTGTTCAAACTTCTTCTAAGTAGGGAACCATCCATCAATCACTTTCCTTCATGGTTTGTCATGTCATTTCTTCCTTCGTGGAAAGTGGATTTCTTGTCATACATCATATTTTCTTGTCATTTGGCTACTCCCTTGTCATCTTTCCATGGTACAGAATACTCTTCTCATGGATGATTTGTTCTACATGCTTGTTTACATGCTTTGACCTAGTAGCCCATCATGACTTCATCTTGATATTAATTCAACATTAAATGATTATTTTGCTGGATGGATTCTTCATCATGACATCTTCATAGAGTAGAATTAGTTATCTGCATATTTCATATCTTCAAGGCCTTCATATATGTCAAGTGTCCTTCATTCCTTTGTTAGAGTTGTCCTGCCTTCTTTCAGGAGATATCTTCAATGGTTATTTTTTAGATAGTGATTCTTTGTGATCATGGTGTTCTTCAAATGCTTTATCTCTTTCTTTATTTTCTTCTTTTGGGATATATTATTCAACCACCTTATGCTCCTTGTAAGAGAACTTCTTCATTGCTTGCTTCCTAGACTAGTTAGCATTTATTCTTACTTCTTAATTAGAAATATTATTTTGTCGACCTTCGTTAGATTGTAGTACATTCATTCGTTCATGTCCTTGGTAAAATATATTCTTTCATACTTGATCATGTTATAGAACTATTCCTATGCCTCAATAATATACATATGATAACATGACTAAACTTTTATGCATACATACCTCATCTTGATTCGCCTTTGATCATCTTAGCTTCATTTGGTTGTCCTTGGTGTGGCCTTTCTTTATTCATCTTAGCTTTCCTGCATATCATCCATTTCTTGAATCCAATAAATGGGACTTTTGAAGATTCCACCATAGGATCTTAAGGATCCTTGCCTTGCAAATGTTTCTTTTCTTCTGATGATGGAGGTATTCTAAGATTCTTAATCATGATCAAATGTATTTCATCATGAATGAGGTCCTATACTAGGTATGCTCCTTCTACATGAATATCTTGAGATATATTTACCATGCTCCAATATTCTAGAAGATATTTCTAACCATGCATTTTGCTCTCATTATTAAATGCTACTTCTACATGAGTATCTAAAACTCTACGTACTTTAGGATTCTATATTGTAGAAGATGTTACTATCCATGCCATTTTTATTTTATTCCCACATGCTCCTATAATAATCAAAACATTTAAAGAAGACTTAAGAAACAAGGTTCACTTAGTCATAGTAGAGATCCAGAGGATCTCACTTATTTTTCTTCTTGTCTTCTTTTGTTATTTCTTGAGTCATATGGGATTCTTCTCTTTTTCTCTTGTTGTTTTTGTCCTTCTTAAATTTAGGACAATTCCTTTTGTAGTATCCAGATTCTTGGCATCCAAAACCTTGGATTTTGGACATGTCTTTGTTGTTTGTCCTTCATGGACCAAATTTTCCAATTTTTCCCTTTCTCTTGCCCATGGTAGAAAATTCGTGCTCCTCTGATCCCACATCTTCTTTTTCTTTAAGTCTAGTTTCCTCTATTTTGCATAGAGACCAAATTTCACTGAGTATGGTAGCTTCCTTCTGGGCATATATGCTTGATGTGAAGCTACTCGAGTCCTTAGGTAGAGCATTGACTACTACAATTGTCATTTATTTGCCAGACATGACTTCCCCTAGTTCTTGTAGTTGATCCCTCATCTCAAAGATTTTCATGAAGTAGGGAGCTATTCCTTCCTTTTTTATCTTCATCTTGTACAATTCATTCCTTAGAGATATCACTTCTCTAGGTGTGGATACTAATAATAGCTCTACTAGCTTATCATAAATTTATTTTGATTTCTCAAATTTGGAGACATAAGGAATGACAGAGTCCTTGATAGATTGTATTAGAATTCTTTGAGGTCTTGTATCATCTTTATTATACTTGGCTAAGGCTTGGGTTTGTTCCTTAGCAAGGATAGCGATATTCCCTTTGACATGTTCAAGAAGTTCATTCTCTTTGAGAAGTAAATCAATCCTCTTCTTCCATGCAAGAAAGTTATTGGTACTTACCAATTTGTTGCTTTCCTTGAAAAAATACATTGATATATATTCAAAAGGGGACATATACTTACTTTATAGATTTTAAGATATAGTGGATTTTCTTTCTCCTTGAAGACTTGATGGCTTTCCTTCCTAGGATCTTGATGTTCTTCAAGTTTCCTTCTTAAAGTGGAGTTGCTTGATGATGATATTTTATTGTTAATTTGTGGCTTTATTTGTCCCTCTTTGATCTTCTCTTCTTTGTAGGTGTCTTTGTGTAAGGCTCTTATTCTTTCTATGTGCTCTTCCTTGATGAATGATAGATGGTAGGCCTTCTTTTCCTTGAGTAGATTTGGCTTGATGCTTCAACCTTGTAGATGCCTTTCCTTTATGAGTGTTCTTGAGTTTCCCATTCCTTGATGTGTCACCTTGGCTCTCATACCATGTTGAAGAATCTAGGGCAATTATGTTTACTATGATTTTTCTTTGGTTTATAAAAATTTGTGGTGTCTTTTCACTTTTCTTGTTAGCTTAATATTATTCTTCTTATAAATGCATGTGTGTGTACTTCATCAAACCTCTATCAAAACATAAGAACAAGAACACAAGATGTTGGCTCTCTGCCAGGGTCAAAACATCTCTTCTCCTTAGAGGAAAGCCCTTTAGTAAGTTTCTATTATTCGAAGATCCTCCAAGCACAAGTCAAGTACTTCCTTTTCTCTGCACTATGTTTCCCTGCAATTTATCCACCTCCTTTGGGCATTTCATCCTTCCTTGCACTGTTAATAGATCTTCTAGAAGAGATAGTTTATGTTTCGTACTTAGTGATATCATTCACCTAAGGATATTCATCCCTTCTCTTGATCATCCAAGTTCCTTCTTATGTATATTGGTAGGCTTAGTGTGATAGCACTATAGCCCTAATTCTAGCATGTGTGAGAAGTACTGTAGAGAATTAGGGCCCCTTTCCTTCGTTAGAGAGATAGGCTTCTTCACTTGACTTGGGAGGCCATGTAGGCCTAGTTTCAAACCTGACCGACATTAATACTTGGACTGTTTGTCCCTGCTATCATACCTGTAGACTTAACCACCCTTTCTTTGCACGTGTGAATGTTTCTATCCCTAGAAACAATCCTATTCACTTCTTCTTTCCTCCTCCTTCCTTCACTACACTAGGAGACCTCTTCTTCATCATTTGTTACACTTTCTCTAGCCTCTTTTCTTTGCAGATTTCATAGATTCTTGGTTGATGTTGTAATGGAGTGGACAACCTCTATTTATAGAGGAATGTCCCTTATTTTAGGTTGACTAGAAGGTTGACTTGTAAACTGTTTGCAGGCCAACTTGTTATGCTTACTTTAGATGGTTTCTTTCATGGTGTCACATGCTTAAGGGAGACTCTTTGATGGTTTATTTGCTTAGGAGGAGACTTGATTTTGCTTGGAGGTGACTTCTTTGACTCTTATACACAATGTAACATATTGTTAAGGTCTTTAACACAATTATATTGACCTTCTGACTTACCTATAACACTTTAACATTGTGCTAGACCTACTTCAATGAGTGAGAAACTCATTGACATATATCATAAAAATAATATTTCTTTTGTTGGATAAATACAAATATACAAAGTACATTTATGAAGACCAAACCTAGTTACATTTCCTTCAAAACTCCCTCTTAACTAGGGAGGTATTCATACAACATTACAAGGTGCTTGGCTATTTTCAATATTGAAGAATTCACATAAGAGAAACCATATAACACATATTTCATTAAATTTGGAAATATTGTATTACAAGGACATCACTAGAATTGAGTTTTTTGGTTATTTTGAAATTCTATATCCACTATTTAATTCCAAATTTAATGAAATATGTGTTATATTTGCAATCCATCTGTTATAGCATCATAATAACCAGCATTGTTTCCACAACAATGCCTTAACTAACAACTCTATCTCTTAATAGATCAGAGCACAATGTTGGCAAGACCAGTGACTTATAGACACCTTAGTCATTGTCTCTCAAGATACATACCCACCAGGGTGTTCACTGAGTATGACATTCTAGGACTATTCTTGTCTTGGGTTCCCTGCCCTCAAAGAATATCAGTCCTCTTGCCCACTCTTGTCTTGGATTCCCTACACATCCTCAAAGAGTATAGGATGTCGGATGAATACCCAATCCTCCCATTATTTATTCCCAAGTGAAGACAAGAATGTTGTGTCTATCTTGTGTCTATATTTCCATTCATGGGTTTAATCTAGACTTATGATTATTAGTCCCGGTCTAGTGGATGACATATGAAATGGAAAAAAACATTGTCACTCCTTTGTAATAAGGGGTGATAAAAAAATCCCTCTTTATTAGGGACTTGTCAGAGCTCCCTCTTAACTAGGGACTCTTTCATTTATCAACAACTTATTGTTTGTGGGTCCTTCAACTGCTTGATCTCCTTCTTTTCTTTTATGTCATGAAGTCTTTTTTCAAAATTCTTCAAGGTTGGGCACCATCCATTGATCACTTTCCTTCCTGGTTTGTCACGTAATTTCTTCCTTCATGGAAAGTGGCTTCCTTGTCATACACCAGGTTTTCTTATTATCTGGCTACTCCTTTGTCATCTATCAATGCTTTGGAATACTCTTCTCATGGATGCTTCGTTGTACTTTCTTTTTTACATTCTTCAACCTAGTAGCCCATCATGACTCCATCCTGATATTGCTTCAACATTAAATGGTGATTTTGTTGGATGGCTTCTTCATCATGACATATTTGTAGAGTAGAATCAATTATATTCATCTTTCATATCTTCAACACCTTCATAGGTGTCAAGGTTCCTTCCTTCCTTTGTTAGAGTTGTCATGCCTTCTTTTGGGAGATATCTTGAATGGTTCTCTGTCAAATAGTGATTATTTTTTATCATGGTGTTCTTCACATGCTTGATATCCTTATTTATTTTCTTCTTTTTGGACAGATTGGTCAACCACCTTATGCTCCTTGTGAGAGCACTTCTTCATTGCTTTCTTCGTGGACTAGTCATCACTTCTTCTTTCTTCTTAGTCATCAATCTTATACTCCTTATGTGAGCATATCCCTTTGTTGACCTTGATTGAATTGTAGTACATGCCTTCGATAATTTCCTTGGTGAAATATATTATTTCATACTTGATCATGTTATAAAACTATTCCCATGACTCAATAACATACATATGATAACATGACTAAAATTCATGCATACATACCTCATCTTGATTCACCTTTGATCATCTTAGATTCATTTAGTTGTTCATGGTGTGGCCCTTCTTGCTTTATCTGATCTTGCCTGCATATCATCCTTTCCTTGAATCCCATGAATGGGATTCCCAATGAGACATCTACTTTGGTTCATGAACCTTCTTTTGAATATTCCATCATAGGATCTTAAGGATCATTTCCTTGCCAATGTTTCTTTTGTTTTGATGATGGAGGTCTTCTAAGATTCTTAATCATGATAAATTTTATTTCATCAAGGATGAGGTCATATACTAGGTATTCTCCTTCTACATGAATATCTTGAACTATATCTACCGTACTCCTATATTCTAGAAGATATTTCTAACCATGCCATTTTTTCTCATTATTAAATGCTACTTCAACATGAGTATCTAGAACTCTATGTACTTCGTGCTTCTAGACTCTAGAAGATGTTTCTATCCATGCATTTTTTATTTTATTCCTGCATGCTCCTATCCTACTCAAAACCTTGAAAGAATACTTAAGCAACAAGGTTGACTTAGTCATAATAGAGATCCAGAGGATCTTCTTTCTTTTGCTTCTTGTCTTCTTCTCTTATTTCTTGAGTCATATGAGCTTCTTCTGGTTTTCTCTTGTTATTGTTTTCCTTCTTAAGTTTAGGACAATTCCTTTTGTAGTGTCCATATTCTTGTCATCCAAAACATTGGATTTTGGACATGTCTTTGTTGTTTGTTGTTTGTGGACCAAATTTGTGATATTTTCCCTTTCTCTTGCCCATGGTAGAAAATGTTTGTTTCTTTGATCGCAAATATTCTTTTGCTTTAAGTCTGATTTCCTTTGTTTTGCATAGAGACAACATTTCACTGAGTGTGGTAGCTTCATTCTTGGCATATATGCTTGGTGTGAAGTTACCCCAGTGCTCAGGTAGAGCATTGAGTACTACGGTTGTCATTTCTTTGTCTGACATGAATTCCCCTAGCTCTTGAAGTTGATCCCTCATCTCATATATTTTCATGAAATAGGGAGATATTCCTTCCTTTTTTATCTTCATCTTATACAATTCATTCCTTTGAGATATCACTTCTCAGGTTGTGGATACCGAGAATATCTCTACTAGCTTATCATAAATTTATTTTGATGTCTCAAATTTGGAGACATAAGGAATGAGAGAGTCATTGATAGACTCGATTATAATCCTTTGAAATCTTGTCTCATCCTTATTATAATTGGCTAAGGCTTGGGTTTTCTCCTTAGCATGGATAGAGATATTCTCTTTGACATGTTTGAGAAGTTCATTCTCTTTGAGAAGTAAATCGGTCCTCTTGTTCCATGCAAGAAAGTAATTGGTACCTACCACTTTGTTGCTTTCCTCGCAAAAAGACATTATTCATAAGGGGACATATACTTACTCGATATATTTTAATATGTAGTGGATTTGCTTTCTCCTTGAAGACTTGATGGCTTGCCTTCCTAGGATATTGATGTTCTTGAAGTTCCCTTCTTTAAGTGGACTTTCTTGATGATGATATTTTATTGATAATTTGTGGCTTGATGTAGGTTCCTCTTTGATCTACTCTACTTTGTAGGTGCCTTTGTGTAAGGCTCTTCTTCTTGATATGTAGTCTTCCTTGATGAATGATTGATTGTAGGCTTTATTTTCCTTGAGTAGATTTGGCTTGATGCTTCAACCTA
This sequence comes from Pinus tabuliformis, assembly GCA_031772625.1. Classification (NCBI taxonomy): domain Eukaryota; kingdom Viridiplantae; phylum Streptophyta; class Pinopsida; order Pinales; family Pinaceae; genus Pinus; species Pinus tabuliformis. Next base: position 6,042,443 of record CM062807.1, on the reverse strand, counting down.
GTAGATTCCTTTCCTTGATGAGTGTTCTTGAGTTTCCCATTCCTTGATGTGTCGTCTTATCTCTGATACCATTTTGAAAAATCTAGGGCAATGAGGTTTAGTATGATTCTTCTTTGGTTGATATCAATTTGTGGAGTATTTTCACTTTACTATTAGCTTAATATTAATCTTCTTATTAATTCATGTGTGTGCTCTTCATCAAATTGCTATCAAAACATAAGAAAATGAATGCACGATGTTGGCTCTCTGCCAGGGCCAAAACCTCTCTTCTCCTTAGAGGAAAACCATTTAGTAAGTTTCTCCTATTTGAAGCTTATTATTGATCAATGTGAAACCCTAGACCCTTGACTAGGATATCCTCCAAGCATAAGTCAAGTCCTTCCTTTTCTCTACACTATGCTTCCCAGATGCTTTATCCACCTCCTTCCTTCATTTTGTCCTTCCTTCCACTGTTAGTAGATCTTCTAGAAGAGACAGTTTATATTTTTTACTTAGTTATATCCTTCACCTAAGGATACCACTTCCTACTCTTAATCATCTGAGTTCCTTCTTTGCGTATATTGGTTGGCTTAGGGTGACAACACTACAACCCTAATTCATGCACGTGTGAGAGGTAACCTAGAGAATTAGGGTCCTTTTATTTCACTAGAGAGATATGATTCTTCACTTGACTTGGAATACCTTGTAGGCCTAGTTTCAAACCCAACCAATACTAATTCTTGGACTGTTTGTTGTTGTTTTATACTCGCAGACTTAACCACCCTTTCTTTGTATGTGTGACTATTTCTAGCCCTAGAAACAATCATCTTCACTTCAACTTTTCTCCTCCTTCCTTCACTGCACTAGGAGACAGCGTCTTCGTCCTTCATTATCCTTTCTCTAGCCTCCTTTCTTCACAGATTTTAGAGTTTCTTGGTTGACATTGTAGTGGAGTGGACAACCTCTATTTATAGAGGATTGTCCCTCCTTTTAGCCCGACTAGAAGGCCGACTTGTTATGATTACTTCAGATGGTTTCTTTGGCGGTGTCACATGCTTGAAGGAGACTCTTTGATGGTTCCTTTTCTTAGGAGGAGACTTGACTTTGCTTGGAGGTGACTTCTTTGACTCTCATACACAATGTAACATAGCCTTAAGGTCTTTGACTTAATTATTTTTACCTTTTGACTTACCTATAGCACTTTAACATGTGCTAGACCTACTTCAATGAGGAAGAAACTCATTGCCATATATCATAAAAATAATATTTGTTTCCTTGGATAAATACAAATATCAAAAGTACATTTATGAAGATTGAATCTAGTTACATTTCCTTCAATAGAAGGTTGAATGGTAAAACTCCTTCTTAGTACTCACATTTCATGAAGTCTGAACTATTTGGGTCCCCATTCCAATATTAGTTTATTTAGTTTGGTGGGTGGTTGATTGTTAATCATTTTTAATATGTTTCCTAAGTCAAAAAAAGGTTCCTCATCCCCACTAAGACTTCATTCTGAGATAACCCAGGTTCGATTTCATGAGGATTTTCTTCCTTTCATAAAATACCTTCGATTTCTCAAAACATTCTCAGTTTTTTCCTTCTATTTAATTTAGTAATATTCTCCATTCAATGACTTAGAAAGGAATGATTGAATGATTTCTTGTGCTATCCAACAATGGGATGCTGAATTTACATTTTAGTTCCAATTTAAATTGTGTATTTAAAAGAAATTCCACAAAAATACATAAGTTCGAATGAATAAATGGTACACTGAGGTCATAAACAAGAACAAGAACATAATACATTTTGTTAATGGGAATTGATAGAACTATTAAACACATTTAGAGGAAATTCCTTCAATTGTTCTCTCCTATGACTAATTTATAGTTAGGCAGTCATTCTTCCAATGAAATGAGAACATGGATTTGAATATGCACCCAAAATCATAGAGTATGCATACGCACCATGTGCAGGGCCTTATTATAGTTATGAACACAAAATAAACAAGAACAAATGATGACTTGAACATTCATATTTCATGAAACATAGATGATCATATTTGTAGGTAAAATTCAGTGGCCCTCTGCTTGAACTTTCTTGCTCCTTACAATAATTCCTCATTTCCTTCTCCTCAATTAACAAAAAAAAAAAAAAATCTTATAATTACTTCTCTCTCTCTCTCACACACACACACATATACAATGGGACATCTTTTGAAAAAATAGTGAGAGTTCGCTTTGTCGCAAAGCCTTCCAAATTACGAAACATGTTCAGGTCTAGAATCTACTTGAACAAACTAAGTTGTAGCTATACCATATAGACACTTGATCATAATAGGAATGATTAGATTTGTCCCTACTCTAACTGCCTAACAAATCAACTATCACTTGTTACATTTGGAGATGCCTAATTATCCCAACTCGTTAATAAATCCAACAAACAACATGCCCTAGTTCAATATGGAATTAGGACATATGTCTCAACATTAAAATTTTATGAATATGGGGGAAATTTACTACCCATTTGGAATTTACATGCCATCCTTTGCGTCTAAGGAAAATGAGTTTCTAGGGGTTGAAGGCCCCTAAACCATGACTCTGTAAACCTCGTCTCAATTCAAAACTAGTTGAAGTTTTTTGAATTCAGGGGATGGCATAGTGGAAAGCGTGGAGATACTGAGATAGATGTTATAGTGGTGAGGTATGGAGGAGGATGGTATCCTAAACATCATTTTTTATTTGGGGATTTGGATAACTCCATGTTTTATTACTGCACAAAAGGAAAGAAATCCAATTTCGTAGGCCCACAACCCACATAATTTTGGAGTTGAATCGTTTGGGGATCAAATTTGATGGACTCACTGAATCAAAATTGATCAAGTTATATCATAGAGAGGTTTTCCTCATGTCTTCTTCATATTATGTTCTCTCTCTCTTTATATATATATTCTCCACATTGATTTCTTTTTTTTATTAATGTTGGAGATATTATCTCTTACTTATCTTAGTCATAACATTTGATACTTCTCATCATAGAATATAATTGTTAATGCAATATCTATATAAGTTTTTTGGTTAGGATATTGTTACTTAGCTCATAGAATATTGTGTAATTGACATATTCTCTCATTCTTTTATATTGAAAGGCCATGATAGTCAATCTATATTAATGCCTAGTTTTACATTTAAATATAAGATATTGTGATAATAAAATTTGTAGAATAGTTTTTTTGTACAATATTTTCTAAGTTGTTATTAGATTTGATAGCTTTGGATGTAAATCCCTCATAGAAGGGTCTAGAAATATGTTAGAAAAACTTAGATTAGATTTTTTTTATGAGTATTTCGTTTCTTGTTCATAATAAATCTAAATAGAATAACTCTATGGTATTCGTGTTATGCAATTTACAAATACAAGAAATTAGATATTCTACTTTTTCCAGTCATCACAACAAAGTTCTCTTTTCAATTAGGCATCTTCTAGTCTCTTAATTTTAATAATAAGCCATACCTACATATTCTTTTTCATCCCTTTCATTTCTACATAGAAAAAAATTTCATCTCATGAACAAGTTAGTGTCGAGGAGTGTTAGAGGAAAGAATCAACAAGTATTGTATTTTAGTGTGCGACCCTTTTAGGCACTATGAGATACCTACTTTTGGTTTCCTATAGTTGGTTAACAAGAGTTATTATAATATTATTAAAAAAATAATTTTGGCATGAGATGGATAGACTTGTGTTGACATTGCAATCAATACCCTCGACAATTGTGCCTACACATGAATATTGGAGCCTACTGAGGATCGTAGAAATTGTTTTCCCATGGTCATTTCATGGTTGGTCTATGTTTTGTGTTCGAGTCTTCTTCTTATAATATTCTAAGTGTCAAAGTCACTTGTGTACACATTCTTAGTCCTTGATGAATTCATAAGCACACTTCTTCTATGCAAGCTTGAATAGGCACAACACCATCAATATAGATAGTGTTTGAGTGATGTTCAAATCATGTCAATAGTAAGTGCACACATTCATTGACTGTCTCCCTCACTATGATTGCAATTGTGATTCTAGTTTAGTGATTTTTCCCAACTATCATGCTTGCACACCTTTTACTTCACAAGTGTCTCTTTCATGTTTAATAGTATTGATTTTTCTTACTTATACTTTAATAATTGTCATTTTCATGTTATCTTTGCTCTAGCATGTTTTTCTTTCAAGGTCGTTTGCATTTTGAAAGTGTCATATTCATGTTTTCCTCTTGATTAGTGAAAGTTATGAAAGGATTATCCTTCCTACTTGGTGATGAATGCAACTTATTCATGAGCTTCATTGATGTATCTTTTCCTCCCATACTTGTGCACTACATATTTTGTAAGTTCTTCTCCCTCTCACAATGCATCAATACTTCCTAGGATAAGTGACCTAGCCTTTTGTTGCCTCCCTCAGTGAAAAGTGTATTCCAAATCAATAAGAAGCCACTATTGGTAGAACGATTCCCTCCAAATCCTGATGACACTTTGGAACTATGAAGCACACTTCGAAACAATGAATCACACTTTGGAACCAAAAAGCACAATTCGAAACAACAAGGCACACTTCAAAGTAACAAGGCACACTTTCGAACAAAAAATCGCACTTTGAAACAACAAATAGCACTTCAAAAAATAAAGGATCCCCTGTCTCTTAAAGGGTGCATGGTGAAGTCTTGAATATTGGAGCCTTCATCTTTCCCTCTTCCCTTAGGGCATGTTACCGCTCAAACTAGCAAGGATCCTAAGAGGGAATCCTAAAGCGACAATTATTAGGTTAAGGGAAACAATGGAGCAATAGCCCACTATCACCTCAGCTAAAGCTTCCTACTCTTTATGGACTTTCACCGATGGGAGGAGAACTTCTATGATAAGGATAAAAAATATGAATACATCAAAGATAGGATGATGGTGATCTTAGAAGCCTATTCACAAGAGAGGCTCAAGATTGTGGCTTTCTTCTTTTCGAAGACAAGATGGAAGGATCTCTAGGAAGGGCTTGGGGAGAATTTCAAGGGTTATGTTTTGAGTATGTGTCTTATAAAGGAGATACCTGAGACCTATAATTCTAGTGGAAACTTTGATTCTATGTGATCTTTGAAGAAATAACCTTGATGGTGCATGGGACCACATGGGACCAAGTGGACTCGAGGTTAGGTCAAGAGGATAGGATTTAGAAACCAATGATATAATTGACCTAATTAGAGAGGGGAATGGGATCAAGGAATGAATTTTCAATGAAAGGAAATGCAATGATCCAATTGAGGTTTCTAGCCTTAGGGAAACCAAGGGAAAGAATTGGTCTTTGAGCTAGGGTTTGCAATATCTTAAGATCCCAACATCATAATCTCATGAAATTTGGAGGGTTTCTTGAGGATACACTAGCATAGTTGTGGACCAAAAATCAAAGTATTGGGGTGGATACATTATGAGATAATTGATTCCCTAGCTGACCTATGTAGGCTAGGCCTAGAAAAAGAGGGGAAGGTGAATGAAATAAGATTTAAAGTGATCACCAGAGGAGGACCAATTATTTATCCTTTAGGAGAGATGGAGTCATGGAAGATTTAGAGTTTGGATTGATTTCCACTTGTGAAGGAGCCCTAAAAGATAACTTCGTTGGGAATTACGCCTTAATGGAAGTACCTTCAAGGTCATTTATGATTTGTTCAAAAATATTTGGTGACTTGTCAAGACAAGGATGTCTATAGGAACATTCATTCATTCAAACATGTCAATCATGATACAAAACTATTTAGAGATTTAATTTTCAAATTTTGTTCCAAGAAAAGTAGCAAATTAACCATAGAATAGCAAAATTCCTAATATCATGAATGCAACAAAATAAGGAATCAAGATAGCTTTAAAATAGTACTCATGTGTAATAATAATATATCAAATCACCAATATATGCCAATCATAAAATCTCGAAAGCAAAGAAGAATAACCAAACATTGAAATTCATCCATTCATCCAAAAAGTCTTATCCTCAAAAGATAGCAAAAATATCACAAGAAGATATAATCCAATCCAAGTGACGATACAAATGAATTCATGTCTCTCCTATTTAAAAACTCATTAGGAGTTCAAATTACCTAATTTGAGGCTACATTAGCCCATTAGCTAAAATATTGTGCAAATAACTATCTATTGGTGACATGCCCACCAAACTAGCTCATAAATAAAATAATAATCCTCCCAAGACGAAGAATAATCAAGGATGCATATCATTAGGCTCTATAGGAGGCCCGATGAATTCCATAAGTGCCAAAATCATGAGTTGGACTTCCAAAAGTAATAGACAATGGGTTGGCCCCTTGTTCTCCACATAATAAACTTGTGGTGTTCCCAATGGTTGTGAGGGCAAACAAGTGACCTCATGGGTGTCCAAGTAAGTCAAAGATTCCTTTAGACCATCTGTAAGGGATCCAATTATGGTGCAAGTGGTGCCACATCAACATACAAGTCGTGGGTGATCTTCCAAGTGTATGGTACATTTTTGGGGATGGTTCGGAAAAGGTGAACTAGGTGCATCTTCCTTTCCCAATAGGTGAATCTCGAGAAATATATGGACATGTTTGGGGATATATGGAGTGATTTATACTATTGTGGAGGCCAATGGCTCTCAACGCACACCCTACATGTGCCAATCTAGCCCTATGGAGGTTTATGACCCCATATAGGGAGGCCAAACACAAGATGTAGACCACTTGCAATCCTGCATAAAATCTAATGCACCCCCTATCCTTCATGTACGACAAGTCATGTAGGAATTCGAGTAAAGGAGCTTAGAAACCATGGAAAATGGGTGGGGACTGCATAATGACATGCCCTTACATAATGGGCTTTGGAATGTGCTAATGTCTCTAAGCTTTAAATGGGGTTAACCAAGTATCCCATTAGGTGGTTTCTACTTCTAAATGGGGTAATATGTCCAAGGTACATCCTTTAAAAGGTGGTGACATGTGGAAAATAGATGAATGGAGTAGGGAATGAAAAGGGGAAGTCCTGGGCTACATGCTGGGGTACAAGGGTAGCTAGAAAAAGGGAATCCCACACTTTGGTATATAATGTATAGGAGGGAGAAATTTTGGTACATGTCATGCCCCAACCTTGATTTTTCCACCCTTATTTATATGCCTTTTGTCTTTAACTATTTTTCTTCAATTAATTGCTTAGGGCTCAAGGGGTAAGATCATGATGTGTGACATGTAGTAGTATAGACCCCCTCTTAAGATAGGGAAGTTCATTGCTCACTAAGGGTTGGGAAAATCATTGGTTCCTATATGATGAAGGAGGCTCATAAAGCCTATAGGAACCAGGGTGATGGTCATGATGATGGGGTAGAGCACATGTATTGGATTTTTCCCACATGCTAAATGTGTTTGTCCCAACCATATTTTTCATTTTGTGGTAGATTTCATGTTGAATGTGGCCAATTATGCTTTTACCTTTTCTTTTTAGTTGCATCAACCTCTGGGACATCATTCCAGGCCTGACCCAAGATGTGGGCAAGGGGAGAGGGAAGGTTAACCTTATGTGTACCTAGTGGAGGAATGTCGACCTAGCTGAGATAAATGGTGAATGGGGTTATAATCAGTGGAAAGGGGGAAATATATGTGGATGAGGGAGCATGACCTATTAGCTTAGGTTGGGCTGACCTAGGTTCGATTCTTTACTATGCAACAACAAAACCCTTAATCACTGGCCCTTTCGGCAACGACCTATCAGCAAGTCACAATCTCACCCGAAGTGACTATGGGAGGTTGGAGAACGAGGTTTCTAGAGCCTTGAGGAACACTGCAATGTGGCGATTTTGTATTTTATTATGTTTTAACACTTATAAACTACTTTTCATTCATGAACTACTTCATACTTATATATTACTTCGCAGAATTACATTCATCATTTAAACATATCATAAACATCCACAAACTTCACAATACTAAAATAAAGTGCAGATAATAAGCAAATCAACACATGAACGAACAAATTAAACTATGGTTCATCCCCGTGTTTCTTATATTAACAAGAATTTTTGCTTATAATAGAGAATTTTGTACAATAAACAGTTCTTCACCTGTGCACATAGCTGCAGGTTGTCTGTGCACTAAGATATAGACAGTTTGCACACTAAGTTGCATATCTAGGCCTCCGCGCATTGAGTTGTAGAGCCTTGCCTCTTTCTCCAGAGTACAAACCCCAAAGATACAACCATAAACACAGATCTAGATCCAATTCATGATGCCTTACTGCTTTATTATTCATCCCTATATATACTATTACATTAAGGGATTACATCGCTACATTACCATGGACTCAATACCATGGTTTCCAAAATAAAAAGGACTATGTTTCAAAACCATTCAACTCTTACAATATTATATGCTTTTATGAAAAGGGAGGAGATTTGCCACAAATCCCTTATACTTCACAATGAGTTTACTGTGCGGTCCTCATTATGCTCCACTTCTTTGTTGCGTGGTCCACTTTCACTTCGCAACATCCTCTCTAATGTGTGCTCTACCCACAAAAACCAAATTCCTTGCCCAAAATCTTGCCACGATGGCATGTGCCCAACAAGCATCCAACGCTCACATGTGACTCGTCCCAAGTCACTCAGCTACTTTTCCTTTGATCTTGTCTGCAATGCTATTGTATATTGTGTTGTTGAATTGTTGCAGACTCTCTGCCAACTACTTTTCCTCGCTGCGCAATTCATCTAATAATGCTTCTATGACACGTTCTACAACCCTATTTTCCAACTATGTCTCCCTTTGTCGATGTTGTTGAAGCTTCTCATCCACTGCCTATGATAGTTGAAGGGTCTCATCCTACGAAGGCTAAGTCCTTTTTATTAAACTTTCCTCATCCTTCTTCAATTATTCAATTTTCTTTTGTAGATCCTTTTTCACATTAATTTTTTTGAGCCTCTACAAAATTGGAAAATTCTTCGTAGCCTCCCGAATCTCCTCTAATTGATGTTGCTTTTGATGAATTTCCTCTTTTAGTTTCTAAATATTTGGACATTCTTGTAGCGAAGTCCAAATTTTCATGCTCTCATCTAGAAAATTTCCATAGTATATTAATGCTATGAAGATGCTAGCCATCCTAGTCTTTAAGTAAATCTCCCTTTGTTCGCACACTTATGGTGTCATGGATGGTTGTAGATTTAATTACATCTCACTGATATTTACCTCATACTCAAACTATACATCTACAATATTCTCCCTGGATTCCTTGACTGCAAGGCTGAGCTTCCCAACCTTATCTTCTCTGGATTCCTCCTTGTAGTCATCCATGTCTGGAACTTTCCTGCAAGTGGCTTCGACCACATATTTCAGTCTCTGCTATTGTAGCTATGCATATTCCTTGTCCCTGATGGAATGGTCGATTTGTCTCTTCAAAGTAGCATGTTGTTGTTCTATTTTAATGTTTAAGTTTGAGGTGCGATGTTCACACTACTTGAGTTCATTTGTAATACCTTGGTGCAATTCATGTAGGACCAGAGTGGGTAGCGATGCCATGTTCATATTGACATCATCCCAACATTTTTCCTGCTACTTGACTTCTCTAGAGTCGAACTATAGAGCTCTAGTAGGTATCTACATTATCCTCATCCAAAATTTTGTTTCAATCAGTATTTCTTCATGGATTACATGGCCTATCTGCATTGGTGGTTTGGATGTTTGCGCCCAAATCTTCAAATCTGCAATACTCTGTTGCACACCTATGATAAGCTTTCCATAGAAATCTTCCATCCTATTCCAGGATTCCATTGTTATCTCTGAAACCTTTTCTTTGATTTGATCTAGGTCACCTTCAGTGAGAACCATTGGTGTGTTTTCTTTTGTTTTATCCGCCTTATGCTTCTTTCTTCTCTTAATAGTAGCTTTGCCTTGGATCTTTATTTTCTCTGTGACACTTTTATCTATTTTTTCCTTTTCTGTATCCTTAATCGTATCCTTGCCTCCTTGAGGGTCCTCCTCATGAAATTCTTTGACATGGTGTTCTTCTTCCTCTTCCTCTTCCTCTGCTTCTTGCTCCCTGTCCTTTCCACTGGCTTCACCATGTTGCGAAGTGTCCAACTCTTCTTCTTCTGTCGTGTTGTCTCTTACTTCCTCCAGTGGATTCATCCATTTTGAGGGCCATGCATGTACTACTTGTACTAGATCATCCTCTTTGACCATATATGGAAATGCATGCAATTTCTTGTTCATGTCTCTGTGCACCTGTATGTAAAATTTATGAAATTTTGCCTTGAACCTCGCCATAGGGTTGTATTGTTTGTGAAAAATTTGTGAAAGGCACAGATGATGATTTACTAACATTTGTAGATCCATTTGATATAATATAAAAAATGTTCTATTTTCCTGTGCTCATGATGCTTGAGTGGTATGCCACAATGAAGTATACCTCACAGCCTCACATAGATCTAAAGAAACTGAAGGGAACTATGTGTCCTCTGCTTCTTTCAATGCTAACATAGAAATTATCATGGTTAAGGAGCCGTAGTGGAAAGATGTACCTTTTTCGTGGATCTCATGGTAGTCATCCAAGAATTCCTTGCATAAGTATCCAACCGAGTTATACTAGGCTCCATTTGCACATTGCAAAACAAAACACACCACCGACAGAGGAACTTCATATGCCTGACACTTCCTCATAATATTTCCAACTATAATGTGTGTGTCAAAGCGGATTGTCTGGTCGATGATTGATTTTATGGCATAACCCATTTTCACCTTTATCAACCCTTACTTCTTCTTCATATTCTCCGCCAAAGTACGATCCCGATCCTTTCCCAAGAACTCCTCCATGGGGTTTCACCCTTGGTATGGTAATATCAACATTTTGTCTATGGGGATTTTATTCCCCATCCACAGGTGTCTGCCATGTATCAATACCAACAATTGGTGCACACACGCAATGTTTGTTGAACTTGTGCTGAAGTGTGGCACATTCAACATATTGAGGAGTCCTGACTGTGCTAACCCATTCACCCACCATTGTGGTTCCAATATCATCACTGAACTATGTAGTTAGTGAACTTGATACAAGTACCAGTCTGGTGCAATATAAGGTTACTTCTTGCGGTCATTAAAATCATAATCTGTAAATTTGAGCTGCAAGATTTTCCCTAAAATTTCTCTTGAAAATGACACAGATTCCGAAAATAGTGGTGTATGAGGGCAAAGGTGAGATGAATCCTTTACTAGTTCGACACTTGGCTTCCTCAGTTGGATGTATGAGGGAAAAGGTGAGATGAATGCTATTCCACCTTCCTCCGCCTGTATTTCATCCACTTCTTATTCAATATTGACCTACTCAGGTTGACTCTAAGGTTTCATATGTCTGGAAGGCTTATCGTCTTGGTTTTTCTTGGTTATTTCTTCCTTGGTTTTCTTCATCCTTGGTGATTGTTGTTGTTTCTATGGAAATGGTGTTGCTATTATAAGTGATGCTAATGTGGGTGTTTTAACTATTGGCGCAAACATTTCAGCAGTTTCCATGACTCCAAACAATCCCTTTCACAAAAATTCCGCACAATTTCATCCCAAGATCGCTCAGATGACATACACAATGAAGTCTTCTTCAACTTATTCACACTATTAATCACTCAAGCTCTTGATTTATCAAATTTCTTATTCTAAACAGGAGTCAGCTATTTATAATAATTTCGGCCTTTGAACTTCATCATTATATTTTATTTTGTCCCGATTTTGTTCTGATTTCGTTATTAAATGTACATCTATCCTTAAATACTGCAAATCTGTCATCTTAAATGCAACTTTACATGTTTCTTTTCCCTTTTAATAGTCATATTTCTACTTTCCCATTGAACTTTGACATGTTCCCTATTGTAGCACGCCTTTGTCTTACATCGTGACTTTCTACGAACTTCGACATATTCCCGATTGTAGCAAAGTAATTTCTTCATCGAAGCTCTCTTTGCAGCGTAGTTTATAGTCCAGTGCCCACTTTCAACTGAATGTGACACTAATATTTTCCCCTTTTTTTTAGGTGAAGTTGTAGGGGCACGGTTGTCCTTATACAACTTCAACCTACTCCCATTTACTTTTCCTTAAATTAATTCTCCATTTAACTTCACTAACTATATTGTGCCCCGTCAGTAATATACTTAATAAGATATGGGCCTAACTAGTTTGTTTTGAATTTCCCTTGAAATTTAACATACTTATTGTCATAGAGGAGAACAAGGTCTCCCATCTTAAACTTCTTTTGCTTAATGTGACTGTCATGCTAACCCTTGTCTCTCGATTTTTGTACTTGTTGATGAAATCTTGCTATAAACCTCTCTTCTTCCAAAGAAAGTAACTGCAACATCATTTCTTCCATTATGTCAAGGTCTACCATATTTGCAAAAGATGCAATTCTTAGGTTAGGGACAATGTATTCCATGGGCAGCAAAACTTCTTGCCCGTAAACCAACCTAAAGGGTGTCTAACCTGCCAACTTTTTGCATGTAGTCCTATAAGCCCATAATACTGCTGGAATCCTAAGATCCTGGTCATCCCTAGTTACATTACATACCTTGGTCAATGCATTATCCAAAATTTTATTGAATTCTTCCACAATTCCATTTTCCTGAGGATGGTAAGGATCTCTTTTGGTGGTAAACTTGAAATTCCTCAATTAGTGCTTCAATGGTCTTACTCAATAAATGTGACCCTTGGTCACTTGTCAATATCTTTGGACACCCAAATCTAGATAATATGTATTCAAAGATGATCTTCACAGTAGTTTTTGCACTGCAATCCTTCATTGGCCGTTATTTTTCCCACATTGTCAAATAATCAGTCGCAGTGATTATATACCTCACACCAATTGTTTTTCCTAGTGTATTGATGGGTCCAACAAAATTAATAGCCCATTTATCAAAATCCTGCAATGTTACTTGTGGCACCGGTGGAATTTCATCTCTTCTTGAAGGTTTTCCTGTTCTTTGGTAAAAATCACAAGATCGACAATACTCCTTTGCATCTTTGTGTAGTGTAGGCCACCATAATCCTACTCTTAAAATTTTCCGTACAATAGCATTCCCTACATAATTTCCATCAGTTGTACCACTATGAGATTCTGTTAAAATTATCTATCGTTCTTTCTTAGGAACATAACCGCGTAGTATTTCATATGGTCCCATCTTATATAAATGTCCTAGCACTAGTGAAAAATCTGTCGCCTTAAATATGAATTCCTTCTTCTGTTGCGTAGTGTATTATGAAGGAGCCATCCCTGTGGTTAAGAACTAAATAATATCAATGAAGTGATCATCCACTATTTTGGTCTCAAACAACTATGCATCAAGAAGATTATCCTCTATATTCGTTGGTTCTTCTCCTATTTCTAACCTTGACAAATGATCAGGTCCAACATTTAGTCTTCCTGGATTAACAATAAATTCAAACTCATACTCCTAAAATAATAATAGCCATATGCAAAGCTTTCCTCCTAAAATAGGCTTATTGACCAAATACTTTATTGCATAGTGATCTATGAACATCTTGAAATGTGATCCCAACAAATAATGTCTAAATTTTTGTAAAGCATATACCATAGTCAATCCTTCCCTTTCTGTAGTTGTATATTTATTCTCTTCTTTAGATAGTTTCCTACTTGCAAAAGCTATAGGGTGATCAATTTCTCCTACATGAGGTTGTGCCAATACCACTCCTAAATCTATGCATGAAGCATCCACATGAACATGAAACTCCTTATTCCAATATGGGAATACTAGTATAGGAGCAGTTACCATATTTTATTTTAGTGTGTCGAGGCTCTTTTAACATTCTTCATTCCATAGATATGTTATGTTTTTCTTCAACAGTTTTTCCATAGGCGTAGTGATCTGTGCATATACTTTGATAATTTTTTTGTAATATCCTGTATGTCCCAATGTGGTGCGAAGTTGTCTCACTGTCTTTGGTGGAGGTAAATTCACAATAATAGCAATCTTCACAGGATCCAGCATACTTCCTTGTTTGCAAACAATTTGTCCCAAAATATATACCAAAAGGTACACAAAACATGCACTTTCTAATATTTAGAGAAATCTAATATTTCCTACATGTGTCAAGCATTAGTCTTAAGCCCGCAACATGTTTCTTCAATAACCCAAATATTGTCCAATCATCGAAGTATACTTCTAGAATCTTGTGAATATATTCTTTGAAAGTTGCAACCACCACTCTTGGAAATATCACAAGGGCATCCTTCAGTCCAAAAGGCATCATTCTATAATGATATGAATGCCATTATGTAGCAAAGGTGGTCTGCTACAATTCTAATCTGATGGTATTCTAAAAATCCATATTTAAATGAATATGCTCCCTAACCTCCTATATTGTCGAATACTTCATCAGTGAAAGGAGTAGGGAATTGGTCATGTAGACATGCATCATTTAGCTTCCTTAATTCAACACAAATCCTAATTTCCCTTTGTGTTTTTTTTTCTTGTACCACCATAGGACTTACCCACTCTGATTCTTCCACAGGTTCAATTATTCCATCTGCTATCATTTTTTCAAGTTCTTTCTTCACTTTTTCTTTGTACTTTGGATTCCATCTATAAGGCCTTTGCTTAACTTGCTTCTCATCATGCTTTAGGGGATTCTTCATAAATCCTAAATATCCTACTATTCCCTTGATATCTGAAAAATTAATGGGAAATAACTCCTAGAATTCATGCAGAATATGTGTCACTTTTTTTATTATTTATTCATCCCAATAATCTCTTATCATTGCAAACTATGGCTAATCCTATTTTCACCTTATTCCTCTTCAATGGATTTATTATATCATACATTTCAAACTCAGTTCCATTCACTTCGTGGTAGCCTTCAGATTATGCTATGTCAATGTTGCGAGGGTCTTCATATTCTTCTATGGTGATGTTGTAGCATTCTAGTACATTTTGTAACTGCGTAGCCCAATTAGGCTACCAAGTAAGGGGAATTTCATTCTCTAAAAAATTCGTTTTAACTATATGAAGGGTTGAATCTATATATGGAAAACCATATTCAAAGCTAAATTTCAATATAAACCTATCAGCAATCTCCACCCAGTTCATAATACCATGTTGAAGTTTTGTTTCTAGGTACCAGTTTTGAGGAATTGTCTCCAATGGATGCACCCATTTTTCTCATGGAATCTCCTTCCATGCTGTCATGAAAAATTGGATGTTCTCTCTAGGATTAGCTTTACCATCATATTTATCTACCAACTTTGTTTCCACCTGAAGAAACCTTACCCATATCAACCTTCAACATTCTTTCCAAGTTCCTATATTCTTCTTATGTGTACCCCACTATCTAGCAGGAGTAGCTCTAAGGGCTATCTCCATAGATAACAATCTTTGACACACTGCAACACGTTCTCCATATTCTTCAAGAAAATTATTTATATCACCCCAACCATCATAAAAAGGTAAGTCACATACCTTAGTTGTCATACATCGAACTGCTTTAGTAACTCTTCCACATCGACTTATAGGTACTTCTTGTAACCTGTTTTGAACATTTTCCAATTCTTCTTCTAAATCTGAAGCACACGAATTATCATGCTCCGAACTCAACTTGCCTACAGTAGCATTAACAAAATCTTGGTCTTTTATTTTCATCTGATAGATTTTATCTATATCAACTGCATTATACTCCTCTTTAACTACTTCAGTGTACCTTGCTCCATTTGATGGATCAAAGGGAATGATCACTCTCATACTATTTCTTTCAAATATCATTTGCCTTTTTTTTAAGTTGATTATAGACATGTTGGAAAATTCCCAATCTAGTCCAAGTAATGCAGGATAGGGGTTACTACCATCCACAATTTCTATTAATTCAAAATTAGTAGTAGTGTGTGCCCCTTCAATGTCCACTATAATGCCTGATAATCTTCATAGAGGAAAAATATTTTGTTGATTCACAATTCTTAGTTGAATAGGTGACCATTGAAAATTCGATATACCCATTAACTCCCATGTTTTCTTTGTTTGGACATTAGCTTCAGATCCGAGATCTAAAATAACTTGGTCCATGTGATATTCTCCTATTTGTGCACTAAGTCTCACTTCGCTTCGAGTTCTCTTCTGTATATGTAAATTGTTAACTTCGTGCATCTCACTCCATGGTACTTCTTTAGAAGAATAGGAATCTATAAATTCCTATAGCCCTTCTACAAATTTCTAGTTTCTTAATAACTTCATGCAAGTTTGTATAAAACACTTTAAACTACCTAGAGCCAAAGTTATCCTTATGGATTGGTTTGTGCTACATGCTAGAGGTCGTAGCCCCAACATCCATAAAGATTTGCTTCACTTCCATAAAGACTTGTTTTTCCTTTTGAATATCAAACATAGGGGATTTTTCAGTAGTCTTTCTAACGCATGTAGCCGCAACTTCCTTCTTTCCATCTACTTTATTATTTCTATTCATAGCTCCACTCCTTGCTACAAGATTAAAGTGAGGTTCATCAGTCATTAGTTCTGCAGTCATCCTCTAAATGTTCTGTGTCGGCTATTGGTTTTTCTTTTCTTGAATTTTTTCCGTAAGTACCAAACACTCCTCAATTACATGATCAAATGATTTTCAATACTTACATGTCGCAGTAGGATTCTAACAATATCTTGAAAAGTGACATGCCTAGCTGCAGTTATAGTAGATAATATGTCCATGACCTCGACCAACTCTGCCACCTCAACCTCTTCCTTGATAACCACCTCGACCAGTACGCTTTCCATGTTCCTCATGTCCATGTTCTTCAACTTGAATTCTACAGGCATCAATACTACACTCCATCATCAATTCATAAGCTCGACAATTGTTCTCATCATGCCCTACTGATTTGTAGAATTTGCAATATAAGTTCCTTGGAGTCTGGACATACTTCCGCAATAGGTAGTAATCTTTTGTGAAAAGTTCACGTCAAGTTGTACATATCGCACACCATAAGCTAGATCTAGGATTCAAAGGATTTGGTGTTCCACTAACCATGTAGTTTCTGAAGAGAGGGCATTGCTCTTTAGAATGCCCTTCTGCTTAAACTTTGTACACTACACTTCTTCTTTGACTTCCTTACTTTTCTTTATATCTTGTATCTACATAGTTAAATTTTCCAGCTGACTCTGGATCTACTGCATACATGTATTGGTATCCCCTATAGGTGAAGCTTCTAATTTCATCTCAAGATATAAACCTTCAGCTTGAGTTTCTATCGTCTGTTACACTAGTTAAATGATCAGTCATATATTATTTTTTTAATTATAATCATATTATATTTTATAGTCTTTTCAATGTTATAAATGTTTAATTATGTTATTCCTTTAATTATAATTAATGCATATGTACATATAAGTGTGTGAGCTTGTTACTTTATTCATTTTCATTGAACAAAATTCCACCTTACATGTTTTAATTAATACACTTCACAGGTTAAAAATCTATTTATATGAATATTTTAATTTAAATAATATTTAATATTTATAAATTTGTAGTTTTATTAAACAAAATTATACATAAAATATTTCAATTAAACAAATATTTCAGTTAATACACTAGGTTGAAATCTATTTAAAAAATAAATTAATTTTACAAATATTTAATATTTATAAACTTAAACTTTAAAATAAATATATAGTTGATCATCTTTTTAATTAATATAAAAATTACTTATTCAAATAATTTTTTAATTAATATTTTTTAAATTAATAATAATTAAAAATAATTTTAAATAAATTATTTAATTGATAAATTAATATTTTTTAAATTAATAATAATTAAAAATGATTTTAAATAAATTATTTAATTGGTAAATTGCACCGATTAGTTAATCACTCATACTACTTTTTAGTTATAATCCTCATATTTTATAATGTATCAATCTTATTAATGTTTAATTATGTTATACATTTAATAATAATTAATACATATGTACATATAAGTGTGTGGGCTTGTTACGGCATTTTTTTAAATCGTTGTGTATATTGAAATCTAAAATTTCTATTAAATATTGCCAATCGGTTAGTGTATTTTTTCCAAAATTCAATATTTCAATTTTTCAATATTTCAATATTGCAAATTTTAGTTAAATTTGCAATTTTAATCTTTTATATTTTAATGTTTTGATATATTCTTTGACATGTTTTGAGACATATATAATCTTTAAAATTGTGTTTTCTTAAGAAGATATCGATATCAGGTTACTTTTTATAAAGTATGGTATTGATCTACTGAATTTTAACAAAGAAAATTTAATTACTCTTCTTAATTATCTTATTTAAGATTATTTTAAATAATTTATAAATAAATTTTATTTTAATTTTAATACAAATTTATAAATATTAAAGAAATTATAAATATTTTGTAAATAAAATTTAATATATTTATGTTAATTGAATTTTTTTGTTTGGTTAAATTACTGAAATTATTTATAATAATATTTTTTTTAGTGAATTTTTATTAAATTGAGAGACATGGAGGTGGAGTTTTTATTAAATTCAATGATATGGAGGTGCACTTGGATTAAGAGATTCAGATTTAATATAACTGAAGTATATGAAAATATTTATCTTGATTTAATATAATCATTCTCTCTTCAGTATGTTTTTATTAAATTGAGAGACATGGAGGCAAAGTTTTTAATAAATTATAGGACATGGAGTAAGTGGTGTATGGGTTATGAGATTAAGATGTAATATAGTTATGAGGATGGGTTGAAAATTTTATAAATTTTTTTAATAATATTTATCATTTTTTTTGGTTAAACTTATTATTATGATTATTGATATTTATTTAGTAAATTATTTTTCTTTATATTCAATCTTATTAGAACACTATAAAATTTTTTTTAATTATTTGAGACAGTATTAATATTATTAATGATGTTAATTTTTATTATTGATATTTTTTATATAATTTAATTAAATATAATATATTTAAAAAAATCATTTTGATATCAAAACTAACCATAAGAAAGATTGAAATAATAAATCAATATTTAATTTAGTAATTTAGTTAGGTTTATCTTATAATTTAATCTTTAATATTTAAATCAATATCCAACTTGCAAGTCAAAATTAGATTTGATTTTATCTTTTTTCCAGTTAAAAATATTATATTTAAATTAATATCCAACTTGTAATTTTATTTAAATTAATATTCGATTTATAATTCTAATTTTTTTTATTTTACCTATAACTATGATTAACTTCCACATCTATGTCATTTGTATCATAGTAGAATGTTAACATGAATATAGATTTATTTTTACTATGTATCTAGCAAGTGGAGAAGGATAATAGGTTGCAAATTCTACAGCTTAAATGTTCTTTTTTCAATGCATAAATTTATATAATTATTTGAAAATCATATTGGGCATTCAATTATGCAGACTCTACAACTTAAAATTATAATTGTGATAAATATTTGTTGATTCCTAGACAAAATTAACTGAAAATATACCTTAAAAATAGATCAAATTGTAAATATTAAGAATGTCATAAATATTTTAACCATAAACATTCAATTTTTTCATTTTTTTTAAACATATATATAATATATGCATAGTTTACATGCATTGAAATAATTTATTTTTTCTATTGATATATTTTAATTACAACTCAATATTTCTACATATTAAAATATTTTATTTACAACTTATTTTATTTATTCTTCTCCTTATTATTCTTATTAAATAGTAACTGCAATTTTTAACTTCCAATTACTTATTTTCTTTGAGTATTAAAATAGTTTACTATTATTCACACATATATCACACTTTAAGTTTTTATATATGTATATGTATCAAGTTGATATTAAGACAAATTAGTTAATATGCATATTGAAATAGTTTATATAAGTTTTATTTTGAAATATTTTTAAAAATAGAAGAATTAAACATCTGTTTGAAACTAAAAATAAATAAATAAATATAATATATATATATATATATATATATATATATATATATATATATATATATATATATATATATATTATTTTTCCCTACTTTGAAGTTATTTCATATGGATATTGAAATATTTTATTTAATGTTGAGAATGAAAGTGAAATGTTTTTATCAAATCTAGCTCATTCCTAGTTGTAATATCAATAATGAATGGACACCTCAATATTGCTTAATTTTATATATCAAAATATTTTATTTATAAAAGACATTGAATATTTTTTATTATTTTTCATAATGTTAAATGAGACATATTGATTTTATATTAAAAATTAAATGACTTACACATGTTATTACTCTTATTACAAAGTAATTGAAGTTTTTACTTTCAATTACTTATTTATATATATATATATATATATAGAAAATAAGTAATTGAAGTTTTATATATATATGAACTTGATATTAAAATAAATTAGTTAATATGGGTATTCAAATAGTTTATACAAGTTCCACATTAAAATATTGTAAATTTTTTATTTCCTTTTTGTTCATTTAATTATTTTACCTTTCTTTAAAATTGATATAAAGATAAGTTATATCATATACACATTGTAATATTTTATTTATTATAAACAAAAAAAATTGATAATTTTATAATATAAAATTGTAATATCAATAATAATAATAAAAAAAATTATTATTTTTACTCCATCTCCTTCCTATTAAATTTTAATTAATACTATCTAAACATATATATTAGCTTTTTCCTTAATTATAAACCACATTTTTTTAACGCAAATAATATTTTATTTTATTTAAAAAAACACATCAACTCCATTAACAAAACCACACATCTGAGTCTCACAAAACTCACATCCCCATAAAATTTGAATCTAAATTGCATTTCCTTCCAATTATCATCCGAATCGCATTACATTCATTATTCTTAAATGGGATCCAATTCAGACCGTGATAAGCTTCCAATAGGATTCGTTTTAAGGATCTCAAACATATTGACATCCCATTGGAATGAGAGTTTCCATTCTTAAATGGATCTTAATTGAGAGCATTCTAACCTTCGAATGGAATTTTATCGTAGGAACCAAAAATTGTGTACAAATAATAAGATAAAAATAAAAGGAATAATTAATAAACCGTTTTCCTTTTTTCATATATTTAATAATTATTTTTAATTATTGAAAATTGTTAATTTTTAATGCTTATTTGAAAAGATGGTAAAGTATAAAGTTGTTATAGTTTTGGTAAATTATCGGATAATAAAGGCTATATAGAATATTAGTATTATATAGTTTTTAAATTTAAGGAGAAATTATGGTAAATTATTATAGCATAAAAGAAAATTAAGATATTGCGATGAGGTAATTAATTTTAATTTGGGATTATTTTTATGTGAGGTGATTAGGGATGAGTGCATGAGGGAGGGTGATATGCACATTTCTTTCTCATTTAATCAGTCAATGAATATGTCATCACCCTTTGTCATAAGAGTTTGACGTGTTTGGTGGTTGTGCATCCCAACCATCTCCATAATGGTGTATTACTTCAATTTAATTTTCCTTATGACGGTTCATATCCAAAGTTGTATTGCCACATGTTTCAAACTGATATTATATTGGTGTGAAACTACTATCATCTTGTATAGGGGTCTCTTGAGATTGCAGTCCTATCTCCTTCTCATTACGACAGGGTGTTTCCTTGGTCTCGAGCTTTTACGAAGGCTTCATTTGGAAAATTTCCCTCTAGTTTAGCATTCTTGGTGCATGATTTATTTTTGGCTTTAGGCCTTGCTCTCTTACATGGATAGTACACTTTTCACCATTAGAACTAGACCATAGCCTACCTTGTGGAATAAGTCCCATAATGTAAGCTAAAGAACCTCTCTATCCTTGTAAGTCATAGAAACACAATTAATGTCAAAGAAATGGAAAAGGCCATGGCTCCCTTGGAGTTCTAGAACTTAGACAATAGTGACCACAAAGGAAATGATTTAGGACTTGGGGATGATGTTGTGAGGAAACAAGCTTGTTTATCAAACTTTGAAATGATCATGGTGATGAATGCCTCAATTCTTGATGCAAGGCATACCCATTGGAACCAAAATCAATATTCATAGACTATTCATCTTTACTTGGGGATGAAATCCATCATAGGATAGGTCATGTTGGAAAAGAATCATGCCAAATATTATACTTTATTGGATTTAGAGGAGATAGTGTTGTAGTTGACGGTTATCTATGGGAGACATATGTGTATAGAAGTTGGAGGTAGTTCAAACCATGCCATAAAAGCTACACACAATTCAATCTAGTCCCAATTAAGGTCAATGTCTCTTTCTTCTTATATTTATTTATGTTTTCACTCTCTGATTGGTCTATGTGATATCCCCCGGACTATGTAAATATTTTAATTACTGTAGTTTGGACAACAATTTAGTTCCCTAATTTAAAAATACCATTTCGGAAGTTAATATTTTTTGAATGAAGACAACAGTTATCAGTAAATATTATTTTACTTAATAAACAGTTAGGGAAAACAATTTCATGTTCCTAACTAAGTTCTTGATACTAATTTCTTGAGGTTTAAACCAAGAGATCAAGAGGATAGAGGTATCTGTGATCAGGAGAAGAGAGCGTTACCAAGGAGGAGACTGTGCTAAAGAGTCAAGCAGTTCTGGAAGGCCATGTCTAGTTGGGACCAGAGGGCATGGAGATGTAAGTCTCGAGAAACTAAAGAGTTCCTGTGAACAGGAAAGCTCGGCGGGAGACTACTGAAGTAGATCTCAAGGTTGGGAGGCAAATATATAGCAAGATTCAGGTCTCATTGCAAGACTGCATTAGGGATATTCAACTAGACAGTCGTACAGATAAGTATAAGTAACAATGCTTATTAAACAGATTTTGTTCTAATCCTGGTATAGAAGTAATTATCATCTCAGTAGTTCAAGAATGGAATAGTTTGAATGAATATTAGTTATCTGTCATTCTAATTATTGACATTATATGATTCAAGAAAAGAATAGAAAAGATTAGCATAGTGAAGTTCATGCATCTCGGAAATATTTAACAAATAGTGTTATAAGGTTCCATATAGAAATAAAATCTAAATATACATAATGTAGCTGGAGACAGACCTCATTTTTCCCTAGAAATGTCTTTCTTTCTACATAAAATAAGAAAATAGTATATGAGTACAGTTTATAAATAGTTAGCGGCACATACAATTCGGAGAATTCAGAACAAGGAGATTTTTTGAATTATAGACATGCCTAGAATAAAAAACGAGGTGTGTAGCCTCACCACTAAATTGTTAGGAACCGCAAAGGGTTTCATTCAATAAATAACTACACAGATATCATATGTTCCTTCGAATTAATATAAACATTACCAGAGATAGAGTCTCCATAGATACTACAAGCAGTAAAACTTTTGGAATAGAAAGAATCAGTAGTCAAATCGGAACTATAAACCTCACAGGGCATTCGAGGAAAACCCTTAGTTAATTAAATAAATTTCATCAACCAAACCATGTATTATTGACCAAGTGCTAACATTAAAAACAAGAATAATACCAAAAGGAAGTAAACCGAACAAAATGAAGTATATTCCATGAGATGACTAAAAATGTAAAGATCGACACAAATATGCATGCATTTTTCATTCAAAAATCCTAGTACCATGTTGGAACCATACTAGCCAGTGTTCGAATCTCTTCACCCTCGGTATAACTAAATATGATACAAAAAGTTAATCTGGTCGACGCTGGATAGATTTTAGAAACTTGTTCATGGTCGATAGGCCTCAGAAAACTCAAAAATAGAATCCGAAAATTACAGAGGGTAACCGAAAAATCACAATCATGGCAAGGAGTAAAGCCTAAGCTCTCCATGGAACCATAAATCCTAAAAACTTAAATTTCATTGCAGAACTTTTTCATAGAGGGGATTTAATAACCCTGTCCCCAAATCGAACCAAGGGCCTCGTAGCGGGAAGGAGCCATGTTTTTCCCATTTAATGCCCTCTGCAAAACCCTCCACCCTTAATGGGTGGAGATAAACATGTATTAGTATGTGGTTTAGCAAAAATAACAGTAAAATAATAAATAGATGAAAAACCCAATCAGAGTCTCCATAAAAAAGGGATATGTGGGAGGTGTGAAGGCGTCAGTTAGTTGTAGGTAAATCCACACCTTGTAAGCCATTGGTCTCAGGAGTTGTAAGCATCCCTATCAACAAATTAACACTCAAATCTTGACTAATGACGATATCAGGGGACTATCAAGCAATGAATACAAATCGACCAGAGTTACGAGAAGCATGAGCCAGAGCGAAGAAATGACGAAAAACTCGTACCCATTCAAGGGTTAGGCAAAACAAGAAGGCACTCCACTTTTCGATCAAAAGGTGATACCGAAGCCATTGATCTAAAGCAAATCCCAAGGTTACCATGTATGAGGGCCTACAACATTAACTCCAATGAGTCGCCACCTTTGCCTACGCCAATACAGTGATCAACTAGAATTAATGCCATGTAGTCTGAACCATAAGGTACATGTAAATATTGTGTAGAACCAGAGCATAAATTATAGTGAAAAAATATTACATTACAGGTTCTTTAATGAAGGATATCTCGAAGGTAAGATATGTGCTCATTTAACTCTAAGCTAGCTTAAGGGCTGGACAGATGTCCCCCTCTAACTTTATATCACATTGTATTCACAGATTAAAGTCTAAACGATAATTGCAATGTATAATCGAATCACCATATCTAGCCTTATTAAGTGTTTTTTCTTATTCAATAATTATGGTGACAAATGTTGTAAATGATTGTGTTCATATATCAATGGTATTATCTGGTAGTTTTAGAAAATAGATAAGTACTTTTTTTATATGCTTAGTAGATGTGTGACATATGGTATCATAGCACTCAGGTTACTAAACTGAGGCCTCTGGAATAAAATAAATAACAAACTTTGATGTGCACGTAGGAAAACAGTGTCAGCATGAGGAGAATGGGAAACCCTCCCTAGCGGACAACAATGAGAAGAGGACCAGCATCATTTCAAGAAGGTAATCCCAAAGTATGGGTACAATTAGGGGATGAGCCACAAAATGATAATACAACCATCCTGGAGATTGTACAAGAATTAAAAGATGAGATGGCCCAACTGCGGGTGAACAATGAACGACTAATGCAAGAGCAAGAGAAAATTATGAAAGGTCTATCTGATAGACATAACCATCGACAAATAGCCCCTAAACCTGAATGCAAAAATATGAAAGGAGAACAAGAATAGCAAACTCAGAATATGGAGACAGAAGGGGGAGAAGAAAATCATGAAGAAGAATCAGATAACGTGCAAATAACAAGATACATAAAAGACAAAAATAAGAACTTCAAGGAGAATTTCAAAAAATCAAACCTCCTCTCTATGATGGTCAACAAGAAGAGGTAGTAGAGGCATGGCTCATTAACATAAATAAGTATTTCCGGATATACGAGTATGAACATAATATGAAGGCCTGACTAGCCATATTTCAATTACAAGGAAAGGCCACATTACGGTGGGAGGAAGTAAAAATAGTCCAAGGAGTTGATGAACAAAACATAACCTGGGAAAAATTTCAAAGATATTTTAATGAGAAATATCTAACAGAAAGATTCTATGATGAAAAAGCGAAAGAGGTTCATGATCTCTGATTGGGTCAGACGACCATGGATGAGTTCATAACCAAGTTTACGTCACTACTTCGGTATGTCCATTACATACGCGAAGAAAAGGTAAAAGTATAGTGGTTCATCAGAAGCCTTTGACTCTTCATGAAGGAACGACTAGAGTTTGACAACCCAAAACCCATGGACAAAGTCATTCGTTAGGCGCGGATTTGTTACCAGCAAAACAAACTCAAAGGTGATTTAAGCAAGAAGTGGGCTAACAAAAAAGGAAGAAAATTTGTTTCCAGCCACAAATGGAACAAAGGTAGAGGCAACATGGGATCATTTAAAGGTCCAATCAACCATAGAACAAGTGGAAATCAGCCCAAATTTAAGGTATCAGGTGAAAATAGGGTGAATGAACAAGCTGGTAGATCTTAAATGGAATTAAATAACAGACCACCTGTACATTCTTGGGGATGTGAAGGGCCACATTATGTCAAAAACTGCCCACAGTGTAGAGGATTTGATCCAATTTCATAGATACAGGAAGCATATACCATGGGAGAGGTGGCAAGGAGCATCCCTAAAATTAATGCCGCCCTTGAAGACCATCAGGCAGAGTTTCAACCAATAATGGTTGAATTTGAAGGTAAATTTTTTTGCATAACCATATCTATTTTAATCGATCTAAGGGCTACCCTAAGCTATATTAGTCCCAATATTGTAGAACAGTGTAAACTGCAATCTACCAAGTTTAAAAATCCATGGCTAGTTCAACTAGCCACAGGAGAGAAAACAAGAGTCTTGTCTAAGGTCAACAATTGCCCTTTGAGCTTAGCTAACCAGACTATTATATCAGACCTTAATGTGTTACCCCTGGGGTCCTTCAATGTTCTTATAGGTATGGACTGGTTAGAGAAGCATTGGTCCCTTATTAACTGGAAGACGAAAACAATTAATTACCAGGATGAGGGAGGAGTAAGGCAGAATATTCAAGGTATTCAAAAGCCTTTGCATCTAAGACCGGTAATAGCCTTCCTAATGGAAAAATGCATTAGAAAAGGATGCCAAGTCTATGAAATACAAGTGGGATACACTAATTCTAAAGATAAATCTGTTTCTATAGAAAATATCCCAGTAATACAAAACTTTCTAGATGTATTTCCTGAGGAAATCCCAGGCTTACCCTCGAAAAGAGACATAGATTTCACTATCAAGCTAATTCCAGGAGCTGCCCCAGTCTCTCGAGCCCCTTACCACATGATCATATTGGAGCTAACTGAATTAAAAATGCAGCTGCAAGAGCTACTTAATAAAGGGTATATTCGACCCAGTGTGTCCCCTTGGGGAGCTCCAGTGCTCTTTGTCAAGAAAAAGGATGGGACTTTGAGAATGTGTAGGGATTACCATTAGTTAAACAAACTGACCATTAAAAATAAGTATCCTTTTCCCCATATTGATGAGTTATTTGATCAAGTAAAGGGTGCCATGGTATTCTCAAAGATCGATTTACGCTCAGGATATCATCAGATCCGGATAAAGGAGGAGGATATAGCGAAGACCCCATTTAGAACTTGTTATGGGCACTATGAGTTCGTAGGGCTGTCTTTTGGACTAACTAATGCCCCAGGTACCTTCATGTGTCTCATGAATAACATATTCCATCAATACTTAGATAAGTTTGTATTAATATTTATTGATGATATACTAATTTATTCTCGAAGCCTGGAAGAACATAGGGAACATCTTCATATTGTTCTGCAAGTCTTAAGAGAACACCAGTTTTATGCCAAATACAACAAGTGTGACTTCTTTAAGATTCAAATCCAGTATTTATGACATGTCATCACCAAGGATGGCATTGGAGTAGATCTAGATAAAATAAGGACTATCATGGAATGGCCAGTACTGAAAGATGTCGCTGACATAAGATCATTCATGGGTCTAGCTAGATATTATAGACGGTTTGTTGAAGTGTTTTCTAGGGTGGAATATCCTACCACATGCTTGCAAAAGAAAGGGAAGACCTTTAGATGGACCCCTGACTACCAAAAGAACTTTGACCAGCTTAAGCATCTACTCACCACAACATCCGTTTTGAGCATCGTTGATCCCAACAAGGAATATGTGTTTGTATAGATGCTAGAAAAGAGTGTGTAGGTGGCATATTAATGCAATATGTCAAGGTTGTAGCTTATGAATCAAGGAAACTAAAGGAGTATGAACAAAAGTATTATGCATATGATTTGGAACTGAAAACGGTGATTCATGCCTTGAAAACATGGCAGCACTACTTAATGGGTAAGAGATTTCTGCTATTGACATATCATCATAGTCTAAAGTTACTTTAAGCAACCCACTTTGAATGCTAGACAAGCTCTTTGAGCATATTTCCTAAGTGAATTTGATTTTGAAATCAAGCATCTGAAGGGGAAAGAAAACTAGGTTGCGGATCTCTAGGTCAAAAGGTAAATTGTATTTATGAAATTTCTTTTAGTGAATCAAAAACCACTTTTATGAGAGATTCATGAAACAACGATGCAAGATTTATTATACAAACATTTATGACAGCAAGCAAAAATTCCAAACAGCCATGAACAACAATTAGGATATGAGGTAAATTTAAAAATTATTGATTTATATCGGAAGAGGTTATATGTACCTAATGAAAAACATCTCAAAAATTTAATTCTAGATGAATTTCGTAGGATTCCTTGTGCAGGTCGTCCTGGATACCAGGGAATGATCTCTG
The DNA here is from genome assembly GCA_031772625.1 of Pinus tabuliformis. Lineage (NCBI taxonomy): Eukaryota > Viridiplantae > Streptophyta > Pinopsida > Pinales > Pinaceae > Pinus > Pinus tabuliformis. Next base: position 6,014,085 of record CM062807.1, on the reverse strand, counting down.
CCTTAAGGAAGGAATTTTTCTAGCCTGGAATGAAAAAGGCGATAGCAGAATATCTAGCCAAATGTTTGGAATGTCAGCAAATAAAAGTTGAACACCAACACCCAGCATGTTTACTCCACCACTTACCTATTCTTGAATGGAAATGGGAAACCATATCCATTGATTTCATCACCGGATTACCTAAGTCAAAAAGACAAAATCTCTTCATCATGGTAGTGGTAGATAAACTAAGCAAATTTGCTCATTTCATACCACTTCAGTCAACTTATAAAGCAGTGCAGGTGGCTAACAATTTCATGCAGCACATTTTCAAGCTACATGGTATACCCAAAATGATCATCTCAGACCGCAATGTGAAATTCACATCAACCTTGTGGAAGGCCCTTTTCAAAGGATTGGGCATGCAACTACACTTCACTACCACTTATCATACTCAAAACGGAAAACATAGAGAGTAAACCAAGTGGTTGAAGACATGTTGCAAACTTATGTTATGCAACAACCTTCGAAATGGGAAGATTACTTACACTTAGTAGAATTTTCTTACAACAATGGATACCATACATCTCTACAGATGAGTCCTTTTGAAGTATTTTATGGGCGTAAGTGTAGAACACCATTGAGTTGGAATGGACCAGAGGACAAGTTGATGTTAGGAACGGACATGTTGGAGGAAACGAAGGAAATGGTAAAGAAAGTACGAAACAACCTAAAGGCCACTCAAGACTGGCAAAAGAACTTTGTTGATCGAAAAAGGAGTTTTCGAGAATTTCAAGTAGGATACCATGTTTACATTAGAGTTCGAGCTAAGAAAATCACATTGCAATGTATCGGATGTGCTAAGTTAGCACGCCAGTTTTGTGGGCCATTTCAAATCTTAGCTCAAATCTGGCCAGCGGCTTATCAGCTTGCTTTACCCAGGCACATTCATGTGCACAATGTCTTCCATGTTTCTTTACTTAAGAAATACATTTATGATCCTAGACACATAATCAATTGGAAAAACATTCAGGTAAAATATTCAAGGAATACTTTTTTTACTTTTTATATATATTAAAGAAGTTAATGGATTGCAGATTTCTGTGGTTCGGTTTTTTAGAATCTGAACTCGGATGATCCACAGTTTTCATTTTTCTTTGTCGACGTTTTGAGTCTAGACCAAGACTCGTCATCAGGACTTGATTTACAAAGGAGAGAGAGAAATGTGTTGATAAATAGGGTTTGAGGATGAACTGTCAAGAATGTGAACCGACCAGTTTCAAGCTTGAATAAACTGGATTATATTGTATTAAGGTTCTTTATTTTTAATTTTATTTATTATTTATTATTTATGGAAAATTATTATAGTTAAATATTAATTTTCTTTTAAGAGAATAGTTTTAGTAATAAGTTTTTTAATTTATAAATGATGATTTAGTTTTAATTATTTGACACTTTATGGTAATTATGATAATATTTTAAATTTGTTACTAGGTTTCTAAGGGATTGAATTAAAAGATTAGGATGATGTCAATGTTATAATGTTTTTGTAATTTTTTATTTTTATTTTATTTTTTTTATAGATTAAAGTTATTTTTAATTTTTATTTATTATGCATGAATATAATTATATTCCTTGATTAATAAGTAATAAAATTAATAAACATGTAAATAAACATACATGTTTGTTATACATGAATATTCTTTTTAACCAAGTAAAATGGTAATATCTTGAGTTTTTTATTATTAATTTTTTTTTTTTTTTTTGTTAGGATTTGTTTTACTACTAGAAAGATTTTATGATTTTGTTTATATTTCTTTTAATCTTTTAATATTCTTTATAATTTTGAAATATTATGATTTTTGTTTAAATTTATTAATCTTTTAATGTTCTTATATTTTTGATATTTAAAATTTTTTAATATATACATGAATGCAATTATTATATATTTTATTAATTGCTTGAGTTTTGTATTAATTTCTTGATTACTTAATAATTTATCTTAATGATTTGTTTTTAACTCATTGTAATATTTTTATATCTTTGTCTATTTTTCATTTAATATATTTAATTCAAGTAATATTTTAAGAGGATAATGTGTCATTACTGATTAGGCCTATAAGTTGGATAGCGTATTAAGCAAAGTTTTTAGGGGCTTCTTAATTATATTACATTTAATCTTTTTATATTCTTATTATTTTGATATTTTAAAGTATATTTATAATTTATTTATTATACATGAATATACTTCTTATTATACTTGCTTATTAATAGTTTGAGTTTCTTATTATTAATTTCTTGTTTCCACAATAGTTTATTATAATGATTTGTTTTTAACACATCGTAATATTATATAATTTTTGTCTATTTTACATTTAATATATTTAATCCATGTAAGATTTTAAGAGGATAATGTGTTAATAATGCTGAGATTATTAGGCCTACAAGCTAGATAGGTTAATATACAAAGATTTAAGGGGAGGGGCTGATTTGATTCAAAAGAAGGGAGGAGCAAAGAAGGCAAAAGGAGGGCCAGATTTACTCTATGGGGTTGAGGAGGGAGGTCCAATTCCTACTAATTTCCAAGCCTCCATCTCTGTTGAGGTTATGCGGGTGTTTTATGATCTTAAGCGCCTCCCGGACTTAACGTTTGAAATGGTGTTTTTCATTTGCGATGACTTTTGTGTTTTCAAGGCATATATGGTGGTTTGTCTTACCTGCATGCTCTGCCAAGGCTGAGGAACGGGTTCTTTCCCTTCGGATATCTGCACTATGCTCTTTTAGCTTGATATTCACTGATCTACCTGTTTCCCCGATATATTGTTCTCCACAAGAGCAGTTGATGATGTAGACACCTTTTTGTTGGAGATGTTCTGGGTTGTCTTTGACTTATTTCATTTTTTGTCTAATAGTTGTCAATGGCTTGAATGAGGTTTTGATATTCTTTTTTAAGAGAATTCTGGCTAGCTTGTCGGTTACACCCTGAATATATGGAAGGTAGGCATTGGCAGCTGGGGGATTGTTAGTTTTGTTTTTAATGTTTCCAGTTTTGGTTTTTTTAATGGCTTTGAAGATATCTTTATTATTGTATCCTAATTTGGAAAATGCTCTTTTTAAGTAGGTGATTTCTTCATCGGTGTGGCTCTCATCTGAAATTCTGCAAGCTCTAGTGAAGAGGGTTTGAAGAACTCCCATTTTTTGGGCTGGGTGGTGGTGGGAATCTACATGGAGATAGTTATCAGTATGAGCCTTTTTCCTAAACACTTTGTGACCTATAGAACCATCCTTGTTTCTAATGAGTAAGATGTCCAGGAAGGAGATGCAATTATTATCTTCAATTTCCATTGTAAATTTGATGTCATTAGAAATGCTATTGAGATGGTTTAAAAACTTTTTCAACTCGTCCTCCCCATGGGGCCAATCTACACTGGTGTCGTCCACGAATCTGATCCAAAACTTTGGTTTTAATGGGTAGGTGTCTAGGGCCCTTTTTTCAAACTTTTCCATGAAGAGATTGGCTACAATAGGTGAAAGGGGGGATCCCATAGCCACTCCTGATGTTTGCTCAAAAATCTCTCCTTGGAATGTGAAGAAGGTGGATCTCAGACAGACTTCAGCTAATTTTGCAGTTTGTGGGTCATTGTTGGCTCAAGTCGTTTGTTGCTATGTAGGTTGAACCGGAAGGCAAGTTCTTGGTCGAACCTCTGGGTATACTAGATCGGAGAGAACACTACAGAAATGATTTATCACCCAGGTTAAAGTTCAATGGAAACACTTTAGGTTTGAAGAGGCCACCTGGGATGATGAGCAGGTTATGAAGGAGACCTTTCCAAATTTGTTTCAGAATAAAAACATCGAGACGATGTTAAATTTTAGGGGGGGAGATGTGATATCCCATAGACTATGTAAATATTTTAATTACTGCAGTTTCGACAACTATTTATTTTCCTAATTTAAAAATACCATTTTGGACGTTAATATTTTTTTAATGAATAGAACAGTTATCAGTAAATATTATTCTACTTCATAAACAGTTAGGGAAAACAATTTCCTGTTCCTAACTAAGTTCTTGAAACTAATTTCTTGAAGTTCAAACCAAGAGATCAAGAGGATAGAGGTATCTAAGATCAATAGAGGAGAGGGTTACTAAGGAGGATACTGTGGTGAAGAGTCAGGCAGTTTTGGAAGGCCATGTCTGGTTGGGACCAAAGGGCACGGAGACTGTAAGTCTCAAGAAACTAAAGAGTTCCTGTGAACAGGAAAGCATTGGGGGAGACTATTGAAGTAGATTTCAAGGTTGGGAGGCAAATATATAGCAAGATTCAGGTCTGGTTGCGAGACTGAATCAGGGATATTCAACTAGATCGTGGTACAGATAAGTATTAATAACCATGCTTATTAAATAGATTTCATTCTAATCCTGGTATAGAAGTAATGATCATCTCAGTAGTTCAAGAATGAAATAGTTTGAATGAATGTTAGTTAACTATCATTCTAATTATTGACATTGTATGATTCAAGAAAAGAACAGAAACGATTAGCATAGTGAAGTTCATGCATTTTAGAAATCTTTAACAAATAGTGTTATAAGGTTCCATATAGAAATAGAATCTAAATATACATGATGTAGCTGGAGACAGACCTTATTTTTCCCAAGAAAGGTCTTTCTTTCTACATAAAAGAAGAAATTGGTATATGAGTACTGTTTATAAACAGTTAGTGGCACATATAATTTGAAGAATTCAGAACAAGTAGGGAGATTTTTCGAATTATATACATGCCCAGAATAAAAAACGAGGTGTGTAGCCTCACCACTAAATTGTTAAGAACTGCAAAGGGTTCCATTCGATAAATAACTACACAGATATCATCTATTCCTTCGAATTAATATAAACATTTCCAGAGATAGAGTCTTTGTAGATAGTACAAGAAATAAAACTTTTGAAATAGAAAGAATCAATAGTCAAATCTAAACAATAAAACCTCAGAGGGAATTCGAAGAAAACCCTGAGTTAATTACATAAATTTCATCAACCAAACCATGTATTACCAGTCGAGCGCTAAGATTAAAAACATGAATAATACCAGAAGGAAGTAAACTGAATGAAACTAAGTATATTCCAGGAGACGTTGAAAAATGTAAAGACCAAAACAAATATGCATACATTTTTCATTCCACAATCCCAGTATGATGTTGTAACCATACCCGCCAGGGCCCGAATCTCTTCACCCTCGTATAACTAAAGATGAGACAAAAAGTTAATCCAGTTGATGCCAGATAGATTTTAGCAACTTGTTCATGGCCGATAGGCCTAAGAAAACTCAAAAATTGAATCTAAAAATTAGAGAGGGTAACTGAAATATCACTGTCATGGCAAGAAGTAAAGCCTAAACTCTCCACAAAACCATAAATCCAAAAAACTTAAATTTCATTGTAGAACCCTTGCATACCCAGGATTTAATAACCCTATCCCCAAATCGAACAAAGGGCCTCGTAGCAGGAAGGAGCCATGTTTTTACCATTTCATGCCCTCTACAAAACCCTCCACCCCAATGGGTGGAGATAAACATGTATTAGTATGTGGTTTAGCAAAAATAACAGTAAAAAAATAAATAGATGAAAAACCCAATCAGAGTCTCCATAAAAAAAGGATACCTCAGAGGTCTGAAGGCGTGAGTCGGTTGTAGGTAAATCCACAGCTTGTAAGCCATCAGTCTCCGGGGTTGCAAACGGCCCTAGCAACAAATCAACACTCAGAGCTCGACAAATGACGATATCAGGGGACTATCAAGTAACGAATACAAATCAACCTAGAGTTACCAGAAGCATGAACTAGAGCAGAGAAATGACGAAAAACTCATACCCATTCGAGGGTTAGGCAAAACAAGAAGGCACTCCACCATCCGATCAAAAGGTGATACCGAAGCCGTTGATCCAGAGCAAATCCCAAGGTTACCATGTACGAGGGCTTGCAACATTAACTCCAACGAGTCACCAATTCCGCCTAGGCCAATACAGCGATCAACCAGAATTAATGCCGGGTAGTGCGAACCATAAGGTAAGTGTAAATATTGTGTAGAACCGGACCATCAATTACGGTGAAAAAATCTTACAGTACAGGTTCTTTAATGAAGGATATCTCGGAGTTAAGATATGTGCTCATTTAACTCTGAGCTAGCACGAGGGCTGGACAAATGTCCCCCTCTGACTTTATATGACATTGTATTCACAGATTAAAGTCTAAACGATAATTGTAATGTATAATCGAATCACCATATCTAGCCTTATTAAGTGTTTTTTTTAAATTCAAAAATTATGGTGATAAACGTTGTAAATGATTGTGTTCATATATCAATGGTATTATCCGGTAGTTTTAGAAAATAGATAAGTAAATATATATTTTTTATATGCTTAGTAGATGTGTGACATCTATACTTTCAATGTCTTAGTCTAGTTTCCATGAACTATGGTTTTGTCTGGATGGTTTCATTAGAAATAGAGAATATATTTTGGATCATGATATTACTTATTATTCAGATAAACAACATATGTTGGCTAAATTTTGATCAAATTTGAACTTGTTGATGTCTTCGAATAAAGTCCATTATTTTTCCCATAGGGTTGGTTTCCCTAGTGGAAGACTAGAGAATAATCAAGGCCAACTTCTATTTATGTTTTTCTAACATCAATAAAAGCTCTTAATCAATCAGAAAAAAATAACATAAAAGTTCCTAATCTAGGATATCAAAAATATATTTCTTTATAAACTAGAACAAAGAAAAAAATCAACATTGTTAAAAGGAGACTGAACTCTAATGAACTTCATGGTAAAACAAGATATGAAACGATTCTAAAAATTCCAAAAATGGAGAAATTTGTCAAATTATGATATTAAAAGATGTGGAGGATGAAAATAAATTTCTCATAGAATGTTTAATATTGTCACAACTCCTGTTTATAGTCAAATATTTTTTCCTTTATTTGTTTATAGAATTAGTACTATTTTCCTCTTATATTTTCTAGTATTCATATGATGCACCGCAATATGAACATGAACTTCCAAAACTAGTTAAGAATATATATACATCCCTACACTTATGTTCCATGAGCATACTACAAGGTATGTATGGTTACATATGTCTCTTGTGAACTTTACTTGCTCTCACTCTGCATTTACGAGATGGGTATTAATTTTAGATTTAACATAAATAACGCATATTTATGAGGGGTATACCCTCTTAGCCACATCAAAATTCTATGCTATGGGTTTATTTCATTTGAAATCGTTATATGCTTATATGATTATATGGGTGCACCTCCATCATATATGAGTGCACCTCCTAGGAATTAATACATACCCTAAGGTTTCTGTTTTTCATGTTGTTTAATTATGTAATATTGTTAGTACAATGATGTGTAGTTTGATGGTAAGTCACTTGGGCGAAGCCTAGGAGACTGAAGTTCAAACCTCATTGAGTACACTGACTTGCTGTGGTGGAATCTAAAGGGGAGGATTCCCCAATCCCGTCTTGGTGACATGTGAGTTTTCTCTTGCTAAAATCATAGGATCTTAGTATACCCAACTTGCAGGTGTTGGATGTACTCCTGGTCTTATAGAGGCAGCTACGAGGATTGATCATGGGTCTCTCTAGATTAGGACTGGTAGTTACCAATTCACCATACATCTCTCATAGATTAGGACTGGTAGTTACCAATTCACCATACTCCTGGTGTTATAGAAGTAGCTACGAGGATTGATCTTAGGTCTCTCATAGATTAGCACTGGCAGTTACCAATTCACCATATGATTAAAAAAAAACCTATGTAATATCGTTGCATTCATTCCTATGTACTAAAAATTAGACAATATTTTTAACCCTTACACTACTTCCCATACTTCATGTACCACTCCTCCTTCGATGCTTAACCATGCAAATTCATTTTCGCCACAACTGCCTCTGTCACATGAATCCCATGTGACCACAGTAGAAACATTTAGATGGTTGCAATGAGAATCCAACCATCAAGGGTCCAGATTGATCTTTGTATCCCTAAACACTTTTGAACCCTAATTGCTGAGATAATGCACACTTTCCGTTGTCGTCCCCTCTGGCTAGTGGCAATGTTGCATTGCTCGATGTGCATGCTTAGCATTTGGCCCTCTGCGGACAAACAAAGGCCATGAAAATTGGCAGACTACACATGCCTTCATCACTTGTTATTTTTGGCATTCCTACAGGTATATTTTTTCTTTTATTTATTATACCTGCCGATAGTAGCAGGTATATAGTGATTGATATCGCGTTGAATTTGAATTAATTTTGTTTGAATTTTTAAATATTAAATGCCATTTAGTGCTTTAACCAAACTTTTAAGAAAAACCTGATAATTCAAATTATTTAATTAATTTTCCGAAGTTTTTTCATGGCTATTCAGATTGAGGTCTTATTGCAGATTTACTCTTTTTTGTTTCGGTTTGTTGATTTTATCCAAACTCTGCCTGCGCTACTTTTACCCAAAGCTTAATTCTATAGGATTTTCGATTGCACTTAGTTAAAGTTTTGGGAGCCTATGGTGGAGCGGGGCAGGAGAAAATACACGTGCCGCCAAAAATACATCTGCCACACTGCCAGGAGCTCCCAAAAATACACCTGCCACCCTCCAAAAAATGAACATGCCACATCGCCACTTACACCTACCACCATATCCATCCATGGTAAACTCGCCAGATTCAGAGCTCCACATTCTTCTCCTAGTGACCATGGAATGACAATCATCTACCTTCACATTAGACACTCGAATCTCCAAGTCTTCTGTAGGTTTTTTCTAAATTTTGGCCTCCCCCTCCAGTTCCAACATTTGGTCACCAAAATTCATGCCACACCGCCACTTACACCTACCACCATATCCATCCATGGTAAACTCGCCAGATTCAAAGCTCCACATTCTTCTCCGAGTGACCATGGAATGACAATCATTTACCTTCACATTAGACACTCAAATCTCCAAGTCTTTTGCAGGTTTTTTCTGAATTTTGGCCTCCCCCTCCAGTTCCATCATTTGGTCACCAAAATTCATGGTGAGCAAATGCATGAACTGGAGGGGGAGTCCAAAATTAAGAAAAAACCTGCAGAAGACCTGGAGATTCGAGTGTCTAATGTGAAGGTAGATGATCGTCATTTTTGTGACAACTGCCACACATCTATTGTAAGTTTCCACAGAAGTTGTGATGATTGTGAATATGATCTTTGTCTTTCTTGCTACCGTGAGCTTGGGGAAGAGCATCTACCAACAGTGCTTTACTTTTCAAAGAGTACACCCATCCTAAATCTGGGATTCTAAATCTTGCCACAAAGCTTCCAAAGCACTCCTTGAACCCTGATTTGGGTCCCAAAACTTACATAGCCTATGGCACCAAGGAGGAGCATATTAGAAGAGGGGATTCAATCACTACTGCACTTGGATGTATTATAACGCATACAACCAAAGTCAAATTCACAGATTCCAAGCAAAAAATGATAGATAAATTAAGAGAAAAATACAAAATAAGTGATGGGCTATTAGAGAGTTCAGGGAGGATTGAAAACAAAGACTCTAAATTTGGAGGTTCTCTTTGGGACATTTTTTGGAGAGATGATATACCCAAGTTACAAGATTATTTGGAGAAACACAAGGGGGAATTCAGGCACCTTGAAAATAAGCATCTTACACAGGTTACTCATCCAATTCATGATCAGACTATTTCCCTGAATGAGTATCATAAGGGGAAACTGAAAGAAGAATATGGACTAGAGGCATGGACATTCAAACAAAATCTTTACAAGGCAGTCTTTATTCCAGCTGGGTGTCCTCATCAAGTTCGGAACCTCAAGTCATCTATTAAAGTTGCCATGGATTTGTATCGCCTGAAACTTTGGAGCAATGTATTAAGTTGACTCAAGAGTTCTGCTTGCTGCCTCACAAGAGCTCGACAGTTTGACCTCAGCCGTGGAGGACAGAAAGAAGGGAAAGTGTCTAGCATTGTAGAGAATGTGAACACAATTGTTGTTATGTTTCTCGTCCTACGAGGGTGATTTTTTCATGTTTTTCCTTAACAAATTTCAGCGAAGAGCATGATAAGTCTATTATATATTGTGATTTATTTTATTTTCAAATAATATTTTCTAAATAGAGGTGTGATGAATGCACCTCATTTTTTGAAAATATTTTTTCTTTATGAAGTTTATTCTTGAATAGAAGTGTGAGGGAATGCACCTCAGTTTTTAAATGTTTAATCATGATAAGTTGGAAAAATAGATGTTCGTTCTATTTTTAAATGATTTGTCTTGGAGTGAAAAAGATGATATTGCAGAGATTTAGTTTTTATTTGAACTTGTTTTCTATTATCCGGTACGCTATATCAATGTGTTCTAATATTAACTTAATTGTAGCGAGTTCATTCTCGCGTAAAGATTCTTAATTCCAACGTAAACTGTATAAATATTCTGTGATAGTCCTCTGCAAACAATGCAGAAATTCTACTGCAGCAGTCATGGTTCACAACTACTTATGTTTATTTTTTCTAAGTTGGAAAATTCTTTAGAATCAGTTAGAACTATTTTATTCATCATCAACTAACTATTATTGCAGAATCAATGGCATAATCTATTATTGTAATGCCAATGAGCTTCTTCTGATCGCAGAACTAACAATATAGTTTATCATCAACTAACTATCATTGCAGGAACAATGGCAGAAGCTATGAGTTTCGTTTGATGTCATTCTCCTGTAACAGGCCTCTGCAAACAATGTAGAATACTACCATATGACTCCAGATTTTTCATTGCTTATTATGTTTATTTTCTGTACTTTGGAAAGTTTTGTTAAATTTTTAAGATAGGGTTAGAATCAGTTGGAACTATGTTAACAATACACTCACTATTATTGAAGGCACTATGGCAGAAAACTCACTATTATTGCAGGAAATATGGCAGACTATTATTATTACTACCAAGGAATGTTGTCTACAGATTTTCTAAAGGCTAGATTTTCTTTGGCGCCGCTATTATTGCAGGCACTATGGCATAAAACTAACTACTATTGAAGTATTTTCTTTGGCGCCGCTATTATTGCAGGCACTATGGCATAAAACTAACTACTATTGAAGTCACAATGGCAGATTATTATTATTACTACAACTTCTTTGATAAGTGCGTTTTTTTAAACCATGTCGTCACTAATACCGTTTCGATGTCTGTATCAGCTTTACTAATGAATTGTAGATCCTATTATCGTTTAAATTTTTCTGATCAACAGGACCTACGTTGTTTGCCGAATTCCTTATCAGCAGCACACGCAGACACTGGGGCGCGCTATCATTGAAGTTAAGATTTCAACCCACCGGTGGTTAATATATCATGTTGTTGATATCAAAAACAGTAGTTTTAAATGTGGACATAATCCTTTTTCATTTCTCTGGATTCTGTTTAAATCAAGCCTTGTGCAGTAGTCATAGTTATCTTCTATACATACACGCATTGGAAACACGAATCTATCCTTTGGCTATGAATCCGAATCAGCAGAGAGGTGCAACACAGATTTCTACCAAAGGTGCTTCAAAAGAGTTTACATCATAGTTACCAAGTTCAACCGTATTGGAAAAAAGTTTCGCAAATTCACCGATTCGGTTTGATATGGTGAATAATTCCCCATTCGAATTCGGTACGGTCTCCACTGACAAGCTTGGTCTATTCGTCCACTTTCTCGCAGCCCCGTGTACATTTCATTCTGTGCACATATTATATAAGATATACCTGAGTATATAAGGCAGTGACGGAAGGTTTCAATGGCATGTTATTTGCATCATTACCAACAATATGATGAAGAATCCACTAAAGAATGGCATGGCAGGAACTAAATAGCCCAGAACTCATAGGGACGAACAGGCAGTTGGTATCAAGCAAATATTTTCCATAAGCTTTTTTGAAGTGGTTTTGGGTAAACGAATAGAGGTATTCAATATATTCAATATTTTTATAAGCTTTTTTTAGTGGTTTTGGGTGAATAGAGGTATTCAATATTGACTTAAGAAACCAGGGAGCTATCATTTATACGGCAGGTATGCCGAATGCAATGCATCCTTGTTGATTTAATTTCCTTTCCGCTAGGTTTTTTCTGTGAAGGGTTTTCTTGATTCATAGTTCAATAATTTGATGTTCTCTCTAGTTTTATTGACCATATTCTTGGTCACATCTTCCAAGAATGGAACCACGCTTTGTGAGTTTATTTCGAGTTTTTGATGTGTTCATTTTGGGCTACAAGAAGTTTCCATGGATGCAACTGGTTCTTGCTCCCATTGACTTGGGATTTACCACAGTTTGGTTTCATTCCTCCTTATATAGAGAGCACTTCCACCCCTCGGCTCCACAACCCCAAAGATTCGGAAGAGAAGGTAAAATATAGTTCAAGTTCTTCAGAGTTTGTATATTTATTTTTTCACGGAAGTTGGTAAAGCAGTGCGCCCTACTTGATGTTCGATACGATGTGGAATTAGAAACCCTCAATGGGCCATCTAACTTTTGTTGCCTTTCATATTACTCTGACACCCCCCAAATATGTTCTTAAGGTGGAAGGGTACTTCTCCGAAGTGGCTCCTAGAGGAGGGAACACCAACTTACTAGAGCGGGCCTTCCCTAAGCGGATAAGGGTTTTTAATTTTTGTTATTTTTTTTTTTCTTCTAATTTTTGCAGTGAATTGACATGTGGAAGTAGTGGTCTACCCTTACCTGACTCATGTTCAATTTTCTTCTATTTTACAGATGTGTGTTTCCCCTCATAAAACTCTCTTCTCAGTTCAATCAGTGCAATATCGTCAACATGGCTATGCCCCTCTCTATGATTTCCAGGTTGGTTCAATTTTCCTTGCTAAGGCTTGAATCATTTCAGCATCCTGTTGTAATTTCTAAGATGGAAATTCCCATGTACTCTACTTCCCAACGCACACCTTTGGTAAAAAGTGGAGGGATTACATTTTGTTTTTAGCACCTCTCTTGCTACATCGTTTATGGATATCTGTAATGGATACCTTTTTTTAGTTACACTATGCTCTCTGGTTGATTTACTTACTTGTACTCATGGCATTCCCTCATTATTATAAGAGTTTTCCCTGTATTATTTTATTGTACATCACAACCAGAATTAACGAAAGGAACATTTACGTACTGTGGTTGAAGATAGTTTGTCCCTTCTTCTTTTTGGTGCTTATGAATTATCATTTTTACCTAGATTCATTTTGATATTTTGGCCTACTCCACGCGGATATTTCCTTCTTGATGTTCTACATGACTCGACTGCGAGGTTCTCCACACTTCAGAGACTTACATATATTTATTTATGTGCTTAATTTCCATCATTTGTGTTATTTTAAGAGAGCTACCGCTCTCAGACTTTAGTATTTTGGTAGCTCTGTTATGATGATTTTTTTAATGGAATACTTCTTCATTATCAGTGTCATGGTGAATTAGATGTACTTCTACCCATAGATGAACGCTATCTATTCATTTTGTTATAGTTGGTTTTGTACATTTTTCTTATTTTTTTGATTTCCTTCCTAGCAATTATAATTGGTTTCAAAAGTTGACCAAATCTTAATGATGTGATTAATCCGAAAAACATATTTCTACATTATGGATCACAAAAGTCTTAGATCTAACATGTTTTAATTTAATTTGTCCCTTTTGTACATATAAAATCAGATGCTATGTTTATTCTTTTCTTGGTAATCAAATATAATAGTCATCACTAGTTTCTTCCTTAGGATTCCTAGATGCTACCTAGTTCTGATGATAAATACATCTACGCTGCTACCCTAGTTCTGATGATAAATACATCTACGCGTAGCTCTAGATCATGATTATTAGGAAAATTTGGTTTGTAGTTAGTAAAGAAGAAAAATTTGGCTAATCTCTTATAAATTTTTCTATGTTTCTTTAACTTATATGGGTAAGTATATGGCATTACAAGTTAAATTATTTTGGCAATAAACAAGAAATAAGAGATTTATGTATCTCAGCCTCTGATAATTGTATTATGCTTGACCCTATCAGTTTTCTTTCGATCTCGGATCATATTTACATACTTCTTGAAGACTTGGTTAATATTTTCCTCTTAATATACAGGCTCATTTTCCATAAACTATAAGGAAATGAAAACCTTGTAATTACGGGATATTACACTAAGTGTGTTAGATTCACTCTTAAATTCCTACTTTTAATTATAGCAACTAAAATTACTACTAGTAGTTTAATTTTCATATAGCCACGGTTTCCGATTTAAATTAGCTATATCTACACTAATAAAGTACATTCACTTTAATAAGGCCATAAGCTCAGCCTTCAAACAAAATTCACAATTCGAACTACCATATACCCACATCTCTACCGTGGATACAATTTCCTAGACATTAATTTTATTAATCCAAAATTCATGCGTGCGAGCGGTAAAATAACACTAGTAATAATTCTCTCATTATCATATCCTATGTAGAAACTATATTTCTATATAGCGATTTGTATAGAATTAAGTCTTATAACTAGAGAATTTCTCCGCACATATTACATGCATAGAAAAATTGTAATTCAAGACGTAAATTTATATGTAACTGAGTTTATTTTCATAGGGTGCATGCATAGCAAAGTTGAAATTCAATTATGCCTCTCTACATTCACAGTCACATTAATACCTTTATCTTAACCCTAGTATTAAATCTTGAAATAATACCTTTATCTTAACCCTAGTACTGAATTTTGAAAAACTAAAAATATATTGACAACCCTCCAAATAAATGAAACATCTACATATAATTTCATAAGTAATAGAAGTAAATTAGAACAACAACTACTCTAGCCAGAATCACTGTGAGTGAGCACAATTGAGAATTTGACACCTTTGCCACCCAAGCTAGAATTGTTTTCCTTCAGTTCACCCCCGAGTTGAGATTCACTTGCAAGGGTATCAACAACCTTTATTCATCCTTTTAATAGGCATTTCACACATTTCTTCCATGATTGATGTTTCCTTTAGTGACCTCCCGCTTTTGTGGCCCTCAATGTCAGCTTACCTATGGTTTTTCTTTAAATCCCGCTTTCACCTCCCGCAACACTTTATGCTTATCCAAGCTTAGCATATTTCCCTAGCTAAGTGATGTAATGGATTCTCTCTGCTATCCATTAAATCTTATCTACAACCTTATCTAGAATCTTTTTCATGGAAGAGTTATCTCAAACAATAATCTCATATTTAAGTGTCTCATTCCCAAGTGTGTTCAATCCCATTTATTTATTTATTAATAAAAATATTTATTTACACAAATATTGTAATGTACTCCGTGGATTTTCCACATTCTTACTAACATAATTTAGTATAAACAAAAAAATATTACAGAAATGGAGGGATATTACATTCTTCCCCCCTTTTAATTCACAATATCCTCAGTGTTTATTTTCCAATTATTTCCTTCTGAAACACCGTTGGATAAATTTTCTAGATTTCATCTCTTCCCACTCCCATGTAGCCTCTTTGGGAGTAAAATTATTCCATTGCACTTTAACCTGAATGATGGCTCAATTCAGAAGCCACGTCTCTCTCTCATCTAGGACACAGAGAGGTTCTCCAAGAAAGTCTCCTTCGAGTTCCACCTGTAGCATTTTCCAGTGAATTATGTGAGAGTTATCATGTACATATTTCTTAAGTAAAGATACATGAAAAACATTATGAACTTTAACATGAATGGGTAATGCTAATTTATAAGCTACGGTTCCAGCTCTATCCAAAATTTCGAATGGCCCACAAAATCGTGGCAATAATTTTGGACAAGTTCTCGTCCTTAAACTATTTTTTCTCAGTTTCACCCTTAAGTAAACATGATCTCCAATTTTAATATCCATGTGTGTTATCTTTTCATCTGCATAGCTTTTTTTTCTATCTTGTGCGATTTTAATATTTTGTTGAATCCTCCATATTGTTTGCCCCATTTCCTACAAGGCACCTAGTCCTAGTGTCAGCCTATCCTCCAGTTCACTCAAAATGAGGGGTGTGTGGCATTTTCTTCCATACATGGCCTCAAAAGGATTCATTTTGATGGATTTTTTATAACTGTTATTGTAGGAAAACTATGATAAATGCAGAAAATACTCTCATTTAGTAGGCCTATCCATGACGTACATTCTTAGCATGTCCTCTAAAATCTGGTTGGTTCTCTTAGTTTTTCCGTATGTTTCAGGATGATATGTCATGCTGAAATGTAGTTGAGTTCCCATGCCTCCAAATCATGCCTTCCAAAAGTTCGAGGCGAATTTGGCATCCCTATCACACACTATCATCTTCGGTACTCCATGTAGTCAGAAAATCTCCTTCATGAATATATTAGCAATATGTGTCGTACCATAAGTGGATTGTTCTGGTATAAAGTGGGTTTCCTTAATTAAAGTATCCACCACTACCATGATCAATTCATGTTGTCCCTTGGTTCTTGGTAGTCCCATGACAAAACCTAAAGAGATTATTTCCAACCTCCATTCAGGATAGGTAGTGGAATCAACAACCCAGTAGGGTGTTGATGTTAAACCTTTACCTATTCACACTCTAAGTCCTTTGATAAATATTCAGCCACCTCTTTCTTCATACCTCGCCAAATGAAATTCATATTTAATAATGTGATCATCTTTTGGTACCCAGCATGTCCTACATATAGTTTCTTATGATATTCATCAAGTATCAATTATTTCAAGGCATGTACATTAGGAACATGAAATATTTTCTTGTAAATCAACAACTTTTCAGAATTTTCTGCATAATCGGGAATGTTAATATGATGTAATTTTTGTTGAATTTCTAAGTATTTTGGGTCACTCATTATGGAATTCCTAAATTTTTCTATCAAATATGTATTAATATTGCTAACAGACACTTATATTAGAGTGTAAGAACGTCTTCTCAAAGTATCTGCTATCTTGTCTTCCTTCCCTTTTATGTGTTTTATGTCGAATTCAAATTCACTAAGAAACGCTATCAGCCTAGCTTTCCTATCATTCAAGCCTGGTTGGCTAAAAATATATTTTAGGTTGATATGATTGGTTACCAAAGTGAATTTATTTCCTAATAAATAATTCCTCCACATCTTTAAGGCATGTATAACAACAGCTAGCTCTAAATCATATACAACATAATTTCATTCAGGGGTTTTCAACTTTCTAGAATCATAAGCTATCATTGAATTATATTACATTAAAAATCTTCTAGCCCCTCCATACACTAGTCTAAAATGATGAAATTAGTGACTAAGTGACTAAAAACGTTAGTGAACACAACTTTCCAAGTGAAATACTACAAAAAATGAGCAATCTTAAGTGACCCAACTAAGAATGACTAACATAAAATGACTAATTTAGTCTCGGGTTAAAATATATGACTAGATAATAAGTAATGCAACTAAAAATGACTAACATGAATTACTAATTTAGTTTAGGAATAAAAATATGACTACTTAAAAAGTACTACAATAATAGAAATTGGTCATTTATGTTAGTCATTTTAATTATGTCACTTCAACAATATGAACTTACAAGTGATAAGGGATTTAAAGGTTGTTATAAATTGGTTGAAATATTATACTTCCTTGAACATTTCTTTATTGGATCAATAGATGATTAGAGTTATGGATTTGATTAGCAACTTCAAGGTTATATCCTTTGATCACATTCACAAGGAATTAAATTCAAAGGCTTACAACTGATTCAAATACATTATGAATAATACCTGCAAAGAGAAGAATATATTATGGAGAATAGTAAAACAAACCATCTTCCTCAATATTAGATTAACACCTAATTTAACATTGCAAAAAAAAGAAAAAACAACACCACCACCACCTATAAATATATTTATACCTTATTTACTCTTTAATAATTATGAAAATTTTTAAATAAATATATAAGCTTATGTATAATTTCTTCCCCACATTAATTTTGATGACCATTGTTGAGTCCTAAAAGGCCCAAAAAGAAATTTCTTCTAAAAAGGCTTTTACCCCAACTAACCATAAAAGTGAACTAGTAAAATTTCTGATCAACTATGAATTCAAGAGTAATACCTTAGTTTTCAAGAGTAATACCTTACTTGTATGGAAAATTTAAAAAATACTCTTTATCTTCTTCAATCACCAAACCAAAGAGCCCTTCACCTCAACTATGCATAAAAGTGAACTCGTAAAGTTGTTAATCAACTATCAATTCAAAAGTACCACCGTAACTGTGTAGAAAATTTGAAAATTAATCTTTATCTTCTTCGAGAACAAAACCAAAGAGAAATGCCCTACTTTGAAGATATAGTAATTTACTTTTCTACCAAGAAAATTATATGTGTAAAATACATTCAAGATTGTGTCTTGTGTCTATTCATATTTTATTGCATTAGTTCTTATCACTAGTTTTCCAACATGGTACATATGCAGGTTTCATTTGCCAAGGAATTGGTATTATACACCAACAACATTTTCGTAAGTTTTCTGGTTCTAATTGTATGGCTCAAGCATCTTGATCCTAACAAGAATGCCTCAACAAAGACAATAATACGAAAGAAGGAAATAATAAATTATTTTCGTCGGCCTCAAATAGTCACAAATCCTTGTGAGGTATTCGTCGTAAACACCTGTGAGGTATTTATCAATATTTGAAAATTCTTATTCCCCACACAAACTTAAAGAAGATACACAATTTTTAAATGTCAAATCTATGTTTATTACATCAACCCTTGAAAACTAAATTCAGGGATGTACACAAAAATTATTAATTATTTATACTTTCAAAATGTGAACTTTTCGTTCAAATCCTGGACCAAAAAAAATATTAGATTTTACCTCAAATCCTAGACTGATAGTGAATCATTGGTTATCTTGACAATTTACCCAATATTCATGCCACAACATTTTCTTTTATTTCTTCTCATACATTGATTTTGATTTCAAACTTTGAATTAACTAGTCATTTACTTTTTTGTCTCTATTTATAGCTCCAAGATAGTTTATATTAATGTTATTCACTTAGTATTCCTATGTTTGGATTTGTAACCTTAAATTCATTAATTTTTGTTTCAAAATTTCAGGTCCCAAACCTTTGCTATTTGAAAGTTCTCCCCCTATACTCTAGAAGCATTGCAATTGGTTTTAATAATTCTAGCACCACAAGTGGCCTATTTCCATGGGGATGAGGGCCCTCAAAATATGAATCAATAATCACATGCACTTCCTTCATATTCATGTGAAGGAGTACTCTTCTGTCAAAATATCTCCCCAACTATTTGTTTGTGTCTTCGAGGAATTGGACCTTGGTAGGTGGCCTTCCACATCCCCATATTAATTTTCTAATGAGACGTATCCCCTTGGACCAAACCATGAATATACGAATCATTCATCCTCTTTAAATTTTTCTCTTGAGCTTTCTACTGTGGATTTTTTCAATAATATTCCAAATCCAAACCCCCGCCTCCCAAAAATTAAAAATTTATGCTACTTAATGCACGAATTTTCTAGCAAATTCGAAATTTTCAATTTTGTGTATGAAATATAACTTTTGGGCGCTTAAATTTTAATTTATACCTTGAAAGTGCTTGATCACACCACTCTATATCACTGCTAAAAATTTTCTTTCATGCGATTTTAGCTATAATTTTCATTATGACAAAATTTACATGTTCGTAAACGTGTGAATCTAAATTGTTGCTCCCATTCCAATTTTACATGTTATTTATGAATGAGAGACATTTGTAAGGTTCAATATTTTTTATATCCATGTAGACTTATGAATATTTATTTTTCTACACATCCCAATGTTATTACACATATGGTATTTTTCTAATCATTTTTTCCTTTTTTTTATTCTAATTTGATTATTACTACCATGTTTTCTAGATTGCGATTCATTTCTCTTACATGTTGTGATAGCTTGTGTTGTTATAAATATAGTTGATATTTATGTAAAATTTGACTCAATTGGAGGGTTAGAATATGTTAAATAGGAACTTTATGAGATGGTTATTCTTTCATTACAGAGGCCTAATTTGTTTGGGCAGTGCAAGTTCCTCAGTCCTCCAAAAGGTGTTTTTGTGTACGACCCTTCTTGAACTAGGAAAACATTACTTTAAAAGGAAATAGTAAGAGAATCAGGGGTTGTTTTCATCAATGTAATACTAGCCAATCTAGTGAGAAAATGGTTTGGGAATTCTTAGAATCTTGGTATGTCAACATCCCTGCCTTAGTTTTGTTTGAAGTCTTACAAGCACTTTCTTGAATTCGCAATATATTTTTCTCTTAATTTTCTCTTTCATGATGGTAATTTGATACCCACTGGGTCATTTTTGGCATGTTCTCATAATTGTTTTAGTATATATTGCTAGGATAGTATACTATATAACTTGATTTATGATATATATGGCTTTACTTGAATTCTCATACATGATGGAAAATAGATGTCTTGGGGTGCTACAATTTAAGGATGTGAAAGGATATCACTAAATATTTACTAAAATGTTTGATCCTAACACAATGGTTTTTGATATGGAACCAATCACCTTAGCAACAAATCCTCACATTTTGGATTACTTTTTGAATCTTGGGGGTATCCCAAAGTGAAAATTTATAAGGTATTTTATGTAACTAGATAACTAGCACTAAGAACCATCTTTACATTAGATGGTTTAACATCTTGATGATCCATATCATATTGACCGCAAGTTTTGTATTCATTATTGTTTTCATCATAGAACCTCTAATAGATATTGATGGTGTTCATGAGCCTATTTCTGGTTCTCTTATTTATGGAAACAATACTACCTCTGATGTCATTATTCCTGCCTTTGCTCAATTTTTAATTCTATCCCATCATGGAAGTAGCTTTTGTCAATGAATTGATACACAACAAGGATGCTATGATCCAATCGTTCATGTCGTTGATGTAGTTCCCACATGACACAAACATTTGATGGTCTATCATAGCTAGACACTCTATGATGGTTTTCAAAATGCCCAACCTATAACAATGAGTTGCATTCAATTGCCAAAGCATGTAAGCAATGAACGGATTATATTCAAGCCTACTATGGCATGTTGCACTCACATGATAATCTGAGTGTTGAGAATCATAATTTCTTCACACTTTGTTTGATTCTCTCCTTAAATTATCTAAATACCAAATACATATACTTCTACTAAAAACCAAAGACATATTGTATATCCTAGTTAGACTTATATTTTGCCTCATTTTTCTCATTTCCTTTTTTTATTTGTATGTGTGAAGATGTGAGTACATTTGTTATATTTTATAGGTGAGTAAGGGAGCCTAACATTTTGATTTTTTTGCATATTATTTGATCTCTTTTGGCAAATTCTACTAGCATTGCTCATCATTGATGTCACATAATCATGGCCTCTTGTGCTCCTACGAGGTTAATCATTCTTCATTTTATTACGTTAACTTAAACACTAAACACAATTGGCAATATCCTTCAAATGTATGATCATTAAACAATATTGGCAATATGCTCCATCCAAGGGCCACTTTGATTTCCTTGATAAATATTAAAAATGTTTTTAATTTGAAAACATAAACTAAAATGATTTTAAATTGATTAAATATTTTATTTTTTTTAATATAAAAAAATGAATAATTATTGAAAATCCAGATATTATAAAAATTAAATTCCCACCAAGCAACGTTTAACTAAACCCAACCCAAAACAAATAAAAAAATTAGTGTTTTCCCTAAAAAATTAATGATATTTTGGCAGCACTTAACAGAGATTTAGGCATGCAGGAGGGGTTTATAAAAACCCCTTATTTTTATGTTTAGCTCTTTTTGGATAGGTTGGAGAAGGACTGAATTTTCCTCAAACGTTGTAGTAGACAAAATCTGCTCAGTATCGATAAGAATTTGAAGGTCACCTTGAATCTCTTAAAGAGGTGATCGAAAGTTGTCTTCCACTCTTACTATTGGTTGACCTGATGGATGAGTGGTTTGGCCTGTTTGAGGTAATCATCTATCCTCCCAGCTATGGATGGAGAAACTACATAGATGTCCAATAACCTCAAAGAAGGAAACTCCATCATCTTCTCATTGGGGTTCATGGGTACTTGTAGTGCTTAGTGGATCGATGGACACAATTGCTGATCCAGATGTGTACAGGAAAGCCCCAATATCAATGTTCATTTCATTTGTTCTTCCTCAAAATCATCCTTCAATCTGGGATCGTACGCCTCCATAACTCTTCCCTTCCCATAAATATTCAATATAAAATACAGCAAATTCTCATCTGACAATGGCTTCTTTTGCTCCAAAGTCCACCTACGAGTAGCCACTTATAAAATAACAACCTAAAAACTAAAAACAATGGACTCTGCAGTGGCCTTACCTGTGTAGCCACACTCAGGCGCCTAATAGCCTCACGCCTCCTCTAGCTTGGTGGTAACACACGAGGATGTCTCATTGTGTTCAAGAAGTTAGGTGAGATTGAAGTCACCCACACATGCATTGAAGTCCTCATCGAGCATAAAGTTGTTAGGCTTAATGTCTCGGGGGATGAATTTATGATTCCATTCTTTGTGAAGGTAAAGCAATGCCAAAACCAACCTTGATACGACTTGGTGCCTCCACTCCCAATTCAAAGGGTGATGATTCTGAATATGAACATGTTGAGGGTCCCATTGGGCATGTAGTCATAAACAAGCAGCAACTCCTCATGCTCGTGGCACCACCATTAGAGCCGCATGAGTCTCTTGTGTCAAATTTAGCCTATGGTACTGATCTCTGGCATGAATTCTTGTTTACCCTGTCACGACCCAGCAGAGATTCTCTTCACTGCCACATGTGTTGCAACCCCACTTTGACATCCCAATGTTCCCTTGTAAATTCTCCCAAAGCCGTTAGTTCCTAACAATTCCCACACGTTAAAGTTCTTTTTCATGACCAAAAGATATTCATAAGAGAACCAATGAGGGTCGTATGCCGAAGCCAACATTTCTCTGTCCATGATCGTTAGATCCCCACTTAAACTCCAGTCTGAGATCTTCCTGACACCTTTTCTCCCTCTCATGATTCTAGAGATGCACCACACCAATAACACCACTGACATAGTCCCGTCAGCAATGGAAGTGACAAACGGGCCAAGATTGAGGCACTCTATGGTCGATCCTTGGGCCGACCTCAAGGCACTAATGGAAATTATGTTCATAGAGATCTTGGGCAAGCTTGTCCAACTGAAATTCCAATCCAAAATATGATGAACCTAGAAAGAACCACCAATTTCCGAGAATACAACATAGGTTGATCGCGGAATCTTTCTAAACAACTCGATTGTGTTGTTCAAGATGTTCACTTAGAGAATCGGCCAGTCTACATAGGTAGCGTATATTTGGAGGATTTTGTTCTTGGCATCATAATGGATTACATCAATGATTGATTGAACTGCCTGTGGGTAGGCACGCCTACCCATGGGCGTGCCCACCTGGGGCAGAGCGACCCCCTTATAGGCCAGGGGGACCCCAAGGGTACTCTGCCCCAGGCAGGCACGCCTACAACTGAGAATCCCACGATGAGCCCACCATGCCCATTGTTGACATAGTGGCCTCATGCCTACTCGAGGGCTGTAAAGTAAGCCTGGATCATGTCAATTTTTTATTTCTTAAAGGAATCTAAATTTTGTTAATAAAAAGTTAACTTTTTTTTACTGGAATGTGTTTTTTGTCTGTTATTTTGCGCGAAGATAACAACCAAAAAGACGCAAAGGAACAAAACAAAGTATGTGATCCAAGAAGACAAAGATCAGAAGACACATGATTAGGAGATCATGAATATTTTCTACTTTGGGAGTTTGATGCAGGAGCATTCAACCCAAGGAAAATCATTGTGAATTAGTAGACATAGGGGGGCCATGTATTTTAAGGAATTTGGATTCCTAAGTGATTAATTAATGTCATATTTAGGTTTTTGAGTGCATAGAATAGGAATTAATTAGATAATGTGAGATATCATGTAAATGCTCTCGAATAAAGGAGAACATGAGTGGTTAGTAATGAAAAAAGAGTTAGAAGTCAATTATAACTCTTAAAGCAGTTCGTGATTCAAGGAACTAGAGAGAGTTCTTAGGAATTAAATGAAGTTAGAAGTGGACATAGAGGATAGAGGACATTTAGGAGTTAGTTTAGTAGATCTAGGATTTGAACCATAATTAGTTCAAAGAACCTTTTTGGTATAAATGTAAGCCTATGGGTAGAGTATAAGGAGGAGGTCACTGATAGTTGAAGATCAGGCTTGTGAGAGACACAGAGTCTCGAATGTAATCATTTGTTTATACTTATGTATATAGAGGTTTATTCCTAGCTATGTAAATGTGTGAAATGAGTATTTTATGAATGAATTACATATGAATTCGTAGGTTCTATAACAGGGTTGCAAGAAGAATTCTATAGAACACGTAGAGGAGAGAATGATTCAGAGGAATCATCACAGGTCTTTGAATCCAATTGAGGAAATAGAGTGAAGCTCTGGAGAGGTAGCGAAGTGAGAATTCACAAGGAGTTAAGTTTAGATAAGTTAAGTAGCAGAAGCAGAAGAATGAAACCCTTTGAAGAAAGCTAAACCACAGAGGAAATGTTGAAGAAACAGTGAAAACATAAAGGAAAGGACTAAGGAAGAAGTGAGTCATCAAAACATAAGAACCGTTGGATCTCAAAGATCAACAGTGCATGCAATAAGGAAGGAGACCCATCGATCTCATAGATCAATGGTCATCACGTGATATAAGAGTACAGGAAGTAACTAGTGAAAAGGTGGGTTTACAAGCGAAATGGTATTTTGGGCAATGAATAAAGCAAAAGTGGTATCGAGTGTTTAGCGCTCAATCCCATACATATCACGACATGTAACAGGAAAGTGGAAAGGGGAAACCGCTTTATCGGGCAGTTAAAACCCATGTTCGTTGTCTATCCAAAATAAATAACAGTCATTGGATACGATGGAGGAAGATCTACGGTGAAAGTTTATCATTCCATTTTGTTGATCGGGTGGAAGTCCTACCGTCGGATCAAGTCTAGATCAATGGTCATAATTTGATCAGGGATCGGTGAATGGAAAGCGACTTGCGATAATGTGAAGGGACGATAAGCGGACCCGATGCGGTTATATGGCGTAGTTAATATGTTTTGAGTTCCAGAGGTTAATCGCATATCGGAGGAGATAGTGAACCACATGTTAATGTGACCCGCGGACGATAGCGATTGTGATAAGCGAAAATGTAAACCTCGGTAAATGTGCCAAGGTCGTACCAAGGTGGAAAAGGTATGGTGTGCGTATATTCCTTTGTAAATGGTTTATTAAGAAAATAGCACCGATAAAGGGTTTTCATGTGTTAAGTCCGGTATAACCAAAGTTTATAAAGTGAAGGTTTAATGTGCGGGCTTAAGGGTTAAGGAAGGTTATGATGGTTTTAAAGTTCCGATAGGAGGGATTTGATGAAGGCTTTAATAAATTCATAACTGAAGGCTTGAGCATTGATTAATAGGGCCTTAACCATTGATGGGTGAATATTTGACTCCTTGGTGAGTTAAATTCCTAGGACAAATGTGCAGATGCATTTTACATGCATACTATGGGTGTAAGTAGGGGTAACTCTGGCATCATTTGGTATCATAGCAGAATTGTAATTGAAACAATTGGTATTAAAATAGAACAAAGAAATTCTATGTGAAAGAATTTAGAACAAATTTATGTGTCAAAGATGTTTATGCAGGTAAGGTGGGATCAGATTCGCTGACAAGAAGCAGACACACAGAGGTGATGTGTAGCAGAACTTGCAGATGCAAGAAACAGAGGACAATCTATTCAAGATACATGTGGAATGGTGAAACAAGATCATGCTAAGATCTTGAAGGTGAGGTGATATCTTTTGTTTTGATTTGAGAATGTGTTTTTACACATTGATATGCAGGTGACAGCATAAGAAGGTGTGAAGGTTGCAGGAATCTAGAGCAAGGAGTGCTCAATTGGTTCCAGAGGAAAGAACCAGAGAGATGCTAAAAGACTGAGCTTAGAGGAGAGAAGCTAAGTGAGGCATATGTAGCAAGAAGGAGACTTGCTACTGCATAGGTATTGTTTCAGATCACAAAGGAAATTCCACAGAGGATGTGGGTAGAATTGCTAAGGTAATGGAGGAAGCTGGTAAGAATTTCTAAGTGAAAGAAGAGGTGGTCAAAACCAAGTAGTTCATTGTGATTGAAATACAAAAGAAAAGTTGTGTCCTTGAGAAGTGTAGATGAGTTGAAGCCTAGAAGGAGCAGAGAGAAGTGCTCAAAGGAGGTTCTAGAGATAGAGAACCAAGGGCTTGCCAAAAGACCAAGTACAGAGGAAAGCTTGTTGAGGTAAGTAGCAACAAGGAGGACTTGTTGTTGCAGAGGTTTTAATGCAGCTCATAGTGAGTGAGTAAGGAGCTCATGAGAAGAGAAGAGAAGAAGATGGCTATTGATAGTCATATTAGAGGTTCTGAGGAAGACCACAGTAGAAGAAAGATGAAGAAAGAGGATGCCAAGGCAAATGGAAAGAGGAGGAAATTGACAAGAAGATTGCAGAGTTAAAAGAACAACTCAATGCATTAAGGAAGATACTAGAGGAAAGCCAAAGACTAGGTTGGGTCTTGAGGAAGAAGCGAGTGAAGTGGCATAAGTAGCAGAGAAGGATACAACAGAGGCAAGTGAGGTGGTTGATGGAAAAACTCAAAGAATCTGAGTTGGTAATGGAAATGGAAGAGTCCATTTGTGAACCAAAACAGGGAGAAATTCTGGGAGAGAGTGAAGATGAAGACTTTAAGATTGAAACTTCCAGTGAGGCCAAAAGGTCACATGATTTTAAATCTGACAATTTGTGTATGTTTGCAGGTGAAACATGTAAAGAAGGACAATTTGTTGATATTGTCATAAAGCAGGAAGAAGACAAGCAGAATCTAAATTATGTTCTGGAAGAAGATGAGATAGATAGCTCTCATATACAGTTGGGGAAAGATATCAAGCAACCAAGTGAAGGGCTTGAGGATATTGAAGAAGATACCATCAAAGAATTTCTGAATCATATGAAGGATTTAGAATAGCAAGGAGATATGATGGCTAAAACATCAAGTGGGGCCATAGGGTCTTATGTTTTTAAGATTGATAGTTTGTTTGCGGATGCAGAACAAATGCAGGAGAATATTAATGCAGATGGTGAGACAAGGATAGCTCTTGGAGAAGGTAAACAACAAGAGATTAAAGGCAAACTTGAAGAAGAGACTATGTTAGCTGAAAACATAGTAAAGGATCATCAATTCACCATGATGATAGGCACAGTGGAAATAGCCATGGAAACTGTTGAGACAGTCAGTAAAAAGGAAGGACATCTACTGAAAGATGTTAAGAAGGAAGAAGTCTATGCAAAAGACTTAGCAAAGGGAAAAAGGACATCTAATGATTTATCAATAACAAAGGAAGGTATGGAAAATTGTGTGAAATTTCCAAATTCTACTCCAATTGAAATTATTGAGTTATATAGAAAATTAGACTTTCAAAGAAGGGAGTTGGAAAAATAGAGGATAGATGTTCAAGATAGATTGCTGAAAAAGGAAGACAAAAGAATTGTCATGAATGACAATCATAAGAAAAAGGAGATGGTAATGAAAGTTCGACAATCTAACACTGCAAAAGGAGGAGTTCACTACAGTGGACAAGAGCAAGAAGACATCATTAGAGTAGATGATATGGAAGAGAGACTAGTTGACAGTCTCATGAGTTCTTTTGAGAATTCAAAACAGCATACTGATGTGCTAACAGAGGAGAAAGAAACAGAGCAGCAAACTGAATTGTTGCCAAAGGAAGATAAGGCACAGAAGCCTTGTGTTTTTTATTTTAACAGGTGTTTTGTGAATGTAGGTTTAGTTGCAGATGCTGGAGGAAATTTGGCATAGATGAGCAGCCAAATAAAAATGGAAGAAGAAGATTTTGTGGAAGAATTTAATCCATGGAACGGAGATGCTCAATTGCTGGAGAGAATTCTGGAAAATCATGATTCAGTGTAGACAGAAATAATCATGAAAGAGGGCAAGGATGAAAGGGAGGTAGTAAGTAAAACTAACCAACAACAGTTTGAAGAGTTGGTGGATAGCAGCAACAACCTAAAACAAAGAGAAAGAGTAAAAAGTAAGTGGCAGAGTATGGACCAGCCCAAAGATGTGCTTTAAAAAGAAATTGAATATTTGTGGCAGTTGATGATGAAACAGACCATAGGGAGAAAGTTGATGACAGCAGGAACGATGATAAATTAGAGTATGAACCTGATTGACAAGGAGAAGAAGATGGAGCAAAAGACAGCAGAAGTACAGCAAAAACAAAGGAACAAGACATTTGGGCAGTTACAAAACAAAGTATGGGATCCAGGAAGACAAAGATCAGAAGACACATGATTAGGAGATCATGAATATTTTCTACTTTGGGAGTCTGATGCAGGAGCATTCAACCCAAGGAAAATCATCGTAAATTGAGTGCATAGAATAGGAATTAATTAGATAATGTGAAATATCTTGTAAATGCTCTCGAATAAAGGAGAAAATGAGTGGTTAGTAATGACAAAAGAGTTAGAAGTCAATTATAACTCTTAAAGCAGTTCATGATTCGAGGAACTAGAGAGAGTTATTAGGAATTAAATGAAGTTAGAAGTGGATGTAGAGGATAGAGGACATTTAGGAGTCAGTTCAGTAGATCTAGGATTTGAACCAGAATTAGTTCAAAGAACCTTTCTAGTATAAATGTAAGCCTACGAGCAGAGTGTAAGCAGGAGGCCACTGATAGTTGAATATCAAGCTTGTGAGAGACACAAAGTCTCGAATGTAATCATTTTTTTATAGTGACGTATATAGAGGTTTATTCCTAGCTGTGTAAATGTGTGAAATGAGTATTTTATGAATGAATTACATATGGATTCATAGGTTCTGTAACAGGGTTGCGGGAAGAATTCTGTAGAACACGCAGAGGAGAGAATGATTAAGAGGAATCATCACGGGTCTTTGAATCCAATTGAGGAAACAGAGTGAAGCTCTAGAGAGGTAGTGAAGTGAGAATTCATTGAGGAGTTAAGCTTAGAGAAGTTGAGTAGCAGAAGAAGAAGAATGAAACCATTTGAAGAAAGCTGAACCAGAGAGGAAATGTTGAAGAAATAGTGAATCATAAAAGGAAAGGACTAAGGAAGAAGTGAGTCGTCGAAACATAAGAACCATTGGATCTCGAAGATCAATGGCGTAGGCAACAAGAAACGAGACCCATTGATCTCATAGATGAACAATCATCACGTGATAGAAGAGCGCAGGAAGTAACTAGTGAAAAGGCGGGTTTATAAGCGAAATGGTATTTCAAGCGGTGAAGAAACCATAAATGGTATCGAGCATTGAGCACCTGATCCCATACATATCACGACACGTAGCAGTAAAGTGGAAAGTGGAAACCACTTTATTGGGCAGCTAAACCCCATGCTCGTTGTCTATCTGAAATAAATAACAATCGTCGGATACGATGGAGGAAGATCTATGGCGGAAGGTCATCGTTATGTTTTGTTGATCGGGTGGAAGTCCTACCGTGGGGTTGAGTCTAGATCGATGGTCATAATTTGATCAGGGATCGGTGAATGGAAAGCAACTTGCGATAATACGAAGGGTCGATAAGTGGACTCGATGGGGTTGTATGTCACAGTTAATATTTTTTGAGTTCTAGAGGTTAATCACATGTCGGAGGAGATAGGGAACCACATGTTAATGTGACCCACGGACTATAGCGATTGCAATAAGTGAAAAGGTAAACCTCGGTAAATGTGCCAAAGTCGTACTAAGGCGGAAAAGGTATGGTGTGCGTATATTCCTTTGTAAATGGTTTATTAAGAAAATAGCACCGATAAAGGGTTTTCATGTGTTAAGTCTGGTGTAACCAAAGTTTATAAAGTGAAGGTTTAATGTGCGGGCTTAAGGGTTAAGGAAGGTTATGAGGGTTTTAAAATTCCGATAGGAGGGATTTGATGAAAGATTTAATAAAGTCATAATTGAAGGCTTGAGGATTGATTAATAGGGCCTTAACCATTGATGGGTGAAGATTTGAATCCTTGGTGAGTTAAATTCCTGGGACAAATGTGCAGATGCATTTTACATGCATACTGTAGGTGTAAGTGGGGGTAACCCTGGCATCAGATTCCTCTGATAGTGAAGTTTCTCTTTGTGAGGCATCAACATCTTCGTCATGTAAAAACTCTATTCATATTGATGAATATAACGAAAATTCTTTCACTATGAATAGAGAGTCAAATCTTCCACTTAGTCCTAATCTTAAGGACTATGAGATTAGCACTAATGAAGGGCATGATGAAGAATTTCAAATAAATAAAGAGTCACGATTTCCACTTAGTCCTAATCCTATGGACTATGAGATAAGTAGTGATGAAGATCATGATGAAGAATTTCAAATAAATAGTGAGTCACAGTTTCCACTTACTCCTAATCCTATGGACTTTGAGAGCAGCAATGACAAAGGCCAGGATGAAGAATTTCCAATAAATTGAGAGTCACAGTTTCCACTTAGTCCTAATCCTATTGATTAGGAGAGTAACAGTGATGAAGGCCAAGATGAAGAATTTCCAATAAATCGAGAGTCACAGTTTCCACTTAGTCCTAATATGATGGAATATGAGAGCAGCAATGATGAAGGTTGGGATGAATAATTTCCAATAAATTGAGAGTCACAGTTTCTACTTAGTCCTAATCCTATGGGCTATTAGAGTAGTAGTGATCAAGGCCAGGATGAAGAATTTCCAATAAATTGAGAGTCACATTTTTCACTTAGTCCTAATCCTAAGGACTATGAGAGCAACAATGATGAAGGTTAGTATGAATAATTTCCAATAAATCTAGAGTCACATTTTCCACTTAGTCCTAATCCTAAGGACTATGAGAGCATTAGTGATGAAGGGTAAGATCATGAATTTCCAGTAAATAGAGTCACATTTCCCACCTAGTCCTAATCCTAAGTACTATGAGAGAAGTACTAACAAGGGGTAGTATGAAGAATTTCCAGTAAGTAAAGAGTCACATTTTCCACGTAGTCCTAATCATATGGACTATGATAGCAACACTAAAAATGCACATGATGAAGAATATCCAATAAATAGAGAGTCAAATTTTCCATTTATCCCTAATTCTAAGGACTATGAGGGTAGCACTGACGAAGGGCAAGATGAAGAATATCCTCCATGTTAGTATTTCAAAAGCACATATGACCGTAATGAGGATAATATTCCTCCTAATGATGATGAAAATTCTTATACAGATGATCATCCAATGCTTGAGACATTGCCAGCAAATATTTTATCGAGGAGTAGGAGTAGAGCTTTTCTTACCAATCCAAGATGTTCTAGTTATACAAGGGGTAGAACAGAATATCTCAGAAGGATAAGTTCTATTAGTGCTCTCATTTCAAGTGAATGTTGTCAAAAGGATTGCTTGAAACATATGCATTTCATGTTTGCATTGGAGAAAAGGAAGAGATATTTGTAAATGAATAAAAGCATGCAAAATTCATATTTAGTGGGGTGCATGCGATCTACATTGTTAGGTTATGATTATAATATTGTGTCTTTATTTATCTGTAGAAAGGCTTTCAAAATGTTTCATTCAATGGGTAGTTTTTCGTCTATCGAGAATCCAAGAAAATTTTGAAAAGGATCCCATATTTTATTTAGAAGTACGCCACAAATGATAGTTTGGGGAATTATAAAATACTGCAATGTCATGGATGAAACACTTCTTTTGAAAGTATAGAGAGTGTATGCCAGATAGAGAGACAATAAATATTCCATACAATTTCTCAAGATGATAAATCTATGACTTATACAAACAATATGTAGAACGTGTTGAAGGAAATAGTCAATTTATTACATATCAATATTTTGTTAAGATATGGAAAAAAGAATTCAATAATATCTGTATGCCTAAGAAGACAAGGATGGGGGTTTGTAGTACATGTGCTTCTCTTAAACCAAAAAGAGATAAATGTGAAGGAGTAGAAAGAGGTAAGGATTCATAACATTAATTTTTAATATTGTATAGTCATCAACTATAAAAACATATTTATTAATGACTTTCTTTTATGTTGTGTAGATTTGATTGTCAAAGCACGTCAAGAGCATCTCGAACAAAAAACAAGTGAAAGGAAAACGTTGTACAAGCATATAAAGAAGTGTTATGATAATATAAATAAATATTTGGGTTTGATAATTGATGGTATGGACTAGAAGAAAACAATTCTACCACATTTTGTTCACACACCCAAAAATTTACAGGAGGAAAATTTTAATGAGTATCACTTGGTTGGTTGTATGGTCTTCAATGGGAAAATGTTGCCAAGGGTATACTTCATAGCTCCAAATATTTATAATGATGCAAATCTGATAATAACCATAATTCATGATGTGATTTATCATTGGTCTCGTAATCTTCCTGAAGTTTTGTATCTACAATTGGACAACACTTGTCGTGAAAACAAAAATCAGATTGTTTTTGGATATTTAAACATGCTTGTTGAATTGAGAATTTTTCAGAAGGTAAAGGTTGGTTTCCTTCTTGTTGGGCACACTCATGACCATATTGATGAGATTTTCAGTCATTTTTCAGTCACACTAAGGAGGAAGGATGTTGGGAGTTTGCCATCATTAATTGAATGTTTTAAGAAATCATACATGGGAGAGCCAATTTTTCATGTATTGGAAGAAACTGTTGACATGCAAAGGTTTATTATGGGATTGAATGGTGAGGAGAAATTCATTGAAAAACTTAATGACATTAGCTTCCAACATCAATTTTGTATCAAAAAAATTGATGGGAAAACACTAATATGGGGAAAGAAGTATTCAACTACTACAGAATGGGTGTCGTCATCAGGTTTTTCATTTTTGAAGTTCATTCTAGATCATACAATATTTGTGTCAAATATATTATTATTACAATCAATTACCAAAGTTCATAATGCATGCAAGTGGAATAGGGATATAAATTATTCTGGTTTCCTTGAAGAAATTAAAAAATGTATTAGATATACATATGAGTACTTTAATATTGTTAATTCAATTTGGTGGGAGTATTTTTCAATAATCAAAGTGATATCATTTCAAGAAAAACAAATGAATATATAGCTTTGAAAACTCAATTTATTTGGCCACAAAATGTGTCAAATGAACATGAGGAAAGAAACATTATTGAACAACAACAATCTCAAGTTATTATTAATTCCTCATAGGTAGAGGAAAGAGAAATGTATATTGGTTCCATAATATCTCGTTCACAACGTGAATCCATGGAAGACTTTTACAAGGGTTTAGTATAGGAGATTAAGGAGTGTTACATGATCGTAGTGCTAACAGACGGAGATCCCAATGGATATCCATTCTCAGTTTATAAGGTTATAAAGGTCATTACAAAAAATGAATATGTCACAGGTTTTGAAGTAGATTGGTATGCCACAAACACACACCCATTCAATGGTGTGTACAAGCCAAAGATGGTAGTTGATAAAAAAATTGGCAGAAAGAGAAAAAGAAAGGGTACAAATATAAATCATCAACACACAGACCTCTTAAAATTGGAGGATGTTGACATACTTATTTATGACTTCAATTTAACAAAGAGAAGAACTCTTTGCTTCAGGACAATAGATATTTTGAAGAGGTTGTTACCAGAAGAAACAATGTTGAGATGTGACTCTACTAAACCTAGTGGTAGATCTAGAAGAATTTTGAAACCTGAAATGGTGGACATGCATGTGGACTCAGATGGGGAAGTTGTTGATGAAAGAGAAGAATATGGAACATCTTCATCTGCATCCGGTAATTTGTCTAAAGATGCGAATTTTGATGGTGTGGAAGAAGATATGAGTGATTTCGAATAATTGTTAAGACAACTTATATAATTGATGATTGCATTGTTTCTTGAAATAATTTTTTTTATTTCCATAGGATGTTAAATGAAGTTATGAGTCATTTTTATGTGTGTTGGGTTATATGTTTTAATTATGATGAGTTTTATTGTTTAAAATATTCACAATGCAACAATAACTTAGAGATATAATTTATGTTTCATTCAATCTACAAGTATTGACATTTTGATTAATTTAGTCATGTAATTTGTTCATAATTTCATGGTTTAAATGTGTTGAAAATTTAGAGTTTTTTAATTCTATGGTTGAAAATTTTCCATTTTTTTTTTTTATATTTAATGTTATGGCTGAAAACAATTAGAATTTTAGTGATCTTTAGTGTCATGTTATTATATGTTTAACAACATGGATGAAAACGGATGGAATTTTAATGTGTTTCGTATCCCATTCTTTTATCTTTATCATCATTACTAAAAAATGTTGAAATTGTACATGGGAAAGAAAAATGTTATTCTACCAAAAATATTAGTGGGTTTTTTCATTTATTTAACACAAACAAAAATTGTTTTACTCTCTTTTTTTAAATATGCTAAAAATTAACCCTAGGAAAAAAAACATC
Organism: Pinus tabuliformis; assembly: GCA_031772625.1. Lineage (NCBI taxonomy): Eukaryota > Viridiplantae > Streptophyta > Pinopsida > Pinales > Pinaceae > Pinus > Pinus tabuliformis. The sequence continues at coordinate 5,979,480 of CM062807.1, read as the reverse complement.
ATTCCAGGATACACAATTATTTTTTTATCGTTTTTCATTTTTTTTTGCGATTTTGGCTAGATTTCACGTTTTGAGTTTATAGTTCTCGTTTCAAAGTTTAAATTGTTTTAGCTCCCCAATGGGTACATTCCACAACTTGATGACTTCCTATACCATTACATTGCATTAGTGCCTAAGCAATCTCTTAAGGAATTATGAGTATGCATGCTCCAACCCAACATGTCTGCGAAAACATCATGCCTTATAACTTCCTAAGGAAATGCCTTGGACCAAAACCCTTTGGGTGTTCACTCATTACACACATTGGCTCCTTCATTAAACATCAACATTCTTGAGCCCATATCCATTCTTTTTAACCCACCACTCTCTCGACTTCTATATACATCTAATCCATAGAAATCAATACTTGGATTTTCAATTCCATTTATACTTGCACTACATTCTCACCTAGAATCTCTCTTTGTATGCTCCACTTGACGTTGGTTGCACCTTCTCAAACAGAAATTGTAGAACTTTAAAATTGGCTTGGTTCTACCTTATGCTCTACACTCTTCTATGATTTCATATAAAAAATTCATCTTCATGATTGCACACTTGTACTATGCAGTTGTGTATCTTTTTGGTTGACTCTGCCAATATTTTAGTGAGCCACTGTAATTTAGAGGCTTCCAAACTAGTTCTTGTAGTTGTCACATAAGATCTATTAAGTTATAGTGAAAGAGAGAGGTCGTATGGATGAAAATGAAAATAATGGAGATGGATTCAATAGTGCTCTGATACTAGATGTTAGGATTGTAAAGCATTGAGAGAGACAGCAACGTCTAAATACATTATTGTTTGATCTCATTACCTAGCAAGATGAATAATCATGGAGCATTTTGGCCTATAAATAAGCTACATATGATGTGAATATCATGGGAAAAATGATGAGTTCCTATATACTTGGATCCTGAAACCACTAGTAGCTTGATCGTTTCAAGTTTCCTCGAACAACCCTAACATTATTTTATTGGAAATATTTTTCCTCAGTTATCTAACTTCACCATTTTGTTTCAATACAAGGAAAAAAAAGAGTCACTTTCTTGAATTTTATTTTTTAATATGTAAATAGACATTGACGAATAGAAATATATTTATTTATTTATTTATTTATTTATTTATTTATTTATTATGGAGATGAATCAAGTGATTTTCATTAAAATTTTCAGATTCGTAAAACAACATTTAATAAGAAATTTATAATTTATCAAGGCCGAAAAGTATATAAATGCACTTGTAAAGGAGTCTCCTTGCTCGTTAGAAAAATGTAATTTTAAACTTAATATAAAAATTATAAAAATTAAACCTAAATAGAAAGAGAAGCAAAAATCTACCCAATTAACCCAATATAGTTTTTAATAGCATGCATCAAGTTATTTTAAACTGTTTGGAATTACATATTCAAAGTGTTCATCTGGAATGAGATTTTCACTTTACCAACTAAAAATTGCATCCTCACATCTAGACAATTATTATAGATAGAGATTAATAAATTGATGGTTATATTACATTTCTGTCAATAAAATTGCTCATTTCAAATTAGGATTTTTGTAATTTTAAATTAATTATAACAATTATTAAGTGGAAGCTGGAGATTTAAATTCCATGGAATATGTTGAATTATTATGGTAGTATATAACTTACTCCAATTGACTCAACAAAATAGAAATTTCTTTATAATAAAGTAAAAAATACTTGCTCTATACATAGTGAACCAATAATGCTACATCCAATCTTAGACATTACCAAATGCATGCATCTCATACCTAAACGTTTTTCCTTTAAACAAATATTCCTTCTTAGTTATTAATGTCCCCTTGTCGTAGGGTAATGGTTCCACATGGTCTTATATTAATTTGATCTATGTCACACATTATGGATCCTCTTAGATTCCACATATTCATTGATTGTAACCTAACCTATTATAATATCACATTATATTATACATGTTATGAATTACACATGTCATACTTAATAAACACCACATCATTACAACTATGTCAATTTCAGGTTTAATGTCACAGATTGTTTCCAACAATTTGATGGTTGTTATACTATTTTGATCCTTGGGATGGGGTTGACTAACCTTCTCTCTTTTCATTTTCTTTCCTATGCTTATGACTACTAATGGATCTCCCTTTTTGGCCAGGGAAATTATTCGACTACATCCTCTCTACCCTTTCTATTATTCAAGAATTAATTATTTTATTTTACACATGATTGTACCCTTTATTTGATGAATTTTGGTTTTGATTGAACTGTGTACGGTGATTAACAAAAGTATGTTTTGAGTGATTTGAATATATTTTTTATTTCTTTGTTTTGATTCTGCTATAATTGATGTCATTGTTATACTAACTAGCTATTGTTGGGTGTCTTGTGTATGGTAGGGGTTTCAATTATTTCACTGCGTTACGATGAAGACCTTTCCAAAGACTCTTCTCCTTCGACCCATTTTTATCTCATGGTGACTTTGTGTTAGGTTTGGCTCTATATGGCTCCACAAGTCATATCCACCATCTCAACATGGTAGAGAACTTGTCGTTACAATTTTGCTTCCTTGACTATTGCATGCTATCATTTAATGATGTTTGTACTTATTATATTATTTGTATGAAGGTCTAGTGTAAGGGAATTATATTGGTTGTATCTATAATAAGACTCTCCTCAGCAAGGGGTTTTAATTTTTATGGGTAATTTCCCATTTTACCTTCTGACACTTATTTGTTTGAATTTCCAACGCCTTGGTTCGTTTTAGTTTCTGATGCCTATGTAGTGCATGGAATAGAATTTTGTTTATGTAATCCACTTTCATATTGTAAATGGTAGTGTTATGGAATTTTTAACATGTGGCCCAATTCTACGAGCCCATCCAAGCCCTGTTGCTTCAAGTTAATCTTACCAGCTGCTATTCAACCTCTAACGTCTTTTACCCTATTTTGTTCGCTTAAGGGCTATACCTTGATAATGTTTACTTTTAAATTCACAATATATCTTTTACTTTAACTTATTGGGTTTTGATAGGGAGATTGACCCTATATATTGGTCTTTCTAATCTACCAAGTTCTATCGGGTTGTCCCCTAGGAAGCACTTTATAGGTATGGTAACCTCCATTGTACCATGTTGTTTTTGAAATAGGTATTAATTCTTCAATGTATGTGTTTAAGATATTAATTTCATTGTTTCTCTTGTGTTACTAATAAAACTTTTGTTTTCTATCACATGTATGTCGTAACCCTAGCATGACCTATTAGGATCCCTATTTAGATTCCACTCTAGATAGTAAGAGACCCTTGACTCTTCTCGAATAGTTTTTCCTATAGGTTGCACACAATACATATTTTGGTTGAACTACATGTTTAATATTTAGTCCATTTGTAGTCCCAAGACGAGAGTTTATGTATTTCTTTATGATAATGCAAAGGAATTCCTAGACATTGTTCGAATGATTTTACTTAGGTTCTATTAGGAACTTATGTTAGTTGTTTCTTTTATGGCTTGTTACCTGGATGTTTCTACTCGGTCAAGCATATTGTACTCATACATTTCACTATAATTAATTCACTTGAGTTTAGAATATTTGGCATTTCTACATTTGTATTGAACTTCAATGCTTGGTTAACTTATCGTATCCAAAGAACTAGTTCTTATGTATAAAATTATGGTTTCCCTTATGGTTCAATATTTGTTAGTCAGGAATTGGTTTCCCTATTTCCTTATATACAATTGCAATATTATGAGCAACATATTTTCTTTATTTTTGTTTTATAAATTTCTGTATACATATATTTCAACGTGATACAACCATCGAGTTCTAAGACTACTATATACTAGTTAAATATTCTCCATTTCAAGTTTTAGGTGTAACTTGGTATGTTTCTTATCTAGCTCTATCCTAGTTTAGATATGCCTTCCTCAACATAATTTACATGTTCTTCTCACAAAGTTCTCCCTTAAGCTTAATTGGGACTAGGTATCTCTTCCTTTCATGGGATTACCCTTAAACCTATTTTGCACTATGTGATTTTCCTCCTTTGAGTAAATTCATAAGATTGCAAAGAATTTGTTCCCTTTATTTCTTTTACAATTTTATTATGAGTGACATAGTCACCAGACTATAAAATACCATTCAATTTTCATAACCCTTGGACTTCAGATTAAACTTAATATCTTATTTTCTCTATTAACTATATTCTATGTAAAGTCACCTTGGTCACCATATCTTTTCCTTCTCCTTAGCCATAAAGTATTGCGTTATAACTTATCGTAATATTTAGTTTTTAATGACAACTTGCAAGCATTTCCAAGTCTCTATTCCATGTTTTCTTTTGACAAACTAATTAATAGATAAATGTATTACATATTTTTCAGGTTAACTTGGAAGAAATCCTTATTTTCTGTATAATCGGATCAATTAGCTTTTCTTACACTACACACATGAATCCTTACTTTCTAAGATTTAATTTCATCTACCTTAATATACAACATCAACATATTTACTAATTGTGATCATTCAACACTTTCTTTACATGAATGGCCTATGTGCCTTTCGATAGTTTTATTTACTACAATCATACAAGTCATTCACTATTTAGTATTTATGCATGTTAATAAGTAAATAAGTTAATTTCTGGGATAATCATTCCCATCAAATAGAGCATCAATCTTGATATAACTTAGCTAGATAATTATTGACTCCCTCTTTAATCTGTGAGGAAAGTGTGTGCCCACATTCAATATAATTTTTTCCTTAAGCTAGTATCAATAATCATCAACATTTATATTACATCAATGTAACAATAAGTATCTTTCATACAAAAACAACATTTCATTGTAAATCCACACAATTCTTACTAATCGTAAATATAGTTTCCTACTTATCTGACTAGCAAAACTATTTGGAAAACTCTCTAGGAATTAGCTCATTCCTCTTGTTTCTGCTCCTAGTGACAAGACATGGGTTTAGGATAAGGGTTATTAGCTAGGACATGTTAAAGTCTCTTGAATATATATCAATGTTTCTCAAGTGCTGAATATAAAATCATTTAGACTTGGTTTAGTGATCTAGGAGGAAAACCACATTTTACACAGTAACTATATTTCATTCCAAAGAATTAAAGTTCTACCATGGTGGCCTACACATAAATAGTGAAGTTTCTTTAACTATTTTAGTATAGCCAAGGAAAGAGATAAAACAAATAAATCTAGTACAGAGGGCTAGAGATAGAATCTTATGCACTAAACTTCAACACAATTATCTATAGACAAAGGAAATGAAATTAGAAACCATGGAGTGGCAAGCAATGCCATATGGCAATTTGAAAACTCTTAGTCTTAAACTAGCGGAAGAGGACAAAGAAGTGTTTCGGGATACAACTGAAAAGGAAAGGTCTCAATGAGCTATTCTCGGTTGGATCTCCCCTTTTTAGTCAAACATGTAGGTGGAAGGCATATTGAGGCAGGCTTCAGCAGCACTGATAATACCAATCTCAGGATTCACTGGCATAGGCCAGGCAACTGGCTTCGTTCCAACAAGTTCAATGCAAATCCTGGTTGCAGATACTTTATCCACGACAAGGTGGAGTGGATCAACGTGATCATCATTACTGAGGTCTTGAAAGGGGCTCAGGATTATGAAGGCAGCTATTTTTTCCATGGTTCCACTAGGAGGAAGGAAATACCGCATCCTAAGCGGTTTATGGGGGATCGCACCACTTTCAATTATAAGGCGGTTTCTGTCAATCGAAATCGACTCCATACATCTGATGACATGTGGAGGAGGGAGGGGGATATAAACCACCCTCATCACACAGTAAAGCTCGGGCAAGTCAGCGGTGCAATATGGTTCTTGTCCATTGTTTGTCACGGCGTTAATCAACGGTCAGATTTTATCAAGCAGTTTGGTTGGGGTGGAGCATTATCCGGTGCGTAGCTTTTCGGAGAAGTCAATTTTTGTCGGGTTGGAATTCCAGCTTATGGGGCAGAGTGATATGTTTTTGGGCTGTAGGATTTAGATGCAATTGTGTGGGGACAGGGAGGTAAAGTTAGCACATCTTTGAGAAGCAAATTTCTCTTCCATTGTTGGGTCCAGTGGTGACTGGGATAGTCACGGTTTTCAAGGTTGGTTGTGGGGTCTTGGGGGAGGCTTTGGCTAGTTCATCTTTGGCTCATCTTCCCTTTCAGCTCCTTTGTCAAGTCTTAGTCATAGGTTAGGGGCCATGCCTCTGGGGGTGAGCAACCCTGTTCGGGGTCCACATGATCTGGTGGACAGCTGTAAATTTTGTAAATTATTTTTCGATTAATAGTGATGAAAGGAATGCCTCTTGCCTTAGAAAAACAAAAAGGAGAAATTAGAAACCATGGAGCACATTTTAAGGCTTTGAATCCCACATTTATAGATACCATTTTCCAAAGCATGACACTGATAAATCTGACATACAAGATTGAGTTCCAACATCTACAATTACATGATTTCTAAGAGGAAATAAACACATATGGAAATTATAAACAAAGGAAGGAACACATATTCCACATATCAGTGCTTTGAATCACCAAAAGTTTCTTCATTAATATTCCAGAACAATATACATAAAATAAAACATCAAAATTGCAAAACTTTTAGCATATTACATCCTCTAGAATAGAAAATTGAACCCTTACAAATGATTTCCTCTTCCATTTTATAGGAAGAGTCTTAAAAAAACAGTTACAAAAATATGTTGTAGTGCAACAATTGTCTAAAATAATTTGCTATGCGAGCATGCCAATGGTATAGCTCTTATAATTATTACATAACAAACTTGATTCCTTCTTGAAAATAAATTATTTACAAAATCACCAAAATGGCATAGATATGTTCGCATTACAAATCATAAAATATCTTCACTACATGATCACTTGATCCTTCGAAGTGGATCCATGCTCCACCATCCATATTTGCCATTATTTTTTAATGTTAAGAAGTACCACAAACTTGGGAGGGGAACGAGGCTTGATTTGTGTATGGTTACTGAAGAAAGCCTCTCGTAGTGGTGGTATCATCTGAGTGCAGATGTTGGTAAGTGCCTTCAAAACTAACCAATTGGTGTGGGGTTTGACTAGAAAATTCGAATTGGCTTCAATATCAACTATGCTCAGCTATTTAAACCTCTTTGTGAACTTGACTTTTTGTTCAAGCTAATTGTTTAGAAATCTCTCCACATCTGGAAGGGAATCCTCTAGACATTTGGAGATGCGATTCGATTCAAGTAAGAAATTATTAATGAATTACACTAGGGAATTTTACATCTCTCGAGTGTCAATGATGAGCTTTTTAATGGAACATATCCTAGATTTCCATCCCTTTAGGATGATTGATTAATGAATTGCATCAATTTTAGGAAAGTTGGATTTCCTCCCCTGGACATTATCTTGCCATTCTAACATTTCATAAATGTCCTTCTCAGCTTCATCAAAACTGTAATATCCCTAACCGGAAATATTCCTCAAACCCAGGCAAAATCTCAACCAGGAAGACGTACAAGTGGTATAGTAGCTGAGAAAATCATAGAGATATAATGACAGAGATATAATAGTAGTGTAGCAACAATAATGAAAATATGAAATATAAACAAATACACATGAAACACAGCGAGAAATGCTAAGCCATTTTATTATACTAAGTAAAGGAATGAGTACAGAGGTGATCAGAAGGATGTCACCTCAACTTGCAGAAGGCAAGTGAAAAAATACACTCAGAATAAAAAAGGAATGGCCTCACACTGATCTGCGTCCCAGCTACTGGAAAACTGCCATGCCACTGTTGCTACTGGAAATTGAATGAGGATTTGGGGCTTCTCCCCTCCTCAGAAAAGGTTGAAACTCTAGAATTGGACTCTATTCAAGAAACCCAGAAAAACCCAGAAATCTTTTCTGAAATTGTCAAACGCCGAAAATCACCCCCTTGGGGTTCTGCGTAGTTCCTCAAAGACGTTGATGAAACTACTACTGAAATGCTAATGAAACTATTGTTGGAATTCCAATGGGAATACCATGCCTGAGCAAGCACTCGAAGTCCCCTAGGGCTAAGGGTGAGATCTCTGAACGGAGACACTCAATGCACTAAACAGTGCTGCAAACTAGCTAAACAGCTAGTGTGCTCTAAGTCGAAATTACTATTACAAATGCTCATAACCGAAATGATCCAAAATGAAGGGGCTCCTCTCTATTTTATAGCCTCTGCCTCTCATAATCCCTAGGCTCACCTCCTCCTACGTGATTCCCCTCTTTCCATGTGTTCTTCCCTCCTGCGCAGTCCCTCCATGTGTCTGCGTGGGCCCCATTTCTGTGTCCCCCTTTGGCCCCCTTAGCTCCTCCTTAAGTCACAACGTTGTGCTACTAGGAAGTGACTTTTTATTCTTAAAGTGAGTTATGTCCCCCATCCTCACTTTTTTATTTATAAATAACTATAGAAGGCAAAAATTGGGCAAAATCGAATATTCCAATTAGCCATGGCTAATTAGGAATATTACAGTCTCCCCCAGCAAAATGTTGCTTGTCCTCAAGCAACTGAAGTGATGGATGCTGCAATATCTTCTCACTCTCCCAAGTGGCATCCTCATCCGACAAATTCTTCCACCTTACCAAGAATTCCCGGACCGTCCTACTCCGCAGCTACCTCTCCCTGCTATCAATGATAGCCTCCGACTATAATACCAAATGCCCCTCGTCATCCATCAGTGGTAGCTCATATATCGCTATCACCTGCTACCCCAATTCCTTTTTCAAGCATGATACATGGAAATCGTTATGAATCTTACTGCCTTGGGGCAGCTCCAACTCATATGCAACCTGCCCAACCCTGCATATCACTTTGTACGACCCATAAAAGTGGGGCTTAATCTTCTCAACCCCCTTCTGCTTTAGTGACGACTGTCAGTATGGCTATAACCGTAGGTAGACCATGTCTCCTACCTTAAACTATCTCTCCACCCGACCCCTGCTAGCATACAGCTTCTATTGGTTCTGTGGCGTAGCCATGTTATCCTTGAGAGCTCGGAGAATATCCTGACTCTCTTGGATCCATATATTGGCTCTGGGAGCCTTGCTATCACCAAACATCACGTCAGCAAAAGATAAAGGATGATACCCATATAAAGCATAGAATGGTGACATACCAATGGACATGTGATGTGAAGTATTGTAGCAGTACTCCCCTAGATGCAGCCACCTCAACCATGCTCGTTGCTGCCCACTGACATAGTTACGCAAGTAGCCCTCTAGCCACTTGTTAACTATCTCTGTCTGCCCATCCGTCTGTGGGTGATAACTAGTACTCGGTGTCAACTCCATCCCCACCAATCGGAAAAGCTCCTACCAAAACCCGCCCATGAAATGGTTGTCCCTATCACTGACAATGGTCTTAGGAAGACCATGTAGCCTGAAGATCTCTCTAAAGAACATCTCGGCCACTTGTGATGTTGTATAATGTGCGGATATGGCAAAAAAGTGTGCGTACTTTGTTATTCGGTCAATGACGAGAAAGATGCAATCCTTTCCCTATACCATGGGCAACCCTGTGATGAAGTCCATCGAAATACTCTCCCATTTCCCCTATGGAATGGGAAGAGGCTGCAATAATCTCGCGGGATGTCTCGTCTCTCCCTTGTTCCTCTGGCAAACATCGCACTCCCGGATGTGCCGAAGTACGTCCTCCTTGAGGCCCTTCCATGAGAACCTCTCCCTAATGGCCCTGTAGGTTTTGGTAAACCCCTGATGTCCTGCCAACGGTGAATCATATGATGCCTAGAGTATCTTCTTCTTGAGCTGAGACCCCTCAGTCAAGAAGATCTAGTCCCTGTAATAGATGATCTCATCGACCACTCTGTACCTATCATCTGCCACCTTCCCATCCAGAACCTCACATTGCACCTATCCTTGGAGTACTCTACTAAGAGTCGAGCCCTCTAGTTTGTATCCAAGCTCATAAGAGACAATGTGGCTGGTCTACGTGAAAGGGCATCTACTACCACATTGTTCTTACCCTTGACATACTCAATGTCAAAGTCATATGCTTGGATCTTGCTGATCCACTTCTGTTGGCTCTCCTGTAGCTGCTTCTGCTCCAAAAAGAACTTGAGGGTGTTGTGATCAGTCCTCACCCTGAACCTATTACCCACCAAATACTGTCGATACTTAGCCAATGTATGCATGATGGCCGTCATCTCGTTGTTTTATATAGAATACAACCTCTCGTGTGGAAGGAGCTTCCAGCTCTTAAAGGCTATAGGGTGACCTCCCTGCATCAACATTGCGCTAATCCCTTCTCCCAATGCATCACACTCCAAAACAAAAGGCTGCGTAAAATCTGGCAACACAAGCACTGGGCAACTACTCATAACCTCCTTGAGCCTACCAAAGGATCGCTGCGTTGTATCTGACCAAATGAAAGCCCCCTTCCTCATCAAATCTATCAGGGGTGCAGCAAGCTGTGAGAAACCTTTGATGAACTTTTGGTAGTAAGTACAAATGTCGATGAATCCTCGAAGTTCCATCACGTTTCTCGGCTCGGGCCATTCTCTGATGGCCCTAATATTCTCCTCATGGACCCTCACTCCGTCCACCCCTATGATGCGTCCCAGATACAACATCTCTGTCAACCCAAACTCACACTTGGAGAGTTTGGCATAGAACTGCTGCTCCTGTAAGATATGCAATATTGTCTCAATGTGCTGGAGATGCTCCTCCCAAGTCCTACTGTAAATGAGAATATCATCGAAGAATACCAACACAAACTTCCTCAAGTGACTATGGAAGATGTGATTCATGCAGGATTGAAATGTAGTGGGGGCGTTGGTTAGCCCAAAAGGCATCACCAAGAACTCAAAGTGCCCATAGTGACACCTAAAGGCGGTCTTGGGAATGTCTTGCTCCCTCACGCGAATTTGATGGTACCCAGATCTCAAATCAATCTTTGAGAAGTAACGTGCCCCTCTCAACTCGTCCATCAACTCATCGATCCTGGGTATGGGGTACCTGTTCTTCAGGGTCTTCTTGTTTAGGGCCCTATAGTCAATGCACATCCTCAATGTACCATCCTTCTTCTTCACTAACACCACAAAAGAAGAAAAAGGACTCGTGCTCGGTCAGATATGCCCAAGAACCAACAACTCCTAGATAGCCCGCTCCATCTCATCCTGATAGGCCTTGGGGTGCCTATAGGGGGTGGTAATCACGGCCTGTATGCCCTGCTCAAGCTCGATGGTGTGTTCAAACCCCCGCTCCGGTGGCTATCCTGGTGGAATATCCCCAAACACTATGGCATACTGATCAAGGATAGACTATATCTCTGGGTGTACCATCTACCCTGTAGTCCCTGCCTCTGATGCATGCAGCTCCATTGCCCACTCTATGTCTCCCTTTCGGAAGATTGCCTCCATCTGATGAGCCGAAACAGTCTGAGGTAGATATGTGTGCTGTCCCTGTATCTTCTCATGCCTCCCTGTCTTCTCATCATCCCACTCCTTCTCCAGGGTCTTCCAATCTATCGTAACCTTCCCTAAAGTGATAAGCCACTGAACACCCAGTATCATGTTGGTGTCCGGAATATCGACCAAGAAAAAGTGGTCAGTCAATGTGTAGGTGCTCATCATCATTGAAAGCTCTGGAACTTAACGAGCACACGTCATGGTCTGATCTCCGAGGACCAATACTAAAAACCCATTGAAGCTCTTTGTCTGTATACCTCTCCGCTCAACCATCTGGGCATCGATGAAGTTGTGGGTTGCCCCACTGTCAACCAAAACTGATACTCTCTGGCCACGTACTGTCCCTCATACATGTAGCGTCAGATACTTGGGAACTCCTCGCAATGCTGCAAGGGCCCCTCCGGTGGGTGCAAAAGATGCACCACCTGCTGCTGGCGGTGGTGGTGGCAAAGGACCCTGTACGGCATGGCTATCTCTTGCCTCCACATCATCCTCATCATCCTCCTCTCCACTAATCTCAAAGAAGACCTCAATAAAATGTGCTTTACCAGCAGCACATCTATGTCCTGGTGCCCATGGCTCCTGACAAGTGAAGCACAACTGCTTCTTCTTCAGCTCCCTCCTAGCATCATCGTCAAGCTGTACTCGTCCTGGATTTCCCTTTGGAGGTGGAATCCTCACATCCTTCCCCTTAGACTGGAAAGTCTATCTCTGGGGGTAAGGTGTCTGGGTCCTGGGTAAGACATCCTATAAGTCCCAGGTCCTACTGATAGCGTCCTGGAGTGTGGGTGGTCTAATGGATCGGACTAAACCCCAAAGTGGCTCTACTAACCCCTCAACATACATATAGACCCTCCGTGTCGTGGATAGGTCTGGCACCATCATAGAGACCCTTAAGGAATCTGCAATGTAGGTCTTTGGGTTCCCTGTCTGTTTGAGCCTTGTCAGCTCAACAAAATGCTGCTCTGGATCCCTTCGATCAAATCGCTCCATCAATCTCCTAGTAAAATCGGTATATGCCATCACTATGGAGTGCCCTAGTGTAACCATCCCATGAAACCACCAATCCTGGGCCTGGTACTCTGCAAAATAATCGCCCATATGTCTGGGCTCTGCCTCCTTTTGGGCTAAGGCCCCCGTGTCAGCTCCTAAGAAAGTGGGCATGGTAGAGCGTGTAGGGGCATCTGAGGCCACCTGCTACGCAGTATCACCCTGCTCTAGCAAATGGTGGGATGCACCCGATCCCTCACCAACTTGAAAAACCCGTGGGCTCTCACGTTGTCTGGCCTCTACTGTCGTGAATCTCTGCCCCATCACCTCAATCTACCTCGACAGATCCTGCACGAACTTGAGGAGCATATCTGCAAATATTTTCCTGTCATCATCTGCCATCGGATCCTCCTGTTCCGTGTCCACCATAGGAACACATTCTCCCTCTTCTCCAACCTATGCCCAATGTCTCTGTATCTTTGACCTCTGTAACCGATATAGGGTTTTTCCCCGATGTCATAGATCGCTAGCTCCACAGACTGAGCCAAATCTATGCTCTGATACCACTGTAATATCCCTAACCCGGAATATTCCTCAAACGCTAGCAAAATCTAAACCAGGAAAACATACAAGTGGTATAGTAGCCGAGAAAATCACAGAGATACAATGACAAAGATATAATAGTAGTGCAGCAACAATAATGAACATATGAAATATAAACAGATACTCACGAAATGCAGCGAGAAATGCTAAGCCATTTTATTACTGAGTAAAGGAATGAGTACAAAGGTGATCAAAAGGACGGCACCTTGACTTTCACAAGGCAAGTGAATAAATACACTCAGAATAACAAAGGAATGGCCTCACACTGATCTGCGTCCCAGCTGCTGGAAAACTGTCGTGCTACTGCTGTTGTTGGAAATCGAATGAGGGTTTGGGGCTGCTCCCCTCCTCAGAAAAGGCTAAAACTTTGGAATTGGACTCTACTCAAAAAACCCAGAAAAAACCCAAAAAGCTTTCTGAAATGGCTGACCCCCAAAAATCACCCCCTTGGGGTTCTGCGTAGTTCCTCAAAGACGCTAATGAAACTGTTGTTGAAATGCTGATGAAACTACTGCTGGAATGCCAATGGGAATACCTTGCCTGAGCAGGAACTCGATGTCCCCTGGGGCTAAGGGTGAGATCTCCGAACGGAGACACTCAATGCACTAAACAGTGTTGCAAACTAGCTAAACAGCCAACGTTCTCTAAGTCGAAATGACTATCACAAATGCTCATAACCGGAATGATCCAAAATGAGGGGGCTCCTCTCTATTTTATAGCCTCTACCTCTCACAATCCCTAGGCTCACCTCCTCCTGCGTGATTCCCCTCTTGCCATGTGTTCTACCCTCCTGCACAATCCCTCCATGTGTCTGCGTGGGCCCCATTTCTGGGTCCCCCTTTGGCCCCCTTGGCTCCTCCTTAAGTCACAACGTTGTGCTACTAGGAAGTGACCTTTTATTCTTAAAGTGAGTTATGTCCCCCATCCTCACTTTTTTATTTATAAATAACTATAGTACGCAGAAATTGGGCAAAATCGAATATTTCAATTAGCCATGGCTAATTAGGAATATTACAGAAACATGAGATCATTTCCACTGACTCATTAGTCAAGGAATTTCTGAATCAACATTTTTCATGAATTAAATTCAACTTCTCATAGAATAATTTTTGCTACCTCTATATTCATATATTCAAACCATCGGCATTATAATTGAAATCCTTTAGCTGAAGAGTTCCCTCCTCTAATTATTTTATCTTTTGTTGAGATTGTCGAAGTTTTTTATCTTTAGCCTTAATCTCCTATGCATGTTGAATTTGAAAGGAATTTAATTATTTTTATAGGCTTTTTAGTGCAATCTCCTTTTGATTTAGTTGAGCTTTCCACTGTGCTCCTAGTCATTCTTCCTTATTTATGAGTGTTTTTTCTATAGAGGCAATCTTCTCGTCCTTCTCCCTTATAAATTCTTGTACTTCCATGGATTTGTCCATTGTGGAAAAAGTATATGCACCTGTGAACTGACTTAAGTTTTCAAGTTCATCAACATGGGAAATTAAAGTACCTTTCCATAGGACTTCAATAGGAGTAGCTAGTGAAGTTTTCCCTAGTACTAAGGCCTAGGAATCATCTATCTTCCTTTTCTTACTTTCTCTTTTTACCGCTACTTTGTGCATAGGGCTATAAAAAATACCCATTTGGGGGATCTCTTCAATGTCAAGGAATATATTTGAAGTAGGATTGATTGGAATAATTTGTACTTCACGTTAGGTAACTAATGGTGTCTTCTCAGTTATGGATTTCTTTAGCACAGTGTACTTCTGAGAAGTAGGATCATTTAATGGATTCTGCTACTGAAAATTAGTTTCTCCCTCTAGGACCTCTTTCCCTCATTCATATTTCTTAGACCACTTCAAGGCCTGATCAAAATGGTCCCATACCTGTTCCATGTTTGGGTCCACTCTATGCGTCTATCCTTTAGGATTTGAAGAACCATTTTTATGATTTTTTTGTTGTTGAGGAGGGGCCATTGGTTGGGAGGAAATTCCTTGCTGAGTAGATATTATGTTGTCCTTTAAAGATATTTGTACTTGTAGAGAAATTTGTAGCAAATATAAAGGAAGGAGGGCCAACCTTTCATCTCTAAAGGTGAGGAATTTCTCTCACTCCTCGACTAATAGCTCCTAATTCACCCTTTTAAAAAATTAATCATAGGAATCTGCTTTGGTGAACAAGTATTCAAACTGGTTTTCTTTGTGGGGGAGTCATATGATACCAGAGTTTCGAGCTACTTGCTTTGCTACTCCATCTATGTCATAGGGCATGGTTGGAATGGTGGACATATTTAATACCTCAATAGGTTTCAACTCCTTTTCATCATTCCCATAATTGTTCAAAGAGAATATTTTGAAAAGAAACTAGAATTGATGCCAAAGCTTTTTGTTTGAATATTTAGGGATTTGGTATTCCCATGACCAACTGTTTGATATGCTACCTCCCTGCACAACAGCTTGTATGGGACATAGAATGGCAAGACATGTGGGAGTGCATGGCTTCCAAAGACTCTGATATAGGTGAATGACTCTTCACCAACCCAATTCTCAATTCTCCTAAGGTTTTCCATGGCTTCTTGAGACATTCTGGGGGGCTTGGTTTCAAATACGACTTCATAAATTGGGATCATGACCTTATGACATATTTGATAGAAATTACAAAAATAATTGGTCTCCCAGAGTACATTCTGATAGATATGAATTGGAAAGGGGCTAGAGATGGTCCACTTCCATCCCATGGGTAGAAAATTAGGGGAATAATAGAGGGAGTCCATGACATAAGATGACATATAAAAGGCAGGAATTTTCTTCTATGAGACATTGTGGGAAAAATAGAAAGCTAAAATGTGTTTAGACAGGTTATTGGATAGTATAGTGGCCTAGTCAAAGATGTATCCCTTAGAATCCCCGTCAATTAGAGGAACTCAACTTTCATGGAATTCAGAGACGTTCGGATATGCATGTAGCCTCAAAAGCATGGAAACTACTTGACTAAAAGGAGAATCGATGAGATCTATAGAGTACTTACCATCTCACTCCTTTTTGTACTTGTTCGAGTCATTCCTCCTATGTTTGATGGAATTTGTTGGATCCCTGTGCTTTTTAAAGCATTCTTCTACAAATTTCTCGCCATAAATGCATCGAGGGTCTGGTAGTTGGTACATCTCCTAAGATAATTTTGTTGAGAACAATCCAATTCTCGTACCCTTTTGAGTGTCGAAATTATTTTCTGTGATATCCACCATTTCAATAACCCACCTAATCATGCATGTGTAGGTCATAATATGAGTCCACTCTCCACTTCTATGTAGAAAAGAGTTTGTTGCATCTTGTGGAGTTTTCTCTAAGGTGTGGGTTTTATCATCGACCACAACTGTTATGAAATTCACCCTAGGCCCTTCAACTTCAAAATACTTATACATAACTTCCCATGAGGAATTTCTTGAATTCCTAGTACAAACTATGTCTAAAAACAATTCTTCTCCTGGTATTTCTCTATCAATGTTTTCCCTCAATGGGTTGGCTGGTTATTGTACATACGCCTTTGAGTTCCCCTTGGATTTCTTCATTTTTTCTTAAGAAGGGGGGTGGAGGCTTCCCTGGTAAGTGTAGGGTAATTGGGTGTTATGAGTGCACAAAGGTCCTTATGCTAGTTGTTGGCTTGATGGGGCCTGACCCATGTTTAGTGTTATCTGTGCTAAACAACAAAACCCTAATTCCTGGCCCTTTCAGCAAAAACTTGTGTAGTGTAGGCTGCAGTCTCACCTGAAGTATTATTGGGGATGACAGAACCAGGTTTCTACATCCAGAGGCCTGTGTGATATGTTCTTGTGGTTTCTAGGGCTTAGATCTACCTTCGCGAACCCTTAACCCTTTCAAATAGATAATTATTGTAAATGTGCTTAAGCGACTTCCAAATATTCGTGAAGGCTCTTAATAATTCATAATATGGAGAAATATTACTGATCTACTATTTTCACGTACCAGATAAGCATTAATTCATATAAATTATAACACAAAGCGAACATACAGAAACTTGCAAAAGTAAGAAAGAAGATGCAAATGTATTAGAGCTGACTTAAAACACTCTTTATTAAGTATAATCAATTTAGTATAGACTTCCTTTCCCTACACACTCAGCTACAGAGGCCCACACACTCAGCCTAAGGACTTACCAAGGTGTCCGTGTACTTAGTTGCAGGAGCCCTCCCCTTTCCCCTAAGTACAGGAAACATACCTTTCTTGCCTTAGCTTCTTCCATTTACCAAAATTCTTCTATCTTAGTTATCTCTTAGAATCGATATGACTCATCTATATATATCATTTAACTTACAATACCATGGTCCACGAACCATGGGAGGGTATCAAAATCCTCTTATCACCCACCCACCTAAGGGACTAAAGCCCCTTTTACTGAAACTATCTTCGCACTCTACTTCCACATTCCATGCAATCTTTACATTTTATACAAAAATTAACCCAAAAGTTTACCAAAACATAACCCCATGGACCCTATCCTAACATACCCCCAACACAAATTGGGTGACTCGCCCTTGAGTCACTCGACTTGTGCAACAATATTGTTTTGGAGTTCATGGAACTCCATATTTAGAACCTACAAATCAATAGTACCCTGCACCGTGGTCTATTGTACTTCTTCAACCAGCTTCTCTATAGTAGGGCCTTCCACCGTGAGGCCCATTGTTCTTTGTGTCTATTGGATGGTTTTCAACTTGTCCTAAACTGATAGAGTTAGCTGGATTTATTCCTATGTCCATGGTTGTGTTATGGACCTCAACATGGCCTCTTTACAATGCATCTCTTCAACCTCTGTCTGTAGTTGTATTCCTTCCTCTAGGCATGCGAAGCGCTAGATTGGTGCCAAAGTGCACGCAGTCGACCTCATTTCATCAAACTATTGTTGCTTCTCCCTAATATATGTACCAATCTTTTGCAGAGTGGGGACCTCCTACAGAGATCTTCAAATTTCCATGGCCTGCTCGAATAATTTAGTGTAGTCCTTGACTGTTGTGTCTAATGTGGACATCCCTTCCTTAATCGCTGCTTCACGTTGCTCCTGAATTTCTGATGGAGTGGTCAGCTAAAATTTCAACTCCAACTCTAATATTTGCAATTGATGTTCAAATCAGACTTGACCAATTTCATCCTTGGATTCCCTTACCACTGCATCCAACTTCTGAATCTTTGCTGGTGACTCTACATCTTCAGGAATGTTGAGTTCTGATAGCATATTACATGCCTATGTAATTGTTGCTTCCAAGGTCTGGTTGTGCATGGCCATTTATTCCTTCTCCTTTAGTTCCTGTGCCTTTTCTGCAAATATTTATTCATTATTGGTATTGACCTCACTGATCACCAGCAACGTCGACTTCTCCCTGACACTTAGCTCGTCAGATACTCCATCTGCCCAAACCTACATTCACTTGACTTTTAATTTTGAGATATTTTTGAGCACTTGATCTTTCCTCCCCACTAGAAGCCTTTTGGACTCCAAAAGATCACTTTCAGTTGTCCAGCAGGTGAGGGTACATATACCTCACCTTTCCAATCTCGATCCATTTTCCTTTTGAATGATTGTTCCTTTGATCCCCACTCAAAGGTAGTCCACACTCATTTTGAATACCTTTTTCTTCTGTCAAGAATATGTCTTGTTGTAGTTCATCAAGCTATTCATGAGAAAAATCCTCAATGGAAGGAATCTGGACATTTTCTCCTTGATCTTCAATGAAAGGAAGCTCATATGACCTTAAGTTCTCAACATTAACAACAACATACATTTTCATATATGAAGGAAAATCCAACATGAACGCATTGTCACCAATTTTTTCTAGAATTCTGAATGGACCATATCTAATTGATTTCATCTTTTTACCTTCTCCTTGGAGCCTCTCTTTGCTAATGTGAAGCCAAACCTCGTCACTAACATGGAATGTGTGATATACTTGATGCTTGTCATGCCTTGCACTGTACTTTCCTAGGCTCTTTCAAGATGATATTGAACTATTTGGGGTACCATTTGGAGTCATTCAATGAACTCCTTGGCTTTGTCCATGTTACCATCAATACCAAAATCCTTCTTACCAAGATGATACAACACATTATGAATCAAATGGTAAACAAATTTCTCTACTTGACTCCTTTGACTTAATCTTGAATGTACATCTTGAAAGTATGTATTTTCCTGATCATAACTTTCATGCAAAAAAAATGATCCTTGAAGAAATTATTTACACACACAATAGGCATAGAAAGCATATCAAAAAAAAATTCTCTTATATCTTTCTTATTCCTTTTGACTAAGTGGAATAGTAGAAAAAAAATCCATCCAATGAAATTTCCTTTGTCGCTACAACTTAATCACTACACCATTTAAAATTTCCAAATGAAATGAAATGGTCTTACCATGTTTCATAATGATTGTGCCCATGGCATAGTTGCATACATCAACCTGAAACTCAAATGAATTTTTCAAGTCTAGAAGAGAAATTATAAGGGTTGAACTGATGTTTTGTTTCAAAGCATCAAATGGCGCTTGTTTTTTGCCTCCCCACTGGAATACCTTTTGCATAATTGCCAATGAATGCAAAGGAGATACAATAGAAGAAAAATTAACAAAAAATTTCCTCCGACATTAGGCTCCTCCCAAACTACCTCTTATCCAGATGACTATCTTAAGCATTGGCCAATATATAGTGGCATCAATCTTGGAGAGGTCTAACTCCAACTCACATTCTCCAATATTATGGCCCAAGTACATCAAAGAAGTTTTTCCCAAATCATACTTTGACATCTTCAATAACAAATGTTCATGACTTACGACATCAAGTACTTTTCTCTCATTCAGGACATGTAAAATAATGAAATTTTCTTAAAATGAAGATGTCATCTAAGTAGACTATCATGTCTAGAAATGACTTCAATACATCATTCTTAATATGCATGAAACTATTAGGATCATGGAAAATACTAAAAAGTATAACAAGCCATTTGAGCAAACCTTGATTGGTTTTGAATGTCGTGTTCCATAAGTCTTCTTCAACAACTCTACTTTGATGATAGCCACTCCTTGAATACCATTTAATGAAATTCTTTCCATACTTCTTGGGAACCAAAACAATAGGTGCACCACATGGTGAGCGAGATGGTCAGATGATCCTTTTGTTTAACAACCCTTGGATTTTCTTTTTTATTTCTGCACTTTCCCTTCTTGGCATCTGGTGCATGTCAATGTTAGGAAGAAGACACTTTTGTTGCTATGGTATTTCATGTTG
Organism: Pinus tabuliformis; assembly: GCA_031772625.1. Lineage (NCBI taxonomy): Eukaryota > Viridiplantae > Streptophyta > Pinopsida > Pinales > Pinaceae > Pinus > Pinus tabuliformis. The sequence goes on along the minus strand of CM062807.1, from coordinate 5,959,100 downwards.
GATTCTCCTCTTGAGAGGAAATCTCTTTGCTTTTTGAAACATCTCATCATCATGGTTAACTACATCAATGAAATCAATTTTGAATTTTGAATTACAAGCATCAAATGCTTCATAATCAACATTAATATTAGGTTTGAGCATAAGAAGCACTAAATGCTTGCTTGAATTCACTAGTATTTTCATATTCCCTACATTAGCTAATGAAAGATTTAGTTTCTTGCGATGAGATCTCACAATATACTCTAAACCATCTTTGAACAAGTCGTACTTGTTTTCATGGTGATAGAAGATTAATTTTCTAGCATAGATGTAAGGACTACCCAAAAAAATTCCTGAAATATGAAGAGGTACAACATCTAATTCAACTTTGTCAATCAAGTTTGTTGTGATTGCAAATCGAAGAATAAATTTTCTTGTAACCTGTAAGTTTGTGTCCTTTCATATCCAACCCAATGGATATGACTTGGTATGTAGAATGGTTTCAAGATTAAGTTTCTTGACTAAGTCTTCAAATATCAAGTTGGCTTGAGACCCACTATCAAATAGTGTGTCAATTTTTGTATGTTTTGATATTACCCTCACATGAAATAATTCAATCCTTGTTTCTTCATTTGGAGTGCTAGTGTGACAATTTGATATACTAGTGCTAGCAATGGATTCTTTTTCTTTAATACCCATGACTGTAATTTTAGTTTAATCACCTAAATTGGGTCCCAAATCCTCTTGTATGATTACAGTTGTATTTTATTTTCCCTTGTTGTTGAATTTATTTGGTTTAATCTTAGGATGAAGCTTCTAACAATTATATTCATCATGACCCTCCTTGGAACAATGTTTACATATTTTTTTCTCTCCTTCCTTTTTAATGGATGCATTTTTCTTTCCTTTGAAACAATTTTCTTTTTCTTTACCCTTAAATGGCTTTTTACTACCCTCTTTTGGAGTATTTTTCCCTCTTTCCTCTAGATGAGTGGCTTTCACATGCATGTCATCTAAATTATTTGGATTAAACATAAGGATAGTATGCCTAAGGTAATGGTGTAAACCCCCTATATACTTCAGCTACGAGTCTTGTGATTGCAAATCTACACCTAACATTAGATACCTTCTTCTAAATTCTTGGGTGTAATCTTGCACATTTGACCTTTAAGTTGCCTAAATTTCTACCAATTCATGATGCCTTTTTGCATAAATGTTGGAGGTAAAAATGTATTTTAATTGAAGCAATGAAATCAAACCAAGAAATTAAGATCTTGCAATATTTTGGTATCTCTTCTTGTGTCTTTGATTCCCACCATACTAGTGATACACCCTCCAACCTCAAGTAAGCTAGTTGAATATTTATTTCATCATCTTGAAGGTTTCGAATTCTACAATAGACCTCTAATTGATGAACCCAATTCTGAAGCTTCTCTACATTCACTTCACCCTTATACATGGGCAGTGCAAATTTAACATCAAGTTTTAATAGGGATTTTTTAGCGATTCCTTTTGAGGTATGTTGATGAGTATGAGTAAGGTTCGTATTAGTTGAAGAGGGTGAAGATGCCTATGAAGATGAATATGAAGAAGATGGTGGAAAGGGTTGAGTTTTACCTCCATTTAGATTACCTCATCTGCCTAAAGAACCTTCTTCTTTTGGAGGCTTGGAGGTTTCACATTGCAGTCTCGCATTCCTCTCTTAATAGTGGACTTTCACCATCTTTGTCATGTCAAATAAAGCCTCACTAAAGACCTTCTCATCCTCTGTCATATTTTTAGGCTCTCCTTCATGTGACATGCTCACTGGAGATTGTGGAAATCTTTCACTCCTTCTCCTTGACCCAACTTCAGGTCTTTCAACTAGCTTCCATTATCCTCTCTTACACTTCAACCTTGTAAGCATGACATTCACTTGCAAACAGTTATATCCTTCTGGCACAAAGAGAACCAAGAGCTCTGATACCAAACTTCATCTGAATGGGAAAATTAGTTTTTTTGTAGTAAATTCCTTTTCATAATATGTTAAAAGTTCTTAAGGATTCATGAGGTTAATTTCAAGTTTAAACATGAATTTTTTTTAGTGTTTTTATGTAAAATTCATGTACAAATTAACATAAACAAATGGATTGATAACAACAAATAACAAATATGAACATCACAAAAATAGTATCACAACAACACATGATGAAGTATTTCACCCTTCTTGGGCTACATCTCCTTGGTCCAGCTTCCAATGGCATAGCCCTCTCTATTAGGCTCAAAAGTGTAAATACATCAATTTACAATGCTCATGTAGTTCTAAAACTTGCTCCAATTGCTCTAGAATACCCAACAATTCCTATTTAGCCTCTTTCTTCTCTTGATTTGGTCAAAAACTGAAGAAGTTATGGCTTCCCCAAGTCTTTCTCCTAATCACACCACAATTTCCCCAAAATTTGGCACCATCCTAGAATTTCGTATGGATTTTTGCTAACCAAGCACCATTTCCGCCGATTTCAGGGCAAATTTGTCGAACGCTTTAAATTTCCTCTAACGCCTAAAATCTGCAATTTTTGGGCCACATGGGGGCCACGTGCCCGGGGCTAAGGCTAATGGCCTGCCCCCACCGACCAAGCCCCTGCTCCACTCTGTTGGTGGACATATGGGTGGCATGTCCAAGGACTAGCCCTTTCCCTCGAATGGTGCAATCTTCATTTTTAAATATACACCACACTATAGTTGTTAAGAATTATTAGTGTGGTTTGTTGGTAGTATCTCTAGACTTGTGCTTCAAGGTTGCGGGTTCGACCCCCGCTGCTATTGCTGGAACCTTAACCAAAATTTGGTGGCCCTCGGGCTACCATGTGGCAGCCCCTAGCTGGGCCATGTGGCAACCTGTGTTTGGCCACCACCCATCCAATATAATTTCTCCAAAATGCACCCAATAACATCGTTCCACTTGGAACCACATGATTCACTGAAGGATCATTCACCAGTCAACCATGCCACCTCATCATACACATTCAACACCAGGTTAGCAATATGGACTACTAGTTGGGATGTAACAATTTGCAAAAATTTGCCTGTTCGGGAAAATGAGCAGAACATTATTCTGGTAGCATACGTTGTCCGTTTCTCATGAAAGGAGTTGCACTGGATTGAGGATGATAAACACAACATGGTCATTGAGGTTCCACACTGATCCAACAACTTTGAATTTTGAGCTATTTTTAAAGAACCTGATAAGGGGTACCTTAGTGGATTTGGAGGAAACGCTCAACCCACCAAAATTAATCAAAACCGTTGAGTTTCATTATTCACTTTATTAACTCTAACCTCCCCGGGGAAAGCGTCATCTTAATTTTCTTGCTTGTTTACCAGTTGGAGCTTCTCCTAGGTGAGGTAGCTTCAAGATGGATGATCATTTGCTCCATTGCTAGTTATTACTTAACTGTATACATTTGGAAATTCAGGGGAAGGCCCAATGCTACTTAGCAAATCCTATGGGATAAAAATGGTGTTTTTTTAAGGCTTCTTCACTGTTGAGTTGGAACCTGGATGCTCTGGTGCTCTAGTCCCTCAGTTCCTGGAAGCTCGACTCCTTTTGAAATATAATTGGTTATTTTTATGGGGTTCCGACCCTCTAGGGTATTAACATCATTTTTAGGTCAAATGAGACACATGTCAACATGTCATCAATATATGGCTCCTTTGGGTACCTTAAAACTTCAAAATTGCTTACCACATGTCCACCTACCACTGGGTGGTTTGCTAATGTCACTTTTTCCCAATGACATGTTTCCACTTGTCTAGTTAGAGGGGAAAGAGAAGGGGTCCCTGGTCCTTTTTAGTACAATAAATTCCTCTGTAAATGGCTCAATCCTAGAACCTTCAAAATTTCATCTAACAAAAGGTTACAAGGCTCCAAGATGATGGGGTCTAGCCTCGAATTTTCATTATGGGGTTCCTTTACTAGATTTCCCAGGCTTCAACAGTTGATGAATCGCTAGTCCATGGTCACTGAAGCCTTTTGAAATTTATTTTCTTATGATTTATGGGATTCTGAGGCCATAGGGCCTCCGAGATTTTAAATTTTATGGCCCAAACTTGACTGGCCCCATATTTTGATCCAAGAGGCCATTTTAAAACTTCTTTATACCATTAGAAGGATCTTCCTGAGAAATTTTTAATTGAGTGGCTCTGATGTAGTCTTTTAGCTCTTATGTTGCTCTAAAAATGGCTCCCAACTCTGCTATGATATTCACCTCAACCCCTTTCTTATATGAAACCTAAAAGGAAAGAAGGGTAGGGTACAACATCAGCTCTAACTGGGGACATTTTCTGGGAGGAAAGGAATTAAGAACATGTAGAATAGTAGCCTTTTTCTGGGCATGGAGTCAAAAATATATGCAAAACTGAAAATATAACAAACAATCTAATATTCACAATGTCTAAATGATATTTACAATGGAAGTGGGTACCTACATTTAGTGCTAAAATTAGTGCTTACGGCATTTCCCATTTACAAGCAGGCCAAACACTTCACCATCTATATTTTACAGAAAGAATGTGTTGTTATATTTGGCTTCGGGTTCCTTGAAGGGCCCATACCAAAAAGGATAAAATTTTCCATGTTTTCCTTTGCCCTCTCTCTTGACACCCCATCTAAGAACAGTGTCACATTGCTACAAAATTCTATCTTTGGTATTTTTATAAAAGAGAGAATTAATCTTGTCCTAGTACTCGATTATATTCTGAGTCACCTACTCTATTTTCTCCTACAATTCAACAAACTGGTTTATCCTCCTGGTCAATGGATTAGGTTCCTCATTTGCGTCCTAAATTAAATTAGCCACCAGCATAGTCAATTGAATAGGGAATAGTGCAATAGTACCATATGCTAATTCAAATGGTGATTTTCCAGTGGATCTCTTTGTTGTATCTTTGTTTTCCCAAAGAGAAAATTTGAGTTGGGAGTCCTAGTTTTCCTTATTCTCTACAATAGTTTTCTTCAAAATTATCACGAATCTTATTTGATGACTTGACCAAATGATTTCCTTGGGATAATAGGTGGTAGAGTGAACAAATATGACATTATACTTTTGGAAGAAATCAATGAGTCTTGTAGATTTAAATGCCTGGGCATTATTGAACACTACATTCTTTGAACATCTAAATCTGGAAAAAATATTTTCTTCAAGCAACATTATGATCACCCAATTAGTTTCAATATGGATAGGAATGGCTTCCACCCACTTTGTAAAGTAATCAGTAGCTATCAAATCCATTTATGCTTCCCATTGGATGATGGGTGAATCTCTCTTATAATGTCCATTCCCCACTACCTAAAAGATTCCTCCACAAAAACTGAGATTAATGCTAGTAGAGCTATCTTCTTCTTCTCAGCAAAAATCTAACACTTCCTATAACATTTCAATAACTTATAAACACATAAAAAGAGGCAGGAGAGTAAAAACCAGCTTTCACGATCTTATGTGCAATAACCTCCTAACTATAATGACCTCAAGAAGAATAACTATGGTATTCATTTATAATCTCGGGAATTTTGTCTTCTATTAAGAAAAGCAATAATACACAAACAAGATCCTTCCACTACAATTGATCATTTGTGATCACATATTTACGGGATTTCATTTGCAAAGTCCTATATTTTGCTCTATTGAAACCAGATGGGGTACTATTGTGGCCTTTGTTTTGAGGTTTTACAGAGAAAGAAGCCAATAAAAAGGGTGTGGGGATGACCGTTGGAGTTGCCGAGTTGACAACCGAGGGAAGAATAGAACCTAGAAGATGACTAACATCCGCATAAATGTGGCGGGAAGGAGAAGGGACAACCAAGCAAGGAGAGAATAAAGGAAGTCGAGAATGAAGGTAGCCAAGTAGAAGGAAGGTATAACTGGCAATCTGAGAACATAGTAGAGAATAGAAAGAAGAAGGAGGAGAGAAGGAGGGTTGTTCTTAGTCAGTCATGTGAGCCTGTGATAGTTAGAGTCTTCTTTTGTTGCGAAGGAATGTGAACAACTCCATGGTCTTGTATGTGTCTTGTTATGGTGGTTATGTTATTCTTGTTATTGATGATCAGGCCTTAAGCCTTATGTATGGCTTTATGTTATTTTAAGGTAAGAGACGGTTCATATCCGCCTAGTGTTCTTAAGCTTTTTAATGACTCTTTAAAAATTTTAATGAATGCATTTGGTTATATAGTTTCCTGATATGGCATGAGTAAATCATTGTGATTGGGTTAATATAGATGTTAAGCTATTATACTTTGGTCTCTTCCATTTGATATGACTCCTTTGGTGCCTAATTCCACCCTAATCTAACTTCAGTTGTGGCACGCCTCGAGTGAGACTCCTTACCCTCTCTAGGTAAGGTGAAAATGTCGGCGTTGTTGTAGACTACAATGGAGCCTCGTTGACCCCTTATGCCCGAACCCAAGATCTCAACCCTGATGTCATTTTCGTGTCAAAAAATGGTTATGTTGCTAGGACCTGAAATAAAAAAGGAGGGTTTGGAATATGGTATCGAGGATTTTTAAGAAAGAAATATGAAACTGGTGGGATGACTAAGTGGTATCTCAACAAGCTCTACTTTGCAACCAACTTGTTGCAAAATTGAAATATGAATTTCTATATTGAGAGGCAACAAGGGATCAGTACAAGGCCTTCTAGTGCAATATCCCATAGGAATAAATGGTTGTGGACATTGCAATTGAAGGGTAGGTCAGGAGGACAAACATTGTCTCATCATGACTTGACTCCTACATATCTCACGATGCTTTATCATCTTGACACAGATTTGACAAGATAAATAAATTTCTGGGTGCAAACTACACTGGAGTGGTACATTGTTGAGTTCACAGCAGAAGGCTACTAGTCCTTTTCAAAATACAATGCTTTGTTTCGGGCAGGCTTAAGAAGGACTTTGTTGAAAGAAGTACCCCTCTGGATTAAAGTCTTAATGGTGGGTGAATGCTTGCTTATATTCCAGGGTTTAACTATGTTATGTAAACCACTAGTGCTAGCGGAGGATCTAAGGGGAGAAATGGTACCGAGCAAGGGATCAGGAGACCATTAGAAGGATGGATGAAAACGATTCACAAAGGGCCAGGGAAGTGAGAGCGTAGAGGAGGGTGTGGATAGCAGAGAAATCGAAAGAAAGGGCCATGCAAGGGATTAAAAGGCAGCCAAAGGAACTACACCAAGTAGGAGCATTATTAAGGAGCCCAAAAGAGGAAGATGGTATGGAGAAGAACTTGGAAAAAGGGATATAGATAGCAAGGATTGTTGGAAGTCTAGAGGGTGATAGGAGCCCTCCCTCACCAGTTGTGGAGGGGGGGTCCAATGGAATTGGTCACGTTGACTGAGAGGAATATGTGGAGTATGAGATGTGCTTTGTGAAGAGGAGATTGTTCATGAGGGATGATGCATCCGAAAGAATCAAAGATCCAACCCCCCGAAGCTCAGTAGTGTTCCCCCCGACCTTTCCCTAATAATCTACAACAGCCATAGTAAATTTATTTCTAAGTTGCTTAATATGATAAGAGTGCATAGTGTGCATGTTAGCTATAAGACTAGTACTACTAGTAGTAGTGGAAATAGTAGTAATAGTAATTTTGGATTACAAGGATCTCAATAGCTAGGATCACAAGGTTTTTTTCTTCTAGTGCAAACCCATCTATAATGGTAGGGTCATTTACAAGATATCTGGAATTCACAAGAAGAGGGAATGATGACGTGGAGAAACACTAGTACCTATGTGAGGATATCTAGAGGGCTTGTCAGATGCCTGACAATGTAAATTTAATAGAATTCAATACCACTCTCAAGGAAAGGGCCTTGAGGTGGTTCATCAAGTGGTTAGAGTTACACTAGAACCTGACAGTAGATGAGATTGAAAAAGATTTTGTACAAGAATTCAAACTTCCCCATGTAGATTAGTAAGAGTTGTCGGAGATGTGGGAAATTAAGAAATAGGAGGGAGATACCACTTGGGAACTAATGAAAGGTTTTAAAGATGGAATTCATAAGTTCAATTATACCATAAACCCAAATTACCAGAGGGATTGGTTCGTCAAAGCCCTGTTAGCCCTCACTCGGACACCACTAACACAACAGAAAATTGAGACATTGTAGGATGCCCTAGAGGAATCAACCTGAATAGCAGCTATGGTGGGGTATCCACATGATTATTGGGGTGGATTTGCTTCACAAGACCCCTCTATCTTGGGTCTCCATCACCAAATTGCAAGTTTAATGGAGAAGCTAAAAGATCTACAACTAACCCGCCCAACAAGCCTAAATGTGTGGTGTACCACCTGCTTAGTGGAGGGTCACGTTGCCATGGAGTGGCCAAGGTCGAGGGGTGCAGGTGCCACATCAAGGCCAAGGGGAATATCAGGGCCCCCGCTTATAGTAGGAGTCATGGCAATAGGGTCACAAGTGCATTTTCAGGTCGCAACCAACGAGAGTACTCCGAAGTGTCGAGGGGGTATGGACACCCACCATGCTTATGCCTGAAATTGAAAAAGTATTTGAATGCCCTGAATAATAGATATTGTAATTTATTCACATCCATAACCCACCACATGGACTAGTGTTGAACGTTGTATGCACTAGAATATTGGCTAGACAGTTTGACCTTCAAGATCAGCTAGACTTCACGCGATGGGTGAGGAGGAGGAAGAAGGGGAGGAGGAAGGGCGGGAGGTAAGGGACCTATCCACCATTACAATTGTCACTAGGAGGGACATGTCACATGAGACTAACCCCTACCAAGGATATCCTGATGCTCACATTGAAGGGTCAATGCCAAAGCAACAAAGGATTTCCGAGAGTTAATCGCAAGATGGGAGGAGCGGAACAAGCAATGAGGGATGAACCTGATCAATGCATAACCTAGGGTTACAGTGGTAGCCCCACCATCCAACATTAACATAGTAACCTACGACAAAAAAAAAATGGGGTTGACTAGGGCACTCCAGACCAACCCACAACCATCCAAGTAACCTCACCAAAGTGGCCATATAACTCTCAGCAGCAAAAATAGTGCTATAATGAAGAAACATTTTCTTTAACAATCTGATTAACGGCACATAACCATCCAGAGAATAGGAAGAGTTGTGTAAGGAAAAGCATTCAGATCTTCCAAAATTTACCAATACCAAACATATTGAAGAGTGGTTCAGGGTACTCCTACAGATTTTCAACGATCAACAGATGTTGGGGAAACTTCAGAAAATCCTAGGGGAAGCCATTACGGAAGAAGAAACTAAAGAAGGTGCAGTCGTTGGAAACTTTCCTGAAAGCCACATCAAGAGAGTAAGGAGAAATAATAAAAGAATGGGAAGGGAATTCAGAATTGATGCTTAGATTTCCATATTCCAAATTGAGGACATTATGTTAGACCTAGGTTCTGACGTCAACATCCTGCCAAGAAAAACGTGGGAGGCAATGGGGAAACCTAAACTAAAATTCTTGCGAATCTAGTTTCGAATGGCCAATAAATACTGTATACTTCTGACTGGGAGACTCGAGGACATGGATTTGGATGTAGAAAGAGTAGAAACACATGTAGATTTTGAAGTGATCAATATAATGGGGGAAAAAATACTTACCCGACACTACTAGTTATTGACCAGGCCTATGAAAATTATGCCATTATAGATCTAAATAAGGTTTTGATGATATTTGAAATAGAGGGAGTAAGAGTCATCCAACCACTAGACCCATACCATGGGTCCAAATTCATAGAACCTGTAGATGACAGAGAAGATCCATGGATATTAGACCATCTCTACAGGTTATAAGAGGGTAAGATTCAAGATTACATCGACACAAAAACTAAAAGATCGATCATTTGGAGGAGTATCTAGAGCTCTGAGGTTGGTTCAGAAGCTGCATGGAATTCTTGGCGGCAAGGTGGATATGAGGTCGACACCAAACATTGTGCTACAGCGTGTTGTGTCAATTGGATCGGAACATAGCTAAGAGAGTTTCCCATTTTCAATGGTATAGACTTGGTGGATATATTCCTTAATAAAATTGAAGTAACTATAAGGGAGGAACATAAAATACCATTGTTAGACATTTCAATGAAAGTGACCCCAACACAATGGTGGGGGGTCCACCACACCTCTCTTCAAAACTAGGAGATCATTAAGAGAGATATGAAGGAAAGATTCAAAAAGGCAGGTGAATATCTACAGGGATTTTCAAAATATAGGGCGGGTTTGATCCCCAGAAACATGTAGAAAACGATAAGGACAGATGGAACTAAGAGGGGGTTCTAGAAGAGCTTTGGGTGCATGGGTGCATAGACACATTGGGTACATTTCCTAAAGCATGGTACATACAAGAATAAATAAGGAGGCAAACAAGAGAGTGGGACATCTTGGAAGAATAGTTTGTTAGTAGTTCTCTTTTAGGGACAGTGATATAAGGCTAACCAAGTAATTGCATGCTATCAAATGTGTCCTCCTTACATCATGACAACTCTATGATGGATGCATAGATAGAGAATCTTATAGGCTCTCTATAATTCTAGATATCCGAAAGTGATGGCATGTGGGAAGGTGGAAGGAGAACCAGATGAGGATGACCTAGAAGGGTTACGACACCTGACATTTCATGAAATCGAAGGGGAGAGAGGTATATAAGAGGGACCCATAACTAATGATCCACACTTGCTCCCAGTGAAGTTGTGGAAGCACAAAATTAGCATAGAGGAAAAACCTAAGCTGGCATCAATTAGAGACTATTGGGATGAACAAACAACAAAATAAATCTTTGATCTCCTAAGGGAGTGTGAAGATATATTTCCCTCGTCAGTTGCGGTGATAAAATGGATTAAGGGAGACATAAGAGAAATGAAAATTGTGTTGAATCCTGATGAAAGGTTGTTGAAGCACATGCCATATAGGTTGAACCCAATAGTCAAAGAGAAGGTAAATAAAGAAATAGACAAAATGCTAGAGGTGAGAATTATTTTCCCCGTGGAAGAGGTAGAATGGGTTAGTCTAATAGTAATACAAAACAAAAAGGATTCCATGGACATAAGCAAGGATAATTTTAGGGGCGAATGTTCGCCCTTTGGGGAAATTAAGGGATTTTAAATTTTTAGTGGGTGAATATTTTGTATCATAGTACATTTTTACAAATCACCTCAAATAGCCCACCTTATTTTAAGGGAGAGGGTAAAAAAGGTAAATTTAGCCCTTGAAATTAGGACTTACAACCTTTCATTCGCCCATTTTGAAGAATAGGTTTTATTTAAGTGAATCCATTCGCCCATTTTCAAGGGCCAAATACCATATTTATAAAAGCGTTATGGTAAATTAATAAAAATATAAATAAATGAGAGGTATGGTAAATAAATAAAACATTTTTTATATTTACTCCATAAGTCACCTTATATACATGTAAGGGTGTAAACAAATAAAAATATAAGTAAAGTGGAGGTATGGTAAATAAATAAAACGTCTTTTTATACTTACTCAAAAGGTATGGTAAATAAATAAAAATATAAATAAACTAGACGTATCTTAAATAAATAAAACCTCTTTTTATATTTAGTCCATAACCCTCGTTCTATTTATGAAGGCTCAAGAAAGAGGTTTTATTTAAGTGAATCCTATGGGCCAAATACCATATTTGTAAAAGAGGTATGGTAAATTAATAAAAATATAAATAAACGAGAGATATGGTAGACAAATAAAACATTTTTTTATATTTACTCCATAATTCAACTTATATTTAAGAACACTCAAAAAATGGGTTATATTTAGGTGAAACATATGGCCAAAATACTATGGGACAAATACCATGGACTAGATTGTTATTAATACCATGCAAAAAACCATTATTAACCCTAATATTAGAATTAATAAAAATAAAAATAAAAATGGCACATGGTATTGATCCATGGTATTCACCAAAATGGCACATGGTATTGACCCATGGTATTCACCTGGAATGTAGCCTATTTAAATGGGGGAATTAAACCAACATGTAGCCTATGCTAAGATTCACTAGGACTTTACAATGTTTTATTATTTAGTGAAAGACTCGCCAAGATCTTACAAGATTTTATAATTGAGTAAAATATTTGCCATGCCTGGTGAGAGATTCGCCAAAAAAAATATATACATATTATATTATTGATAAAATCGCCTTTCATTTTTCCTATATACCATGGATATTCGCCCATTTATTATATTTATAAATTTAGGGGGATTCTTAAAATTTTCCCTGGACATAAGGGTTATGTAGACTATCGCAACCTTAATAATGTTTGTGTGCACGACCCATTCCCCACACGAATCAGTGATGAGGTCATAGACAATGTTGTAGGGCATGAGGCATATTCCTTCACAAATGGGTTCTCAGGTTACCATCAATTCAGAAGAGCTGAAGAAGATAAGAATAAAACCACTTTTACTACGGAATGGGGTCGTGTTCCTACCATGTGATGCCATTCAGTCTTAACAATGCACCTATAGTATTCTCTAGAATTGTAATTGCAACATTCATAGACTACATTCACAGGTTCTAGGAGGTATACATGGATGACTAGATAGTATACATCATTCTAAAGAAATACTCCTACTCAGGATAAGGTTTGATTGTTCTAGACAGTTACAAATATCTTTGAATCTAAAGAAATTCATATTTGTAGTTCCATTTGGCACACTTTTGGGCCATATTGTGTGTAAGGACAGGGTATGCGTAGGTCTTTCCAAGGTTGCAACAATTGTCAACATGGACCCACCAACCAATGTTAAGTAGCTCAGATCGACATTAGGGCACACTGGATACTACGAAAGATTCATCCATAACTATGCCTCCACTGTGCCTATGGATAAGTTAGTAAGGAAGGCAGAAGTATTCGCATGGTCAGAGAAGTGTCAAGCCGCACTGAACATACTAAAGGAGAGGTTGGTAAGTGCTCCAATTTTATTCTATCCTGATTGGAATAAGAAACTCCATGTCCATATTGATGCATTCAATATTTCTCTAGGAATAGTTTTCGCACAACCGGGAGAAGGAAGCTTCGACCATCCAATCTGTTTTTCCAATAGGAAATTATCAACTACAAAAAATAATTAAACCATGACAGAGAGGGAAGCACTAGCTATGGCCTACTCTCTTCAAAATTTCACACACTACTTACTTGGGGTCTCGTTTAAGTTCTTTATAGACCACTCTGCATTGAAATACTTAGTCAACAACCCTTGACTAGAGGGAGGAATTTTCATATGGTTGCTATTGTTTCAAGAATTTTCTTTTGAAGTAAATCGTCAAACCAGTCAAGTTGAACATTGGGCCTGATCATCTTTCAAGGTTGGAATTGGAAGAAAGTGGGGGATTTCTAGACGAATAGCTACTCGACGTGGATTTATTTAGAGTCGAGACAATACCTAATTATTTAAAAGAGATTGCAACCTTCCTAGACATAAGGAAATTCTCGGAGGAAAACAAGGCAATGCAAAGAATATACATGGTCATGTGAGCAAATGATTACTAGATTATTGCAGGACACCTATACAAACTAGGATTAGATCAGGTGTTGCACCAGTTTTACCTCCAACATGAGTGACAAGACATCTTATGGGAATGTCACTCAAGAGTTACGGTGTCCACATAGGTGGGAAAGCTACTACATGGAAGGTTATGTAGGAAGGTCTTGGTGGCCAATAATATATAAGGTTACCAAAGAGTATGCTAAGGGATGTGATGTCTGCCAAAGAGTTGGTAAACCATCAAATCGCGATGAGATTCCACTACATCTTGTATGTGCCTTACAGATATTTGTAAAGTGGAAAATTGATTTCATAGTGTCGATCAATCTGCTGGCACATCAAACATAGACCAGGTACATAATCACAGTGATAGAATATCTCACAAGATGGACTGAGGCATCACTGGTGAAGGACTGCACATCAGACACAGCTAGAAGGTTTGAGGAGACTAACAAGCAATCAAGGAACTCACTTCATCAATGAAACAATTGCTTCTCTCTTGCAAAACTTCATGATACAGGATCACAAGAGCAACCCATATCACCCGCAGGGCAATGGAACTGTAGAATCATTCAACAAGGTACCTGAAAATCGATTAACTAAGGTTTGCTCAGCAAATAAGGATGATTGGGATGAAAGGGTGCCAACCATGCTATGGGCATACCGAAAAATAGTGAAGAAACTACACAAACAGATGCCATTCCAATTTATGTATGGATGAGAAGTCATTGTGCCGACAAAGTTCACAATGCCAAGCATCTTCATCACCTGGGTCATAAAAATGATAGAAGAAGCATCACTCCAGAAGTGATTAGAGGATCTATTGGAACTCGATGAGGCAAGGTTTATAGCAGATTTTCACCAATCAGTCGAGCAAAAAAGATAGAAAGCATGGCATGAAATACACAATCGAGGGGCATGTTTTATTATATGATAGCAAGTTCTAGAAGTTACGGGAAAGCTACAGATGCACTGGCTATGGCCATTCATAGTTGTGAGATTAGGGAGTCTGGAGCTTTCAAGCTCGTGCAACTAGATACAGTACTGCTACTAGGCTTTTTGAATGACGCATGCCTGAAACCCTTCCACAAATCAAATATTGACATTCAAAATTCATTGGGTCTTTGAGAAAAGACCATAAGTAGGATTGGGAAAATTCAGTAGGAGTTAGTTAGTCAATTTAGAATGCATTTAGTTAGTCACTTGGCCAGCTATAAAATTATTTTTAATAAACAAATCTCGAACGTCATGCAGTTGCAGCTTCCATGTCACCACAACACAACTTATTGTGGTTGGGGGGTAAGTCACACATGCTATGAGCATTTTCCATAATAATTAGACAATAATATCATTGTCAGCTTGAATTTCCCAAGAATTTTTCCCATTATAGAAAAAAATAATTCCTAAATGTCTGCCATTACGCTAACATAATTATCCATCCTCTCCATCTTGTATTTTCCAGAAGTACATCAGCCAAGTTAGGTCCAGCTCAACCAGCAACGGATTAACATGTTTGCGTCTACATAGGGAATGTTGTCATAGTAACTAGTTAGCAAGTCTCGTAATAAACATCGTTTCGAACTAGTCTACTTATTTTGCATGGATATGTCGAAGTTATGAGAGTTTGAAGCTAAGGTGATATTGTCACTCAAGTCATAGTCAATTTCGTAGCGCTATCACCCAAGAATTCATTATCAACCTCTAGTAATTTCAGTCTACCAGTGACATTCCAACATGAATGTTGGCTTGAGGGGGTCTGGACCTAGGTTTATAGTTAATTGCGCAAACCAACAAAACCCTACATTGTTGTCCCTCTCAGCAAAAACCTGCGTAGCACAGGTTGCAGTCTCACCAAAGGAAGTATTGGGGGATGACATAACTATATTTATGCATCTAGAGGTCTATGTGATGGATTTCTGTTACTTCTAGGGCTTTATCCTGACCTTCATGAACCTTAACCCTCGAAATGTGGAAATTATGATAACTTACAGATAAAAACTTCTAACTTTGCATCGATGGCCTTAAACGTTCATAACATCAAGTAAACTAACAAATATACTACTTTCACACATCAATTAAGTGTTTCTTATGATAAATGTAGAAAATAGAGAAAATACCCAGAAAATACAGAATTAAACATAAGGGCATAGATACACAAATATTTCTCCAAAATAGTATTTTTTAGCTTCAGATCTTTTGTTCCGAACTCTTACTTCCCTGCACAGATAGCTGCAAGAGCCTTCCTATTCGCCTAAGTACAAAAAACAAACTCTTGTCACTTATATTACTTGCCCATACATAGATATTCAATGAATGATTATCTCGTATGACTCACTATGACTCCTTTTTATAGCATCTTTCTTTACATTACCATGGTTCACGGACCATGGGTGGATCAAAAAACATCTTATCTTCTAGCAAACTAAGGGGATTTCAACTTCCTAAAGCCCATTTGACTCCTAACTATCTTCGCACTCCGCTCCTAAAAATATGGAGACTTTACAAAATTAACAAAAACTATTACAAAATTGACCTCAAGGGACCCTGTCCCAATAGGTCCCCAACACAAAGTCATGACTCTGTCCTTGAGTCACTCTGTTGGTGGTGTCTCGATCTTTGCCCGCAACTCACTAAACTCTATCTTCAAAACTTGTATGTCTGTTTTCCCCTATGCAACGGCCTAACAGACTTCTTCAACCAACTTTTCTGTGGTGGGGCCTTCAACTATAAGGCCCACACTTCTTTGTGTCTACTTCATGGCCTTCATCTTTCCCTATACTGACAATGTCAATTGACTAGCTTCATCTGCCCAAGTTTTCATCCTGGAAGATATGATGCTTCTTTACGACGTAGCTCATCAATTTTTCTCTAGATGAGCTTGCTCTCTTGCAATCTATGAATCTTTGTACTGAGGCTAAGGTTCGTACCACCGACCTAATTTCGTCGAACTACCTCTGCTCTTCTCTGATATCTACTTCAATTTTTTGCAGAGTTGGATTCTCCTGCAGTGAGGTACACAATTCCATGGCTTGCTCAAACAACTGGGTGCAACCCTTGACTGCAACTTCCAAGGTAGCCATTTATTCTTTGATAGTAGCTTTACTCTACTCTCTAACTTATGGAGGAGTCATTGGCTGCAGATTAAGTTGTAGTTCAGATATCCACAGTTGTAGCTCAAATATAACTTTGTGGATTTCCTCCTTCGACTCCTTTACTGCAGCATCTAGCTTCTGGATCTTCTCCGCAAGGGCCATTTTTGCTAGAATTCAGAGTTCGGGAAGCTCACTATAGGCCTACACTATTTTTGCTTCAAGCTATTATCTTCGTGCCATTACTTCCTCCATTTCCTTAAGGGCCTACACCTTTTCTTTGAACATTTGTTGATTGTTGGTTTTGACCTCGTTGATGATAAGAAATACACGTTATTCTCGAATTCTGAGCTCCTCTGACACTCCTTGATGCAGCTCGTGCAAAGTCTGAACAGAAAGTTCTGCCAAATTCAAACTCAAATCATTCATATGTAGTAGGTGTGCCCTGCCTCCTACTGAGTCAATGCACAGGGACCCCTCTGGCAGTTTTACTATGCGGAGATCCAGGGTGAGTTGTGCTTCTAAGGCCGACCCACTCGCTTATTTTAGGATCACTTACATAGGCTCCTATGTCCCATGCTTTCTTGAATAATACATGTTTGGGCCTGTAATTCCCGCAGGAACTTGTGCACCTTACCTAGAATTTCTTGGTACCGCTCTTTGAAGTGTCCCAAAATAGTTGTTGTTGCATCGCGGACCACATCCCCAATTTCATATAGGTCCCCCTCTATGAGGACCAAAGGCATCACGCTCACCGATTTATTTGATTTTTGCTTCTTGTGAGGCCTTGTCAAACTCTTTTTCTTCCTTTTCTTGACAATGAAGGGTGACTCCAAACCTGTGCCCCCTTCCTCTTCTCCCTCTGTCTATTCCTCCACATTCATGTGCTCTGTTTCAGACTCGCCAAGGTCAATGGTGGCCTACGACGTAGTATTTTCTTTTGTTTCTTTTTTTTCCTTTGTAGCAGCTTATTTTTCCTTTGACACAACTTATTTCTACTGTGTCACCTTTTCTTTTTCCGCAACCTTCTCTTTAGCAGAGTCCTTTTGTGCTTCCTTCTTATTTTTTGTTGTTTTCGTTCCTGTGGTATGAGTTTCATCACCTTCAGCAACCTTACTAGTTCCTGTGCTGGAATCAGAGGGGGTCAGCCAATCACTTAGCCATACTGACAACACCCAAAATGTTGTCCTCGGTGAGTAAGTATGGAAACTTGTGCCAAATTCCCTTGGCATCTTTCTTTGCATGGATGTGGAGATTATGCAAATCTTCCTTGAAATCTGTGACATTAAGGTATTGTGCATGCAAACTTGATGATAACCTTGGCCACTGGTTAATCATAATTCTTAGGTCTGACTCAAATAACACCCATAAGCTCTTCGTCTCCATGATGTACTCGGGGTCTTTAGTCACCCACAACAAAGAGAACTTCACAGTCTCAAGCATATCTAAATCTTATTGAGGGAACTAGCTTTCTTCTACATCCTCCAAGCCACCAATGCTATCAGCAACAACAACCATGCATAGTGGAACACCTTGCCCTCATCCTGGTCCTCTCTGCATTCCTCCAAAATTTCATGACATAAGTATTGAGCCCAGTTATACTAGACTCCTTTCACGCACCATGTAGCCAAAGAGACTATTAGCATCGGCACTTCATCGACATGACAATGCTTTATGATCTTACCAACCAATATTTGTTCAGAAAACTCCACCACGCCATCAAACCAAAATCACTCTTCATTTGGTTTGCCAAATTTTTCTCCAGCAGCTTTCCTACAAAAGCCTCCATAGGGTCCACTCTTTGGTAAGGCAGTAAGGTTGGTCTGTGGATTAGCATGTCAGTGATCGGGATAGGCCCTCCCAACCAGAGGCACCCATCGTGCACTAGTGTTAACAATTGGCACACACAAAATATATTAATAGTGGTGTGACTAAAATGCGACACCCACAGCATATTTAGGAGCCCCACACCCCCAATTCCAGCCACCCATTTCATTGGTTCAAGTCACGTGATGTCTAACTCTTCATAGTATACCTTCTTCAAGTACCTTCTCAGTGCTAACTATGTGGACTTCGCATGGTTCCCCAAGTCTCAATCCTCACTTTTTAGGTATGGTATCTGGGCCAACAAATTTTCCTCAAACAACACGTTCTCCAGCAGCAAAGGTGTGGAGACCATGAACTTCACTGAATCCGGGTCTTTGGTCACTTTAGCTATGGATTTTCAAGGTGGTATATACAGTGGTAGTCAAGTTATCGGGTCAACCTCCTGATAAGCCTTGGTATTGCAACAAGAATGTTGCAACTCCCAAGGCTATCGACTTTAATTATCAACCCAGGGTTCATACAAACTTTAGAGGTATCGGCACTATATGTGCGGCATACAATGTGTCCTTCATTTTCTTTCATGATGTAATGGAGTGCATGTACTGAAGTCAAATCCTAAACTAATTGTAGAGAATGAAATGTTTGAAATGGAACCTTAACCTCTTGCAAGAAAGAAAGTACAAGGAAAGAGACTGAAATCAAATGCTAAAACACACCATTTTCTAACTAACTTCTAAGAGGCTTTGCTTCAAAAAAATGCTAAGTTAACATGTATGCAATCCTACTATCCTAAGCATGTAGATTCAAACCATCAAACCTTCTATTGTTGTGCATGAAAATGAATAAAATAAATCTATTTTTCTTTTTGTATTTTTCATGTGAGATGTGAAAGCTAATATCTTTTGGTGATGTGGAAGGTGGCTTGGAGATGATGGTGAATGGTCAGAAGGCTTGGGAGACAAGTAGGGACCCTTTTGCTAGCTTCCTAGATGCTTTTCCCTCAATTCGGCCTCAAAACAAGCCACTATAGGAAAACCTACAGGATCCCCTGAAAACCTACAGTATACAACCGAGAGAAAAAGGATGGACCTTGAAGGTGATGGAAAGCTTAGGGAAGGTGGCTGGTGGATGGAGTGAAGCAAGGGAGTGCCTAGGACCACTTCAAAACTCAAAACCAAAGTTGGGAGATGGTTGGATGTGCTCAAAAATCTTAGAGAAGTTTCCTTGTGAAATGATGAAATTAGTGAGGGTTTAGTGAAAGAAAGTGAGGACCATGGGTGGATGAAGTTGGGATGAGGTTGTTGACTATGAAATCTCTCTGTACTCCTGAAACACCTACACTACATCAAACATTGATATTTACCCAAAAATCATGCAAACAAGAAGAATTTCAATTATCTAAAGGAAACAGAATTTCATGATCTAGTTGTCTACTTCATGCATGAGGAAAACTTTGTAGAATGATATAAAACATTGATGAGATCTAATGGAAGACTGAAGATAGAAGAAATGGAAATCAAATCCTGCCCTTGAAAACTAGAAAAATGTTGACCTAATTGTGGATAAAGAGGGTTAAAATGGTCTTGATGACATGGAGTCCAGGTACAGGCCTAATCCCAGCTTCAATGATGGTTTTTCTCAATTTTGGCTCAAAACAGGCTTTCCTACATGATGCTACAATGATTTCCTACAAGATGTACAGATTTACTATAATTCATCGAATTACCAATAAAATCAAATCAAAATTGGATGAGGCAAATTTTTTTATTAACTAGGATGTAGTAGGTCCCCATTCCAAGTGGAATCACTCAATAATACCTTTGTTAACCCATGCTAAAAAATAGAAAAACATTACTAGTCGAAAATCTAGAAATTCAAGAACTAGTGAGCTAGTAAATCTAAAAGATGCCTAATCAAATAAAGTGAAAATTCAATGGGGTAATTTTTGTTCTGAACTATAATGTTTTTCTGATCTAATAAAAGTGGAGCCAACTCGATTGAATCTTGTTAGCATGCTCTAAAAAATAGCAGAAATTTATTGTCCTTTGCTAAAAAGGAGGTCCAACAATCTAGATTTGGGAATAAGAAGACTAATCCAAGAAGCTCAATGATTACTATGAACTTCCAAATATTTTCCAAGGATAATTAATGCTTGTGATCCTACAAAGGAACTTACATTAACCATTTAACTTAATCCTACAACAAGAAATCATTAATATTAAATGCAAAAATAGAAAGAAATAAAAACAAGACATGCATGTGAATAAGAAGTGAAAAGAAAGAAATAAAGTGATACAAAAGGGCTCTAAGGCTCCTGGGATGGCCAAGCCCAAGGAAAATCAGAGACCTATGAGGATAACAAGATTTAAAAGCTAAACATGACACCAATCTTCATTATTTTCATCAATAGAATTACATTGCTATAAGAAAATACAATGGAGCTACAAAAATACGAGTTCTCTCCACAAGAACTCTATTGAAATTCTATTCCCTATAGGAAAATTCAACTTGGTACTTATAAAATATAATTAGGAATCATTCCCCATTAATGGAGGAAGCTTTCCCCACCAAAATCCCTTGATTAGTGGATACGGTCCCTTGATTAGTGGAACACATTCCTAGATTTTCTCAATCATTGGAGTTCCACAATCTATGCCATGATTCCATAATATCTTGTTGATTTATTATTTATTATTGATCCTCCTGTGGTAGGGAACAAATCCCTAAATTATCTCCTCCTCCAAATCTTCATAATCTACCCAATATTCTCATAATATTCCACAAAAATAAATAATATTAGTCACAAATATCCAATTATTCATAAACCTTCCTAATGAATATATTAAATTTAAAAGTAAATTATCTAATGTAGAAAGATAGGCTTAATGTGTTGAAGGATGGTAATAATCCTTACTTTATGTTTTAATTTAGAGGCATGAGCCTTAATTTATGCCTAATTTAGAGGTCCGTCACCTCCTCTGCGTCAATTTCCTCTATTCACTAGCATAGTTCTTCCTCATCTAGGTCTAGGGGATCCATTGACTATTTGGACCTATCCATATTTCCCTTCTAGTGGATTTATATCATATTTTTCCATGATGATTTCCACACAGGTGCTTGTTGAAGCTTCTTCTGCTTCTTATCTCCCATTGTGGAAGCAGATGGCTTAGGCCTTCACAACCTAGGTGTTGTAGTATAAAACCCTGTAGGTACAGGTTAGGTTGGCGATGTCTCAGGTCTTGTTGCAGTCATTCTCTCGATGAATATCTTGCACTGCCAATTAGTCAAATTTCTGAATATTGACTTTCAAATATTCTCCTTAATTCTCTCCCAATCCTTGTCAGACATACAACACTTCTCTAGACACAAACAAAAGCGCAACAACTTAAGGCAAATTCTCAGGAAGAAAAGTGTTTGAATGTGGAGCGGGATGCCATATTTATATCTCAATTTGAATTCAAATTTCTCTATTCCCTCCAAATCCCTATCATTGATGCATTTTTGGCGATAGATTTTGAAAGATATGCATCCTAAATGCTACCCCCCCACTCCCTTTAACAGTAAAATCACCATCCAATCAGCTACAATTCTTCCAATAGTCACTTTTTGGCCAGGCTACATGGGACCACCATTCTAGCATAGCTTCGTCGTCGCAGCTCTCCTTTGCGTCTTCCCTTGACTTGTCGTGTAACCCCTTCACTTCGCCCCACCTTATTTTTGGCAAAGTAGTTTATAGTCTCACACTCCCTTGCAATTGCCTGGAACACTAAGACTATCTTGCATCCATATAGTGATTGCGTAGGCACAGGATCACCCCTGTACAACTTTAATTGGCTCCCATTAACCTTTCCTAGAAACAACTCCTCATTCAGCTTCGCAAGCTAAACTTTGCCTCCATCCATAATCTCCTTAATGATATATGGTCCTAGCCAATGCATTTGAAAATTCCCCAGAAACTTCGTGAACTTACTATCATATAGAAATACCAAATCACCATTCTTAAAGGTGTGTTTTTATATATGGTGATCATGCCATGCCTTTTCGTGATCCTTCTGCACCTACTAATGAAAACCTACCAAGAAGCAATCTTCCTCCAGCTCAACAAATTGCACGAGCCATTCTTCCATGGTATCATGATCAGTCATGTCTATCACTATAGTAATCTGCAAACTTGGCACGATGTACTCGATCAAAATTATAGCTTCTTATCCATAAACTAGTCTGAATGGCATTTTTCCTATCAAATTCTTGCAGGTAGTTATATATGCCATAAAACAGTTGGTATGTGCACATCCCAATCATTTCACTTTGCATTGCAGATCTTTGTTAAGGCATTCTCTAGGATTTTGTTAAATGCTTCCACTATGCGCTTCGCTTGAGGATGATACAATGTACTCTTTTGGTGATACATCTGGAATTCTTCGACCAAAGAAACAATGGTCTCATTTAAGAAGTGTGAACCTCTATTGCTCATCAAGATCTTCATGCATCCAAACTAAGATAGAATATACTCAAAGATGAGCTTCGTGGCTATGGCCACGCTACAATACTTCACAGATTGTGCCTCAATCGACCTAGTTAAATATTCGGCCACTATAATGATATAGCTGGCCCATCTCTTCTTTCTCAGTGGATTAATTGGCCCTATGAATTCTATTTCCCACTTATCAAATTCTTGTAATGACACCTGCGGGTTCAAGGGCAGTTCATCCCTTCAAGATGGTCTCCCTATTCTATGATAGACATCACATGCCCTGCAATAAGCCTTAGAATCCTTATGCTCACTCGACCACCATAGTCCTACCCATAGGATCTTTTGTGTAGTTTCTCTTCCTACATAATGTCCCTCCGCAACCCCTCCATGTGCTTCTGTGAGGATACTTTGTCGTTCATACTCCAGGACATACCTAGGCAATATTTCATCAGATCCCATTTTATATAAATGTCCTCTAATAACGGAGAAATTTGTATCTCTGACCACCAATTCTTTCTTTTGTTCTATAGTGTACCCTTTCATAGGGGTACCCATAGATAAGAACTGGATTATTTATGCAAAATGTCATCATCATCACGCACACCAAAGATATGTGCATCAGGTAGCCCTTCCTCCAGATTTGTAGGCTCGTCACCATTCTCGATCCATGAGAGGTGATCTGGTCTAGCATTCAATCGCCTTGGCTTCACAATCACTTCAAAGTCATATTCCTAAAAGAGAAGCAGCCATCTACAAATCCCTCCTCCCCCCCCAACCCCTCACAGGCTTGTTGATCAGGCACTTCAAAGCAGAATGGTCCATGTACATCTTGGAGTGTGCGCACAACAAATAGTACCTGAACTTTTGGAGTGCATACAACATCACTAATCCTTATCGCTCTATGGTAAAATAGTTTTATTCTTCCTTTGATAACTTCCTACTCGCAAACTTTATCGGATGGTCGATATCACCTTCGCCTGGCTAGGTTAGTACAACTCTTAGTTCTAGGTAGGATGCATCTACATGTACCTAGAACGCCTTCTTCTAGTTGGGTAACACTAGAATGGGCGTGGTGACCATCTTTTCCTTCAAGACATCGAAGCTCTTCTGGCAATCCTCGTCCCAGCAAAACGTCACGTCCTTTTTTAGCGATTTTTCCATGGGCGCAGGAATTTGTGCATAGGATTTGATAAACTTCCTATAATTTCCTGTATGGCCCAAAGTCATGTGCAATTGTTTGAAATTATTTGGAGGCTCTAGATTAATTATCACTCCAATTTTGGTAGGGTCTACCATCAACCCTTGCCTACATATTTCGCGTTCCAACAGTATCCCATATGATACGCAGAATATACATTTCTTCAAATTAAGGGATATTTGATACTTTCGATAAGTATACAACATAAGATGAAGGTTTGAAACATGTTTCTTCACCAACCCAAACACCGTCCAATCGTCAAAATAAACCTCCAAAAATTTATGAATAGATTCTTTGACAGCTGTGACTGCCACCTGATAAAATATTGTAGGGGTATTCTTAAGTCTAAAAGGCATAACTGTATATTGGAAACATCCCCATTAGTCACAAAGGTGGTATTAAGCCTATCCTCTGGTGTGATGTTGATATGATGGTACCCTATGAATGCATCAGTAAATGAATAGGCTTCCTGACCTCCAACATTCTCTAGTACTTCATCTATGAATGGCATAGGAAATGGATCGTGGACACAAGCATCATTCAATTTCCTTTAATATATGTAGATCCAAATGTCACTCGTCTTTTTCTCCTGAATCAACATAGGATTGACCCATTCTGCTTTTTCAACAACTTCAGTAATTCCAGTAGCCGAAATCTTGTCTAACTCTTCACGCACTTTTTCCTTGTACTTAGGATTCAAACAATAGGGGTGTTGCTTCACTAGCTTCGCTTTCTACATCATTATCAGATGCTCCCAACAAATGGTTGTACTCAGCCCTAAACCTAGATCTCTTCTTAATGTATTTCCACTTCGCGTAGTTCCCATCAACTATCTTATAAACATTAATTCAATCGCATAACATTTTTCTCCCACTAGCATTTTAATCCAAGTTTTCAAGGACTTCAGATACATACCTCTTGGTCCTTTAAAAAACTGGTGTTAAGCTTCGCTATAACTGATAGATGTATCGATCACAAACTCAGTGATGAATCCGCCCAAAATGTTATCGATCCAATAATAGACAAGCCTCGTGATCTTGTTTTCTGAAGCTTCTAGGTATTTCACCAACTATGGAGTCCACAAAATAGGGTTATCCAACTTCCACATACCTTGGTTGTCTACCAATTTAGACATCCACTGGTGTAATTCACATGGAAAGAAGTAGAAGAAAATTTTGTATTCATCTATATATAGGTATCTATTCAACCAACTCTTCTTTCGACAAGCGTTGATTCCTGTTTTCCTAGGCTGAAAATTTGTGCAACTTCTGATCTATCCACTTCTCAATCTCCTTCTAAGTTGGGAACCATTTATTCGACATCACACATTCCTCAAACAGATCCTAGTCTTGGCAACAAAATTATTTGTTGGCTTGAGGGGTCTGGACCCAGGTTCAGAGTTAGTTGTGCTTGCCAACAAAACCCTACATTGTCGGCCCTTTCAGCAACAACCTACATAGCGCAAGCTGCAATCTCACCCAAGGCAGTATTGGGGAATGAAAAAACCATATTTCTGCATCCAGAGGTTTGTGTGATGGTTTTCTGTTACTTCTAGGGTTTTATCACGACCTTTGTGAACCCTAACCCTCGAAATGCAGAAATTATTATAAATTATAGATAACAACTTATAACTTTACTTTGATGGCCTTAAACATTCATAACATCAAGTAAAATAATAGATCTACTATTTTCATGCATCAATTACGTGTTTCTTATGATAAATGCAGAAAACGGAGCAAATACACAGAAAATACAAAAGTAAACATAAAGGCATAGATACACAAATATTGCTCCAAAATAGCCTTTATTAGCTTTAGATCTTCTGTTCCAGACTCTTGCTTCCCAGCTCACACTGCTGCAAGGGTCTGCGCACTTAGCTATAGACTTACCAAGGTCTCTGCATACACAGCTGCAGGAGCCTTCCCCTTCATCTAAGCACATAAAATAGACTCTTCTAACTTAGGTTATTTGCCCATACATAGATATTCAATTATTGATTATCTCCTATGACTCGCTATGACTCCTTTTTATAGCATATTTCTTTACAATACCATGGTTCGTGAACCATGGGCAGATAACAAAACATCTTAAATTATCACAAAATAAGGGGCTTTGACCTTCCTAAAGCCCCTTTTACTCCTACCTATATTTCACTCTGCCCCTCAAAATGCAGGGACTTTACAAAAATAACAAAAACTATTACGAAATTGACCCAAGGGGACCCTATCCCAAGAATGACAAAGCGAATTCTTTCCATTCCTGAAGGCGAGTTGGATGATAGGATCTCAATTACAAAGCCACTCTATGGAAAATATGATAAGGCCACACTCGTTGACAATGATTTTTTGGATTCTTTTCAATTCTCAGCCCTCAAGCATGAAGTATATACATAAACGATCGCAAAGGAGGATCTGGAAACAATAATTAAGGCAAAGGTCACATATAGGGGAATTCAACATTAAACACTTTTACATTTGTGGAGCTTTCCCATGTTCGACATGACTCTCGCTGCAATGCAGTGCACTAAATGTTTGATTAGTAGGATGCATGGCAGATTGCTCTAGTTGGACAAGGAGCACCCAATTCATTCAGTTGATATTCAATGACTGCCAGGTTTATCAGTATTGGGTGATGCAGTTTTAACGACATTCCAAATGATCTCAAAAGGAGAAAAGAAGGAAGGAGATTTTGACTACTATGGAAAGTACAACACCAAGAGAGGAGGGAAGGGAGAAAAAATTGACCTCATTAAAAAGGAACATATTAAATTTTCCTGCTACATAATCGAAGGGAATTTGGTGCACCATTTTTCAAGGAATGAGTGCATGTTGGACACAATATCAGTGGTGGAGCATTGTGTAGAGGGTGCCCAACTAAACTGGTGTACCTTTCTACTAAATTAATTGTTTGAGGGTTGTGAATATGTTTATAAGTGGAGCACTAACTTCATCTAGGACTATCTGGTGATGACTCTAGCGGTGTGGAAGTGGTACCAACCAGAGGACAGGGAATTGGTGCCAATCTCAAATGACCAACCCCTAGCTCTCCAGTATGCATCATGGAGGATGTCGGGAGACTCGAGTAGCAAGGAAATCAATGAATCTTCTTTTGGAGGAAGGTACGTTAAGATGCTTGAGGTGATAAGGGTCATTGAAACAATCCCCAGGTCACTACTCGATGACTACTCAATATCAATCTAATTTCATGTCACTCATGGGAATACCTTCATCATGATGCATTGCATTCACCTGCACACCTTCTAGATGCAGGCCCATAAATTTTTGCTCTCAGTGGAAGCGTTCCATGTGGAGGTTGACTCATGGCCAAGGATCGTATGAAAGAATAGAGAAGGAAAATACCTATACTTATTTGGTGGGATGGTAACATTGTCGTTACCAAGAGAGATAGTTATGGACACTAGGAAGTGGATGGCAGAGCACAAGTTGAAGTTGATTTTCACTTAAATCAAAAATCAAATGAGCGCGCTCAGGCAAACCATTTTGACCTTAACAAACTCATTAGGTGCGGGTCCTAACTCTACTGAATTGCAAGGTTTTATGTAGCAAAACCCTCTAGTCACCACAACCCTTGTTGTTGTCATACCGCATGTAGGACCTCATTCATAGTCCAATCTGATCATTCCCAAACCCAAGAAAACAAAAAGAACCAAGCCTCCAACTGCAGTCAAGAAGCAAAAGAAATACCTATAGTGCCTATAGTTGACCTCACCATCGAGGGACCCTAGACCATCACAGTCTCCCAAATTTTCGAAGAATTCCTGCCCTCCACCTCCACCATTCACCGAGATAACGAGATCCATCCCCACATACAGCATCCACTTTCGTAACATTGTCAGATACCATTCCCTCTGGGGCATGACTAGGCATAGAAGATATGGAAGTTGACTCTGTCATTTATTCTATCATGGCACTCTCTAGTGGTGAAAATATCACCACCTCCATGATATCCCTACTATTAGAGTCAGTTCCATCTATTGAGAATAATGCCTACCACCTCACAACCACTGGTTACAACTATCGAGCCCTTTATGGCCCCCTTTTCTTTAAATTTCCCTTTTGTTCCAAATCCAATTTTTATTCTTACAATGTCCCAATTTACAAAACCCTTGCAGCAAGCCACCTCACCCCAAGGCTATTTCGATAAGTCTATTGCTAGTGGGTAGCCTTTGTATATAAGATTCCTACATCCATCCACTATACATCAAGATAACCTTCAGAATTGGTTTTCAAAATAGTTGTTTAGTTTCATACAGCAAGCCATGCAGTGGGCAAAACAAATTCAGAATGACCTTCTCACTGACCACAAGCAGTAAAATCAAAAAATCACCATCCTTACAGCCAAAAGAGACTAGCTCTGCTAAATCAATCAACAACTGTAGACATAGGTTAATTAGATAACTTCATGATTCTAGATGCTTTGGTTGGTCATTACTGATGTAGTCATTGAAGCTCCGGAGGACTTTTCCCCTTGTACCCTAGTTGAATGTTGTGACCATATCCAACTTGCATTGACCAGGCTGATATCCACCAACAGAGAACTCAGACAGAGCCTCGACACTACAGGGAAGGAAGTGCTTGATCCTTCCATGGCCTATATTGATGAGATTGAACAAAATATCATTGTCACGATCACTCTGAAAGCCTCCGTTTCTGACACTCTAAACGATGGGTACATACTAATGTACCAAGTCCATGACTATTCCAAAAGTCTGGAAAGGAAAAATAAACTAGTCTACTCACTCTGCCAGTGAATTTAGTAGCTCATCGTCGACATCAAGAACTTCAAGGAAAAATATCAGTGGAAGAAGTTCGAAGAAAAGGTAACCTCTCTCAAAGTCCATGTCCAAGAAATCAAGGACGAGTCAGTGAAGATAAAACATAGGATCTGGGATCTTTGACCATTAGTCGACACTCATGTCAATGCCCTATGAGATCTCAGTGATGAATTGGAGGAGCAGTGGGCTTTCCTATTGAGCAATCGACTAGCCCAGACAACTTCTAGCATGGAGTCAGAGTTTATCAAGCAAGTCGAGGAAATTACAGAACCCTAGAAAGGAGCACTTGATGACTACACCCAATTCCACCAAAACATAACTATTTTTGTACCATAGTTGGTGCCTTCATTTGGAAAAGTAGTAGCGACACAACAAGAAGCATTGGAAACATCAGCAAAAACACCCATGACAACAATAGCAGAGGCACCAGTAGAAACGTTAACTACACCAACAACACTGACAACACCAAGGGAAGATGGACTCGAGGATGAGTCAATGGAATGTGCTCAGGGTCCATTGGGGCCTTAGTTTTGATATTTCTCATAGAAAGAATTCGATGACAAGTGGCAGGGATGACCATTGGAGTTGCAGAGTTGACCTGTGAGGGAAGAATAAAAACTGGAAGATGACTAGCAGTCGAAGAAAGATAGCGGTAGGGAGAAGGGACAATTGAGAAATGAGAGAAAAAAGGAAACCAAGAATGAAGGTATTTGATCAAAAGGAAGATAGAAGTGGAAGTCTGAGTGCATGGTAGAGGATAAAAAGTACAAGAAAGAGTGAAAGAGGGTTGTTGTTAGTCAATCTAGTGAGACTGTGATAGTTAGAGTCTTCATGTGTTGCTAAGGAATGTGAACAACTCCATGGTCCTGTTTGTATCTGGTTATGTTGGCTATGTTATTCATGTTATTGATGATCAGGCCTTAAGCCTTATGTACGGATTTATGTTATGTTTAAGGGAAGAGATGGTTCATATCCACCTTATGTTCTTAAGCTCTATGTTTACTCTTTAAAAATTTTAATGAATGCATTTGGTTATATAGATTCATGAGTAAATAATTGTGATTAGTTAATATAGATGTTAAGTTATTATACTTTGGTCTCTTCTATTTGATGTGACTCCTCTAGTGCCTAATTCCACCCTCATCTAACTTCATTCATGGCACATCTCAGGTGGGACTCGTTACCCTCTCTGGGTAAGGTGAAAATGTCGATGTTTTTGTATACTATAATGGAGCCTTGTTGGCCCCTTGTGCCCGAACCCAAGGTCTCAACCCTGCTGGCATTTTCATGCTAAACAATGTAAACTTTGAAACGGGAACTGATACTGTTACCCGTTTCGTAGAGATAGCAAAAAAGTGACCTGATTTTGAAAAGGGGTGATGCAGAACACACATGTTTTTTTTAGAGCATAGTTTTTGTCACTTTAACTTTTTTATGTACATTACGTTTTAGAATGGTAGTGATTTTCATGCTGATTTAAAAAAGTGGGTATTCTACATCAGACCCTTTTTTTAAAAGACCTATTTTTTGACTTTAAATTTTCTAATGTATGAAATGTAAATAATTATTTTGTAAATTTAAAATTTTTTGAAGTGGTCGTTTTCTTCATATTTTCTTGTTTTTTATTCTTATTTTAATTTTTTTGTAGTGAGGTTTTTATTGTTTTGCATTTTTAAATTAGAAGGTCGATATTTTGAATTTTCGATATTCTACATATTTATACATCCTTAATTAATTTTTCAATCTCCATGAAATAATTGTTTCTAAAAAACAATATTTTTTAACAATGGACATAAAAATAACCATTTTTAACATAAATATAACTAAAAAACTACACGTTTTGATAATTTTTTGCTAGAATTGACATGTCAAAATCACAATTTTTATACGAAAATTTTAACTAAAAATGGTTAAATAATAGTTTTTTTTATGAATTTCATGTAAAAAAATAATAATAATCACTTTTTTTTTCAAAAAATAATGATTAAATAATTCTTCAGGTTCTGTCGCATTGTTCTAAGTGGAAATCACCAAAAAACGAACAAATTAAATTAATGCCATTGAAATTCAAGAGCCCAAATATTTTCAGGTTCTGTAAACATCCTACCTCTGGTCAAGTCTTGGTGCTATGAACATCACAACTTCGTATTGACCCTTTTAACTGGCAAACAGTTTCAAGCCATGGCCTTGATCCTTTAAAAACATAATATTATTTCCTTTAATGTAATAGGTTGGGCATTTAAATATAAGGTGCTCTTTTGTTTCAAATGTTAGATATAAAAACCGTAATTGTTTTTATCTTTATAGATGTCTGCTTTGCCTTGACTTGTAGTTGATGTGATCTATTGAATTAAAAAAATATCAACTCCACTAATTTTGCTCTCTTGATGAAGTTTACATGATATTGATCATAGTGTTTTTACCATTGCATATAAGATCCAAATTCTTGTTTTTGTGGTTCTAGAGAAACATGTAGACAAATATTGGAGAATATGAGATTATTGCCTTATTTTAATAGATTCATTAAAAATCATTTTTATTCATTTTGTAGTGTATTTACATGTAAAAAGTCTCATTATTATTTTATCTAACAGGAGGAAGTTTGAATATGGTGGATTCATCAGCGAATAGCCCAAGGCGAATGCTTTTTTTATCTAGGGAAAGAGCATTTGTATCCATATTGGATGATGAAAAAGAAGGTAGATTTGCTTTATCAAACAAACAAGGTGCAAAGCTTTTGGAGGTTTTATGGATTTGTGGGCTCTATCTCGACCATTGTGGCTGCAGGTGAACCAACTTGCTTAGAAATACTTCTTAAGAGGATTTATGAGTCACTCATTTAGTCACAATTCATAGTTCATTAGTTGAACATTTTGAAATAGAAATAACACCTATTACAAATGAATTGTTTTTAGATTAAAAACTCTTACGTAGATACCTTATTATTTAATTTCGTATGCATATAGGATAGATTCTACCTTATTATTTAATTTCGTATGCGTATAGGATAGATTCTACCTTATTATTTAATTTCGTATGCGTATAGGATAGAAGAGTAAGTTAGCCCTATCGAATGCTTGTTGTTGTTGGAAAATGTAACTAGATTCGGTCTTCATAATTGTACTTGAAGTTAAAATGTAATATATTTTCCAAAAGAAAAGAAAAAATAATTTTTATTATTTTTGAATTGGCTTATTAAAGCATGGGTTTCATGCTTGGGTCAAATGTATAAATCAAGCTTCCATTGTAGCCTTTAAAATATTTGTCAAAGTCAATTTGTTTATTGATTAAAAGACTCCTTCATCATCAAGTCAGCCTCCTCAACGACTCCTTCAAGTTGGCATCAAAGAAACAGTCATAAAATGATTCAAGTCAGCTTACAATAAAGACACATCTTTTCATGGGTCATGTTGGTGGCTCATTTAGTATGGTCATACCACTATATATACAAGCTTGTGATTTTCGCATATCACAATCTCAATTTTGGATTTCAGAGTGCCTACTTTCGGTGATTACATAGAAGTTCAAACATAACTTCAGAGACATAATTCAGGTGATAAGTTCGGATATCACAATATGATGACTTCAATTTGGTGGTACTTGAGAAGGAGAGGCTCGTTACATACATAAACTTGTAGTACTATGACTTCAATTTGGTGCTATTACAGTGATGCTCTCACAGTTTCTCGGTGCTATTATAATGATGCTATTACAGTAGATAAAGGAGCTTAGATTGTTTGTAGAGGTGTTCTCCCACCCAAATTTCAATTAATGATATTGAATTTTCTTCCCTTTAATTTCCCAAACTACACGGAATAGACTTTCTCTGTCGATGAATTTTCTCCGTATCGCTGGCCAATTTCTTTAAATCACATGGCCTTCCCCAGCCCAAACCAATACACACGGTATTGAATTTTCATCCCTTTAATTTCTCATTCTAGACAGAATAGGCTTTCCGTATTGCTTTCATTACTTGGATACTAACACTGAACTGTGTATACATAATATCGATATTGCTTTCTTCATGTTACTCACAATAATATAAAGGTGGTCAATAACCGATGATTATTAAAGTCGGCCTGGAGTTAGTGCTCTCAACCAGTGCAAAGGTATAAATTATGTATTTGGTGCATTGGATGGCCTCCGAAACATTCATGAAAAACATGGCTCTCTATTTACCATGTTAACTCAAGATCACTTAACAATCAAAGAGAATCCATCGCAGAGGATAAGCACAATACAAAGATCATATCACAAGCTCATGATGAGGACGCAATAAATTTATCGCACAATACCAAGATCATATCACAAGCTCATGATGAGGACGCAATAAATTTATCACACATTGCCAATAAAGAGTAGTGAGATGCAGGTTCAAATACATCTGAAATGGAGTTCGAAAGTCACAAATTAAGCTCTCGATGATGAAACAAAAGTTTGGATTTAAGAGAACAAGTCGTCGATGCTATAACAGAGATTAGAAGTTCAGAGAGGGCAGAGGGTTCCATTTAAGGCTTTAAATTAGATTGTGGTTACAGATGGAGATGCCAGTTTTATTTATACCCTCTCTTTATGTTTCAACATAAGGCCTGGTCCATTTTAAATAAGAATTGAGTTTTTATTTATATCATATTTTATGGTTATATCAAAGGTTTTTTCATTTTAAAGAAAAGTGAAGTCCTATGGATATGGCAAATTTTATTAATACTTTTTTTTCCATGTTCATTTTTTTTTCATGTTTTTTTAGATTGAATTCTAATTATATTTTGAAAAATAGTACAATTTAGTAAACATGAAGAGGAGTATTAGTTTTATAAGACTCATAATTGTTATGGTGATTATATGAATAATTATTATATCTAATAGTTGGATTTGGTTTATGGAATTAGGAAAAATGTTGTTATACTCCTAGAGGTCAGAGGCCCCGAGAAATTCGGCAAAATGTTGTACATCTCTAAAGTATGTTGTAAAATGTTGTTATGTCCCTAAAGTATGAGCCTCTCTACAATTTAGTTTGAGAACTTAGTATGGGGTCAATGTATAAGTGTTAGATGGTTAAATGTTAGATATGTAAGAGATGTGAATATCTTTTAAAAGTTAGGCTCATAAGTATACATGGTTAAATGTTAGATATGTAAGAGTTAAATATGTGAATATCTTTTAAAAGTTAGCTCATAAGTATACATATGTTATCTTTTAAAAGTTACGCTCATAAGTATACCTTATTTTCTTCCTAGTGGTTATACCTTGTTTCTTTCAATAGCCCTTGCAATTATTTCATAAAAAGTAGTTGTAGTAAATTTATATAGCAACATTGTAGCCCTAGTAATAGATTTATTTTCTACAAATAGTATATTTGTTGAATTGAATTTTTGTAGACATAAAAAACTAGTTTTATCATTGTAAGAATTTTTAATTGTTAAATTGATTTTAAACTATTGTACATATTAGTATTAACTGTTGACTAGTTTAATTGAGCCAATTATAGTATGTAATTACCTCTATATCACTTGTTAATAATTGGTAATTGTTAATAATTGGTAAATTCACTTAGAGACCAGTAAACGTGAAATGAATAGCCAAATTGAAAGCTCATGACACAACATTGATATACAAAGTAGATTCTATATAAGAGATTGTAGGAGCTTGTCACGTGCAATAGATTTGGATTATTGATCCGACCATTAATTCAATGGATGGTGTTTGACATCAAGAGATTGAAATATGTTACTCATGAAGTAGATGGTGGGATTGAAACAAAAAA
The DNA here is from genome assembly GCA_031772625.1 of Pinus tabuliformis. NCBI lineage: Eukaryota > Viridiplantae > Streptophyta > Pinopsida > Pinales > Pinaceae > Pinus > Pinus tabuliformis. Next base: position 5,924,452 of record CM062807.1, on the reverse strand, counting down.
AAAAACAGCATCGTTGATGTTGATGTTATGGTTGAGAACATGTTGAATTTATACTTAGAAAAGAAAAATGATATTCTACCAAAAACATTAATGTGTTTTTTTCCTCATAAACAACTTTGTCTGGCACATAAAAATTTGGTTTTACTAGCATTTTTTTAAAAGTTTGAAAATTGACCCTAAAAAAAAAAATCATCGTTCCAGTATCATCACTTTTCATTTTGAAGCTATATTTTGCACAAAAATTTCGTAGTAAATTTCGTAGTCACTGCCATTTTTAAAACATGTTCAAAATTGACCCCTAAAAAATAAAATCATCGTTCCAGTATACACACTTTTCGTTTTTAGCACTGTTTTTGATGTTTTTTCGGGGTTTTTTTGCCAGAGTTCTCATTTTGAGTTTATAGTTCCCGTTTCAAAGTTTACATTGTTGCTAATAGGTACTAAGAAATAATAGATAATGGACAATACTTTTGTACCACTCTGAACAAAGATATTTATAAGAAATTATATTATCTTGTTCATTAAATTGGTTATGCTTACCTATTACGTTTGGTACATAAGTCTAAGCCACCATATTTATTCCCATTGCTTGACAGTTTGCCTATGATAAGATCCTAGCTAAACACTGCCCCTTTATTAGTTTAGTTGGCTTGATGTCCATGTCATATTCTTGGATTTTAGTTATCCACCTTCCCCTTTTTCCTTTGTTGTCTCCTTGTGTGAGAATGTCCTTCATGGCTATGGTAGGAACATAGGCAATGATTTTATACTGTAGAACATAGATCCTAAAATATTTCAAGGCCTTAACTATAGCATAGACCTATTTTTACAATATGTCATACTTCAACTCTACATCCCTCAATACTTCATTGAAAAATTTCACTAGTTTTTCTTTCTCTTCTTCATTCTTCTGCAATATGATAGTTGCAACAATGTCAAGGGATGCAAAAGAAAAGATGAGAAATGGATTTTAGTAATCAAGGATATCCAAGAGTGTAGCCTATCCAAAGGCCTTTTTAATTGTGTAAAAATATTCTCTTGCCTTTGTAGTCCATTTGACCTCTCTATCCTTTTTCAGCATGCCTATAGTGTCCTTCACAATCTCAGCATAATTGAGCTTAAACCTCCTCAATAATTTTATCCTCACTAAAATGACATGTATCTCCTTTTTGTTTCTTAGCAAACAGACGGTAATAATTTCTTCTACCCTTTTAGGGTCAATTCTCACTCCCTCTCTTGAGACTATATGCCCAAACAACTTTCCTTCGTTCAATGAAAACTGAGACTTCTTTGGATTCAAGGATAAACCATACTTTTTTAATTTATCAATGGTGTGATGCAAATGTTGCAAATTTTCTCCATCATACTCTGAGAACAATGTTATGTCATCCAAGTAAATCACCACAAATTAGTTTATCTCCCCTACAAATTCTACATCCATCTCCCTTTGAAAAGTAGCTCTAGTGTTAATGAGACCAAAAGGAATTTTGGCATACATGAATGTTCCCTAATGTGTTGTGAATGCAATATTTTTATTATATTTAGGGTCTACAATAATCTAGTTATACCCAAAGAACCCATTAATAATGGACAATCTAGACGAGCCCACCACTTTCTGCAAAATATAATCCATCTTGGGTAGGGCGTAATTATCCTTTAGGGGGGGCCTATTTGGATTTATGAAATTCACACACAACCTGATCTTTCCATTCCTCTTTCTGACAGGGATAATATTAGCACCCCAATTTGAATATCTCAAGGGTACAATAATTTCATCTTGGAGAATTTTCCTTATTCTTTCTCTATGAAGGAGAGAAGCAGGTGATTTATCCACCTCCACTTTTGTTTGTGAGGTTTAATTTCGTAGTTCGTAGGAATATTATGTTAAATTATACCAATATAATAAGTCCTCAAATCATCGTAATACGAAGAAAAAATATTTGCATGCTTTATAAACAAGTCAAGGTACTTCTATTTGTATCTCCCTGGAATCCCCTTGGCCAACATAATTAGTTTGGGCCACTGCTATGTGCCAATATTACAGTCCTTTCGACTCCTTCTTGGATGGTTTGACTTCCACATCACTAACGCCAAATAACCTTTCCAATGGAACCATCCCCTTTCTGATTATGTTTCCCTTCAATTGAAAAATTTTATGTTCGACCATATACTCTTCCCAAGGCGCTTGTTGTTCAACTGCTTCAATATTTTCACCTTCTTAGTCTACTATAGCATTAGAAAAATCCCCAATCCCCTCCATAAACATTTTAATCTGATCTTCATCCTCAAACACTTGCTAATATTTTATATTTTTAGGCACTAAAGGGTATGTGCCTAACTTCCACTTTGTACCTTAGCAGGGGATTTTGTGGGGGATTGAAAGTGTTGGCTATTCTTTCCAAGGAATATTCCATTGTATTTCACTCCTTAGGCATAAATTGAATATTAAATTCTAGAAATGAATTCTCAAAGAAATCCCACACTTCATTTATGTAAGATTTCAGCCTGGGAAGCTTGGTTTGATATTGATTCTTAATATGTTTCACAATCAGTTCAGAATCCCTAAAAATTGGTAAAGATTCAATTTTTAGATCTCTAGTAGCTTGTCAGCCCAACATCAATTCTTCATATTCAACAATTTTAATTTTAGTTTAAAACTCGAACTTATATGAAAGAGGAATGATGTTACTTTAAGGGGATCTCAACAACACTCCTGCTCCATTTCCTTCCTTGAAGTAGGCTCCATCAAAGTATAACTTCCACACATAGTCAACTTTTATTTGTTTTTGATTGGCATGTGAGGGAATTTCCACTTGTGTATCCTCCATAACTTCATCGTCCATTTCCAGAAGAAAACATGAAAGGTATTTTTATTCACCATATATTGCAGAGTTGTTTGAATTATCTTCTCTAGTGAATGTTTTTACAAACCTAGATTCTCTATACAACCTACACTCTTCTCCACCAATCACTGGAAGGGTGGCATATGTAAGGCCTAGTTTGATGGACCCTCCAAGCTTCATTCCCTTGGATATAGAGAGGAGCATACCAAATCTCGTAGGAATGTCTGCAACCACAATATCCATTGACATGCTCTTCAGAGGAATTTTAGCCATAATCACTACTAAATCCTTGATAATCCCAAGGAATTTCACTCCTTTGGAATCAAAGGAATACACGTCTTTATATGTTTTTTTTATTTGGAGGCCTAATTGTTACATGAATATAAAATGCATAAGATTATGAGAGGCTCCCCAATCAAACATGCACTTATGCAATAATAAATCATGGATTACTAAGGTGACTTAGAATGGGGGTGTGGAAGGATCTTGCTCCTCCACACATGGGACAAACATGATTATAAGCCTTTCTTACTACAAATTTAAGTTATATTTTGATGAGGCAATATGAGAGACATCCATCATCTATGAGACTTGTTTTTTGTAGTGAGGTTGTTTCAGAAATTTAGTTGACGGAAGAGATATCCTCACCTTATCTAACTCTTTTTGTAAATGGAAAACAAAGATATTCCTATCCACTTTCATTGGCTCAATTGTCTCTTTGTTTTGTTGATCTATTGGATTTTATTTCATTGGTATTTCCTCTACATTCACAGTTTCAAACTTAGAATTGATGGGGTGGGAGGTCTCTCCTTTGGTTCGTGGGTCAGGTTTTGTAGGGTTTTTCCCTTTATCAGTTTGTTTTGGGGGAAAAGGTTGGACATTTTATTAATGTTGATCTTGAGTATGTAATGTTTTTTAGGACCTCAAATCATATCTCCTATTGAATTATTCTTGCATGAAATCAACACACTGCTTACAGTAAGCATCTATCTCTTCTTTATGTAAAGGTACATTTTGATCATCCTCCTCTCCTCCCTCTGCTTCTATTTCATTTTGTTATTCTAAGAGAGTAGATTATTAATTCTCCTAAACCTCGATAGCATCTCCAATACTTTTGATGAGGCTTATCAATACGTAAACTATATGGGTCACCATGCCACTCTCCTGCTTATTAAATTTACTTTTCTCACATTTGTTTAGATATTTTGTTATATTTTTCTTAGTGAGAAGAGTAAAGGTGAGTTACTATGTAATGTGGCATAATGTGTGTTAAATGATGGAATTGGAGTAGTTTTGGGTTGACTTAAGTGCAAGAATTCAAATTATGCAAGAAAGATAGGTTTTAGGAGTTCGTATCTCTCCCTAACTCCTCAAATTATTCGAAGATTCCTCCACTTTATCTCATCATCTCGGTGTCTCTCACAGCCAAGCAAGCTGAGTTCATTGGAAGCCAAGCTACTGAGATTCAAGGAAGAGTTGTTCTCGACTTAGGGAGCCAAGTATCCCTATTTTCTAGAGATTTGTTGGTAGCTCCATTTTTGTATAAATAAGAGAGCCAAGGGACTCATTAGGATTCATTTTTTTCTTGTAGCCAAGAGGCCATTTGAGCTGAAACATTTTCACTGTTATTGTTATGATGTAGTTGACATTTTTATGATAATGAGAAATTTTGTTTTGATCCAGCACTAAGTTGACTCAGAGGGCTAAAGCTCTAGCGTTAGAGCCCAACCCTAGAAACAAAAGTTCCTCTTTTGTAGTTGTATTCTTAGCTCAGAATGATAGTTAGATGATAAATTTTATTTGTACCTTTCTGTTATCTTAGAAAGTTACTTAAATTGTTACTTACCCTTGTTTCCATTAGGCTAAAGAGGTAGATTAGTGTTGCAGTTTAGTGAAGAAAATTAAACTAGAAAATATTGTGACAGTGGCCCCTATCTCATCTCTCTCATGGGATCATGATTAGAGGACCCCACTCTCGCAACCCCAAAAATAGATTTTGTCTTTTGTTTATTGCATAAAAATTTTCATTCTTAGCTAGGTAATTATTTATGATTTCTTGGAAGCATATGTAGTGGTTATCTAATTTTCTTAAAGTTTTTGTAGCTAAATAGGAAGTTAATGTTATAGATCTAGTCCTTAACATTAGATAGATCAAATTTCTCAAATTCAACTCATCTTTTCCATGTGGACATGTAGTCATTTATAAATGAAAAGAGAAATGGGTTTTATTGTAAGGATTGTTGATGTGCAGGAAGGGACTCCTCCAACCAACTTCACCTAGGTCTTCCCCACCTTCTTTCCAGGCATACCAACCCATAGTCTGAACCTCTATATTCCAACCACTGTCAGCAAGCTAACTTAGGTAAATCTAACAATCTTGGGGTGTTGGGCTTGGTCTCGGGCAATGTTCACCTTCCATACACCTTCCACCACTATCATGCACCACTCCAACACCTCATCTCACTCTTCTTACCCTCCAAAATCTCTTAGCTAACTTCCTGTAGTAGTTCAAGACATCTTGTAGCAGATGAGGACATCTTGTAGCAAACCTGTAGCAGTCTGTTTTGACCCTTTTTTGACTTGAAATGATAGGATAGCCTCGTATAGGAGTAGGTTAGCCCCTCAGCTTGGACTCCATGACAAGAAGTGCCATCTAGACCAGCCTTCCCATTCCTTTCCCTCCTGCAAGATCAGATAACATTAGCTTTTATATTTCTCAAGTTAGTAATTAAGACTTTTTCTGCAAATTTGAATGAGATAGTTAATGCATGCATGCCTGAACTATGAGATGATAGAGTAACTTTCTACTTTCAAGTAGTCCTGATAACTAGATGATCAATTGCTATATTAGCATAGTTTCCATTCTGAAAGTAATTTGTGTCATTTCATAGCTAGATGATTTATGACATTTCATAGCATTTACCAATTGGCAACTTTAATTTCCTAAATAGAAAAGAGTTTACTTTCCCTACACTAGAACTAGCTTTACTTTCACTGTTAGTGCTCATACTCTGTTTAGTTCAATAGAGGATTGGTCTAGAACCCTAAAGGTCAAGTGCCCCAGTTGAGAAGTGGCATGAGTAGACTGAGGCATCTATCTTGTATATAGAATTGTCACCTTCAAGTTTGTATGAAACCCCGGGTTGATAAAGTAAATTTGGTAGCTGTAGGAGTTGCAGCATTCTTGCTGCAATACTCAGGCTCATCACATTTGGTGTCATTGTCCAGGAGGTGTCTAGGTAGATGTAATTTTTGTTTTTCTTTATAATTTTGATTCAGGAGGTAGATTTTATTATGCTTTCCTTTTTGTTTTACAATTGATTCCAAAAAACACAAAAGGAAAAAAAAATCATGCCTCATAGGAGTAGAGACAATTTAGGGAAATTCTTCCCAAATACCCCCACACCATCAAACAATCAACCTTCCCTCTTCTTCGGTGACTATTAGCTTCCCTCTTTGACTGCAGGTGAGTTAGAGGACCCATTAGGTGAACAACTAGAGATATTTGAAGTGCCTATTGGGGAAGAAGAAGAAGAAGAAATTGTTCCACATAGTTACATCATGGCTAAAAATAGAAATGAGGGTGATTTTCCCATCAGAGAGACTAATGGAGATGCTAAGATGAAAAACATAAGCCCCTATTCCCTTCATCACTTCCTTGGCTTAACCTCAGAGGACCTCGATACTTTTTTGTTTCATTTTGTTGTCATATGCAACACTTATGATTATACCTCTGATGACGAGAGTTGAATTTGTTCCTTGGGCTCAACTTATGATAACATCACTACCTAGGCTCAAATGAACCAAGCCTTTAACAAAAATTACAGGGATTGTAGATCCAAATACAGTAAAGAGGAAATCCTTAGAATGACATTGGGACATGATGAATCCTTGGAAGATTATGAGGAAAGGTTCCAACTCAGTTAGAAAAGGGTTGGATGCACCCTTGATCCCAATCACTCAAGTTAGTCATTCTTAGAGGAATTAGGAAGGACATTATGGAAACCCTAAACATGTTGTCAGGAGGGGACATTTATCAACTATCTTATGATGATATCAATACAGCTTTCAAAAACAATTCCAGGGTTTCTAGAAAGAAGGGTAGGGCTAGTCAAGCTTTGGCAAGTTCCTCTTTCTCCAACACATCTATCAAGAGTGAAATTTGAAACATGTTGGAAGAATTTAAAAGTGAAATGTCTCACACCCTTTCTCTGAAAATGTACACCATATAGATCAAGAGGAAGTAGAAGGAACCATAGAGAGCCTTAGCTATATTTTTCCCTAGATGCACTAGGAGACACCCGAGAAATGAATGTTCATTGAATTTTATAGATCTCTACTCGGTCTGTGAGGAAATACATTCCACATATAAGTGCCCTTCTCTACCTAGATTGAAGGCTATATACAAAGGGGATGAAGGTGGGGCTAAATAACTCTATTATAACAATCAAAGGAGACCCTAAGTACCTCGACCATACTAGAAGGGAATGCAAGGGGAATCATATTCCTATTCCAATCCCAATCAGAATGAATCCCTTACCCCATGGTGTTCTCCTTCTCATCCTTCATGGTCCACACATTCTCCTTGGTATTATTCACCTCACTACCCTTCCCAACCTACCAATCAGTCATTTCAATCATATGCTCCCCCACATCTTCAGTAGAATACCCCATCACAAGGTTAGAGGCATGCATTCAACAAACCTCCAACCTTACTACCTCCACCTCCATCTCAACCACAAATCCTTCATCCCGCTCCACCTAAGAAACCTCAGATTCATGCTCAACCAAATATGAACCCGAACAACAAACAAGCCCAGCAAATCTACAATGGAGAGACATCCTACCCTACCTATGTTGTGGATATTCAAGAAATCAACCTCAGGTCTGGAAGAGTGTTTCCAGATAACCAACCTCCATCTTCTCCTAGGGAGCCTAAAGAGAAAAAGGAAGGGAGTGTTCCTAATTCAAATCCACCTCGTTTTCTTAAAATATTGATCCATCCTAATCATCACACCCAAGAAGAGATTAAACTTCTGGGAGAATTGAGAAACTTGTGTGTTAAAATCCCACACCTCAAAGACATCAAGTATGTCTCGATATACAACAAGATAATCAAGGAGAAATTATTCAAACATCTTGGGAGGAGAAAGAAAGACACCCATACCATTAATTTCATTGGATAATTGTCTAACTTAATGCTGGGGAGAGTGATTTACCTAAAGTATCTAAATATTGGAAGTCCTATGGTAGATGTGCACATTGATGGAATCATTGCCCTCCACACCTTGATTGATCTTGGGGCTTCCATCAATGTGATGACAAAGGAGACCATGCTCAAACTAAATCTCCAAGGATCCTTAAGAAATACCACAACAGTATTTCACTTACAGACAGATCCATAGTAGCCCCCAAGGGAGTTGTTGAATATGTGATGGTCTCTATTGATTCTAGGTAGTACCCTATTGACTTCTTAGTTCTCCAACTCAAGACAAAATTTAATGTTTATCCCCTCATCCTTGGAAGGCCATGGCTAGCCACTATTGATGCTTACATAAATTGCAGAGCTAGGAACATCACCATTACTAATGGACACCTGTCCAAATAGTTGGTCTTGTACCATCCTTCTCAACCATCCCTAGAGCATGACTTACCCTTATGGTTGGAATCGAAGGAGGAACATGAAGTATACCATACCACATCCTACATAATTTGTACCCTAGATTTTATTAATGGACGGGGTTAACCTGATGAAGATTACCTCACTGATCAAATCCTCCAGAACTAGCCCCCCAGCACCATGCCTCTTGATGAGTTGGTGAAGAAATATGAATATAACCCTTGGAATGATTTGTTCCTAGATGAATCAAGTCCCACTTATGTCAAAATGGTAAAATTCAGTCCATCTAAAACATTGAAAATCAACCCCACTCTTAGCACATCAGGAAGAGAAGTTGTGCAACATGCTGAGAGAGAACTTGGATGCTTGTTCCTGGTGATATAAGGAAATGAAGGGATAGCATCCTTCAGTGTGTACCCACCACATCTACATTAGCGAAGGATGCAAACCAGTGAACCAACCTGGGAGGAGAATGAACCAAACCCTCGAAGACATAGTCAAAGAAGAATTACAAAAGTTTTTAGATGCATGGTTCATTTACCCCATCTCAGATAGTGAGTGGGTGTCCCCTCTACTTTTGGTCCCAAAGAAGAATGGAAACTAGAATATTTGTGTGGATTAAAGAGAGATAAACAAAGCCACTAAGAAATACCATTTTCCTCTACCTTTCATTGATCAAGTCTTTGATGGTCTTGTCGGGAAGAAGTTCTTCTCTTTCTTGGATGGATTCAGTGGTTATAATCATATCCAGATCAACCCAAAGGACCAAGATAAAACCACATTCAATTTTCTTTGGGTACCTTTTCTTATAGGGTCCTTCCTTTTGGATTATGTAATGCCCCTACCAATTTTCAAAGGGTATTTCTAAGCATCATTACTGAGCTAGTCCATGACTATGTAGAAATATATATGGATGATTTCACTCCTTATCGGTGCGACTTCCTAGAGGCTCTCTCTAACTTGGGGAAAGTATTAAATAAGTGCATTGAAATGAACCTATCACTTAGTCCCGAGAAGTGTGAATTCTTGATGAATACAGGGACTATATTGGGTCACTCAATATCCTAGGAAGGACTAGAAGTGGACCCAAATAAATTTTCCATCATCAAAAGGGTCCCTAGTCCTCATAAGTAGAGCGATGTCAGAAGTTTCTTTGGCTTAGTTAGATGTTATAGGAGATTTATCAAAGACTTTAGTAAAGTAGCCTCACCATTGTTTGGATTGCTTGCCAAGGACTTTTAATTTTGTTGGTCAGAAAGCTGCCAAAATTCCCTAGAAATATTGAAGGACAACTTGACTACTGCACCCATACTCAGGGGCCCAAATTGGTCTCTTCCTTTCCACATCCATGTTGATGCATCTAGAAAAGATATAGGAGCATATCTAGGCTAGATAGATGACAAGTTACCTTATGCCATTTACTTCATTCACAAAAATATGTCCAAGGCTGAATTGAACTACACTATGACTGAAAACGAACTCCTAGTTATTGTCCACTCATTGAACAAATTCAGACACTACATCACTGGTTATAAAAACTTTGTGCATATTGACCATGTTGTTATCAAATACTTAATCAACAAGCCTGATTTGAATGCTATAATTATTAGATGATTGCTTTTATTACAGTAGTTTGATTTAACTATCATTGATAAGCTAGGTAGAGAAATCAAACTGCTTTACCTGAGGTGAGGAAGGAAGGAATGGTTAACGATCAACTACTAGATGAGCATTTATTCTCTATTTCAATTCTCTCTCCATGGTTTGTTGAAGTAGCCAACTACCTAGTTGCTGCAATGTTCACTCCAAATCTATAATCCAAGGAGAAGAGAAGAATTGTAAGGAAGAGTGCCCCATTCACTTGGATTGGGGAAAATCTATTCAATTTGCGCCCAAATAAAATTTTGAGGAGGTGCATCAGGGAGGAGTAAGCCTTTGACAACCTTTTATCATGTCATGATGGGCCTTGTGGATGTCACTTTGTAGCTAAGAGGACAACTTTCAACGTACTGCAAGTTGGCTTCTACTGGCCCACTCTCGACCAAGATGAAAGAAGATACACCAGTCAATGTGATTAGTGTGAGAGGATGGGAAAACCTACTCCCAAGGATGAAATTCCTTTGCAGCCTAAGGTGACTCTAGAGCCATTTGAGAAGTGCGACATGGATTTCATTTGGCCCATTGATCCACCATCAACGCAAAAAAAATCCATAATTATATGTACTAATTATTTGGCAAAGTGGGTTAAGACTAAGGATGTCAAGGTAGAAATAGAGGAGAAAGTGGCTGAGCTCTTAAGGGAGAATGTATTCTACATATTTAGGTACCATAGAGAACTAGTCACACATTAGGGAACTCGATTAGCATCACATCTGATCAAAACTTTGTTGAGGCAGCATGGGATAAAACAAAGGAAGTCAAATGTCTATCATCCTCAGGCCAATGGACAAGTAGAGGTCACCAACAAAGCATTGGAAGGCATCCTCACCAAGGTTGTCATAAGCAGTAGAAAAGATTAGGCCGATAGACTAGTGAAGGCCACTTGTGGCCTATAATACAACCTCAAAGACAACCATTAGTTTCAACCCTTATGACTTTGTATATGGAAAGAAGGCTCTTCTATACATTGAGTTTGACAACAACACCTTGACAACAGTTTCACAATGGGATTTGTATGTTACAAAGGCACAACAAGAGGGGCTGCTCCAGCTGAATGGTTTGGATGAATTTAGGATGTTGGCCCTCTGACACAATGAAGTTATCCAAGTACAGGGGAAGGTTTGGCATGAAAATAACATCAAGGACAAGGTTTTTCAAGAAGGGGTTTGGGCTCTACTATATGACTCTAGCTTCAAGGACTTCGAAGGAAAATTGATGACAAGGTGGTTAGGCCCATACCCAATAGAGAAGTGCCATGACAATGGGGAGGTTCAAATCAGGACCATTGATGAGGAAGGTATTCCCTTGCTTGTCAATGGATATCGATTGAAAGATTACAAAAGACCTTTGTCCAGGGAGGATTTCATCAGCACCATTAGAAAGGAGGTAAATGTGATTGGAAGTTTCTTGGCTTCCAAGTCACACAATTCTTGAAAAAAAAAAAATTTGTGAAAAAAAAGAAAAAACAATAAGAGGCTTCGATGAGAACCGTTATGAGGTATCTGAGGCCAACTCTTGGGTTGAAAACCTCCTTGAGGCAGTCCAGGAGTGAAAAAAATAAAAGAAAAAGATCCCTAAGGGAAAACCTCCCTTGAGGTTCCCAGGGTAGGTAGGCAGGTTGAAAACCTCTCTTGAGGAAACCTATGTGTCCTTCAAAAAAAAGAGAAAAGAAAAAAAGAGAATATCATGGCAGGGGAGTCAAACTTGCCCACTAATAAATTTTGTGATTTTGAAGGTTTTGAAGGAAGTGAAAGATTTAGAATTATAGGGAAAACATGCCAAGTTTAATTCCATTTCTCCCTCCTCCATCTCATCCATACCAACCATGTCCCTACCACTCATATCCATTTTTAGGCATCCAAAATCATTTTTTTTCATTTTCTAACTTTCTATAAGATGCCTTGTAGCTACTACATGAAGATATTGTATCATTACAGGATGTCCTGAAATGCTACAAGAAAGGGGAACTGATAATAAAATAATCATGCATGCATATTCTAGGTTGATTATAGTCCTTACACGTAATCAAACTACTCACCCATAATCCATGCATCCCTGATCCAAATCACCATACCCATACTTAGCTCTGTCTCATTCAAGAATTTACATAGGAAAATGTCCAAAATATAATGGAAAGACTATAGGAAATGTCCTCCATTGCCTCATCCATTTAATACTCCATCAAAGCTCTTCCATCATCCTTCAACCCCTACAGGAGATCTTGTAGCTGCTATAGGATCTCCTATAGTAGCTACAAGATCTCCTGTAGTAGATACTCGATCTCTTGTAGTAACATGTTCCATTACTCAACTAGCTTGAGACTTCATTTTTCTTCTCAACCAAAGAAAGGAGGAGTACCATCATCTTCGAACACCTTATTTCTCTTAGCCTGGTTCCACCGAAAAAACAAAAACAAAGAGATATCAAGCACCTGCACACATGAACAGGAAAATAGTTAGTTATTCAAGTAAGAAGAAATACACAGTAAGAGAGCAAACGAGCAATTCCCTGAGTAGCAACACAGAAGGAAAATACTCCAGCGGCATCGATCAGCAAAAGATAGGCACATGTATTATAACTTACACAACTCTTCCCTAAGTACGATATAATGAAAATGTATAAATGTTGAAGAAAGGTCTTTTTATAAGCTAGATGTGGCCAATTAACTTGGCCACCCTTAGTTCATGATCAAAAAGTGAATTCTCAACCAGCATGCCATGTCAGAGTGTCACATCAATGGGAATCAGTTAAAAAGGTGGTTGAATTAGTTAAGGGGGAGTGGATGATGATTATGAGGAGAAAGTGAATGATCACCAATGGTGGGCCAATGGACCTAATTAGGAAATCTCGTACCACTCCCATCGCTCCAATACTTGGCCATAAATCGCATAAACCCTAAACTTTCCTGCACTTTTTTTCTCATTTTGAGATTAAAGAGATAAGGACAGGCTCGGGAAGCCATCGAAAATTCATACCCTGCTCTGGCCACCCTACAAGAGACAACTATAGGAAACAACTACATGAAACACATAAGCCTATAGGAAGCTACTAGAAGCACTAGAATTCCATAGGAAGTCTGCAAGGGGATGCCAAGGGTCAACTTGGTCATCGATTGGCATAATCCCAAGAATTATAGTGAGAAGTAAGTGGCCCGTCTCTCCTTTCTCCATGATTTGATAATTGATAAAATCTGCACTCTTTTAGTAACTACAATCATCTTGGGAATGAGACAGAGTTTGGGGCTATATAATAAAAAATTTGTGGCTATAAGGAATTGTATGAATTACAATCATCCACTAAAAAGGCTAGGCTCTCAGTCACCCTAAAATCCATATTAAAGTTATCCTAGAAAACCTCCTACACTTAGCTAAAACAAGAGAAGTAAATGGAAGGGGAATTTAATAGAAGAGAACCCACAGACACATCAAGAATTTACCTTCATCCCCCTGTGGCAGATATCTTCAGGAAGCATCACTGGTTCAACTTCTTTGAGTTTCTCAAGGGATACGATGATGATATAACCTATGAATTTTCAATGGCACTAAACCCTCAAGAAAGAACAAGTAATACCACTATGGTGAGAGGGTTGTCCATTACCATCAACCCTGATGTGATCAACAATGTGGAAACACTTCCTTTAGGGGTTCAATTGAGAAAGGAGGACAAGGCCAGTAACACCTTTGCTAAGGAAAATTTCATCCTAAATGATGAAAATCCAATTGAACACAAAAATGGGGTCATAAGGGAGAGCCTTCCCTATCCCTAGGATGAGGTAGGCTACGAATCTCTTAAGTACATTTCTTGTTAAGGGAGACTAAGTGTAGTATATGGATACCAATTCAAACTCCTCCATGAGTTGAGATTTATAGCCAAAGTACCCATAAACCAAAGGCTCAGTGTGCCTTATTTCATTTTACAGTCCATTATAGACATGAGTTAGAAGGTGAAAGAGGGGAAACACTAACAGTTAGTGCACCATGGTCTCATCAAGCTAATAATGGAAGATGCCTTAAACCAATTGAGAATTCCTATTCTCTGTTCCACATTTAGGGACATGGACAGAGAAGCCTTCCTTGAAACCTGAGTCATTGAACATGGTGGGACCCCAACCTCTAGTGCTAAAGAGGAAGAGGAGGAAGAGGAAGGAGAAGAAGAGGAAGGAGAACCGGATGAAGAAGAACAAAAAGAAGAGCAGGAAAAAGAAAAGAAAGAAGGAGACGAGGAGCAAAAGGGAGATACCATCCCTGAGAAAAGTATTTCACTTAAAGAAGAGGAGATATCCCCAAGATTGTCTCCTAAGCCCACTAAAAAGGAGGCAACTACTACCTTGGCCTCCTTGAGCACACCCATCAAGTCCAAGAGGAAAAGGAAAAGGTAAGCTCCCACCTATTTCAAAACAAGAAGAAGCACTAGGATTAAGGAGGGGAAGCCACAAACACCAACAAAAACCCCCATCATAATTGAAGATTCGCCAAGCAAGTAGGATGAGATAAAGTCCATGGGAATGAAGGTTGAGAAAGTCACATCACCAGAAGAAACCCCAAAGGCTACCATCACCTATGTCAAGAATCCTGTCACGAGGTGAACATCATCTAAGTAAACCAAGGCACCTGTAACCCTCCAATAGAAAGGAAAATACCTACTAGAGGATCCCCAAATAGTGCTACATGAAACACTGGAAATGCTACAGGAAACACTCGTAGTGCTACAGGAAATACATAAAGAGCCACAAGAAGAATAGCAGGGGAAGAAATAAGGCGAGGAAGCAAAACCAAAGGTACAGAATGGGGAAGCTTCTCTAAAGCCATTTGAGGGAGATTTTCCAGAGTTCCAAGAGCCTATCCCATAGCCAAATCTGAGCTCCTACTACAACTTCATTGAGGGATGCAAAGTGATACCATAGAAATTTGCAATCCATCTCTTCTTTGAACTTAAAAATAAGAGGAAGGACACATCAATCGATGAAAATTGCTCAGTCAAGGAAAGTAAAATATGTGGGCCAAACTCCTAGATATGGGCACGGAGTTCAGTGAATTGAGAGATAGAGAGTACACCATGAGAACACAGTTGTAGGCAGAAAACACATGGCTGAGGAGGAATTTGCAAGAAAAAGAGAGCTAGTTGGCCACCATGGCAAGCCTCTCCCTGGAGGCACTTAAATACATGATTCCATCAAAATCATATGAACTATACCTCAAATATAAAATGGATGCAGTTTCAAATTAAGACATTAGCACAAAAGGGGACCATGCCATTCGAAGATTATAGGCAATTCATCAATCTATGTGAGAAGAGCACCCTTCAAGACAAGGCCAAAATATCTTAATTCTACCTACACGACATTGCCTTGATGAACTTGAATGTGTGGGACCCTAATGCAAAGTTGGGGGAGTTGCAGCCAATGGCCCTTGCATCATGGATGAGTAATGAGGAGGCTAGCACTGAGGAGGTGAATATAATAGTAGAAAAATAGGAAAGAGAGCCCCTCTACATCAAATAAGAACAAATAAATTCCATGGATGTTATTACTAACCATAGCTACTTGCACCAAGATACCTAGCTACCTAGGAATAGGTCATCTCCCATTTTGAGAATAATTTAAGATTGTTGGGGACTGAGAGCCAATAAGCATGCCAAAGGAGATGGAATAACTTGCCACACAGTCTCTGGATCAGGGAGTACCACTCTCCTAAGAGTGTGAAATTCATTACAAAGGACACCCTTGTATAATAAGGCCATGCAAAGCCTAAAGATCAATTGGATTGGACTAAACCTCAGTTCACCTTTGTTGTTGGGTTTTCTAGAAGGTAGGAAGGAATAAGAGGAAAGAAAGAAGTGGGAACAGATAGAGAAAAATGCAAGGTTATATCCTTAGGAAGAGATAGCATCCATAGAAGACTTGGATGTAGATGAATAGGTTGCTCATAGGATGAGAAACAATTTCAGTAGGGGTTAATGATGAGGTTCATAAATAGGTAAACTATATGGGTCACAATGCCACTCTCTAACTTATTAAATTGATTTTTCTCACATTTATTTAGATATTTTTTTTATATTTTTCTTAGTGAGAAGAGTAAAGGTGAGTTACTATGTGATGTGGCCTAATGTGTGTTAAATGCAGGAATTGAAGCAATTTTGGGTTGACTTAAGTCTAGGAATTTGGAGTAAGAAAGAAAGAGAGATTTTAGGAGTTGGTCTCCATGCTTAACTCCTCAAATCATTCAAAGATTCCTCCACTCTATCTCATCAACTTGATGTCTCTGACATCCAAGAAAGTTGAGTTCATTGGTAGCCAAGCCAGTGATAGTCAAGGAAGAGTTATTCTCGAGTTAGTGAGCCAAGTATCCCTATTTTATAGAGAGTTGTTGGTATCTCCAATTTTGTATAAATAAGAGAGCCAAGTGTCTCATTAGGATTCAATTTTTTGTTGTATCCAAGAGGCCATTTGAGATGACACATTATGACTATTATTGTTATGATGTACTTGCATTTTTATGATAATGAGATCTTTTTTGTTTGATCCATCATTGAGTTGACTCAAAGGGATGAAACCCTTGGGTTAAAGCCCTACCCTAGCAAAAAAAATCATATTTTTAAGCTATATTCTTATCTTATAATGATAGCTAGTTGTTGAAGTTTATTTATGTCTTTCTCTTAGTTTAGCAAGTTACTTAAATTGTTTCTTACCCTTGTTTCCATTAGGCTAAAGGGGTAGATTAGTGTTGTAGTCTAGTGAATGAAATTAAACCAGAAAATCTTGTGACAGTGGTCCCTATCTCATCTCCCTCATGGGATCATGATTAGAGGACCCCGCTCTCACAGCCCCAAAAATAGAGTTTGTCTTTTGTTTATTGCATAAATTAAGTTTCATTCTTAGATAGGTAATTTGTTATGATTCCTTGGAAGCTTGGAAGCTTAAGAGGTATCTGTCATAGATGTAGTCCCTTGTTAAAACAAACTTTCTCAAATTCAACTCATCTTTTCCATGTGGACATGTAGTGATTTATAAATGAAAAGAGAAATAGGTTTTATTGCAGGGATTGTTGATTTGCAGGAAGGGACTCCTCCAACTAGCTTCACCTAGGTCTTCTCCGCCTTCTTTCAATGCATACCAACCCATAGTCCGAACCTTTGTTTTCCAGCCATCATGAGCAAGCTAACTTAGGAAAATCCTAGAATTTTAACCTTCTCTACACCATTCACCACTTTCGTACACCCCTCAAACACCTCATCTCACTATTCTTGGCCTCCAAAACCTCTCAACTAACTTCCTGTAGAATTTCAGGACATCCTGTATCAAATCAGAACATCATGTAGTAGTTTCCTATAGCAAACTTGTAGCAGCCTGTTTTGACCATGTTTTGACCTGAAATGATAGGATAACCTATTTTAGGAGTACGTTAGCTCCTTAGATTGGACTCCATGACCAAAAGTGCCACCTAGACCAACCTTCCCATTCCTTTGCCTCCTACAAGAGAATATACCATTAAATTTTATATTTCTAAAGTTAGCAATTAAGACTTTTCCTGAAAATGTAAATGAGATAGTTAATGCATGCATGTTTGAATTCTGAGATGATAGAGTAACTTTCGATTTTCAAGCAGTCCTGGTAGCTAGATGATCAATTGAAATATTAGCATAGTTTCCTTTCTGCAAGTAATTTGTGTCTTTTCATAGTTAGATGATTTATGACATTTCAAAGCATTTACCATTTGGAAACTTTGATTTCCTTAATAGACAAGCATTTACTTTCCCTTCACTAGTACTAGATTTACATTCACTATCATTAGTGATAATCCCTTTAGTTCAATAGAGGATTAGTCTGGAACCCTAACGGTCAAATGCCACAGTTGAGAAGTGGCATGAGTAGGATGAGGTATCTATTATGTATATAGCACTATCACCGCCAAGTTTGTATGACACCCCCAATTGATAAAGTAAAGTTGGTAGCCCTAGGAGTTACAACATTCTTGCTACAATCCTGAAGCTCATCAACTTTCATGAGGATCATATTTTACATACATGGGAGATTGTATCTGGTCTTGTTGACCTTTTCTTCCTCTTTGTGATAGTTTCAAAGGAGGTATCCTATATTGGGGATCGAAGTTTTTGTTGGTGCCTTGTTGAATCGATCAAGGAGGATTTTTATTTTCCAAGTCTAGCTTCACCAGTTCGTTTGAAAGGTTTCTAATCAACTTATTCATTGCATAAAGATTTTTCTCTTGAGCATCCCTCTCCAGGCCAAAGGAGTTGGTTGTAACACCCTCCTCCCACATTTACTCGAGCTAATGAGTCTTCTAGGGTAAACATGTGATGATAGGATAATATTATGTGATTCAAATCCCCAATTACATTTAAGGAAGTGGAACTGATATAACAAAACCAAAATTACCTTCCCCAAGAGCTACAGACCCTACAGGAGGTAACCAACCCTTCGGGGTGCTTAACCCCTGAGACAACTTATTTGTTTACTATCCTGGAATCTCGGTCTCTCTCATGAAAAGGCATGCATGTGACCAAATCCTTCTAGTTTCTCCCATAGCAAGGCATGCCAATGACTGTGGACTTTTCTAGGTAGTTCTTAGCCAAAAACCTAGATTATGTGCCACATTTTTAGGGCCTGGAATCATGCCACTGCCCATAAATTCATGAAACTTTTAGGAATGATAAATGAAATTAAAAAAATGGTAGTAATTCAAACACTTGAGTAACAACACGACTGGACCCCCACTAGCCATGACATGCATTTCATCAAACATGTCACAAATATGAAATCTACAGGTCATGACAATAGATCTTAGCATAGGGGTCTCATACTTATCTGATATTCATAAAGATGCATTGTTTCCATATCAAAATAGCTTCATTATCATCTATTAGGTCATTTGTTAATTTTACTTTCAATTACTAATCAAAACATGATGAAAGCCAGACATAAAATCTATCATAAAGCATACTCATAACTGACATATAACCAACATAAATAACAAGGATATAAAAACCATAAAATCCACATATAAGCTAGTACATTTACACATCGAATACCAAGGAGAAGGAGATCTTATTAATGAATGTAAAATCCAAATCCCTTTGGGACTTCCATGAACCACCCGACCATAGATTGATTGAACCAGATCTTTCTTTCATCCAATCACCCAATGCCATATTCCAAGCATGAATGTGGGACTCAGAACCAAACCAAATTAAGTTTCATCAGGCTTTACCACATTCCACACTAGATCACTAAGCCCTAAATAAGCATGGATGCCACTAGATTTCTCCACCTACATTGAGAGGAATTTTCCTATCTCCTAGTCTCTAGGGTTTACCGTATATCCCGCCATACAACAATCAAGGATTCCTAGGCCTAATCATGAATCCACCCTCCAGGATTTACCATATATCCTGCCATTCACCAGTCAAGGATTCCTATTCCTATTCAAGGGAACACACCTCTACGCTTTACCGTATATCCCACCATTCATCGATCGAAGATTCCTAGGTCCACTCAGGCACACAAAATCTGGATTTACCGCATTCCCACAGTCTTCGGTCCAAGGATTCCTAGGCCTTGTGTTCTTTCTTTTAGAGACCATCTCACTCAGTTTTGAAACCATCCCACAATCCAGATCAACCAAATATAACATAACCCATCACACCATGGCTATCCAAAAATGGAAAGGAAAGGGTGAAGAACACTATCACATTGGGAAAAACCCATCCCAATGACAGCAAAAGAACCAAAAACATACATGCATGTTGTTGGCTTCAGGGGGATTGACCCAAGTTCAGAGTTTTTTGTTCCAACCAACAAAACCCTAACTACTGGCCCTTTTGGTGACAACCTGTGTAGTGCAGGTTGCAGTCTCACCCGAAGTAGTATTGGGGGATGCAAGAACCAGGTTTTTGCATCCAGAGGCCTATCTGATGGTCTTTCGAAGGTTCTTATAGCTTATATATACCTTCATGCAGATAAATTCCTTTGACTATCAACTATTGCAACTTTATTGAAATTACCTTCATATCTTCGCCAAGCTCCATGATCATACTTAACTTTCATAAAAGGTACAGATTCACTACTTTTGCGCAACAATTCATAACCCTAGATTTTCCTTCATGCATATCTACCCCTTTCTAAATAGTTAATTGCAACAAATCTATATAATACTTCGCGAAGGTAGTTAATTACTCTTATCATGCATAAATATTATATATCCCACAGTTTCACACAGAAAATACACTTTAATTCATAGAAAACAAATCATTGAGTGAAGATGCATAAACTTAAATAGAGGTAAGAAACAAGGCATAGATGCAATAGATTCAATCCAAAACAATCTTTATTAGATTTAGCATTTAGTTAGAGACTCTTTCTACCCTACACACCCAGCTGCAGGGGCATGCACACTCAGCTATAGACTTACGAAGGTCTCCACGTACTCAGCTACATGAGCCTTCCCCTTTCACCTAAGTACAGGAAATAGACCTTTCCTGCATGAGCACCTTGTCCTTACAATGATGTTATATCCAAAGTTCTATCCTTAGAATCACTATGACTCAACTATATATAGCCTTTTCATTACAATACCATGGCCCGCGGACCATGGGTGAGTCTCAAAACCGACCTATCACATACCCATACAGGGGACTAATTCTCCTTTGACTCTTACTTAGCTTCGTGTTCCGCTTCCTCATTTCATGAAGAATTTACATTCTTTTACAAAACTATTACAAAACTGTAAAAAATCGAACCTAGGGACCTTATCCCAATAGGTCCCCAACACAAAAATGGTGACTTGCCCTCAAGTCACTTGGATGCCTTCTCCATCTTGTGGTGGAGTTCGTTGAATTCCACCTTTAGTACTTCAAGGTCTGCTATGCTCTGTACTGCATCGTGCTTCACTTCTTTGACCAATTTTTCTATAGTTGGTGTTAGAAAATTATATATTACAGAAATATAAACACAAAAAATGCATAAAACAAGAGAGAAACATATATATGCGGTTCACCCAATTTTTTCTATGTCCACGGAGAAATATCTAGTTTTTCCTTTATGTTATCTAGTAAACTGAAGAGATACAACCTACAGCAAATCCATTGTAATTCCCTCTTCACTTTCACACAATCTCCTCTCTCTTTCTGACTCAGAATACAGATCTACATAGATGCAATACAATTCCCTCATATATAGTGAGGGGTTTTATTCTAAGGGAAAAACCCATAAATTAAACATAACTTCTACCATGAGATATCCGCCTAATGAACGACCCAGATTGACTATGAAATTACAACATTTTACAGGGCAATTTGACATTTATTTTTAGCTTCAGGGGCACTGCCCCTAATCTCCTACCGGGGGGGCTCCCAAAGATTGCAATCACCCCCTAGACCCCCCTTTCAACATACATTTTACAGGTGGTGTTGTCACCACATTACGAACTAGGGTCCAATGTGGCGATACCTCTAAATAAAGAAGATAATCAGGCTCCATACCCAACAATCTCCCACTTGGAGACTGATTATAGCAACTCCATTACTGCTTCATTTGTTGGACAATGACTCCACTTTGGACCTGGTTATTTCTCATATTCTTCATTATACTTGAAGACCAATTGAAACTAAGCAGAATCTGAGTTTCTCCCTGATTATAACTTTTGTTAACATATCTGTAGGATTTTGGCTAGTGTGTATCTTTTCCAGCTTCAACTGTCCATCTTCCAACACTGATCCTATGAAATGGTACTTAAGTTGTATATGTTTTGTATTGGAATGAAATGTAGAGTTATTTGCAAGATGTATGGCACTCTGGATGTCACTGTATAACCTGCCCAACTCCTGCTTCTTACCCAACTCATCCAGAAACCTTTGTAACCAAATCATTTCTTTACTAGCCTCTATAGTAGCAACATATTCTGCTTCCATTATTGAGATTTCAACAACACTTAGCAATTTTGAAACCCAACTGACATTTGTTCCACCTACAATAAACACATACCCTGTTGTGCTCCTCCTGTTATCTCTATCACCCACCATATCTACATCAACATATCCCTGTAGAGAAATGTTTGAACCACCAAAGAATAATGCTTGATTTGTGGTACCTCTCAAATACCTGAGAATCCATTTCATTGCCATCCAACTTTTCTTGGATTGTTCATGTACCTGCTTACAACTCCCATTGTATGTGCAATATTAGGGCTTGTGCAAACCATCGCATACATTAAGCTTCCAACTGCTGATGCATATGGAACTTTAGACATATAATCCATTTCTTCCTAAGTCTTGGGACACAATTCCTTACATAGTTTGAAATGGCTAGCCAAAGGTATAGTAACTAGTTTTGCATTCTGCATATTAAACCTTTTCAGCACCTTTTGTATATACTCACTCTGAGACAATGTTAATTTGTGATTCCTCCTATCTCTAGTTATTATCATACCAAGGATTTGTTTTGCAACACCCAAATCCTTCATTGCAAATGAGTTTTCCAATTTTCTTTTGAGCACATTTATTTCCTGCATGTTAGAACTTGCAAGAAGCATGTCATCTACATACAATAACAATATAATATAGCTACCATCATTTTGGATTTTGAGATAAACACAATGATCAGAGTGACATCTAGTATAACCTTGTTCAAACATAAACATGTCAAATTTTAGATACCACTGCCTTGGACCATGTTTTAAGCCATACAACCTCTTCTTCAACTTGCACAATAGTTTCTACTTCCCTTTTACCTCATATCCTTATGGTTGCTCCATATATATCTCTTCCTCCAAATCTCCATGGAGAAAGGATGTCTTTACATCTAATTGCTCAAGATGAAAAACTTCAGATACTACTAGACTTAAAATAGTTTCGATTGAATTCATTTTAAAAACAGGAGAAAATATCTCATCAAATTCTATACCCTTTTTCTATACAAACCCCTTCACCACAAGTCTAGCTTTATACTTTTTTCTACCTCCATCTTCTTCCTTCAACCTGTAAACCCATTTATTCTACAATGCTTTTTTACCTGCAGGCAACCTGACTAACTCCCAAGTCTGGTTATGTGATAAGGATTCCATCTCTTATTTCATTTCTTGCTCCCACTTCTTCCTATCTTCTACCTGCACTGCTTCTTCATAACATTCTAGTTCACCAGAATCAGTGAACAATACATAAGATAATGAAGGAGAGTATCGTTCAGGAGGTCTACTTATCCTGGTAGATCTTCTAACACCACTTTCAGGTGTTTGATGTGTTTGTTTCTATTGTGGTTGTTGTTGTTGTTCTGGCTGTTGATCATTATGATTTTCAAGCACCTTCACTTTTCTGTGATCTCATAAAGCACCGTGTATTCTCTGTTTTCATTTTTCTACTTCTTTTCCTACATCTGATCCTTATAAAAAACATTTTCATTGAATATGACATCCCTTCTCCTAATGATTTTGTGTTTTTCATAATCATAAAAGCGATAACCAAAATCATTAATACCATATTGAACAAAAATGCATTTCTTTGATTTTGCCTCAAGCTTTGTTCTATTTTCTTTATTAATGTGGACAAAGGCTTCACAACCAAAAGACTTTAAAAATGAGTAGTTTACCTTTTTACCTGTCCATGCTTCCTATGGAATACCACCATCCAAGGAACTTGAAGGCCCTCTGTTTATTAGATAAATAGTAGTATCTACACCATCTTCCCTAAATTGTAAAGGAAATCTTGCATGCAATCTCATGCACCTTGCACGCTCCATGATTGTCCTATTCATCCTTTCTGACACACCATTTTCTTGTGGTGTTCCTGGAACTATCTTCTCTCTTTGAATTCCATTTTCTGAACAGTACCTATCAAACTCTTTGTTTCAATATTCACCTCCATTTTTTGATCTGAGACACTTCAACCTTTTTCCTATCTCATTTTCAACCAAATATTTCCATTTCTTGAAAGTATCAAATACATCAGATCTATTTCGAATACAATTAACGTAGGTTTTTATGGTTGCATCATCAATAAAAGTAACACAATAACGAGAGCCACTGAGAGATGATACTTGAGTAGGTCCCCATACATATATATGCACAAGCTATAATTTTTCGCTCTTCTTTTCTTTCCCAACTATGAGGAATCTGAATCTTTTTTGTTTTCCATAAACATAATTCTCACAGAATTTTAAATCAACATGCTTCAAACCTGGCAACAAATTTCTTGAGTGAAGAATCTACATCCCCTTCTCACTCATGTGCCCAAGATTATGATGCCACAATGTTGTATCTTCTCCTATAGAGGTTAAAGCATTAACATAATTAGAAATACCATTTCATAAATACAATGTACCAACCTTTTCTCCTTTTCTATTACCAGGGCTCCTTTAGTGACCTTCCATGTTTTATCTGTAAAAGTAGTCACATAGCCTTCACCTCCCAACTACCCTGTTGAAATAATATTTTTCTTCAGATCTGGAACATGCCCTACCTCCTTCAATAGCCATTGATTTCCATTCTATTGTTTTATGAAAATTGTACCCATTCTAATGATTTTACAGGGTTTATCATCACCCAATCGAACCTGTCCAAAATCTCCTTGAACATAATCATGAAAATGTTTCCTATCAGGTGTGGCTTAGAATGAGGCCCCTCAATCTACCACCTAGGCATCAATAATATTTTCTAATTAAAGAATCAAATAATCTTGCAACACATCACTGGTCACATTCACTTCATGATTTTTTTCTTGTTGCGCATCTCCTTCTTTTCCCTTCCAAGACTTGCAGTCTTTCTTCAGGTGTCCTTTCTTCCCACATTTCTAGCACACTTTCCTCAATCTAGACTTCGATATGCCTTTCCTTGACTTACTGCAATATCTTGGGCTCTTTCGTCTTTCCATTTTTCTTCCTTTATTCTCTGCAGTCAAAGCATTACCTGATGTCTCATTGGAGCTTTTCTGTTGCATTTCCTCGCTAAGGATTGCACCAACAACATCATCAAAATTTAAAGTACTAGATCCAAAGAAAAAGTTACTAATGGCCATAACTAAACCATTCCAACTTTTTGGAAATGAGCATAGAAATAATAGAGCCCTAACTTCATTATCAAAAGTTACCCCTACAAAACATAACTGACTGGTAACTATATTAAATTCATTTAAATGTTCAACAACAGATCCACCTTCTGACATCTTCATGTTAAATAAACTCTTCCTAAGAAATACCTTATTTGAGGCCAAGGATTTTTCATATAATTTGGCCAATGCCCACATTAAACCCTATGTTGTCGTTTCCTTTGAAATATTAAAGGCTACTGACATTGCTAGGCATAGCCATATTGTTCCAAGTGCCTTTCCATCGAGAATATCCCATTTTGTATCTGTCATACTCGTCGACTTCTTTTTCTTTCCACTCAATGGTAGGTACATATCTTTCTGGTACAAATAATATTCCATCTGCATCTTCCACAGCTGGTAGTTTTGTCCATTAAATTTTTCAACTTTAAACCTACCATATTCCGCCATTGCTCCCACTCGAACCACGAACCCTTCTCTCCTATGAGTTTATCAACCAAATAGACATTCGGCTCTGATACTAGTTGTTAGAAAAATATATATTACAAAAATATAAACATAAAAAATGTATAAAACAAGAGAGACACATATATACGTGGTTCACTCAATTTGGGATACATCCATGGAGAAAAAACCAATCCTTCCTTTTATATTATCCAGCAAACTGAAGAGATACAACCTACAACAGATCCATTGTAATTCCCTCTTCACTCTCACACAATCTCCTCTCTCTTTCTCACTCAGAATATAGATCTACATAGACGTAATACAATTCCCTCATATATAGAAAGGGGTTGCCTTATAGGGAAAAAAACCCTAAATTAAACATAACTTCTACCATCAGATCTCCGCTTAAGGAATGGCCTAGATTGACTACAAAATTACAACATTTTACAAGGCAATTATACATCTATTTTTAGCTTCAGGGGTGCTTCCCCCGATCCCCCACCGGGGGGGCTCCCAAAGATCGCAGCCACTGTTGGGTCGTGTTATATTCTTTCCACGACTAGCCAACGTAGTTAGCCAGGGGTTTAGAGGGGGGGCGGAGCCCCCCTTCGTTGCCCCGATTATGTAGTCGGGGGGGGTCACAGGGGTTTTGAGGCGTACCCGTAACCCCACTTTATGGGGTCCAGGGCAGCGCCCTAGAAAATTTTGGTTTTGGACCCTATGTTAGTATGGGCAGACCCACCTATGGTTTTGTGCATGATTTTCGCACATGTTTTTGGACGCGATGGTTTTCGGTCCATGGTATTGGATGCTTAGACATGTATAAATATGTATTATAACATTGAAAGGAACATAATGAAAAATCAAGCTGGTAGTCCCAGTTTTGGGATCTAGGGGAAAATATCTGTGTATATGTGTTTTATGTGTTATGTTCTCGCATTGTTTATTTTATGTGTTCTAGAATTCGTATGCAGGTAATTTCTGTCAGAGGTTAAAACCTACATTTGGTATCGGAGCAGTTTTGGCTTCAAGGGGACGGATTTGTTGCTGAGGGGTTTCTCTTGGGCCTGTGGTAGACCCTGTCCAGTGGGAGATCTACGAGATCGATTCTGGTGGTGAAAGAAGATGGCGAGTAGTGGAAAGATAGAGATCGAGAAATTTAATGGTCAGAGTTTTGAGTTGTGGAAACTCAAGATGGAGGATCTGTTGGTGGATAAATATTAGTGGATCGTGGTAGATCTGGGTACTAAACCAACGAGAGTGTCCAATGAAGAATGGAATAAGTTGGACTGGAAGGCAAAGAGCACAATATGATTGTGTGTCTCAGATTCAGTATTGCTAAATGTATCAGGGAAAGCTATGGCGAAGGCTTTGTGGGAAAAGTTAGGGACTTTGTACCAATCTAAGTCTCTAGTGAATAAACTGTTCTTGCAGAAAAAGTTGTATAACCTGAGGATGAAAGATGGAGACTCGGTGACAGAGCATCTGAACGCATTTAATACTATGGTAAGTCAGTTAGCATCTGTTGATATTAAAATTTCAGATGAAGATAAGTGCATCAGTTTGTTGTGTTCTCTACCAGATTCGTGGCATAGTCTGGTTATTTCAATAGGTAGCAATGCAACTGCCTTGCATTTTGATGAAATAGTCTCATCCTTGTTGATGGAGGAGATGAGATGGAAAGATATGGAGAGATAGAATGGTGATGCCTTGTCTGTATGAGGACGGTCCCAGAACAAAAAAAAAATAATTCATCGAGTGGCAGATCTAAATCTAGAGGGAGATCTAAATCTCCAGGAAAACGTGTAAAGGTGGTGTGCTGGAAATGCGGAAAGGGAGGGCACTTCAAAAGGGACTGTAAATCTAAAGCTCCTGATAAAGGAAATGGATCTGATGATGCTCCTTCTATAGAGGTGAAAAACACCTAAGATGAAGGTGGGGATGTGTACTTGGCTTCTTCAAGTACACATGTAGCTCATGAGGCATGGTTGATTGACTCAAGTGCATCCTTTCACTTCACTCCCAATAGAGAGTGGTTCTATGAGTATGAGAAATACGATGGTGGTGATGTCTTCTTGGGGGATGACAGGAAGGCTAGAATTGTTGGTCGCGGAAAGGTAAAGTTGAAGTTGCAAGGTAGAAGGGTTAGAACACTTCCGGGTGTTCTGCATATTCCTGCATTGGCCAAAAATCTGATTTCTATAATCAAGTTGGATGATGCAGGTGTAAAAACAGTGTTCGAGAAGGATACCTGCAAGATGGTTCAGGGAGCATTAGTATTGATGCAGGGAGTTCAGACTGGAACTCTGTACAAGCTGCAAGGTAGCACTGTTGTTGATGGGTGCAATAGTTCTGTGGTTCCTGAAAGTGGAGCAGAAAATCTAGTGGTCTCTGAAGAGAAGACCATGTTGTGGCATCAAAGGCTTGGACATATTGGAGAGAAGGGCCTTCGAATACTTCATGGTAAAGGTATGAGTAATAGCTCTATGGATTTTGATTTATGTGAAAATTGTGTATATGGGAAGCAGAATCGAGTGAGTTTCCCCTCTCGTAGTAAGAGGGTGAAACAGATATTAGAGCTTGTGAACAGTGATGTGTTTGGACTTGTGAAGGTTCCATCACTAGGTAAGTCTATGTACTATGTATCATTTATAGATGACTTCTCAAGGAATACATGGATATATTTCCTTAAGAAGAAATTTGAAGTCTTTGACAGGTTTAAAGAATTTAAGGCTCTAGTTGAAAACCAGACAGAGAAGAAGATAAAGGTGTTGAGGACAGATAACAGTGGAGAGTTTTGCAGTAAGGAATTTGAAGAATTCTATAAGAAATGTGGTATAGCACGGCAAAAGACTACTCCATATACACCTCAGCAAAATGGAGTTGCAGAAAGAATGAACAAGATGTCGATGGAAAGGACAAGAAGCATGCTCAGTGGTGCTAGGTTAGGACAAGAATTCTAGGCAGAGACAGTGGATACAGCATGTTACCTGGTCAACAGATCACCTTCATCAACGTTGGAGGATAAAACTCCACAAGAGATATGGACTGGTAAGAAACCCTCTCTTTCACATCTAAGGGTATTTGGATGTGATGCATATGTACATGTTCCAAAGGAGAAACGAACCAAGCTAGATAGTAAATCTAAAAAGTGCATCTTTATTGGGTATAAGGATGGTTTAAAGGGTTATAAGCTTTGGAACCCAGCAACAAGGAAGGTTGTGTACAGCTGAGATGTGGTGTTCAGAGAGGTGAAAGATGTTGTTAAACATGAAGTTCAACCAAAGGAACCTGAGAAGATAGAGTTTGAGCTAAAGGAGGAAGAATCAGACTCTACAGTAGAGAAGGAATCAGAAGATGAAGAGCCACAAACTCCGGCTGTGAGAAGATCAGTTCGAGAAAGAAGACAGCCAAAAAGGTATAGTCCGTCTGCTTTCTGTTCAAATTTTGCTTTATCTATTACTGATGATGATCCCAAAACTGTGAAGGAAGTAGTAGATTCAGAGGATGGAAAACTCTGGAAAGAGGCCATGGTTGATGAAATGGCATCTTTCCACAAAAATGAGGCTTGGGATCTGGTGGAGTTGATGGCTGGAAGGAAACCCATTAGCAGAAAATGGGTGTTCAAGAAGAAGACAAATGCAGAAGGAAAGGTGGAGAAATACAAAGCTCGGTTGGTAGAAAAAGATTATTCCCAGGTGCCAGGAATTGATTTTGGTGATATTTTTTCTCCTGTTTCCAAGGCAACTTCTATTAGATTACTTTTATCTGTTGCTGCTGCTTTTGATTTTGAGGTAGAACAGATGGATGTGAAGACAGCATTTCTTCATGGGGATCTGGAAGAGGAGATCTATATGAAGCAACCTGTAGGCTTTGTGGTGAAGGGTAAGAAATAACTGGTATGTAAGTTAAAGAAGTCTCTATATGGGTTAAAACAGTCACCAAGGATGTGGTATCAGAAATTTGATACATTTATACTGGGACTTGGTTTCACTAGAAGCAAAGCAGATCACTGTGTGTATTTTAAATTAATTGGTGACCATGTTATTTATATGGTCTTGTATTTGGATGATATGTTGCTGGTTGGAAATGACAAAGAAATTATCTAGGATTTGAAGACCCAATTGTCCTCCAAATTCGACATGAAAGATCTTGGTGCTGCAAACTATATTTTGGGCATGGAAATTAAAAGAGATCGGGCAAAGAGGAAGCTCTAGTTAAACCAGAGGAAGTATGTTGAGACAATATTGCAGAGATTTAATATGCAGGATAGTAAAGTGGTGAAGGTTCCTATTCCTATAGATGTAAAGTTATCTACTGAATAGTGTCCCAAGACACAAGAAGAGGAAGAGGATATGTCCTATGTTCCATATGCAAGTGCAGTCTGTAGCCTGATGTATACAATGGTCTATACCAGACGAGACATTGCACATGCAATGGGAGTATTGAGCAGGTTTATGTCAAAACCAGGGAAGGAGCATTGGACAGCAGTGAAGCGGGTTTTCAGGTATTTGCGTGGCACTAGTGATTATGGTTTGTGCTACCAAGGAAGACCGGGATTAGACAGAATTTTGGATATTTGTGGCTTTGTTGATGCAGACTGGGCTGGAGATTTGGATTAGAGAATATCTACAAGTGGGTATGTGTTTAACCTATTTGGAGGTGCGGTCAGTTGGATGAGTAAGAAACAATCTGTAGTGGCACTATCAACTACAGAGGCAGAATACATGGCAGCCACTCATGCAAGCAAGGAAGCAGTTTGGTTGCAGAGATTGTATTCATGTATGGGGTTAGTACAGGGAGCTATAAGGATAGACTGTGAAAGCCAAAGTGAAATTTTCTTAGCAAAGAACCCCGCATATCATTCAAAGACAAAGAACATTGATGTTCAGTATCACTTTGTGAGGGATATGATAGAAGAGAAAAAGGTGTTGCTTGTAAAGGTGGACACTTTGAAGAATACTGCAGATGCATTGAAAAAATCTGTGAGCTCTGAGAAGTTCTCTTAATGTCAAGAGGAAATGGGCATTTTAGGGCTGAAAAAATTACTAAGCTCTCTTGTGGCCCCCTGTGGAAAGAAAACAACAAGTGGGAGAATTTTGGGTTGTGTTATATTCTTTCCATGACTAGCCCACGTAGTTAGCCGAGGGGTTAGAGGGGGGGCGGAGCCCCCCTTCTTTACACCGATTATGTAGCGGGGGGGTCACAGGGGGTTTGAGGCATATCCATAACCCCACTTTATGGGGTCTGGGGCAATGCCCCAGAAAATTTTGGTTTTGGACCCTATGTTAGGATGGGCGGACCCACCTATGGTTTTGTGCATGATTTTCACACATGTTTTTGGACGCGATGGTTTTCGGTCCATGGTATTGGATGCTTCAGCATGTATAAATATGTATTATAACATTGAAAGGAACATAATGAATAATCAAGCTGGTAGTCCCGGTTTTGGGATCCATGGGAAAATATCTGTGTATATGTGTTTTATGTGTTATGCTCTCACATTGTTTATTTTATGTGTTCTATAATTCGTATGTTGGTAATTTTTGTATGGGGTTAAAACCTACAGCCACTCCCCCATAGACACCCCTTGCATTGTACATTTTATGAGTGGTGTTGACACCACATTATGAACTGGGGTCCAATGTGGTGATACCTCTAAATAAAGAAGATAATCAGGCTCCACACCCAACAGTTGGTACCTCCATCATGAGGCACATGGTCCTTTGTGTATGCTAGAACATTTTAAGGGTTTCTTGAATATCTAGCGTAACCTGGTTCATTTCCTCTGTCTATGGTTGAAGCCAAGCCCTCAAAATTTTTTCCTTGCGTTGCAACTTCTCAACCTATTCTTGTAGTACCTTCATTTCCTGTAAGCGCATGAAGCGCTGGATTGCTACCAAAGTACGTGCAGTCACCTTGATCTTGTCAAATTTATACTATGCCTCTCTGACCTCTGTACCCAATCTCTGGAAATTTGAGTCCTCCTACAAAGGGGTCCATAACTCCATGGCCTCTTGAAAGAAGTAATTTCATCTTGTTACTACACTATCCAAGGTAGCCATATGTTCCCTGATGGCTGTGTTGCACTACTTAATGACCTCTGGCGGAGTAGTTAGCTGCAGTTTCAATTATAGTTCCGAGATCTTTATCTGAAAGTCAAAGGTGACTATGCCTACCTCTTCTTTGGACTATGTCACAGCAGTGGCCAATTTCTAAACTTTTGGTGATGCGATCACATCCTCTAGAATGTGTAGCTCTGATGTTGAATTATGCACTTGTGTAATTGTTGCTTCTAGGCTCTATCTTCGTGCTACAAGCTATTCTTTTTCCATAAGAACCTAAACCTTCTCTACAAAGATATGTTCATTTTTCATTTTAACTTCACTTCTCACCGACAGGGTGCACTGTTCTCTAATCTGAAGCTCATCCAAGACCCCCTGATGAAGCACGTGGAGGGTCTGAAGTGGAAATGTAGATAAGTTCATTCTGACTCCTTTGATCTTTCCAATCTACGCATTATCTTCCTCTAACTCCTTGTGCAATGTTCCTTCTGGTAAGGAAATGACTCTGAGATCTAGAGTCCATTCTAGTTCCATGATGCTCATGCTCGCTTACTCCAGGCTCGATTGAACCTCGCTCGCTTGTCCAATGCCCGCCTGAATTCTGCCTGTCTGAATATGCAACTCATGTAGATCCTTCTAGACACTCCCCAATGTCTACATGTATTGTTTCTTGAACTGTTTCCACAGTTCTGTTGTGGTGTCTCCGACCTTATCACTAATTTCATTAAGGTCCCCTTCTTTGAGAACCATTGGGTCAATGCATGCTTTCTTGTTGGATTTGTGCCTTTTCCTTGGTCCGGAAGTTGTCTCCTTTTGTCGCTTCAACAACCTTATGTAGGTTTTAACCCCGTACAGAAATTACCTGCATACAAATTCTAAAACACAGAAAATAAACAATGCAAGAGAATAACACATAAAACACATATACACAGAGATTTTCCCTAGATCCCAAAACTTGGACTACCAGCTTGATTTTTCATTATGTTTCTTTCAATGTTACAGTACATAATTATACATGCCGAAGCATCCAATACCATGGACCGAAAACCATCGCGTCCAAAACCATGGACTAAAAACCATCGCGTCCAAAACCATGTACGAAAATCATGCACAAAACCATAGGTAGGCCTACCCAACCTAATATAGGGTCCAAAAACAAAATTTTCAGGGACGCTACCCCGAACCCCATAGAGTGGGGTTACCTGCACCCCTCAAACCCCCTATGACTTCCCCCCGCTATGCAATCGGTGCAACAAAGGTGGGGCTCCGCCCCCATTCTAACCCCCAAGTTAACTATCTGGGCTAGTCATGGAAAGAATATAACACATCCCAACACCTTAAAGGAGTGTTTTGTGCGTCACCCTCACCTCCTTCTAGCTCAGAATGCTCCTGCTCTTTAGTATGTTGGGAAGCCAATGCTTTGAATTCCACTCTGACCACTGTGTCAGTGTGCTCTTTCTCAGCACACTCTTTTTTAGTAGCTTCCTTAGCAGTAGTTGCTTTAGCAACAACTTATTTCTTCCTCTTCTCATCCAATTCCCATGCCACTACCTGTGCTACTTATTTTCATTTCTACGTAGCTATCGTCTGCAAAGGACGAGCTTTCTCTGCCCCTACTGGTACCTACACCAACATCCGTGGATTGTTAGCACTCCGCTGGCCAACTCCCGACAATCTCTTGCACAGCTGTCTCTGAAACTAGGTATGGAAACTTGTGCTAGATCTTCTTAGGGTCATGGCTTGTGAGGATGGATACATTATTAAAGTCGGCCTTAAATATCACAAAGGCCCTTAACTTCTCAAACAAGGTTAGAGACAACCTTCGTATCTAACTTATCACTGTGTGAAGGTCCATCTCGACTAATATCCAGAATACCTTCGACTCCATGATCCTTTCCGGATCCTTTTTTTTCCCACAACAAAGTGAACTTCGCTCCCTCTAGTAATTCTTCATCTTGCTGACGGAACTGGCCATCCTCTGGTAGTCGCCATGTAACTAGTATAATCAGCACCATGAGCCATGCATAGTGAAATGCCTTGCTTTCTTCCTATTCTTCATGGTAGTTGGCTAAGAATTATTTGCAAAGGTAATATGCCCAATTATATTGCACCCCCGTTGCACATTGTGCTGCCAGTGAAATTACTGGCGCCGAAACCTCATCTGCGTGACATTTTCTCATTATCTTCCCAGCAAAAATTTGAGCGGCAAACTGCACCGCTTGGTTTGTGATAGAGAAGATAGAATATCCATGCGACTTATTAATGATCCCAAGCTTAGTTTTCATTTTGTCTGCAAGCTCTTTCCCTTTCCTCTTACCTCCAAATTGCTTGGCTGGGTCAGCCCCTTTATAGGGAAACTTTGTAATTCAAAGGATCAACATATTTGTTATGGGGATAGGTTCACCTAACCACAAACAGCCATCATGCACCAGCAATGAGAAATTGGCACACACATACAATATTAATAATTGATTGGTGGAAGTGTGGCACACACAACATATGTAGCAATTCGGCCTACTCAACGCCTTCGAACCATTTCAATGGTTCTAGCCTTATGAACCGAATCTCTTCATAGTAAATTTTGGTCATGTATTTATTGGTGGAAAAATGAGGAAATATATCATGGTCGACAAGATCCCAATCTTCTAGCTTTAACATTAGGATATGTGCTAAGAGAGCGCCTTCAAAAACTATTTTTTCTGGTAGCAATGGCGTAGAGACCATGAATTTTCCTGAATCTGGGTCCTTAGTTACCTTTTCCTTCCCTTTCTACGAAGGGATATACACAGGATCCTTTTGAGAGTCTCACCCTCATTTGCATCCAATTCCTCAACTCCATTGCAGAGTTCTTCTGCTTCCAAATCCATTGTTTCCTCCTGAGATGCAAATCCGTGTTCCTTTCCATCAAGCCACTTCCCAATTTATTTCTTTGTAGGGAACAATTTATTCGACATTACACATTGCTCATATTGATCCTAGTCTCAGAAATGGAACCATTTGTTGGCTTAAGGGGGCCTGAACTAAGTTCAAAATTATTTGCGCCAACCAAGAAAACCATAACTACTAGCCCTTTCGGCAACAACCTACATAGCACAGGCTACAATCACACCCGAAGCAGTATTGGGGGATGCTAGAACCAAGTTTCTGCATCCAGAGGCCCATGTGATGGTATTTCAAAGGTTCTTATAGCTTATATCTACCTTCGTGTATCTTCGCAAAGGTACATGATCGTACTTAACTTGCATAAAATGTACAAATTCACTACTTTCGTGTAAAAATTCATAACCCTAGATCTGCCTTTGCGTAGATCTACCCCTTTCCGAACAGTTAATTGCAACTGATCTATCTAATACTTCACGAAGGTAGTTAGTTACTCTTATCATGCATAAATATTATAGATCCCACAGTTTCGTGCAGAAAATACACTTTAATTCATAGAAAACACATCATTGATCAAAGATGCATAAACTTAAACAGAGATAAGAAATAAGGCACAGATGCAATAGATTCAAACCAAAACAATATTTATTAGATTTATCATTCAGTTACAGACTCTTTCCACCCTTCAAACCCATCTGTAGGGGTCCACGCACTCAGCTATGGACTTACCAAGGTCTCCACGCACTTAGCTGCAAGGGCCTTCCCCCTTCGCCTAAGGACAGGAAATAGACCTTTCTTGCCTTAGGACCTTTCCCTTACAATGATGTTCTATCCAAAGTTCTATCCTTAGACTCGTTATGACTCAACTATATATAACCTTTTCATTACAATACCATGGCCGGCGAACCATGGGTGAGTCTCAAGACCGACCTATCACCTACCCATACAAGGGACTAATTCCCCTTTGACTCTTACTTAGCTTTGCGCTCTACTTCCTCATTTCACAGAGACTTTACATTATTTTACAAAATTATTACAAAACTATCAAAAATCAACCCTAGGGATCTTATCCCAACACATGTACCATGCATGCCAAATCTAACATGGAAATCACAAATGAAAATTAATTCCTACAAATAATCCCACTGTACTTGTTAGATTCTTCTCTTTCTTGCTTGATATTTGGTTTCCTTTACATTCTTTGTCATTCTTTTGATTTCCTTGATCCAATGCTAGAGTGCTGCAATAAAACTCTATGTTTCCAACAGTGTATGAGAGAGAGAGAGAATAGAGAGAGAGCTCCAAAACTGAATTAAAAAAAAGGTACCAACTAATCCTTAGAAGCCTTTTTATTAATGTGAAGTCTGCTTTCTTAAATTTTACATTAATTTCCTTCATTTTCCTCCTCACATGCAACATGTAACATTTCACCTTCCTTTCCTCCTAATTTCCATTATTTCCATAAATAAAATACGAATTAATGCCTCATACCTTTCTAAAGCCTTTGTCATTTCCTTTGCCAATTTCCTTAGCCATAGTAAACCAAATTAACACCCACACTAGGATTTTTTCCCAACACTCAGCTTGGAATATGTGTCCCATGACCTTGGTTATTATTTTTCATTTATTAACTTTTATTACATGGAATTTTGACTAGGGTTGTTACAGAACCCTCCCCCTTGGGGTAACCTCATCCTCGGTGTTCAATGACACCTACAACCAACAAGATCGCTTTGAAGAAAAAAATAGTGCCCATGGAGCTTTATAACTTAGCTCGATGCATTATTTACAACAATAAACCTATTGAGAAGCAAACCAACATGACACATAAAAACATAACAATAATAACAACATGACACCCATACTAATTATTGGAGCTTTATAACACAACTTATGGTGTTATTTACATCCATATACATATGTACATATACTAAAACATCACACCAAAACATATACCAAAAAATATGCTCAACTAGTGAACAAAGAAGGATACATAACAGACATCTGATCTGTCATCTTGCATGTAGCTTCATCAGGCCCAAGGTGCTTCCACTACATTTTAATGTGCTTGATTTCTCAATTCTAGAGCATGAGCATATTTTTATGCAATATACACTAAGGCTATAGCTGGAATTATCCATTTATCTCCACCTCCAGTACATACGAGTTAATTACATGATCGACATATTTAACATACTTCTTAAGAAATGACACATGGAAAACATCATGGTCTTTCACTGTCAGAGGCAGTGCAAGTTGATAGGCTATTGTTCGAGTCCTTTCAAGAATCTTGAAAGGTCCACAAAACCAAGGTGTTAGCTTGGCACATTATCCAATCCTCAAGGAGATGCTATTGGGATTGATGTAAAAATACACCTGTTCCCCAACTTGAAACTCCTTAAACAAACTATTATGATCTGCATATATTTTAGACCTGTCGTGTGTTGCCTTTAGATTCTTCTTGATAAGCTGCATTTATTGTTCCATCTCTGCCAACATGTCTGGTCCTATCAATGCTGTGTTCACTAGATCATTCCAACTGTTGGGATTATTGCAACTCTACCCGTACAATTCCTCAAACAGACTCATCCTCAGTGACTTCAGATAGCCATTACTATAAGAAAACTCAACCAATGGAAGGTATTCCTCCCTTCTCATTCGCTGATGCATCACATAAATCACTACAACAAAAAAGGTCATTGGTGAGGGTGATGCCTATGACAGACCTTTAATGTCCGTCACCAATGTCGCATATGATGACAATCCTTAAAAAAATGTTGTTGTAAGTTTATATAGTGATGGTCCTTTAAGGTTTGTCACCAAAGCCATTTTCAATGACACTTTTGGTGAGGATCGTTAAAGTCTCATCACTAATTCTCTCTTTGGTGACACTTCTAGTGACAATCTTTTATTGAACCTCACAAATGCTCTTTTTGTTTACTTTTAGTGAGGGTCAAAAAATGTTCATTAGCATTGATCATTCCAATGAGTGTTTGATGACGTTATGTGCTTGTTACTATATTTTTGTCAAAATATAACAATTGAAGACCATTTTCGTGGAGTCTTTTTCATTATGTGTCCAAGGCCATAATGGTTAGAGTCAGTAAATTTCTTAAGAAGTAATTAGTGTGTATAATTTCCCTCAAGTAATGAGAATATATTTTTCCTATGAGTCAGCACATGATTCATCTCTATCACGTTTATTATCTAGCAAATTCCCTTTAGATCAAGTTCCACTAGTGTGTGTAGGAACTATATTATTTAATACATAATAAATCTCTATCAATTCTATTAATGAGAGACACCTAGAACTCCTCAACAGTCTTGGCACACCTTAACATTCTTTGGCACACACTGACATTCCTTGGCACCTCACATGTCTTGGAACATCTTTGTACCTAGAACATCTTGCCATGACTAGAATACTTAAGAAAAATTTTGCATGCCCTAACACAGTATAGCAATCTTCTAGCATGCGTTGGCATTCCCTGTAGTCCCTAGCATGCCCTGGTACACCTTGGAATGCGTTGACATACATTAGCATTTGGCACACATTGGCACTTGGCATGTATTAAAACCTATTATTAGTGTGCCTAACACGCCCCTTTTTCAAAAGACAAAGTATCAAATTATTAAACCTCATATGTGTTCATTTCCTTGAATTTTTTCTTGGTTCTTCCTTTTGCTTCCTTGACACTCCTTGACACATATTCGCATACACTAGCACCCTACACATCTTAGCATTCCTTACGTTGGGAATGGGTCTCCTGGGGTCAATTTTGGGGTTAAAAGCCCATGTTTTGGGCCTAAAGGCCTAATTTTTGTGTAAAGAATGTAAAGTCTCCAAATTTTGTGGCCAGCGGAGCATGAAGATGTAAAGAGTTACTAAGGGTTTTCTGCCCTTCTTTTTTATAAGTCATGTCAGCTTTAGAGATATATTCACGGTCCACAAACCATAGGATTGTATAAAAAGGGAGCCTTAGAAGAGTCTAAGGCAGTTTAGTTTAGTTGAGTTTTTATGTGTTATGTTTTATGTATGGGTCTGTGAGAGCTAAGAGCAAAGAGTCTTAGCGTAGGAAGAGGCTCTGCAACTGAGTGTGTAGAGGCCTATGGTAGAAGTCCGTAACTAGGTGCGCAGATCCCTGCAGCTGTGTGCATAGGGCAGTCAGAGTCTGTACTGGAAATCTAGATTATTAATAAAGACGAATATTCTACAATTAACTGTGTATGTGTTATTTTACTTCTATTATGAATGTTGCAATGATGTTATGTTGAATATTGGAGTATGAAGTAATGCTATATTGATGCGCGAATCTATATGTTTTACTTTGTCATCAGAACACAAGTAGGAATATCTATTTACCCAAAGATAACCATAATGCATGTTAAAGTCACCAATACTATTATGAAACCAGCTCACAAAAAGATAAAAAAGATAGATGAACACCTTAGAAATAAGCCTCTTCAAGGGGGCATCCTCCTTTACATTACACAAATGAACAATTCTTCGATGATACAAATGACAAGACATTCTTTATATATATTTAGGAGTCTAAGGGGTCATAATATAATCAGAGCTGACATAACAATAATAATGTAAGGGCACAATAATAACAATAGTGGGCTTCTATGGGGCACAATAATAACAATATGGGGACTACATGGGCACAAAAATATAATAAGGGGGTTGTACTAATAACAAAAAGGGGTTACATTAGTAGTATAGGGACCTAACATTCCCCTCTCCTTCAAAAGGTGTTGTCCTCAATGCTTGAGTAGTTCTTGATGCTCCTATATAAATTCTTGTCCTCCCATGTGGAATCTTCAGCGGGTAAGTTCTTCCACTTGATGAGATACTCTGAAATTGATCTATTTTGTAGCTTTCAATTTCTCGGTTCTGTGACTACTTCAGGTTCCAATATGATTTTTCCTTCCTTGTCAAGTTCTCGCAATACTCTTTGAACTAGGATCTTCTGCAACTTTTCAATGAGTTCCCACTACTTTGGACATATGGATATATGTAAGGCCTGATGTTTGGAGGAACACTTTGTGGAATCAAATGAATAGCATGATCATGATCACAAATAGGTGGGAGGCCTTTGGGAGTCTCAAATACCTCGGAATGATTGTCCAAAATGTTTTGGAGATCTGAAGAAATACATGATTTCGATGTGGGATCCTGTACTGAACATAATTGTGTAATTACACCCCAATGTTCTTTATTTATAAGCTTTGTCATGATGTTAGAGTTGATTATCTTTCTAGGTTTTCCTTCGATACCTCTCAATTCAACTTCCTTTCCTTCCCAAAAATATTTCAAGAAAAGTTCTTGAAAATTAAAAGTTATCATACCCAAAGATTGTAGCCATTGGACTCCTAGTAAAACATCAGCACCACCCATTGGAATGGAAAGCATTGGGCTATTCAATACATATTCTCCCATGGATAGCTTGACATTATAGCACTTTCTAGAGCAATTTAAGGTTCCTCCACTTGCAACCATCACTTGACACTCTGGTGCTGGATATAGGAAGAAATTCAATTCCTTGGCTATCTTACAATCAATAAAATTATGGGTAATACCCGAATCAATCAACACTCTTACCTTTTTCTTCCTGATATGTCCTTCTATCTTGATAGTTTGAGGAGTGGTAATTTCTTCCAATGCATTATAAGATATGGTCAGATTGATTTCTTGAGACTCGATGTGATCTTTCAATTCTTGAACATTTTTTCTTCTTGATATGTCCTTCCATATTGATAGTTTGAGGAGTGGTAATTCCATCCAATGCATTACAAGATATGGTAGGATTCATTTCTTCTTTCTTGATGTGATCTTTCACTTCTTGAACCTTTTTCTTCTTGATATGTCCTTCTATCTTGAGAGCTTTAGGAGTGGTAATTCTTTCCAATGCTTTACAAGATATGGTCGGATTCATTTCTTCTTTCTTGGGGTTGGT
The DNA here is from genome assembly GCA_031772625.1 of Pinus tabuliformis. Lineage (NCBI taxonomy): Eukaryota > Viridiplantae > Streptophyta > Pinopsida > Pinales > Pinaceae > Pinus > Pinus tabuliformis. The sequence goes on along the minus strand of CM062807.1, from coordinate 5,883,930 downwards.
TCTTGGTGTATATACTCTTCTTTTGATGTTTCTTGATCCTTTTCTTCCTCCTCTGCACAATCAATGTAAAATAAGTTCTTCTCAGCACACTTATGACCTTTAATGTATTTGTTATCACAATTGTAACAAAGCCCTTTCTCTCTTTTTTCTTCCAATTGTTGTGGTGTAACCCTAGTAGGTTGTGGAAGGCTAGGAGAAACAACACTTCCATCTTTATAGTTGTGAGGGGTAGACTTCCTTGTTGCCATAATTTTTCTTTCCACTTTGTAACAAAGCCCTTTTTCTTTTTTTTCTTCCAATTGTTGTGGTGTTGCTCTAAAGAAGGTGTTTCTCTTTGTATCCTCATAATGTGCTATCATTTTCTCCATGAAAATTGACCACGTAACAAGTTGTTTAGAAGAAAAAATCCCTTTATACCATAAAAATTGATCCAGTTCTAAATATGAAGATGCAATAAATACCTTTTATAACAATTGTACACCATGTAGATCAAAATATTGCTCCATCTGTAGTATCCAATTTACTATATCCTTTCCTTCAAACTTCCTCATATCGTCTTTTCTTGATTTTAGGAGCTCGATCTTGAAATGACTATAACTTTGTGCTTTTAGATCTCAAAGTTATGGAATTATCTCTTGCAGTAGCACTCTGAGTCCTCTTTCTAACCCTGCAAGTCTGATCAGAATTTGATTCTCCAAGAAAGAGTTATGCCCAATCTCCTAAGATGACCTGATTATTTAATGTTTCATTAGAGCGAACTTTTATGACATGCCACATGTCACTATTTCGACCTTCGGATTTGAAAACTATGCACAGAACACTACAATCTGTCCTCTTTCTGTAACTTCTGACAAAATTTCAATTTTTTTCTCAGAGAAAAAGTTATAACGATTTTCCCAAGGTCACCTGTTTAGGATGTAATTCGAGAGTCTGCCAAAACCCTAACTTCCTCAGATCATATATCCGAAAATATAGCGAGACAAGATCTGAAATATGGACTCGAGATTTAGAAAGATTTCTTCTCAAATGGGTTTTTCTTTAGCATCTGAAACTTTGTAGCAAAAAGGTTATAGTGAAAATACCACGATGACCTGTTTTAGATGAAACTATGGAGCTTGAAAAAACCCTAAATTCCTCATATCATATCTCTGAAAATATAGCGAGACAAGATTTGAAATTTGGACGCACATTTTAGCAAGATATTTTCTCAAATGGGTTTTTTTTTTAGCTTCTGAAACATTGCAGAAATAGCAAAAATACCATGATGACCTATTTGGAGCAGCGAAACCCTAGAATCCAAAGCTCTGATACCAAATGTTATGGAACCAACTCACAAAAAGATAGAAAAGATAGATGAACGCCTTAGAAATAAGCCTCTTCAAGGGGGAAACCTCCTTTACATTACACAAATGAACAATTTTTCGATGATACAAATGACAAGGCCTCCTTTCTATATATAGGAGTCTAAGACGTCATAATATAATTAGAGTCGACATAACAATAATAATGTAAGGGCACAATAATAACAATAGTGGGCTTCTATGGGGCACAATAATAAAAATATGGGGACTAGATGGCCACAACAATATAATAAGGGGATTGTACTAATAACAATAAGGGGTTACACTAGTAGTATGGGGACCTAACAAATACTTAAGCAAATCTGGGTAGATACAAAATTAACAGTGATTACAGAGGCGTGTAGGCGCCTGATCTATCTATTTAGGGCCCATGAAGGATGATTGAAGACTTTCGCGGAGGTTTCGAGGACGAATAGGAGATGTACTTTGATAAGCCCTAAAGGTCTTGTCAATCTGAGCGAAGGAAGGTTAGGGAAAATAACCGACATCACAACCATCTCAGGGTGCCAAAACTTGGTTCCTACATCCCCCCATACTGCTTCGGGTGAGACTTCAGTCCGCCCTTCGTGGATTGATGCCGAAATGGCCAGTAGTGTAGGGATTTTCTTGGATTCTTAACGTTGAACCTGGGTCAGGGCCCATCAAGCCAACACCTTAGAACCTGGCATGTATTAGCATTCCTTCGCACTGTTTGGCACATGTTAGCACACCCTATAACTCCCTAGCACTCTCTGGCACTTCTTGACACACCCTGATATTCCCTAGCATGCCTTACTAATGCTTAGCATACCTTGTCACTCCCTCCTTAACATGATAGATAACACTAAGTAGCACTCCCTAACATAGCCTCATATTCATTCACTTCCATTCATTTTAACATAGTGCTCCCTTATGTTTTCCTAGTACTCCCTAATACTCCTCAGCCTACATTGGCACTCTCTAACACACCTTGTTACAGATCCATTTGGGCACATCACTCCCATCATCTAGATAAGTGTTTTAGGGCTTGTCAGACCCTAATTTCAGTTTCTACATGCCCTAAACAAGTCACCCTTTTGAATGCCTCCTTCCCAGACAGTTTCATGACATCGAAACATCCTGAAATGACCTCCAGAGGGACCAGCATAGGTAGGGCCATGTAAGGGTGCACTGCAGAGCAATTAAGTCCATGCCAGGGTGCTTTATAGAGCACTTAGGCTTCCTTTTAGTTGCACTGGGTGAGTTTGAACGAAATTCACATAGGGTTTGGGGAATATTCTTATCTTTTGGAGTCATATATAAGGTTCCCTCACTTATCAACTCTTATAAACTTGAAAATGGCTGAGGAATAAGTTAAGATGCATCCCATCCTCTCATCCCTTCCTCCATGGAACTAATTCTAAATATGGAAGGCCATTCAATACCACCATTTATGAGAAAACCTCATTCATCTCCCTATAAATTGATCACTCATCTAAGTGATCAGGGGCTGGACTATGTTGAATTGTAAGGAGGTGATGTTGCTATGAGAATTGGCTTTGAAGAAAGTATTGTAATGCTACAAGTTTTTCATGCTTTTGATGTGATGTAGATGGGATACAAGCTGGAGGAATGGCTTTGAATCAGACACAATGGTTGTAATTCCTTCTTCTATTTAATAAAGTATTTGAACCTTTCTCCCATATGTTTGTATTGTCATATGATGCTTATATGTGTGAAATGTATCTGATTCCATTCACTTGTATTCAATAGATCTTTTGCTTTGATCGGTTCTTTGTCTTCTATTTGTGTTTACAGGTACTTCTCAAGCATGTTAAGTATGGGAAGGAGCGACAGGATCGATACAAAGGAGACAAGAGGAAAGTGGAACTACAAGTAGGTCTTCTCATCTTCTTTGTCTTATCTATTGCTTATAGGAAAAGGCTAAAATGCTTTAAACTATTGTTCTAGATATGGCTACTTATCTAGGGAATTAGTATTTATCCGTAGATACCAAATTCTCCAAAACAAATTGGTGACTCTGTTGGGGATGATCATCCTTCCTAGTAGCTGATCCACCTCCTAGTACATTCTTTCAGACCCTACTTGTGTTCATTGATTGTATTTCAGCTCTTTTGCATTGAATTTTTCGTCAAAACTATGTCAAATTTCCTTTTGAAATGGCTCACTATTACCAGCGCAGGCTTGTGAGGGACACAGTGCACTACAGAGCACCCTTGGCTTAGGGACAGTGCTCTGAAGCACATTGTCTCCCATTCAGGGCTACGCTGATCCTCCTAGGGTCAATTTCCCACCTTTGGAATGAGTTTTTGCCAACTTTTCTCTATTTGTTTGTTTGTTAATTGATCAATGAATTTCATGTCTCAGAGAACAAGTTTCTATATGCTAGCCCTACTTTGACTTGATTGATTAATGTTTCTTAAATGTTTTCTTTGTCATTATCGATCCATAGTCAAAGTTAGAATATAGTTGATTAATCTTTGTTCGAAAGAAAGTGTCGTAAAAGTCTTCTTTTCCTTCAAAATAGAACTGTCGTAAAGTATTCATTCTTGTTAAAGATTGATTGATTGTATGTGCATAGTTTCCTTTTTGTTCACATTCACATTAAGGAAATCAAAAAGAAATACATGCATGTTGCATTGAAAAAGTTTGTGTGCGATCATAGGAATAGTTTAGGGAAATTGCATTAGATTGTGCTCTTTGCTCTTTGATTGAAAGAAATCTGATTGCTCTATCCCTAATAGTTAGGATTTTCATCATTAAATTGAATGGAAAGTATGTTTATCATGATAGTTGCATTCGTAGGAATTTCAGAATACATCACGTGGTGAACTTGAAAGGAAAACTCCTAAGTAAGATCAACTGAAAATTAACACCAATTTACCTAATGGAGCATTGTCATTAATGAAAAACATTTAGTGGTTCTAGGCTAGAGATGTGTTCAAGTGTCGTAAAACAAAGCAGTTGTCGCTAACTTATCTGCAATACATCCCGAGTGTGATACCTCATTCCACGTACGTGAGTATATTGTAGCTCGTCCATGTACCTTCGAGTATATAGGGCAGTGTTACAGTACGTAAAGTATATGGAAATGCTCTCACTGTGCAGTTTTTCATTAGACAACGCTTATACGAATTGGGCCTCCACATACCTTTGGGTATATATTAGAGGAAAACACTAGGTTTATATCCATCCTTTGGTAACCGAGTCGTCCGCCTTGTACACTGTGATACACCGAACATAGCACTCGGGGAGATTGCCTTCCTGTACTTCTTGGTTCGCCAGGAGGTATTCTGCAGTTCATAGTTGCTTGGTAAACCTTTTTCCTAACTTACCCCTTTTTGTTTATTTATTTTTTGATAATAAAATTAATCATAAATCATGGAGGAACATCAACCCTTACATTGTCGTTCACAGAGAACAACAAGTAAACTGCCTTTACCGCACGAAGCTACACCTATTCGATCAAAGCGGTCTCACTTAACTGAGTCAAGTACATCAAGAACTCTTAGTTCTTCATCTGAATTACCTAAATCATCCATTTCGGTAAGTACTGAGACTGCAGTTACTCCAACTATTTCTAGTACATCTGTTTCTGAGGAAAAAGTTTCACAATTACCTAAGGACATTATCACTGATCCTAGTGAAAGAGTAACCAAAGTTATTCAATAACAAGTTGATCCTCAACTTGAAGTTGTTCAATAAGAAATTACTTCTGAACTTGAATCAGTTCAACCAGAATTTAATCCATAACCAATCAAAGTTAAAATGGAAGTTACATCTGAACCTGAAGTTGTTTAGGAACCTCTCCCTGAAACTATTGTTCTTTTATCGTAACATCTAGACTTCGAATTTGAACATTCAAAAGTTGTTACATTAACAGAAGACGATCAACCGGTTACCCCTCAGACATTAGTAACTACTTAAACTTCCACTTTATCAACCCCAAAAGTCTATTACAGACAAGATGGTGAAGTTCTTCCACCTGTTTTAATTGTTGTCGAGGAGAATTGGAAGAAGATTCCACACCTAGAACCCCATTCCATTTTTGAACTAGGCTTAATATTTATCGTTATACTCCTCATTTTACTTCTCCTTTTGATCTTGCTTCTTTTCAAGTACCCGTTGATTCTTTAGGAAAACTTTTGGGTTAGTTAACTATGGTTAAACAACAGTCAACATCCCAGACTGTATCATCTGATGTAGCTGCAACAAAATCTTCTATCGTAACCTCTTCGATGTTTTCTACTACACCTGAGCCGCACCTATATGGTGAATCATCTGTCCCAATTGGTTACCAATCTTTATCTAGAACCCACTCAGGGGTTACTTCTACACCATGCTCATCACCCATGTCCTCAACTGGAATTCTACTTGGTTCTTCATTAATGGGAACTCAACAGTTTGCTCCTGCATATCAATATCAAACTGGGCAATCTAGTCAACAAAGACCTATGTATCCATTACATACTGGATTTCCGCCATATGGAGAGCAATATGATTATTCACCTTATCCTCCATATCTTGGATGACCATCATATTGTAATATCCCCTAGTACTCAGGTCAGCCTGGAATTCGAATTTGTCAATGGCAACCAACAATGCCAGTTCAACCAAGGCTTGTGTATCCAACACTACCAATGCAAACTGTGTCAGTTATTCCTACTACACTTGTGGTTACCACTCTACCACAATCACAAGTTCAAACAGTTGTATCTCAACTTATACAAACTAGTCCTTCTACCTCGCAACCACAAGTTTCGAGTCAAGAAGTTCAAGTTTCTCAAGTTGTTATACAACAACCACTTTTGTTTGGGATCCAACAACCTCAGGTTAGTATACCTTTATCTGGAGTGACTCAAGCTTACACTGATATAGTTTATTCACAACCTGGCCAAGCTTTCATTGTTGGGCAACAACAACCATTGAATCAAAAACAACAATAGTTGTTTCAACAACTGTGGAAACCTCAATTTCAATAGCTTAAATTCCATTAATTCCAACCCCAATTTGGACCTGCCCAATAGGATCAACCTAGGTTTGGACAGTATCAAGCTTATCAAGGTCCTGGTCAACAAGGCTTTGCTAGTTATGGACAACCACAGATTCAACCTATTTATCAACAACCACTTTATGTCAGATTTGTTCAACAACCACCTTATCAAGGTTACCAAATGCAGATTCCCTATGTTGGTATGCAAAGACCTATTGCTCAGGAAATTCCATCATATCCTTGGTATGCTCAACCCAACTTGAATCGATAGTTGCCATTTGTAGCAATTCCAGAATTACCAGATTTAAACTGGCTCACTAATGATCCAATATTATATGCACCTTGGTGGCTGGTAATTCTCTATAGGTTACCTTCTGACATTAAAAAATTCAATGGAAATCCCGGAGAAGACCCATCAAATCATGTCATGACCTTTCATTTGTGGTGTTCATCAAACTCCTTAAATGATGACTCAGTTAGACTCTATCTTTTCCAAAGAATGCTTACTGGTCTGGCTGCGAAGTCGTACATTGAGTTACCATGATCTTCTTTCGACAACTTTATGACTTTAGCCACCACATTTTTGACCCATTTCTAGTTACCTATCAAATACAAGACTAGAACAGAACTCCTAACCAACTTTAAGACGACTACTACTACTCATATATCATATCATATTCATGAGTGGTTGCGTCGTCGTTGAATGGTTAAGACCTATGTTCCTGATCAACTTTTCGCTGAGTGGTTCATAAAATCCTTATTGCCATTAATCATCGAGGATGTGGTGAAAGGTTGAGTTGTCACAGAAGAGCAAGTAATTGCTCGTGCCCAATATTTGGATTTAATCTATACACAGTATGGCACGCTCTACAACAATATTCTGAATGCACCTCGACCAGTTTTAATTTTTCCTCCTCCTCCACAATCGAGTAAGGACTCTCATGCTGGTGACAGTGTGATCGGTTACTTGAGCATGCAAATGGAAAGAAGATGATTTGGTAAAACTCTTTCCATTACCAATCAAACTACCAATGCATCAGAAAACACTCTTGCTTTTGAAGTCAATGTTGTGTCATTTGACAAAGGCAAAAATCAAAAGCAACCAGGAGGCAAGAAGAAGGGGAAAAACAAGAAGAAACAAGATAATTTCACTAAAGAGAAATCATCTGATTCATCTACTTCGGCAAGGAAACCTCGTTATCCATGTCTAATCTGTAATGACGATCATTTTACAAGAGATTGTCCACACTGCTCAAAAGTCTCTAATCTTCTAAAGACTTCTAACACATCTGCAGTGTTGACTGATCCATTTCCAAACCTAGAGACACATTTGGTTGTGATATACCATACTTCCACATCCCTAATACTTATGTTATCCTTCACAAAGCCACAAAATGAAGTTTTGGTGTCAACGAGAAATAACTATTATCGAAATCCACCATCATCGTCGAATAATCAGGCCAATGATCAACCTAATCCTTCGACTTTGACTTCATCTGAAAATATTCCACCACCTATTGCACCATAATTGACAATAAAACCACCAAAGGGAGTTGTTCATAAATCAACATTTAACCCTTGGGATCTAGCAGCTCAGAACTATAACATAGTAGAGGATTTAGCTCAATCACCTTCTGCTATGTCGACACCCGAGATATTACAAAATTGTCCCTCCCAAAAGTAGGCTTTACTGTCAGCAATTGGTGGAATAGATCCTATGAATTCCAATCCAATGGTTTTAACCATGCGGGATATACACCACAGTTACCAGCACAATTATCTTTCCTAATACAAGTAAAAGCTCTCAATAAGCATGTTCACCGAACTATTATTGACGAGGGGTCATCTACTTGAAATATGTCAATGAGATGCTGCAAAACACTTGGTTCACTGTCATTATCACAATCACCAACCAAGTTAAAAGCTTTTGACGGATGAACATATACTCCTTATGGGATTTTGAGTAACCTGCAAATCGAACTAGGGGGAAAATAGTTACTGTTGAGGTTGAGGTAGGTGACAGACCCCTCGACTACAACATTTTACTAGGAAGGTCATGAGTATATGCTATGGCTGCTGTGGTTTCCATGTACTTTCGTACTATTGCATTCCCTCATAAGGGTGGAATCACAGTTATCGATCAGCTTGCCTCCTTTGCATCTAGTTCTTAGGCTACGGGAATCATTCCGTTGGTACACGGACCCCCACTATCACTTCAAAGTGTTGGTGTAGGTCTCTTTAAAGATCCTTCCCTAATGGGTACGTTTACACTACCATCACCATCTGATTTGGCAGAAGTGGAAAGAGTAGAGACTTGCAACATGATTTCCTCCACCTCATCTGATTTAAGAAGGATTACCAATAATTCTAAGGTTGATAATAATACTAAGGTTATGCCACTAAGCCCCATTGAGCTTGAATAGCAATCCATTTTTCTAGCTTGTGTGGCAGACCCAAATCCACTTTCACCAATTGTATGGGTAGAACGTTTGTTAGAATATGGTACTTCTTCGAATCCTTTTTCACGTATACATTCTACGGATGAAGAAATCATCCAATCAATGATGATAGGAGAAGAACCTTGGGAGGATTATCATCATCGTTCCCATATTCCAAATGACATCAAAGATTATTCAAATGAACTAAACCACCCTTCAGTTGTTGATTTCCTTTCAAATTCATCTTTCATAGACATAGTAGATTCCGAGCAAAACTTGTCAAATATTGAAGAAATGATTTCTATTAATATTTTGACCAAGCCTAATGTTGTAGAAAACATTCATGTTGGAAAATCTTGTTCTCCATCAAAACTTGATAGTTACCATACTCTCTTTCGTGAATTTAGAGATATATTTTCATGGTCATATGAGGAGATGCCAAGAATTGACTCTAGTATTGTTGAACATGAAATCAAACGGTATCCTGATGTCAAACCAGTATGACAACGGCTTCGACCTATTCATCCAAAGAAAGTCATTGCCATTAAAGCAGAAGTTGAAAATCTTTTGCATGCTAGTTTCGTTTACCCTGTACCTCTTACTGACTTGGTTGCCAACATTGTTCCTGTCATGAAGAAACAAGGGACAATTCGAGTGTGCGTCGGTTATAGGGATGTAAACCAGGCATGTCCAAATGAAAATTACCCTACTCTTTTTATCAACCAAGTTATTGATGAATGTGCCAGATGCGAAATATTCTCATTTATGGATGGTTTTTCCGGCTACAATCAAATCAATATCCGCCCACAACACCAATCTAAAACTACTTTTATTTGTCCATGGGGCACATTCGCGTATAGGAAAATCACATCTGGTTTGAAGAATGCAGGGGCTACAATTCAAAGGGAAATGAACTATGCCTTCCATGACATCAGGCACATTGTTCAACCTTACCTTGACGATTTACCTTCTCATTTATGAAAGCGGACTGATCACCCGCAACATTTGAGAGCAATATTTTTATGGTGTCGACACTACAAGATACGACTCGATCCACACAAATGTGTGTTTTGTGTTAGTTCTGGTCAATTGCTTGGATTTGTAGTGTCTAAAGATGGAATTCAACTCGATCCATTAAAGGTTCAGGCAATTCTTGACTTGCTTCCACCTTCAAATCTTTTACAGTTATAGAGACTCCAAGGGAAGGCTAACCTTCTAAGGAGGTTCATTTCCAATTACGCTGAGATGGATAAAGGTTTTACTCGCATTTTGAAAAAGGAGATACCCATCCATTGGGATCAAGTTTTGAAATCTTCCTTTAATGCTCTTAAAGATACCTTGATTAGAGCATCATTAATGTATTCTCCAAATTATCAAAATGACTATTGCATGTATCTCGTCGTTTCAGATACAACCATTGGCATGGTTTTAGTCCAAGAGGAAAATGGGATTGAACATACTACTTATTATTTGAGTCACAATCTCAATGATACAAAAATTAAGTACTCTTACGTCGAGAAACTAGATTTGGCAGTTATGCAAGCTATTCAGAGATTTCACCATTACATCCTGCTCCAAAAGACCATTGTCATTTCAAATTGCAACCCTATTACATACATTTTGTCACGTCAATTGCTGGGGGGCAAATACTCAAAATGGATAGCCATTTTGTAGGAGTTTTATCTGGAATTCATCAAGTCGAAATCAAAGAAATCTCTCATTTTCGCCGAGCTACCTTGTGACATTCCCTTGACCTCCATTGATTCAACATCTGAACCATCGATTTTGAATGAGTCTCTATTTCTCATATCGTCATCTGATCCGTGGTATGGAGATATATTAATCTATATCCAGACCCAAAATTTCCAGCCTGATACCTCTCACTCGCAACAGCGATGTATTCGATACCAAGCCAAAGATTATTTGATCATTAGTGACACTCTTTACCATCGTGGTATCAATACAATTTTATGGAGGTGCCTCACACATGAGGAAGCCGAGAAAGCATTGAATGATTTCCATTCAGGTGCCTATGGTGGACGCTTATATCTGGATATGCTACGGCATAGAGAATTCTCTGTGCATGTTACTTCTAGCCAACTATATTCAAAGATTGTATTTATGGTGATGCTGCTATATGTACCCATGTGTATGGATGTAAATACTGTAACGAGCTATGTTATAAAGCTCCACTATGCATTAAGGGTTTAATGTCATTATGGTGATGTTATCATGTTATTATGCTATCAGGTGGTTATGTTATCATGGTGTTATGATGTCATGTGGATTGGATCTTAGCAGTATGATCATTGTAAATATCGTAATGAGTTGTGTTATAAAGCTCCACTATGCGGTATGTTGTCCTGTTGCCATGATGTTTTTGTCTTGAGGAGATCTTTTCATTGTAAATATTGCATCAAGTTGTGTTATAAATCTCCATAAGTAGTATGTCTTCTTTCAACGGGTTGTTGAGGTATATGAGTGATTAAACACAGAGGATGGTGTCCCCCAAGGGGGAGGGTTCTGTAATAGCCTGGTGAAAATTCCATGTAATAAAATTAAAAACAATAGCCACACTCGATGGGACACTTATTCGTAGTTGAATGTTGGGAAAGACATCCTAGTGGGTGTTCATTTGGTTGTTTATGGCTAAGGAAATTGGAAAAGGCGATGTCTAAGGCTTTAGAAACGCAAAATGGCATTTTTGGCACAAATATTTATGAAAATAATGGAAATTAGGAGAAAAAGGAGGTGAAAGGTCACATGTTGCATGTGAAGAGGAAAATGAAGAAAATAATGGAAAATTAAGAAAATGGAGGGCCCATTCATTAAAAGTCTTCTCAGGATCAGTTGGTAACCTTTTGTCAATTCAGTTTTGGAGCACTCTCATTATTCTCTCTTTCTCATACTCTTGGATACTTAAAGTTTTTCTTGGATCACTTTGTCATTGGACCAAGAAAAGAAAAGAAGGTAAGAGGAAGCAAGGATGAAGTAGGGAAAGGCAAGATCAAGCAGCTACAATAGACTTCATTGTAGGTATCGACTTGCACATGTATTTTCTTTGCTATATATGGCATGCATGGTATTTCATGTGATTCTTTTCTATCATGGCATGGGTTTTGCTAGGTGTGACCGTGTTTTCCGCCTAGTCTTTCCATTTCTGAATAGTCATGGTGTGATGGACTTATCATGTTTGGTTGAGCTAGATTACTAGATGGATTCAAATCTGAGTGAGGTGGATCTCTAAAATGATAGAACACATGACCTAGTAACCCCTGAACCAAACTATGGGATGCAGTAAAGACGCATTTTTTGTTGCCTTTGATGGCTTAGGAATCCTTGCCGGTGAATGGCAGGATATACAGTAAATCCTTGAGGTGGGTTTCTCTTGGTTTAGCCTAGTAATCCCAGGTTTGGGATATGCGGTAAATCTTAGAGAGTGGGTCTCACTTTCAGGCCTAGTGAACCGATTTTGGATTGCAGTAAAACCTGAGAGACTAGGAGACAGGAAAATTCCTAATGGTGTAGGTGGATAAATCCAGTGGCATTAATGCTTTTTTAGCCTAGTGATCTGGTGGAGATCCCTATAAAGCCTATTATGAAGTGTTCATTGTGTTGGCCTAGTGATATAGGATGGATTACGGTAAAGCCTAGATTATATTGATGAGGGTTAGGTGGTTTAGCCTTGATATGCTTTGGTTGAGTTCTTTGGTTTGAGTCACACATTCATGCTTGGAATATGGTACGGGGGTCAATAGCTGAAGAGAGATTTAGCTCAACCATTCTATGGTCAGGTGGAACAGGGTAGTCCCATATCAGGTTGGTTCAATGCATTCATTAATGAGAAATTTATTCCCTTTATTTCTATGTGAAAATGTATTAGTTTATATGTGGATTTTGATCACTGACATGTTTATGGTATTTATGTTCCTATTATGCTAGTTATATGTATATTTCATGACATCCGCTATGTATGGATCTTAGCATGTTTTACTTGTAAATGAATGGATGGTCTATCTATGGTCTAATAGATGATAATGCAGCAAATGACAAGAGGGAACAATGGTTCATAATGGTTCTCAAATAAGTATGAGATCCCTACACTTAATTCTATTATTTACACCTGTAGGTTACATGTTGACAATATGTTTAATGAAATGTCTATCATGGCTAGTAGGGGTCTGGTCAGGGTCTTGTTGACCTTAATGATTTTTTTGAATTATTTCCCTGTACTTTCCTTGATTCTAAGCTATCATGCCATTCTGGGTAGTGGCCTGGACTCTGGGCCTGAAAATGTGGCTTAAATATTGGGTCATTAATACAAAATTGGAAATTCTCATCAACAGTCACTAGCAGGCATGCCTATGAGAGTGACTTTGGGTTTCTGGTTGCTCCCTTTCCCATAGCATGAAAGTGTCGATGGCCTAACAAGTCCAGAACAACAGTGGGACCCAGGGACGGGATGTTTGAGTGGCGTAATTGTCTCCTCAATGTTTTTTTGATGATGTTGGATGGTTGTGTGTGATGTTCTATCGATTCCACTTCCCTAAGGTCACCTAAGAGGTCAAATCTTATCATAGTAGCCTCTTGTCTCATGTTTACCCCGGTTGGCATGGTTACTTGGGTGGATGTGGGAGGAGGCCGTTAGAACTTCCTGCTCCATTTACGACTCAAATTATTTAGATTGGTACCCATGGGAATAACCATGGACTTGTTTTCAATCATCCCAAATCTCTCAAGAATCATAACAATATACTTCCTTTGACCAAGGAATATCTCATTTGGCTTATACCATACTTCTAGTTCCAAGAAGTAATGTATCAAATTTAAATTCTTCATCTCAAACTCAAATTTCAACTTCCTCTATCATGTGAACCCTTATATTTTCATCAGAAACAAGTCGTATGATAACAAGATCAACCAAGACTCATAACATATCCATCCATATGAGAATGCCATGCATGAGGTCCATACAAATCCTTCTTTAGTCTACAAACATGAGATTTCCTCTCATGTACCTCCATGCGATGAGGTTACTCTATGTACACTTCTTCCTCAATTAATCCTTTGAGAAAGAGATATCCACATCCACCTGATGTAATCTCTAGTAGAATCAATAGAAATAATAGCTATAATATAAGTGTACCTAACAACTAGATAAAATGTATCCTCATAGTCATGTCCCTCTTTCTGGGATAACCTTTAAGAATCTCACTTTGTAATTTTTCATGATGCCATCCATCATGCATTGATCTTGTAGATCCACTTGAACATCACCATTGAATTCCCCTCAAGTCTCAATCACAAACATGACATCCTATAAACTTGTTGGCCTACATTCTCCCTATGAACTAGGATCTATTCTGGTCATTAGTAAAAAATCTCCCACTTCAACACAAATCACTCTAGATGAGTTTATGCTAGATGCTAGGAGATTCCTCGTGTCACAATATTTTATTTGTTCTTCTTAATTCTTCCATCTACCTCCAAAACCTTGAAATCCTTCACGGTGTACCTAAAACCCTCATTAGGAGGACATGGAAGAAACAATAATAACCAACAAAAATATACGAAGACAAGAGGCTATCTAATAGTAAAACAATAATAATAAAGGAAGATAGATATAAAGTACTTATCTTTTGAGGATTGTAGGGAATTATCAACTCCTTTTTTATCCTTTCCTTCTTGCATAATTTATTGAAATCCATTTGCAAACACATCATCCTTGTCCTCATCCTCATCATCGGCATGTCCCTTTATTTTTCCTTTTGGCATGAGCTAAGCTTTCTTTGTCTATCCCTATGGTTTTATCCACAAATGTTAAGGTTTTTGAAATCATATCCTTATAGAATTATAAGGTTTAGAAACATAATACTTTCAAGTTTTATTGAAAACATTTGCAAGTCTAACAACCTTGTAAAATATCCTACGATAGTCATGGAACTAATCATGATATTGATTCGTCATTGTTTCTTTTCCATGACATTCAAGACTGACACAACCAACTCAAATTTCATAACAAGTTACTTTGAATAATGGAATAAATAATAATAAATCAACTATCTGGTGTAGTGCACCTCACACCTCCACTTGGTTGTATCCTGAAGAAATCAATTGTTCCCTTTCCTCCCAATCTGTAGCAACACAAATCTACCTCTATCAATGAATCCTTCTCCTTTGGGTCAGTGAACATAGCTCAACAATCGTCCCTCTAGTTGATCATTAGTCTATCAATGAATCAAAACATAGGTTATTCTTGTGAGTTATTCAAAACTTCATTTATGAATAACTACTATAGTGCCTACTGCTACTCCTCAACACTTTGGGACTTCTTCCCTTTATTTCCTTCCTATGTTACTCCAATGAATATAAACTTAGGGCATGGCAGCTACCCTTTACCACTGCAATATGTCCTTCTCTTCAGTAAAATTGGGCCCAATCACTGGTCCACTTGGTTGCCTTATTTTGTCCTTCAAAGAGTCAACCATTAACCTCCAAAATAATACCACTTCTAGTAGAACTAATTTCTTTCTCAGGTGTTCACTTAAGGCACATAAAACACCTTCCTACAACCCTCCAATATATTCTTGAGATTCCCAAGAAAATTTTCCTAACCTAGGACTTTCATCCACTAGTAACATAACAATTTGAAACTCCATACAACGTTCCTTTTCACACAATTTTGATCCTATGCACACTTTTGTAGGATATCAACCTTGTTAGGGTTTCTAACTATACATGTTAGCCTACTTTCCTACTCCAAAAGCCCCTTCTCAAGTTACAATTATCCCATCTTGTCAATCTCCTTCCATACATCAACCTATAGAGCTAATATGGAACTTGTTTAGGCCTTTCATCCTCTCCAAATTAGAGACTACATGACCCTCAACCCTCTTTCCCGAACTGTAAATAATTTCATCCTAACTTCAAAGGTTTCTACTGTCAAGAAACCCACATAAAATATGCCCAAAACTTCCCTTATTTTAACAACCTACACTCCTACTAAACTCGACTCTCTACTTGTTATAGAAATTACCCCAGAACAAGTGTCTTTTCCTCCTTCATTGAGATCCAATGATTTACGTTCACTTCATAGGTGACTTCCTATGATATTTTTCACCTTATATGTATGAAATGAGACTACCCCTCTCTTCTTTTTATATGTCAATATGGGTGTAACATCTAGCCCTAAAAGGGAACTTCTAAGTCTTAACCAACTTCAACCCCTTGCTACAAACCCATTCTTTGACAAATAAAAATCAATATTTCTCATTCCACATGGGCTCTATTATTTTTCTTGGTTTCCCCTTACTCCATTAAGGGTGCTCTTCCATCTCTAAGTTCCATGTAATAAAAAAACAAGCTTGGGTACAATCCCATCTCTTGGGTACTTAGCTCACCAAGACATTTTGTGGTGCTAATTATTTCACAACCCTATACTGTAGGGTTTGGAGTAAATCCCAAGTTACCAATACCAACACTCCCTCTTAGCAATGGAGGTACTTCGAAGAATAGGATGTAGCTCATCATCACTGTCACTACTGGCGACACTACTCCAACTCCTGGAACTCACAACTCTAACATACCCTGAAGCATGAACTATGCCCTTCTTAGATGTGTCATGGCCATGAGAAGCCTATTGCTTCTTCTTCTCCTAAATTTATTTTAGGCCATCCCATGATTCCTTCTTACCAATTGTAGAAGCACCCTTGGTTCCCACTAACCACACAATCTTCTTGGGTTTCACATTGTTATAGACATATTTGGGCACTGCAACCCCAATCACATATGTCCATAAACCAAGGGATTCTAAGTCCCTAAAAGTATTGTTTCATACCCTAAAGGAGCAAGGTCAGTTGATTACATCATCTCCCAGAAGTTTTCCATGAAAAACCACTTAGAACTGGTCAAAGTGGGACCATACAGACTGCCCAGTGCAAAGGGTGCGATGCATCTCACCTGCCACATGCAAAAAGTACGATGCATACTGGAAAGCCCTTCTGTAGGGTGCAATGAGAGAGAGCAGACAAATGGAACAAGCAGTTTGCTAGGTGGAGACCCTGAGAATCTTCTAGAAGCTGCTCATTTGACACTTGCCCCCCTGAATTCGCCCAAGGATGAGTAGGAGATAATGAAATCTCCAAGTGGAACCAAGAACTATCAGAGAGATGACACTAATCAAAATCCCAAAAGCTGACTCACCCCCCTGCAAATATCTATAAATGGATCCCTCATCCCAAAGATCCAAAGGTTGGAATCTGGTAATTTGCAAAGAGGTGTTGCTGGTTTCTCTTTGAAGACATTGTTGGGTGATCTTGCTTTGTGTGAGGTGAAGAGGGTTTTCAAGCTAGGAGGATGGTGCTGGGTCAGACCAAGTGGTTGTAATCCTCTCTTCTACTACTTTTAATAATAAAGCTATTTGAGTTTTCCGCCATATTCTTGTGTATCTCTAAATATTGTGTTGATATATGCATTTGTATGGTCAATATATATCTGATCCTCTATTGTTTACAATGAAAGATCTCTATGCTTTGATGGTATTATGCTGTTGTGAATCTACAGGTGCTCTTTGAAGCAGGACAAGTAAGGAAGCAGTGGTGAGATTCTGTCAAAGGGGAAAGGAAACAAGTAAGGAGCCAAGCGAAAGACATAGGTTGGTGCTCTCTGCTTCTTTCCCATCTCTCTCTCGTAAAGGAAAAACAAGTGACTTTAATCTGTTTGTTTCTAAGATAGCTACCCGTCTTAGTGAGACTAGCAACTCTGGATAGACACTAGATTTCCCGATAACAAAATGGTGACTCTGCTGGGGAGAAATTAGTTTGATTTCTTGTCTCTATTTGTATGATTCATAAACCACAGACGAAGCCTGAAGTTAAGCCAGCTAGCCTTCGAACTGCATTTACTATGCAAGTGCAAAGTAGATCAATGCTGCTTCAGTCAATCTCCGGGTTTGTTTATGAACTGAACAATTGACTTGCAAACATCCTAAGTGCCCTAGAGGTAGCTTGAGTAACCTCATTATATCAGCCCCTGTACTTTGTAGTTACTGACTATCATTTGCTCGACCTAAATCCTTGAACTAGGCTACAAACTGTGACCAAAAACCAAGTTAAAGTCTCGTCCCTGGACCATCGCACCTTCTCTTCTTGGAAATCTAGATGCATCGCACCTCCCGTGTGTAGTAGGTGGGATGCATCCCTATTTCCCTGTGTTACAGGTGCGATGATCAGACAAGACTAGTTCTGCCTCCAAATTTTGGTTTTTCTTCACTCTCTTAAGCTTTATTCAGGAGTTTTGTTGTCTGTGATCAGTAGACCACTATTGAAACCCCCTTTCTTTTCATCATCCAACCTCCATTGTGCAAAGATTTGTGAATGTTTTTATGTTTTTTTTGCCATTCACAGTTCTCATTTACAAAATGGTAGCTTAATCGAACAGTTGTCTTTGGATTTGAAAGTGTCGCAAGTGTCATTTTCAGTCAAGGAAAAGAATCCTTCTCTTTTTGATAGTCAATTACACTATTACTCTTGTATTTGATCTGAATTAATAGTACTTCAAGTGTCAAAAGCAGTTTTCAATTCAAAAGCGCAAAGAGTCGTCTTGTCTCCCTTTTGTGTTTTGAAAAGAAAACCATTAGTACTGTCGCTTTGAAAGAAGATATAATTTAGATTTGTGCTTAGCATTCTTTTTTTCATTCACACATTAAGAAAGCGGAAAACAAATACATGCATTTGCATTTGCATTTAGACTACTTGTTGATTGCGATTTAGGACAGTGCATCTAGCGTGTGCTCTCTGCTCTATGTTGAAAGAATTTCATTTCTCTTTCCTTAGTAGCTAGGATTTTCATTGCAAAAAGAAGATTAAACGACTGTTTATCATCTTAGATTGCATTTTAGGAATTGTATATCTACATCACGCGGTGAACCTGAAAGGAAAATTTCTTAAGAAAGATCAATTGTAAAATAAATTTAATGAACATAAAAACGCTTTGGAACCTAATGCACAACATCTAGAAGTCTAGGCTAGAGATGTATTCCAACGTCGTAAAGCCTGGTAACTGTCGCTTTCATCATAGGTTGGGTGATTCCTCCTCTTTAAGACAACAAGTGCCAGTATGGACTTGTGCTCCCATGTACCATTGAGTATATATTGGGAGACCACAATAGGTTATATCCTTTATCCTTAAGAATCCGTGTCTGCCACCCTATCAATCGCAATGCATTGAACAAAGCATTCGGGAAGATTGACTGCCGTAACGTAAAAAGTATTCTGCAGTTTTGCGATTGGTTTGGTAATCCCTCTGTCTAGATTTCCAGAGTAGTATCTTTCGTTCCTTTTCAGACTCCTTAAAGGAAAAGGTCCATCTAAGCACTTGTCACTTCAGGCTCATTAAAAATCGAAGGCGACTAAAGTCATCTTTAGCTTTTTCTCGACTCTTAAAAATTGAAAAAGCAAGTTGTGTCAAAGCATCTAAAATTCATTTAATTCGGAATAACATTTTTCCCTCTTATTTTGAGTTGATCGAATAATCTGCAATCGTGGAAGAAAGTCAATCAAAACCCCGTCATTCGTGGAGACTGATGAGTCAACCGTCTTTGACTCCAGAAACGAAACCATTCTAGGCCAAGCGAACTCATTTAACTGGGTCAAAGTCTCCTGGTTTGTTTGAAACTTGTGTTTCAACATCCTCTGAGACTCCGATTACTCCAACCATTTCTGGTATCCCTGCCTCTACAGAAGAAGTTCCACAGTTACAAGAGGACATTGGGACTGATCCTAGTGTAACAGTAAACACTTCGATTCCTGAACCAGCTCCATCTAGAATTGATTCGGAAGGTGTTACCCCTCCGGCATCTGTCACTGCAGAATCTATACCCTCTTCGGCACCAGAAATATTTTACGGACCTGACGGTCTGCCTCTTCCACCCAGATTGATTGCTATAGAAGAGATTACGAAGGATCTCCCATCTAGTATTCCATCGCATTTTGGGACTGGGACCCACCTATATCCTTCTACTTCAGAAGTTAATACCCCTTCATCGCAATTTCCTGTAGAATCGCTAGGAAGTCTTTTGGATAAACTCGATATGTCTGCACAACCATCGACATCTAGGACTGTGTCATCCGATATAGCGGTAGCAGAACCTCCTGTCACCACTCCGACGATGTTCGCTGGTATACCATCTATCCCAACTAGCTCTCAACTGCTAGAAGGAGTCCACCCAGGGACTATTTCGACAATATGGTCTGTTCCCGTTTGTTCATCCGGAATAGTATCTGGAATCTCTTATGTTGAATCTCAACAAATTGATCCTTCACAACAATATCAGTTTCAGCAGTCTGGTCTCCAAAGGCCAATCATTCCTTTGAGCACTGGATTGTCGCCATACGGGGGGCACTACACCCTTTCATTGTTCCCTCGGGAGAGCAACCATATGAGAGTTCACAATTGAATTCAAGTCAAATTGGAATCACATCCAATGGTTGGGTTCCAATACTGCCTCAACAACCAAGAGTTGTATACTCAATGCAATCGAGTCTACCTGTGTCGAATATCCCCACTACACTAGCTATTATGACAGTGTCGCAAGTACAAGCATTGCCTGTTGTATGCCAACCTCAAGTTTCTTAGGTCGTTTTACAACAACCTCTTGTCTCAGTGACACAACCGCAATCACCAATTAGTGGCTCCTTAACTGGAGTGACTCAGGCTCAAACGGGTACTATTACCCCTCATCTTGGTCAAGTTTCTAGTATTGGGCAACAGCAAATGGCTTCACAACCATGGCTGGTGCAACATCAAAAACCGCAATTCCAACAAGCTTACCAAGGACCTGAGCAACAAAAATTTGCAGGTAATGGGCAGCCGTATATTCAAAACGGTTATCACCAATCATCTACAATTGGTTATGCCCGACCACCTTATCAAAGTTATCAGCATCAAATACATTATGCTGGTATGCAAAGACCCACTTCTCACGCGATCCCATCTTATCCTGGGTACACTTCGCTGGACCTGAATCAACAGTTACCCTTCATGGCGACTCTAGAGTTACCAGATCTAAATCGACTAACGAATGATACAATCGTTTATGCCCCTTGGTGGCCGAAAATTCCTCATAAACTTTCATCAGATATTCCTAAATTTAATGGAAATCTAGGTGAATACTCGTCAAATCATGTGATGACCTTTCATCTGTGGTGTTCATCCAACACTCTCAATGATGATTCGATTCGGCTTCGCCTTTTTCAGCAAACGTTAACTGGTCCGGCAGCAAAATGGTACATCGAATTTCCTAGAGCTTCATTTGATAACTTCAGCGCCCTTGCCACAACCTTTTTAACCCATTTTCAATTACCAATAAGGTATGAAATAGGAACAGAGCTTCTTACCAATTTCAAGCAAACGACGGCCACTCACATATCCGATCATATTCATGAATGGCGACGTCATTGTAGAATGGTAAAAACATATGTCCCTGATCAGCTACTAGCTGAATGGTTTATTAAGTCTTTGTTACCTTCTATAACAGAAGATGTGGTGAAGGGAGGGGTCGTCACTAAAGAGCAGGTCATTGCTCGTGTGCAATATCTAGACTTGATCTACACTCAGTCTGGCATGCTCTATGACAAAATCCCTGATGCTCCGAGACCAGAATTTTCCATTCCTCCTCCTCCTAAATCAAACAAAGACTCTCATGTCGGCAATGGCGTGATAGGTACAACGAGCACGAAATCGACAAAGGCTACATCTAAGAAAGCCCGTAAGATTTCTAATCAAAATGCAAATGAAGAAATTCTAGCCTCGGAGGTTAATGTTGTGTCAACTGACAAAGGCAAAGAACCGAAGCAACCAGGAGGCAAGAAGAAAGGGAAGAGCAAAAAGAAGAAATAGGATGATTCGTCTCCTGAAAAATCTTCTGCAAACCCTTCTGGGAAAAAGAAACCTACTCAGCCATGCCTCATATGCGATGAGGATCATTGGACGAGAGATTGTCCATATAAAGCTGAAGTTAAGAAATTCTTTAAGAATTCAAAAACCTCAGCAGTATTGACTGATCCGTTTCCAAACCCAGGAACCAATCTGGTTGCTAGTGACAATGCTTCCCCATCCCAAGTCCTTATGCTGTCCATTTTGAAACAACAAAATGATGCTTTGATATCGACAAGGAATAAATATTACGGGAATCCACAGCTGTCGAACAACAAGGCTACTGATCAACCTAGTAGTTCGACAACAACTTCGACCGAAGTTGTGCCACCCATCATTCCTGAGCTAATGATAAAACCACCAAAGGGAGTTGTACACAAATCGACATTTAATCCTCGTGCCAGAGCAGCACAGAATTATAATATAGTAGAGGACCTAGCCCAATCGCCATCCGCTATGTCGACACTTGAGGTACTGCAAAATTGCCCCTCCCAAAAGCAAGCTTTATTATCAGCAATAGGTGGGATTGACCCAGCGGATTCCAATCTTGTGGCCTTTAATCATAAAGGATATGACCCACAGTTACCAACTCAACTCGCCTTCCTCATTCAAGTGAAAGCCCTCAACAAAACTGTTCATCGAACAATTATTGATGAGGGGGCATCTACATGTATTATGTCAATGAGTTGCTGGAAAACTTTAGGCTCACCACCCTTGTCACGATCGTCGACGATGTTAAAAGAATTTGATGGACGAACATACACTCCATACGGGATTTTAAGTAACTTGCAAGTCGAACTGGGGGAAAAACAATAGAAATTGATGTGGAAGTTATCGATGGAAACCTCGATTACAACATCCTACTGGGAAGGCCCTAGATTTATGCTATGGCTGCCATTGTGTCGACATACTTCAAAAAGATTGCATTTCCCTTCCAAGGGGGAATTACAATCGTCAACCAACAGACATTCCTCCCCAACAGTTCGCAAGTTACAAGAAGCATTTTGATGATCCACGGAAGCTCTCAGTCGCTTCAAAATATCAGAGTAGGCCTACTAAAAGACCCTACATTGATGGGTACTTTTGCCCTACCGCCTCCAAACAACTTGGTGGAAGTGGCAACGGTGGGAACCTGCAATATGGTATCTTCCATTCAGAAGATGTCCGAACACGATATTAGCATGGATCGTCACCAGGTGTTGCCTCCAAGCCCAATAGAAATATTGTAGCAATCAATGTTCTCAGCATGGGAGGCAAACCCCAATGAACGCTCATCAAGAATTTAGGTAGATAGGTCTAAGGAGTATGGTACCTCTTCAGATCCTTGGTCGCAAGTACATTCTACAGACGAAGGAATTGTTCAGTCAATGAACATACAGGGGGCACCATGGGAAGATTACCACCATCGTTCCCATCTTCCGGATTACAACGAAGATTACCCCGACAACCTTAATCATCCATCAGTCTTTGATTTTCTATCAAATACTGTAAATATGGTGGATTCCAAGCGAAATCTATCCAATATTGAAGAAACTATCGCCATAAATATCTCGACCAAACCAGATGTTGTAGAAAATATTCATGTCGGCAAATATTATTCTTCTTTAGAACTGGAAGTATATTACGCTCTCTTTCAGGAGTTTGGAGATGTCTTTGCATGGTCATACGAAGAAATGCTAGGCATTGAATCAAGCATAGTTGAACACGAAATTAAATTTATCCAGATGTCAAACCAGTAAGACAATGGCTTCAGCAGGTGCACCCAAAGAAAGCCGCTGCCATCAAGGCAGAAGTTGAAAAACTTCTTCATGTTGGTTTCATTTACCCAGTTCCTCTAACCGATTGGGTATCGAACATTGTTCCTGTGATGAAAAAGCAAGGAACAATTAGAGTGTGCGTCGATTACAGGGATGTAAACCAAGCTTGTCCAAAGGACAACTACCCTACACCCTTCATCTACCAGATAATTGATGAATGCGCCGGATGTGAAATATTTTAATTTATGGATGGATTTTCCGGGTATAATCAAATAAATATCTGCCCACAGGACCAGTCAAAGACTGCATTTATTTGTCCGTGGGCACATTCGTGTACCTCAAGCTACCTTTTGGTTTAAAGAATGCAGGGGCAACTTTTTAGAGGAAAATGAATTATGCCTTCCATGGCATCAAGAACATCGTTCAACCATACCTCGACGATCTTCGGGCTCACTAGCGAAAGCAAACCGATCATCCGCAGCATTTGGGAGCAATATTTCTGCGTTGCCGACACTACAAAACAAGACTCAATCCGCACAAGTGTGTGTTTTGCGTCGGTTTTGGTCATTTACTTGGCTTTGTAGTTTCTAAGGACGGAATTCGTCTCGACTCATGCAAGTTTCAGGCAATCATCAATTTGCCTCCACCTTCAAATTTGCTTCAATTTCAGAAACTCCAAGAGAAAGTAAACTTTCTGAGGAGGTTCATTCCAAATTTGCCAAAATTGATAAAGGTTATACGCGTCTTTTGAAAAAATAAGTACCCTTCAACTGGGATCAAGTCGCGCAAGCTTCCTTTGATTCTCTAAAGGAATCCCTAATAAAAGCATCATTAATGCACACTCTTAATTATCAAAGAGACTTTAACCTGTATCTAGCTGCAGTAGATACGACCATCGCAATGGTTTTAGTTCAAGAAGACAATGGAATCGAACATCCTATTTATTATTTAAGTCGAAACTTAAATGATATAGAAATCAAGTACTCATATGTTGAAAAGTTAGCTCTCACTGTCGTTCAAGCAATACAGAGATTTCGACACTATGTTCTCTTTCGAAAAACTATTGTTTTGTTAGATTGCAACCCCATGACTTATATCTTGTCGCGACAGTTGCTTGGGGGTAAATATTCAAAGTGGATAGCAATTTTGCAAGAGTTTGATGTGGAATTCGTAAAATCCAAATCAAAGAAAACTCTAGTTTTCGCAGAGTTACTATGTGATTTCCCATTGTCGTCCAATGATTCAACATCCAAAACAACAATCGTGGATGAATCTTTGTTTCTGATATCTTCAAGCGATCCATGGTATGGAGATATAATCATTTATCTCCAAACCCAAACGTATAGGTCTAATACCTCTCGTTCAGAACAGCGACGTACTCGATACCAAGCAAAAGACTACATGATCATCGGTGATATGCTTTACCGTTGTGGTGTCGATACAGTTCTGCGAAGATGCCTCATCCACGAGGAGGCCGAAAAAGTCCTGAGTGATTGTCATTCAGGCGCATGTAAGGGGCATCAATCTGGTTATGCTACGGCACAAAAGATTTTATGAGCAGGATACTTCTGGCCAACAATGTTCAAAGATTGCATAACTGCAGTCAGAAGTTGCCATGCTTGTCAAATATTCAACCGCAAAACCAGAATACCACCCACACCTCTGAAGCCAGTAGTTGTTGTTGGGACATTCGCCAAATGGGGCATAGATTTCATGCAATGTAACCCCACCTCGACCGGGGGGCATGGGTATATCATAGTCGCAGTTGACTATTTTATGAAATGGGCTGAGGCACTGCCTACATTAAACAACAGCGGCGAAAAAGCTGCTCTTTTCTTTTTCAATCATGTGGTCGCTAGGTTCGGTGTTCCACAAGCTATAGTCACAAATCATGGATCACATTTCCGTAATCACATGATGGTTGAATTGGCCACCAAATTAGGACTGTCCCATGATAGCTCTACTCCGTATTATCTGCAATCTAATAAGCAAGTTGAGGTGATCAACAAAGTCCTAAAATGCATGCTACAAAGGATGATTAGAGTCCATAAATGGAGTTGGAACCTAATCCTGTACTCAGCCTTGTGGGCATACCGGATATCGGTAAGAAATGCGACCGGGTTTACACCCTTTCAGCTGGTGTATGGCCTGGAAGCGATCTTACCAATTCAGTGTGAAATTTCGTCTCTCAAGCTCGCAGTTGACCTCCTCCCCAGAACTTCAGAGGAAGAGGCTCATTTCTTAGAGTTAATCCAACTGGATGAAACCCGTCATGATGCCGCCTTGGCTAACGAAGCACATAAGAAATGGGTCAAAGCACAATTTGACAAGAATGTCAAACCCCACATTTTCTCAAAAGGTGACCTGGTCTTGCTTTACGATTAGGAATTCGATAAATTGGGAGCAGGTAAGTTCCAGTCTTTGTGGATGGGTCCTTATATTGTTAAGCGTGCATTAGCAAAAGGGTCCTATGAGCTAGTAGATTATGACAGAATTCCACTGTCGCAACCCCGAAACGGGTTGTACCTTAAGCGTTACTATGCTTGACTCGGCATGGTAACCTCTTCATATGCTTTTGTTACATTTTTGTTTTCATTAAGAGTAATCGTTTCGGTTAGGTAATTCACTTTTGCATTTTGTTGCAGATGTCGAACCCATTGGAATCATTTGTTGGATATACCGACGGGGCGAGCCGTAGTATGTGGAACCTATCTTCTGCAGCTTGGGCCATCTTTGATCCAAGCGGCAAGTTAGTGAGTTTCAGAGGGGTATGTATTGGTCAATCAATGAATAACATCGTTGAATATAGCGTGTTGATTGAACTCCTCTCTGATGCCATCGCGCATGGCATACACCGACTTGTCGTCAGGCTAGACTCACAGCTTGTCATTCTACAACTTACAGGCATCTATTCCATTCGGAATCCAGCTATCTATCGTATGTTCCTAAGGGTCAAGATTTTGGAAAGGCAATTCGATTCTATTCAATATCAACATATTCCTAGAAACGTAAACACATTAACTGATTCATTAGCAAATTATGTGTTAGATAGACATTTGCAACATTTGTAAAAGGAAAGCATTTTATCAATAACTGCATCAAGATCATATAACTTAACCAAAATAAAACTCCGAAAATCAAAAATATATATATAAATGTTTATAGTTTGTACATAGTGTTCTGTGTCTAGGACAAAATTGGTCATATGACCCAAAAACTCAAAATGCAATGGGGCACCATAGTCTAATGATGTTAGTGATAACTAGTCACCGCTTGTGCAATCATGCGTAAGAGCCTAGTCCAACAGCTCAGCACGCCAGTGGTATGGCACTGTAATCTCAGAGGCAGATCATCGATCCTCACATCAAGAATACCAAGGGTGAAACCCTCGATCTGATCATGCAACACTGCAAGGGTCCCGGATACATCCAAGTCGCGAAGGATGGCCCTCCCTACAGCCTCTCCTGCTGGAACAGCAGCTGCTACTCTCGGACGCACTACTGGTCACACAGGCCCAATATTTGCATAAGCACATGAGTTTTGATTAGTCTTGATGAACATTTGAAAAACACAAGAACATTATAAAAACAATAAACAGAGATATGGTCAGATATTTTCACCTATGGCACCCCACTGCTCGCCAGCCGGCAACACCAAGTCTGGGTCACCCCGGAAGTCCATCCTAGCATATGGATACTCGGCATAAGTCATCAGCTAACGGTTGAACCACTCGAAGAAAGCATCAGAGAATGAAACCTGCGATTGACCAGCATGTCTGGCCATAAGGTCGACCCATCTCTGCATCTGTGGCTCAGTCGGTGGTGGCAAGCCAAGTGAGATGTACTGGGGCTGCATCAATGGGATCCTCTCCAAGGTGAAAGCAGTAAGAATTGAACCATAGCCAAAGTTCTTAGATCTTCCGGTTTTCACCTTGGTGAGCTGTTCTTTGATCATGGAAGTACTGCATCACACCAATTGAATACCTTGGGTTCGAGACATTCCAATGCATACTACATATAGGACCTATTGGCCAAGTGAAGGGCCACGCTACCAGCCAATCTAGCAAAGGTAAATAAAAAAGTCCACAAGGACTGGTCTTTTACATCTCGGATACTGATCTTGCCGTCCTTGCTTGGCTGAGATCCTTCTCTATAGTATTGGCGAATATAATCCCTCACAGATTCACCCTCACTGGCAGAACCTGATAGTGAGAGAGGGGCACCATGCCTCGATAAACTGATCAAGAAATAGATGTCCTCAACAGTCATGGGGATGGATTTGCCTCTTATCTGGAACACTTGGTCGGTAGGATCCCATGCATCGAGGAAATATTGCAACGAGTTGTTTTGTTGCCTCATGCTAGACATACGGAAGAACTTGAGCAAGCCACAATTCCACAATGCAGTTACCGTACCTGGATCATGAAAGGCAACCATGTCCTCTTCTTCATGCTCATGTTCACGCCATGCACAACCATTTTTTCTCTGATGAATCTCTGAAAAACAAAAAAGAGAAGAATTAGGATCCTGATTTGCTAAAAAACAGGCAAAATGTCCATGAAAAATCAGTGCAAAAGTTTTCCTCCTTGCGCCCATCGCACCCTAGCTGTGCACCAAGTGAGATGCATCATAACTTGCCAGTGACCAGCCTAGGATGCATCACACCTTTCGATGTATACTAGGTGCGATGGGGGCAGAACGAAATGTTCAAACCCCAGGGGCCCAGAAAAGCAAGAAAGCATGCTTAGAATTCAAAAAGGAAAGAATGCAATTGAAGAGCTCAGGTTTAGCTCCTACCTGGTCCAGACGGCGCTGAAAATCGTCCACAGAATCTCCTAGAATCAACGGATGAAAAATCAAGGGGGAAACACTTCCAGAGCTCCAACAGTCACAACTCCAAAAGAAATGGTAAAATGACGGGTAAAAAACTATTTTAAGTTACTTTTCACGTAATTTAAGTAGGGTATTAGATTTTTAACTCATTTTTCAAGCATATGTCCTCATTTCTAATTAGTTTGATGGAGCAATTGAACAGGTAGTATGACCGTCAAAATAACATAGTGTTAACGGTGAATCAAATATCAATGACCATTATCACGGGCAGTTTTACGCGAAGTTCAAGCTCGTTAAAAATTAAAACTAGCAATGAGCATATGTTCCACCAGAGTTTAAGCTAATTAAAAAATAAACCCACCTCCAGTAAATAACCATTGTGAATGATTATCATCAGCTTTTGAGCCTTGGTTGTGTTCTTACCATCACCTCCACTCTGTTTTAGCCGATCATTGGCCTCCATTTGATTGTTTACCCCTTTTGAGGAACAATTGTGATGAGTGATCCTATTAACCAACTTCTTTACACTGCCGTGATTGGAAAGTTCCAAACCTTACCTGGAACCAGCTGCTATTTGAAAACATCACTCGTTCCTCAAAAAACAAGTCTCCTTTAAGCTCTTTTCATCTGACTCATAGAATATGAAAATATTACTGAGTAATTGGCCTCTCTAGCTCGTTAAAGTGATTGGAAGTGCTATCCCTCCTCTAGATTTTAATCTTTTTGGACCTGAGGGATTATTACAAAAAAAGATCAAGCGTTTGTCTTGTTCGGCTCATTAAAACTATCGAAAAGTCATCCCTTTCGCATTATTTTATACTTTTTTGGACTTAAGGGATTATATTACGAAAAGGGAATATTGGAGTTTTCTTTCCACCTCTTTTCAGACTATCTAAAATTGAAAAGGACCAAGTTATCCTTGTCGTTAAACTCGTTAAAATAATAGTGACAAACTTTTCCATTCAAACAAGAGTGAGTTTCACTGTCGCTAGGCTCGTTAAAACATAGTGACGGGTTTGCCCGAAGGGAAAATTATAGAACAAGCATATGTTATCCTCCTCAAGCTTGACAAAAATAAAGCGGTACTGGTCAGAAATGACTGGGGAAAATTGGGAAGAAAACTTGAAGAAACTTTATTAGTAGCAGGTCACTCTTAAACATGACACTTTCACTCCATCACCATGATTGAGTCGGGTTGGGTTATTCCATTCACCGGTCATACCACCATTGGTCCACCGTACCATCCACTTTTGGGGTTAATGCTACCAATCCATTTCAGTGTCACCGATATGTTCAAGAGAATTCGCTCAGAGAATTCACCTACCCAGCTTGTGTCTCATCCGCTACAATACCTTCACGCTTCATTCTTTCATGACCGCCACCCTGAACCTTGTATCATCAGATCGTTTTCACCTCTACAAAATCATTTGCTCCATTCCGTGCCGTAGATGTGGGATCCATTAATGCCCTCCTACGACGGGTCACTTCTTGTCAACATCAGCTGATTATCCAAGAAGCTGACCTAAGGTGTTGGGTTGTGTTATATTCTTTCCACGTAGTTAATAGGGGCTTTGAAGGGCACCCGTAACCCCACTTTATGGGGTCCGGGGCAGCACCCCGGAAAATTTTGGTTTTGGACCATATGTTAGGTTGGGCAGACCCACCTATGGTTTTGTGCATGATTTTCGCACATGTTTTTTTGGACACGATGGTTTTCAGTCCATGGTATTGGACGCGATGGTTTTCGGTCCATGGTATTGGATGCTTCGGCATGTATAAATATGTATTATAACATTGAAAGGAAAATAATGAAAAATCAAGCTGGTAGTCCCGGTTTTGGGATCCAGGGAAAAATATCTGTGCATATGTGTTTTATGGGTTATGCTCTCGCAAAGTTTATTTTCTTTGTTTAAGAATTTGTATGCAGGTAATTTCTGTACAGGGTTAAAACCTACATTTGGTATCAGAGCTATTTTGGCTTCAAGGGGACACCTTTGTTGCTGAGGGGTTTCGCTCGAGCCTGTGGTAGACCCTGTTCAGTGGGAGATCTGCGAGATCGATTCTGGTGGTGAAAGAAGATGGCGAGCAGTGGAAAGATAGAGATTGAGAAGTTCAATGGTCAGAATTTTGAGTTGTGGAAACTCAAGATGGAGGATCTGTTGGCGGATAAAGATCAGTGGATCACGGTAGATCTGGGTACTAAACCATTGGGAGTGACTGATGAAGAATGGAAGAAGTTGGATCGGAAGGCAAAGAGTACAATACGATTGTGTGTCTCGGATTCAGTATTGCTGAATGTATCAGGGGAAGCTACGGCAAAGGCTTTGTGGGTCAAGTTAGGGACTTTGTACCAATCTAAGTCTCTGGTGAATAAATTATTCCTGCGGAAAAAGCTGTATAACCTGAGGATGAAAGATGGAGACTCGGTGACAGAGCATATGAATGCGTTTAATACTGTGGTAAGTCAGTTATTATCTGTTGATATTAAAATTTCAGATGAAGATAAGTGCATCAGTCTGTTGTTTTCTCTACCAGATTCATGGGATAGTCTGGTTATTGCAATAGGTAGCAATGCAACTGCTTTGCAGTTTGATGAAATAGTCTCAGCCTTGCTGACGGAGGAGATGAGACGGAAAAATATGGACAACCAGAATGGTGATGCCTTGTCTGTACGAGGACGGTCCCAGAACAGAAACAAAAATAAGTCATCGAGTGGGAGATCTAAATCTAGAGGGAGATCTAAATCTCCAGGAAAACCTACAAAGGTGGTGTGCTGGAAATGCGGAAAGGAAGGGCACTTCAGAAGGGATTGTAAATCTAAAGCTCCTGATAAAGGAAAGGGATCTGATGATACTCCTTCTGCAGAGGCGAAAACCACCTCAGATGAAGGTGGGGATGTGTACTTGGCTTCTTCAAGTACACATGTAGATCATGAGGCATGGTTGATTGACTCAGGTGCATCCTTTCACTTCACTCCCCATAGAGAGTGGTTCTGCGAGTATGAGAAATACGATGGTGGTGATGTCTTCTTAGGAGATGATAGGAAGGCTAGAATCATTGGTCGGGGAAAAGTAAAGTTGAAGTTGCAAGGTGGAAGGGTTAGAACACTTCCGGGTGTTCTACATATTCCTACATTGGCCAAAAATCTGATTTCTGTAAGCAAGTTGGATGATGCAGGTGTAAAGACGGTGTTCGAGAAAGATACCTGCAAGATGGTTTGAGGAGCACTGATATTAATGCGGGGAGTTCGGATTGGAACTCTGTACAAGCTGCAAGGTAGCACTGTTGTTGATGGGTGCAATAGTTCTATGGTTCCTGAAAATGGAGTAGAGAATCTAGTGGTCTCTGGAGAGAAGACCATGTTGTGGCATCAAAGGCTTGGACATATTGGAGAGAAGGGCCTTCGAATACTTCATGGTAAAGGTATGGTAGAAGGTATGAATAATAGCTCTCTGGATTTTGATTTCTGTGAAAATTGTGTATATGGGAAGCAGAATCGGGTGAGTTTCCCCTCTGGTGGTAAGAGGACGAAACAGATATTAGAGCTTGTGCACAGTGATGTGTTTGGACCTGTGAAGGTTCCATCACTGGGTAAGTCTGTGTACTATGTATCATTCATAGATGACTTCTCAAGGAATACATGGATATATTTTCTTAAGAAGAAATCTGAAGTCTTTGACAGGTTTAAAGAATTTAAGGCTCTGGTGGAAAATCAGACAGAGAAGAAGATAAAGGTGTTGAGGACAGATAATGGTGGAGAATTTTGCAGCAAGGAATTTGAAGAATTTTGTAAGAAGTGTGGTATAGCACGGCAGAAGACTACTCCATATACACCTCAGCAAAATGGAGTCGCAGAAAGAATGAACAAGACGTTGATGGAAAGGGCAAGAAGCATGCTCAGTGGTGTCGGGTTAGGACAGGAATTCTGGGCAGAGGTGGTGGATACTGCATGTTACCTGATCAACAGATCACCTTCATCAGCGTTGGAGGATAAGACTCCACAAGAAGTATGGACTGGTAAGAAACCCTCTCTTTCACATCTAAGGGTATTTGGATGTGATGCATATGTACATGTTCCAAAGGAGAAACGAACCAAGTTGGATAGTAAATCTGAAAACTGCATCTTTATTGGGTATAAGGATGGTTTAAAGGGTTATAAGCTTTGGAACCCAGTCACACGGAAGGTTGTGTACAGCCGAGATGTGTTGTTCAGAGAGGTAAAAGATGTTATTCAACATGAAGTCCAACCAAAGGAACCTGAGAAGATAGAGTTTGAGCCAAAGGAGGAAGAATCAGACTCTGCAGCAGAGGAGGAATCAGAAGATGAAGAGCCACAAACTCCGGCTGTGAGAAGATCAGTTCGAGAAAGAAGGCAGCCAGAAAGGTATAGTCCATCTACTTTCAGTTCAAATTTTGCTTTGTCTGTTACTGATAATGATCCCAGAACTGTGAAGGAAGCAGTGGATTCAGAGGATGGAAAACTCTGGAAAGAGGCCATGGTCGATGAAATGGCATCTTTGCACAAAAATGAGGCTTGGGATCTGGTGGAGTTGCCGGCTGGAAGGAAACCCATTGGCAGCAAATGGGTGTTCAAGAAGAAGACAAATGCAGAAGGAAAGGTGGAGAAATACAAAGCTCGGTTGGTACCAAAAGGTTATTCCCAGGTGCCGGGAATTGATTTTGGTGATATTTTTTCTCCTGTTGCCAAGGTAACTTCTATTAGATTACTTTTATCTCTTGCTGCTGCTTTTGATTTTGAGGTAGAACAGATGGATGTGAAGACAACATTTCTTCACGGGGATTTGGAAGAGGAAATCTACATGAAGCAACCTGAAGGCTTTGTGGTGAAGGGTAAGAAAGAACTGGTATGCAAGTTAAAGAAGTCTCTGTATGGGTTAAAACAGTCACCAAGGATGTGGTATCAGAAATTTGATACATTTATACGGGGACTTGGCTTCACCAGAAGCAAAGCAGATCATTGTGTGTATTTTAAATTAATTGGTGACCATATTATTTATCTGGTCTTGTATGTGGATGATATGTTGCTGGTTGGAAATGACAAAGAAATTATCCAAGATTTGAAGACCCAATTGTCCTCCAAATTCGACATGAAAGATCTTGGTGCTGCAAACTATATTTTGGGCATGGAAATTAAAAGAGATCGGTCAAAGAGGAAGCTCTAGTTAAACCAGAGGAAGTATGTCGAGACAATACTCCAGAGGTTTAATATGCAGGATAGTAAACCGGTGAAGGTTCCTATTCCTGTAGGTGTGAGGTTATCTGTTGAACAGTGTCCCAAGACATAAGAAGAGGAAGAGGACATGTCCCATGTTCCATATGCAAGTGCAGTGGGTTGCCTAATGTATGCAATGGTCTGTACTAGACCAGACATTGCACATGTAGTGGGAGTATTGAGCAGGTTTATGTCAAAACCTGGGAAGGAGCACTGGACAGCAGTGAAGCGGGTTTTCAGGTATTTGCGTGGCACTAGTGATTATGGTTTGTGCTACCAAGGAAGACCAGGATTGGACAGAGTGTTGGATATTCATGGCTTTGTTGATGCAGACTGGGCTGGAGATCTGGATCAGAGAAGATCTACAAGTGGGTATGTGTTTAACCTATTTGGAGGTGCAGTCAGTTGGATGAGTAAGAAACAATCTGTAGTGGCACTATCAACTACAGAGGCAGAATACATGGCAGCCACTCATGCAAGAAAGGAAGCAGTTTGGTTGCAGAGATTGTGTTCAAGTATGGGGTTAGTACAGGGAGCTATAAGAATAGACTGTGACAGCCAAAGTGCAATTTTCTTGGCAAAGAACCCTGCTTATCATTCAAAGACAAAGCACATTGATGTTCAATATCACTTTGTGAGGGATATGATAGAAGACAGAAAGGTGTTGCTGATAAAGGTGGACACTTTGAAGAATACTGCAGATGCATTGACAAAATCTGTGAGCTCTGAGAAGTTCTCTTGGTGTAGAGAAGCAATGGGAATCTCAGGGCTGAAAAAATGACTAAGCTCTCCTGTGGCCCCCTGTGGAAAGAAAACAACAAGTGGGAGATTGTTGGGTTGTGTTATATTCTTTTCACGTAGTTAATAGGGGGTTTGAAGGGCACCCGTAACCCCACTTTATGGGGTCCGGGCAGCGCCCCGGAAAATTTTGGTTTTGGACCACATGTTAGGTTGGCGAACCCACCTATGGTTTTGTGCATGATTTTCGCACATGTTTTTTGGACACGATGGTTTTCGGTCCATGGTATTGGACGCGATGGTTTTCGGTCCATGGTATTGGATGCTTTGGCATGTATAAATATGTATTGTAACATTGAAAGGAAAATAATGAAAAATCAAGCTGGTAGTCCCGGTTTTGGGATCCAGGGAAAAATATCTGTGCATATGTGTTTTATGGGTTATGCTCTCGCATTGTTTATTTTCTTTGTTTAAGAATTCGTATGCAGGTAATTTCTGTACAGGGTTAAAACCTACATAGGGACAACCCTTCTAGTACTTTGAAGCTTGCATGCCTCAATGGCAAGTTTCTCACTTCCGGCGACAGGTTTACACTAATGGCCTTCGACCGAAAGATTTTGCGTGGTGTTCGACATCAACTCATATATTCACACCACGTGAATTGTACTACAATACCTTGAGGGTCATCATCATCATCGATGATTCCTCTCACGTCTGTTAACAGCTTCCATCATTAGTTGGTAATCAGGCGATGTCCTTCCATGTTCGACATCAGAACATATTTTCACATGGATCGACTTGTACTTTCGGGCGAAGATTGAATGAGTTTTGAAGACCCCAGATCTAGTTTCATCCATCCAGGCTGCGATATATTCAGGAAAATAAAGACATCAAATGTGCATCATTGCTGGAAAGATAATCATCCAAACTAAGGGATGGTGGCTCTACCAGAATCATCAGTCTGCACACAGACGGTTGTCTGTCCTATGTACATGAAAATGAATTTATCAAGCTGAGCATGGGAATGCCCACCTCAGCTAGATCATGAAAATATTATGAAGATAATGTATTGTATTGTATCTTATTACAGATCACCTTCCAGTGCGAAAAACCTTGGATCCTCATTATAAAGCATTTCACCTGACATCAAAAGATTTACGACCTCATGCTTTTGGGGGCAACTGTTATAGACATATTTGGGCACTGCAACCCCAATCACATATGTCCATAAACCAAGGGCTTCTAAGTCCCTAAAAGTTTTGTTTCATACCCTAAAGGAGCAAGGTTAGCTGATTACATCATCTCCCAGAAATTTTCCATGAAAAACCACTCAGAACTGGTCAAAGCAGGACCATACAGACTGCCCAGTGCAAAGGGTGTGATGCATCTCACCTGCCACATGAAAAAAGTGCGATGCATACTGGAAATCCCTTCTGTAGGGTGCGATGAGCGAGAGCAGACAAATGGCACAAGTAGTTTGCTAGGTGGAGACCCTGAGAATCTTCTAGAAGTTGCTCATTTGACACTTGCCTCCCTGAATTTGCCCAAGGATGAGTAGGAGATCATGAAATCTCCAAGTGGAACCAAGAACTATGAGAGAGATGACACTAATCAAAATCCCAGAAGCTGACTCACCCCCCTGCAAATATCTATAAATGGATTCCTCATCCCAGAGATCCAAAGGTTGGAATTTGGTAATTTGTAAAGAGGTGTTGTTGGTTTCTCTTTGAAGACATTGTTGGGTGATCTTGCTTTGTGTGAGGTGAAGAGGGCTTTCAAGCTGGGAGGATGGCGCTGGGTCATACCAAGTGGTTGTAATCCTCTCTTCTACTACTTTTACTAATAAAGCTATTTGAGTTTTCCTCCATATTCTTGTGTATCTCTAAATATTGTGTTGATATATGCATTTGTATGGTCAATATATATCCAATCCTATATTGTTTATAGTGAAAGATCTCTATGCTTTGATGGTATTATGCTGCTATGAATCTACAGGTGCTCTTTGAAGCAGGACAAGTAAGGAAGTAGTGGCGATATTCTGTCAAAGGGGAAAGGAAACAAGTAAGGAGCCAAGTGGAAGATTGAGGTTGGTGCTCTCTGCTTCTTTCTCATCTCTCTCTCGTAAAGTAAAAACAAGTGACTTTAGTCTGTTTGTTTCTAAGATAGATACCCGTCTTAGTGGGACTAGCAGCTCTAGATAGACACTAGATTTCCTGATAACACACATTCTCCTTTTGAACCCACAAACCTCCACATAACTGAGCTCACTCTAAACCACTAAAACATAGGCCTTCTCATACTTTTGCTTATAATTTTCTATATGATTTCCTATCATTTTGTCTAGACCATTCTCCCTAACTCTAGTGACCACTCCACTAGAGCTAGATGCTTTGGGCCTAAGCTTCAGTTTCCCATCCTAGAAAATGACGTAAAACACCTTCTACTCAATCACTAAGACAAAAATTACATTATATATGAGCTATAGTACCTACAGTACATCATGAACTCACATAAACTAACCTAATTCCAATATAAATGGTATGACACCTGATCCTTTGATCTCCTTCTCACTCTTGTTTCTCACCATAATGTGCAACTTCAAGTCCCACTTAGTTAGAGTCTCGAACACATTCTATGAACCTATGATATACTTCAAGGCACCACTTTCCATGTATCATGTAGCCTCGTTGATGGCATCCTCTCATAAATGAGAAATCAAAGTAAAATCCTCACTCTACAATCTCCTTGGGAGGTCACATATCTCGATAGAAGTGGCAGCACCTACAACTTCCTTCCCCTTCTTCCTCTCATCATCTCCCTACTTCTTCTTCACACACTTCCTCAAATAATGACCATACTTGCCATAATTGAAACACTTACAATTACTCAAGTCTATCTTTTAATTGCCTTTTATCCTTGCTGCAAGAGCCACATCATCACCAAAAGCCTTCTTCTTTAGATGAAGATCATTTTCTCGCAATTCTTCTTGAATGAGGTCATCCCACTTCTTGTTCCAATCTCATAACTTATCTCTAGCAATGATCCCTTTGAATAATGACTTCCATTATGGAGTAAAACCCTTAAAAGTAATCCTCACCATCTTAGAATCTATAACACTCACTCTCATGGCGGCAAGCTCATCTCAAACCTTACATAATGTCATCAGATATGAAGTCACTCCTTCACCCTATGTCATCTTGGTCATCTTCAACGTATCCTACAATACCAACTCTCAGTTATCATTCTTATTCTGGAACAAATCCTGAATATCTTTCCACATCTCATGGGAAATGTTCTTCATGGATAGATGAAGTATCAAAGGATGCTTGACACCATCTAGGGTGATCAACTTGGCCCTCATATCCATCTCTTTGTACACTTCAATCTCCTTACGGTTAGTATTCTTCTTGATATCTTTCTTATAAAAGTTCCATATCTTGTTCACCAT
Organism: Pinus tabuliformis; assembly: GCA_031772625.1. NCBI lineage: Eukaryota > Viridiplantae > Streptophyta > Pinopsida > Pinales > Pinaceae > Pinus > Pinus tabuliformis. The sequence continues at coordinate 5,846,218 of CM062807.1, read as the reverse complement.
AAGAACTAGTTTGATTCTTTCCTCCCATGGACTGTATTGAACAACCCTTTCAACTTGTCCTCATATCACATACACACTTGCATCTTTGACATTATTGTTAGTCCAACAACAATGTGACCAACTCCCTCTTAAGTTGTATTCACTGTACACACTTTGATTCACTCGACCTTCAAAGTTTCTATGATACCATGTTGTTTTTCCATAGCACCAGATATAGGTTTGGGTGTTAGACTCTCTGACACAACCAACTCAAATTCCACAACAAAATACTTTGCACAATGGAATAAATACAATAGTAATTCAACTAGTGCACAAATAGACAACATTTTACAATTTTTCAACAACCCAACTTTATTTTATTATCAATCTACAATAAATATTTCTACATATCTCGTACTAAATATCATGGCCCTCATACAATTACTAATACAAAAATACAAAGTAGAGTTTGGTGTCAACAACTATGACAACCAATCTTCCGTGAAAAACATAAAACTTACTTACTAGCTGATGTAGTGCACCTCATAGCTCCACTTAGTTGTACCTTTAACACATCTAATGTTCCCTCTTCTCCCAATATGTAGCAACACCAATCTATCTCTATTAATCAATCCCGCTCCTTTTCGTCAGTGAAGATGTCTCACGAATTCTCCCTCTAGCGAATCATTGGTCTACCAATGAATCAACACATAGGGTCTTCTTGTGAGTTGCTCACAACTCCATTTGAGAACAACTCCTTATAAGTTCTACACTATTGCTCCTCAAAAATTCGAACTTATTCCCTCTATTTCCTTCCTATGCTGCTCCAATGAAGACAAACTTAGGGTATGGAGGCTTCCCTCTATCACTACAACTTGGAAGATGTCCCTCTCTTCAACAAACTTGGGCTCAACTACTATTCCACTTGGTTCACTTATTTTTTCCTTCAAAGATTCATCCCTTTACCTCCAAACCATTTCCACTTCTAGCAAACATAATTTCCTTCTCATGTCTACACTTGGGGAACATATATCTCCTTCCTACAACCCTCCAATCTATTCTTGAGATTCCCAAACAAACTATCCTAAATTAGGACTTGCATCCACTAGCAATAAAAAAACTTGAAACACCATACAACATACCTTTTCAAACAATTTTGGTCCTATGAACACTATTGTAGGATATCAGTCTGGTTAGGGCTTATGATTGTACATTTCAACCCTACTTTTATGCTCCAAAAACCCCTTCTCAAGCTACATCCCCCCCCCCACCCCTTGTCAATCTCCTTCCATACACTAGCCTCTAAGACTTATATGGCACATGTTTAGGCCTTCCGACCTCTCTAGATTAGAGACTATAGAACCCTTAGCCCTCTTTCCCAAACTATACATAAGTTCAATGTAATTTTAGAAGTTTTTACCACCAAGAAACTTAAACAAAATATTCCTATAACTTCCCTTCTTTCCATGGCCTGCACTCCTACCAAAATTGACTCTCTGAATGTGATTAGAATCACCCCAAACATGTTTATTTTCTCCTTTTTGAGCTCCAATGGTATGTTTCCACTTCAGATGTGTCTTCCTATGATTTTTTACTTTAGATGTGTGAAATGAGGTTGATCATCTCTTTTTTTTATATCTCACCATGGTTGTAACATCTAACCTTTGAAGGGAACCTCTAAGTCTTTGGATGACTTGAAACTTTTGCTACAAACTCATTCTTTGACACATAAAAATTACTATCTCTCATTCTCCATGGGCTCTCTTTTTTCTCTTGGCAGCCCCTTGTTCCATTAAGGGTCCTTCAACATCTCTAAGTGCCATGTCGTAAAAAACAAGCTTGGCTTCACACCTACAAGCTTGGGTGCAAAGCACACCTCTCGAGTGCTTAGCCCACAAAGCTTATTTGTGATTCCAAATCCTCCACAATCCTATACCATAGGGTTTGGAGTACCTCCTAAGCTACCAAACTCAACAATCTCATCATATTGCCTTGAAATTTGAGGGTAATTGACCACTTGTGAATCTCATCACAAGAATTTATTGCTTTATAACAAAAAGTAGGTAAGCATTCTCCTCGGCTCCCTCTTGTTCTTGGAGTAATTAATATATTCATATCACATCATATGTAATGCTTGAGTCATCCATATTATAGGAAGTCTCAGATATGATCCAATCATTCTTTTGTTGACTTTGTTTGTTAGCACCTTGTTCTAGCCCTGTCAATTGTAAAACATCATGTACTTGACTTAGGCTTTCTATAGTTACTAGAAGCTTTCTCTTTTCAATGTTGGACAAGGCTATTGTAATCATCTTTGGTATGTACATAGGGTAGCCCAATCTATGACTCGATTCTTGTTCATGTTCCTTGCTTTATATTAGATTTAACACCCTCTTGTAATCAAGTCACTCGGGTACATAATCTACAAGTGCATCAAATCCATGTGATGACTCATCTAACCAATCCTCACATTCAATATCCTTATCCAATCAATCACCCAGAAGCTAAACTTCATGGACACGAAATGCATTAATAAAAATCAAATAATTATATGGAGAAGTCAATTTGATCAAAATTTCCCTTATTTTGATCCATCAAAACACCAGCAATAAATGAGATCGTTATAGTAAAATATCATTGTAGGATAACAATAGACATGAACATATTATAACACCTATCTTAAAAATCCAAGAACCATTCACTCTCATCTAAACTTACTACTACTAGGGTATTCTCATCATCAAGTTGTCAACCATATCATCATCCCATACTTTTTGAATCCATAGTGATTTTTCCTTGTTATGAAGTATATTTAATCTAAGAGTGTATTTAATATTGATCCAAATAGGAGCTAATAACATTTATACTTGGATCACTGACAAAGTTGTGCATGATTTCAATTATACTTCATCATGGGAAACATTTTTAACTTCTATAAAAACCTCCTTTTTATGTAGCTATCATGTAAAGTATGTCCAATACTAAGGAAAATAGCTTTAACTACTGGTCTTTTTGCAAATAGGTCTGCTTCAGGTTTACTCTATGACTCATAAATTATAGTATTCTCAACACTTTCCCATGTGCTACAATGCTCTGCAAAGTTCCTTTGTCCATAACCATTTCATATTTATCCTTGAAAGTTTTATGACCAAAACAAATTTAAAATATGAAACTACATATTGGTAATTCACATTCTAGAAAATGTAAAGAGAATAGTGCAAGGCAATTTAGCAATGTCTATAGCCAATAATCCAAGATTCTCCTTCTTCAAACAATGGTAAGAGCAGTTGGATAACCTCTTCAAAACAAAGATTATCATTTGCAACTTTTGTTCATCATTTTTCAGGCATCACAGTCTTGTATTGTCAAGGCTTTGAGGCCTCTTAGTCTTATCTAGGTCTATGACCTATATTTCTTAGCTCTTAAGGCCTTTCGACCTTGTTCAATCACCCTAAGGCCCTCCTTAGGTAAACCATGAGGCCTCTCGCCCCCTCACAACTCTCTCTCAGCCTCTTTAGTTTTGATGCTTCTTCTTATGTTTCTTATCCTTGTACAAGGGCTATGACCTACTCCTTTCAATCAGACAGAGGGATTGGCCTAGGGATAAAATACTCTATCTAGAGCTTCTCTTTCCATGGTTGGTCTTTCCCCTAAGCTCTAATACCATGTTGATTTTTCATGATTTCCTAATCTGATAATTACTTCCAATATTTATTTATTGGTGCATCTTATGTCACACACATTATTAAGAAAATATATATAGAAAATATCAATAGTAAAATAATAATGACAATGGGATCATGAAGGGATAGCTAAACACAAGACATGATTTTTTCTCGTGGGAAGACCCAAACTAGGGAAAAACCCAACAACCTTTTCTTTAGAGAATTTTTTCAATTCAACAAGACATACAATCTAATTTTTCGAGTCAAATAAATTCAAACTAACTAAAAAATAAGTCCAAGCCAAACATAGTCAAACTTCCAAAAAATAACTTAATTCAACTTGGGGTCAAACTTCCAAAGTCAAACCAAATTTCAACCTCATGCTCCTACCCAAAAAAATCAGTTTGTTGCCTAGAAGTCTTCCCAAAAGGATTTGTTCAACAACACATTAAATTTGGTCAAAGTTGCTTCAGAAGAACTTGACGGTAGCTAGTCAAAATGAGTCAAACTTTAGGAGGCTTCTCCTATCCTTCACACGTGTGAACAAAAACCTAGTGGAGATAATCTAAATTATTGCTAATGGAGGATGAATAGCAATTTATTGTGGATGAATGAGCCGGAATAGGTGTGTCTTTAGGGCTAACCGACTTGAACTTCTTGGAGGGTCGACTTGACCTTTTGGAGGAAATTTTTGAAATTAAATTTTTTTACCTTTTACCTCTTTTATTTGGAGCCGACATACAACCAAATTTATATTTTCTTTTTATTTTTATTTTATGGGCTTATACAATAAATGAAGACCAACCACAACTACCAAAATTTCAATAACTCATGGGATATCTTCCTTGCTTGCAATCAGAGGACCTACACAACAAACATGGATATAGAGGATGGACAAAAGCAACCCATCATGCTCTACAAGCTATCATTACTGAATTTTTAATAATATCTTAACTAATAATGTGTTATAGTACATTTTGTATGTAACTCTATATTTTTTTATTGTACTCAATAAGTTATTTAATATATTTAAATTTTCATTAATAATTAGATATTTCACATACATAAATAAATAAATAAATGTTTTTACATGTTTTTTTCTTGAGTAGAGGAATAAACAACTGGACGAGTCTCATATTCATGTGAAACGAGGTTGATTCCAACCACTACCAATACAAACCCAAGCTATTATTATTGAAATTTTAATAATATCTTGACTAATAATGTGTTATAGCACATTTTGTATGTAACTCTATATTTTTTCTATTGTACTCAATACCTTATTTAATATATTTAAATTTTCATTAATAATTAAATATTTTGCATACTTAAATAAATATTTTTTTATATTTTTGCATGTTTTTTAGTTGAGTAGAGGAATCAACAACCGGGCTAGTCTCATACTCATGTATCGATTCCAACCACTACCAATATAAACACTGGGCACATATGCATGCCCCTTCAACATGTACATCTGAATTGGGAGGATTTGAACACCAAGCCTCCTCGCGCATAATACTTCATTTACATGGTCATATACACAGAAGAGGGATTTAAATTCGTCTTGATCTCCATTCAGATTGATAAACAATGGAAACAAGAGCTAGTACGTCAATATCTTTGGGATTTCCATTAACTCTGACTAGAACTATATTGTTGTTGTAGCTTTCCATTATTTTGTTGTTGAGGATTCTCTAAGAGTGAAACTTGGCTCTAGTTGCAATCATCTATGACTCAATTTAATCTCATGACAATTAACTTTATATAAAGCTTTTCCAAGTGATTTGCACACTAGAAATTCCAATTTCAAAAATTGTTAATCCACCCATAACCTCTTAACACATTCATATATCTCGATGAGAATAGAATTGATGACCTCTTAAACCTATTTAACAATATTTGCATGCAAAATACAACACAAGATGGTTTGATAATGCTCTTCTTGGTATGGATATTTGCATTGGTTATGAAAGACAAATTCTTAACAAGGAAATATAAATTTCTACTCACCTTTATCTCTTCAATACTCAAGTTGTTGTTCTTGTTTTGGGAAGAAAATCCAACTCCACATGCATTGTTCACCACAATGAAAACACTCCTAAGAACCGACTTCAACAAAGTTATTTTCTTCCATGCTTCCCAGCTATTAGGATGATTCCTGCCCTTGCATATCAGAAATCAATTGAAAATTCAATTTGTTCTTTTCTTGAACCTTGATACACAATTTCTCCATAAGAAAAAATAGATTGACAACATGAATTCTTATTGTGAAAATATACACATTCAAACTCTTTCTGTTGAAGAAAAGAAAGAATATAGTTTTAATGGCTTTATGTTTAAGCAAAAACATTAGGGTTTTAGCTAGGTTCAAAATGAAATATACAAGGTGATGCCTATTCTAACTTTGGACTCTTTTAATTGTTAATATTTAAACCTATGTCAAAATTATCCTTGTTTGTCATTACTTTTTATATTTCTCTTGAAATGTTACTCTAGATCTTTAAATTTCTCTTCAATCAAATTTCATAATGCATATGATATTTCATATTGTATGATGGATATGCCAATAACATACTACTAAAGCTAAGATCATATAAACAATATACATGCTCTTAATATTTCCTAATGTCGAAGAAGTATAAGTGTCTGGTTCCATGGCTCAAAAGAAAAGTTCATATTATATGATGGATACGCCAATAACATACTACTAAAGCTAAGATCATATAAACAATATACATGCTCTTAATATTTCCTAATGCCGCCCGAAGAAGTATAAGTGTATGGTTCCATCACCCAAAAGAAAAGATGAGGTATTATTGATGCAAAGCTCTTAATTCTTTCAGATTTGTATCTAATTTATAACAAGAAGCAATCTATAAGTCATTTTGTTCCAACAATTTAACTTTATGTCATTCTATTTTCAATCCTACTTAGGAACCTATGCAATTGATTTTTTGGATTTTACTCAAACAACCACCTAGTTTGCATGTAGTGAACAAATTAGAGTTAAATATGCATTCATAATAATTACAAGGAAAACATCGTGAAAAGTCACAATTCTATAAGGGGAAAATATGCATTTTTACACCGATAGGCATTTCTCTATGGGGTTGGGGTGGGCAGGGATTGTTCACACCAACCAATCACAAAGCTTAATTTTCCCCTGCCTTCCTCAAATTAAAATTTGATACATGGAACAATATTTTCTCTCTTCAGCATGTCATTGCATCCCATAAGGTGACATTGATGTTGCAACCTGACATGTCACACAAGATGAGAGTTTTCTTGGGAGTTCTTGAGCCATCACAGTGGCATATGATGGATGTAGGAGAAGTCGAGCTAAGAACACGAACATCGTCAACAATTGAGTTGCTAGTAGCAATGTTGAGTGAACTTCTTGGCATGGAAAATTTTAAGGGCTAATGTTCGCCCAATGGGTTAATTTTCCATGATTTTTCTATAAAAAAGATTCGCCAATTTCCAATTTTTATAAGAGATGATTCGCCAAATTTTAGAATATAAAATTATTTTACCTTAAAAATCGCAACATTATATAGAGACTATATATAAAATCATTATAAATTTGAATAATTTTACAAATATATCAATAAACATTTTATAGTTTGCATATTAGGGATTAGTGAGATTCATCAATGTTTTTAAACTTCAAGAAAAATTTCCATCCTTAAAATTTTCCTTGGTTATTGGTGTGAAATGAAAGCAATGGGAAGGAATCAACTGATAATCATGTATGCAATGAGACACATTTGATGCAAAGAAAAGGAACATTTTGAACGGGCTATTTAGATGATTGTAGCTGGGATTTGAAACCTTCACAGTGCCATTTGTTATTGTGTAGCTTTGACCAATGTGCATGAGAGCATTCAACGAGTTTACCAAGTCATTGAAGAGGCATATATGAATATCGTCAATATCACAATCCATAAGGTCAAAATCACACAATTTTCCAACGCATCCATATATTTCACTTGATTGTTGCCTTCCACTTCTCTTTTTTGCATTTTTTTAAGACTCTTGTAAAATTAATAATATATAATTTATATTAATATTATAAATAACAATAATAATAATAAAACTAAAATATATAACATAGTATTATATAATAAATTATATTTCTTATAACGAGATTTAGAAAACCACAATATATTACATAATATTCCATAAAGCATTGTATCTGTCGGAAAGAACAATGATAACTGGAAAATCAAGCTATATTACATCATATAAAATATCATACTGCGAGTTGTAAATTACAAAATCAAATCTGAGACGTAAACATTAATAAATAACTATTGAAAATTATTATATTAATCATTTTAATTACAATTATGATTATAACAATCCACCATGTATGAAGAGATAAAGCTAACCATAGAAGTGGGCAATTGAAACATTATATTTCAACATTACTTTACAATATGTTAAAAGAGAAAAACAATGAGAGAGAGAAAACCACTAACATATTACATATTAGTGTTTAGTGAGTTCTAAGCTGCAACCTCACCAATGACCAACCTAAAAGTTCAATCGTTTCCAACTTCCTAATTTGTTTGTGTAAATGTTTGCAATAAGGCTTTGATACCAACCACTCTTGACGCTGGACAAATAAACATTCTAAACGCTGCTATGCCCTTTGGGACTCTTGAAATAGAATCATTCACTATTTTCATACCCCTAATTCGATATATTGCTTCTCTGCTCGCTGAATTTCAACAATGGCCGCCAGCACATTCCTTCGATTATCATGCTCCTCTTTCTTTATAACAAGGATGCTGTGTTCTCTGGCTCTTTAAACTTGGCATATATATCACCTTTGTAGAATTGCCTCGTTCTCAAGACAAGAATAAAAGAAATCATGGCTCCAAAAAGGGTCACCACTGTCATAATGATAAACGAAAGCTGAAAACATTTATGCCCACTGCAAGTAAGCGCGCTCTGAGACGAACAAGTCCCGAGAGCAGTGCACTGCTTTCTTGTCTCTTGGTCGTACAAGTGACCCGCAACTCTCACAGACAGAAGATAAGATCCCAAGGGGCTCACAACCGTTCCAAAATTATAAAGGGTCGCATAATACTTGAGACCAAATAACTCTGAGATGACAGCAAACATTACAGGGAACTGAGCTCCATAACACAGTCCAATTATAATGGATGCTATGTACAGTGAACCCCGAAGAGGGAAGGCTATCAAAATATGCCCAATGGAAGCAATAAGCATAGCTATGGTCAATATCAGGGGCCTGGGAAATCTATACTTCTGGAGAAGGATTTCTGATAAAAAGCCAGCAAAAACACGACCTACAAAACTCCATATGCTATTAAGCGCAACAAAGGTGTTTATATTCGAGCTGTTATATCCAAGAGATTTTCCAATCTGTCCTATATTATCAATGGCGGTCAGAGTTGATCCAATCCCACAAGTAGTGGCTAAAACCAGAATCAGCATATCGATACTTACTAGAGCTTCAGGAATTGTGAAGTCGTCTCCTCTTTTTGGGATTTTGAAGAATTTCACAACACTGGATACAATAGAAGCTCTTTCTCTCACCCTTTTGCTATGATCCTCTGTGCCACTCATCGATTTTCCTTCCTTGGCTTCGGGGTAATGTTCGGGATCCTTCTTCTCTTCATTTTCTTCTGTAAGCACAGTGATTTCGTCGTGATTTGAGATTGAGATCTCCGTGGAAATCTGTTGCTGCTTCTTTTTGTCCATCTCTGCCTTAGCAATTACCAGAAGAGGAAGCGAAAGGAAAACCACAATAACTGCAACAACAATTCTGTAGCCTGCATTAGGGAAATTCTTCCGCGTATTCTCCACTACGATGAGAACCATAAGAAACCCCGCTAATCCCAGAGCTATGTAGAGAAAGTGGTAGAATCGCTTCAGCTCGTTTTTTTCCGTGGTCTCTTTAGTAGGATGAATTGTAAACATTACAATCAGACAAACAGCAGTGGGCAAGTAACCAACCAGAAGAATCGCACCAGCAGATTCATTGGCACTACTCCCGTAAACTGCATAATATATCTGAGTGAAAATTGCTCCACTCAAACCCAAAAATCCTTTCAGAATCCCCAGCACAACTCCTCTGCTCCGAGGGAAATTCTTGACACAGGTAACCAGAGATCCTGTGTTGGAAAATGTCTGAGAATTAGCTCCGATGGTCATATACACATACATCTGCCATAACTTGGGTTTGGCAATTCGTCCGGTGACAGACAACCATAACATTAAATAGCCAACTATATTCATAATGGCTCCAACTCCAAGAACAACCCATGGAGGGCAGACTTCATTGATGAGACCTGAAACAATCCCAACATTAGCACCCAGATCCTTGAAAAATCCCAATGTATCCAGTGTGCTCTGATCATAGCCCAGGGAAGTTTTTATTGTTTGGGAGTAGATCCCAAATATGAAGGTGCCACCAGCACAGGACATAATAAGGAAGGACACAAACAGTACAAACCATCTTCCAGTGGACACTCTTTTGGCCAAATCAAACACCTCCTTCCCCTCCATCATCTTCGCCAGTGCGACACAAAGGAACCACCGAAATTTCTTTTGGATCGAATGTCTCAAAGGATTTTCAATGCCAAGCAAAAATGCAGAGAGTCGAATGTTTAACACGAGACAACGAAACCCAATCACGGGTGTCATTTGGTATGCACCAGCTTAAATAAGAAATTGAGCACTTGAATTCGTGGAAAGCGAGCTACAAAAAGTTGCAGTATATTAATGTGTGGTAACTTTGAGATAAAAGAGATTCGAAAACGAACTTTCTGAAAAACAAAGTGTGGGTTTTGTAAAAAGTTTATGGCCTTTTTGACTTTGGGCCAATGACTATGTTGGTTCTAGTTCTTTAGCAACCTGATGAGTTGGGATGTTATTTCTTTTAAGTGGTTTTAGATGAAAAGAGATTCCAAAACGAACTTTATGAAAAACAAGGTCTGAATTTTGTAAAAGGTGTATGGCCTTCTTCACTTTGGGTCAATGACTCTATCTTGGTTCTAGCTTTTTAGCAACCTGATAAGCTAGGATGTTAATTTTTTAAGTGGTTTTAAATTTTATTGGATATTTTTGGCTGGTTGTGATAAAATTCATGGAGTAAGTGTCTTCGCTGTCATAAATTGGGTCATTGAAACTCTTAAATAAACTTTGTATTAAAATTTGGGAGACTTCATTATCACTATCTGCCTCAATCTCTCTCACAAAGTCAGATTCATTATTATAATTATCAATTCCAAAGTATATTGTAATGACTAGTGCTTTAACTTTTATTCAATTTATAAGTTTTTTAAAATAATTTATAAAATTTACAAAAATTCTTAAAATTTGGGAGACTTCATTATAACCATCAAATCAGAAACATTATTATACTTGTCTCTCACAAAATGTATTATAATTGCTTTAAAATAATTTATAAAATTTACAAAAATTCTTAAAATTTGGGAGACTTCATTATCACCATCAAATCAGAAACATTATTATACTTGTCTCTCACAAAATATATTATAATTACTTTAAAATAATTTATAAAATTTATAGAAAATTTTGATATTTGAAAGACTTCATTATCACCATCAAATCAGAATCATTATTATATATGTCTATTACAAAATATATTATTATTACTTAAAAATAATTTATAAAATTAACCAAATTTACAAAATTTGAGAAGACTTCATTATCACCATCAAGTCAACTCAGAGTTATTATAATTTAATATTAACTAGTTTGTATCTTTTTTAAAAGAATTTATAAATTTATAATTTTTTTTATAAAAATTGAATATTAAATTAAATATTTCAAAATTTTAAAATTAGTGTTTAAATTTTTAAAATCTAAATTCTTACTTTTAAATATAATTATTATTAAGAAAAAAATTATTTTAATTTAAAAATAAATAAATAAATAAAAAATCTACCATCACAAAGTGTTCCAAAAATTAATTACCTTTCTTTTTTAATTACCAGAAAAAACCAAACAAGCATACAAATTTCCTATTCATCTTTTATATATTTTTCTAAATAAATTTCATAATTTAATATTCACATATTTTGTGACAGATTATACATCATCGTGACTTTCCATGCCTGATGCAAGTCAACACAGTTAGTGCCAACTAAATGAAGGCCATGATTGTGATGGTAGTGAAACAATACAGGAAAATATACTTTGGTTTTTGGCTCTGAAAGTGATTTCCCAATACCAAAACCAAACAAAAATAAGAAGCGATATTCTTGATAAGTAGAGTGGAACTAGTTAACAACCCGTGTTGCATGTATTTGAAAGTTTTTAATAGGAAAATAAATCATTGATTTTTTTTGGGTTTTCAATTTGGTCTTATTTTCATGTAAAAGCTATATTAATTTCTTTTGGTTTCAACTAGTATATCGATTTGGTATATTAATGTAAAAATCATACAAATTCATGAACATATAATTAATCGGAAGTGGATTATGTTTTGCATGAATGGCTCCATCAAACGAATAAGAAAAATGAAAGTCAGGCAAATAAATTTGGGAGAAAGTAAGGTTCTTAATCTAGAAAAGCAATGGATTTTGTCTGTTCTATAAGGAATTTTACTTGTTAGCAACCTTTAGAGAGAAAATGATGTGAGGCAAGTTCGCAATTAAATTTGGGAGAAACCAAGGTTCTTAATCTATAAAAGCAATGGATTTTGTCCAGAAGGAATTTTACTTGTTAGCAACCTTTAGAGAGAAAATGATGTGAGGCAAGTTCTTCCAGTCTTGTCAATTTCATTACTCAATTAGCATTAGATGTCATCCATAAGAGGAGGATTATCCAAATCTATGTGGCGAAAATTCATAGCTAGCCATAAAGATTTTGGATTTACAATTTAATTTGTACATTTAAATTATGAAATTCAAAATCATTTCAATATTTAAAGTAAAATATTAATCTCATTTATACATTCTATTTAAGAGGCAAATTATTAGGTGTAATACCAAATGAAAATAAAAGTTCTCTACACCCATGGTATTGGTAACCATGGTATTGGGCCCATGGTATTTTAATGAAATATATTTTTAAATGGATGTGAGTAAAAAGAAGCCCACGAAATGTAATAATTTTACTATTATTGTAATAAAAAAGTTCTAAACCCTTTCCTGTTGGATTTCTCCTTAATAGTGTTTTACATGTAAATCTTGTGTCTAATGTATGAGTTAAATTTTATTGTGCAGGACTCCTTAATCATAACGAGACCGAACCGCTCCTTTCTAGGGTTCATTAAAAATACTTTTAAGGACTCATCTGAAGGATGAGATTATAGGACAAGCATATGTTATCCTCCTCTAGATTGCCAAAAATAAAGAGGTATTTGCCACTAATGGTGGGGGAAAAGTGGGAAAGAAGCTTTATATTTGTATTATAAAAAACAGTATGTCTCTCTTGAACATGACACTCCATCACTTTTTGTGTCCGAGTTGGGAAATACATCTGCCTCTCAGCTGACCATACCTCATTGAAAGTCTTCAATTGATTTTTGGGTATTATTTTTGAGTAAAAAATTTCCAATTCAAAATGTCATGTCACTGATATGTTCAAGAGAATTCCAACCTCAGTCAAACTACTTTTCCATTTATAACCTTCAATCATGTTGACCATCCCTGAGTTAGTCTTGGATTACTCCAAACTGTTGTTCTTCAAAACTTGACACGAGTTTCGTGTCGTAGGCCATCCTGTGACAAGTCACTTCCTATCGACATCATCTCATTATCTAGGAATTTAATCTAGAAACCTTCAGTACCTTGAGGCCTGCATGCCTTAATGGCAGGTTTCTCACCTTCGACGACGGGTTCTCATCATTGACCTTCGATCAAATGATTCTATGAGTGTTCGACATCAACACATATATTCACACTTCATATATTGTACTGGAAGTACCTTGAGAGCCATTGTCATTATTGGTGGTTTCTCTCGCGCTTGTTAATGATTCACATCATTGACAAGTAATTAAGTGGTTTCTACCATGTTCGACTACGAGACATTCACACATATGGCTAGATTCGTACTATGGATCGAGAGATGGAGATCAAGACCATGGATCTAGTTTCATCCATCCAATTTGCGTGGAGTTATTAAATATTCATGATTATAAACATAGATCCATTGATGGTTGCATCCATACTATGTCTTATGCTGACATGGATCTTCATATGTATTTATGTACTAGTTATTTGAGACATTTATGCTTTGAGTATGGGAATGCCTACCTCAACGATGATTATATATTGCATTGTAACATGTTATTGATTGTTTCAGGTCTCTGACTGTAGTTTCTAACCCAAACCTTGGCATGATAAAGTGCTTCAGTCATCAAACATCCTCTCTGACTTTTCACTTTAGGGGGGAATCTATTACATGTCATTTTTTCACATTAGGCAAATGACCATCAGTTTGGATCTTTCGCTATCCATCAAAGTGTTCCAAAGAATCCCCCTGCAAGGCTAGAACCCAAACAATCCCAAAGAGAATGAAATTCCTAGATATAAAGGCTCAAAAACCTATTTTTGGCTTCCTACGCAGTTCCCTAGTCCATTCATGTGCATACGCAAAAGATTCCATTATAAACTGACCAAAAGTGTGTTATGTCTTACACCATGGCCTGCACACATGACTTAACATGAGTAAAAAATAAAAAGTTTAGAAGCTTTGTTAGTCGAATATTTCCAAACTAACAGCTTCGAATGGATGCCTACTCAAGCCTGATCCCTCCCATCATGGAGCTACTTCCCTCTCTTTGTCGCTCCCCTATCCCACCATTTGTGGATCTCATCCCTTAGGAAGAGGATCCCAAACCTCCTCCTCTTGGCCTATAAATCAAACACGGGCTAGAGGATTAGGGAGGACCATTGAAGGTAGGATTATGTTGCAGAAATGGGGCTAGGAGGCTTTTCATCCAAGGAGAAGGTTGGATATTATGAGAAGAGGCTTGTAACATTAAGGCTTTGAGGTTGTAAGTTTGTTCTCCATTTTATTTAATATAAAAAGCAATTGTTCTTTCCTAATTATGTATTTTCCAATATCATTTGTGGGATTCCTTAATCACTCACATAGGTTATGATTGTTTATTGATTCAATTTATGATATATGTTGAGTTAAGTAGTTCATTTATCTTTCATTATATATACTAGATGCTTTGATCCTTGTGTGTTTCTGTCTATGCAAATCTCCTCTGAGACATCTGTTGAAAATAGCAACAAGAAATGCTAAAAATAGAAGTGCTAAAATTAACATTGCTATAAATAGCATTTCAGGATACATTCCAATTTTAGTTAGTCCCTAAACTAAAATTGAGAATTAAAATTCGAATTTGATCTTAGCAGTTGTTTGTAAAATAATTAATTAATTCATCTTGAGTTAATTAGTTGTATAAAATCAAACATGAAGTCTATGTGAAGACATGCAACAGTTTCCCCTTTGATTGAGGAAGTTATCCCTTGATTAAAGGAGATCAGGATGAGATGTACTTTGAGTTGTAATTAGTTAGCTCAGTTAACTGAGTTAAGTCCAGTTAGATTAGTTCAAATAGTTTTTTGAACTAATTGTGAGTTCAGTTAGTTAATGCATGCATGCATGTAACTGTTGCACTTCAAATAACTGAATATTCTCTCATAAATAACTCATGCATGTCAGTTCAGACAGAGACCCAGTTGAGATCAGATGATGGGACAGTGTACTATCAGTTGCAGGAATATTCCATGGAGGATATCTCTTGCATGCAGAAGGAATTCATTCCTTGGAGATTGTGCAATTACTTTTGGGTTTGATGAGTGTGTGATGAGGTCAATTCACACAAGTGGCAGCATTGGACCCCAAGGAAAACTGCACAAGGAAATAGGAGGCTTGGAGGGCTGAGGGAAGGCATATCTTGTGTCTATTCAGTCTGTGAGTTGCATTGTTCGATTGTACTGAGAGCATGATAGCTTGTGAGCTGATGCTTTGTGTAATATGAACATATTTCCACTTGTATGTTAATATAGAGATCGGGTTTTTAGCTGAGGTTTTCCCCAGAGTATTCTTCTGTGTTCATGTGTGATTGATTTCTCATTCTCAGTTATATGTGTTCTATTTGATCTTGCTCAAGTTCGATTAAGCTTCCGCAAGTTTGTTGTAGAAGTAGATCTTATATTTTGATTTAGTTACATTGCATTATCAGGTGATCTACAGTGAGAATTTCTACATGGTATCGGAGCCAGGTTATCAAAGCGAAGAACAGTATACAAAGAAGGGAGAAGTTTGACGTTTGAAGTTCCTGATTATAGAAATCGAGTTCTTATCACATCTCAATTTCACCAATGGCGTTCAACGGTTTAAGACTTGAGTATGCCCTTAATGGCAGCTCGAATTATATAGCCTGGAAGGATCGCTTGGAAGTAGTATCAGAGGACAACGGTCTAAAGGACTTCATTAATCAAGAAGTCCCCAAGCCCGCAGCGGCTAATGCTACAGAATTGGCAGAATGGAAGAAATGTGTGGCTAAAGCGAGGAGAATCCTCCTAGAGGGAGTTCGATACCACATTGTCTCAAGCCTCCATGGGAAGGAGACACCGTTTTCGATGTGGAAAACATTGAAAGATCTATATCAGAACAATAGCAATCAGAGGAAGCTGGTGCTGAAAGACAAGCTTCGGAAAATCAAGTGTGAAAAGGGCGACACGATCTCCACATATCTGAACAAGCTCACCACCTGTAGGGATGAGCTTGGAAGTGTAGGGATCACGATAGCTAATGATTACATGGTAAGTCTTTCTCTCCTTGGTCTTCCTAAGAGCTGGCATAGCTACCAAGACTCGGTTAATGGAAGAGAGAAACTGCCAGATTGGGAACAACTTTGGTCAGATCTAATGTAGGAGGAGATAAGAAGAAGCACCAGAGATGGATCCTCATCAAAACAAGATGATGAAGAAAATCTAGCCTTAGCGAGTAAGGCAAGGAAAGGGAAAGGGAAGGCGTCCCATCCCAAATCCAGTTCTTCCCATGGTGGGAAGAAGTTTGACAAATCGAAAGTGTGATGCTTTCATTGTCATGAGGTGGGCCATTATGCTATGAATTGTCCACAAAAGAAATCCAAGAAGGGATCCTCAAAGGGATCAGACGGTGATGCACTGGCCTCACAGTTCGAGTTGGATTTCTCTCTCATCGCATGCATGGTTTCATCCATGGTGGGATGTGTTTGGTACCTAGACAGTGGAGCCTCTTTCCACATGTCCAGCGACAAGAATCTTTTCAGTACCCTGGAGGAGAAGGATCTCCAGATGCGGATCGAGATGGGTGATGATGGAAAGTACTGTGTTTCAGGTGAAGGTACGGTTGTGTTTCAGAGGGAGCATGGAGCTCCTCTCACCCTGACTGATGTAAAGTATGTACCGGGTCTAAAGAAGAATCTTGTGTCTGTCGCTATGCTAGAAGATAAAGGCTATGATGTAGTCTTTAGTAAAGGAAAGGTATTCCTAAGGCATATCGGTACTGGACAGACCAAGAGGATTGGGATTCAAGTTAAGAATCTCTACAAGCTGGAGGTAGACGACTGTGTTGCACTGAGTTCAAAAGCAGAGGTGGTGCAAAGCCAAGATGTTGGCGAGCTATGGCATAGAAGATTGGGCCACTTGCACCATGGGGCCTTGAAGATCATGCAACAAATTTCTACCGAACTTCCCAAGGGAAAACTGGAGCTTACGGATACATGCAAAGGTTGTAGCTTGGGTAAGTATGCGAAATCTTCTTTTCAGGATCGAGACAGTAGAGTTGGAGCAATCCTGGAGCGAGTTCACACAGGTGTTTATGGACCATTTTCTATAGCCTCCACCGCTAAAAAAAGGTACTATGTTATTTTTATTGATGATTTTTCTCGTAGATGCTAGATCTAATTTATGCAAAAGAAGGATCTGACCTTCTTGAGGTTTTGTGAGTTTAAAGCCTCGGTAGAGAAAGAATCTGGAAAGAAAATAAAAGCCTTGCATAGTGACAATGGTGGAGAGTATGTCTCCCAACAGTTTAAGGACTTCTGCGCTGCAGAAGGAATTAAACGGGAGTTGACGGCACCCCATAACCCACAGCAGAATGGGGTGGCCGAAAGGAAGAACAGATCGATTGTGGGAGCAGCTCGAGCAATGTTGCATGACCAAAGCCTACCACTTCATTTGTGGGCTGAGGCATGCAATATAGTAGTATACTTGCAGAACAGAAGCTCGCACCGTATACTGGGAATGAAGACACCTATGGAGGCCTTTTCCGGGAAGCGACCAGATGTGAGTCACTTCTGAATCTTTGGATCATTGGTTTATTTCCATGTGACCAAAGATGCCCGGAAGAAGCTAGATCCAACAGCTGAGTTGGGAATACTTATGGGGTACACTGATACACCCCACAACTATCGGGTGTTCCTGCCTACCAGTCAAAGGACAGTGGTATGCAGAGATCTAAAGTTTGACGAGAAGAAAGCCATGTGAGTATCACTTGAGAGGGAGCTCAAGTTGCATGTAGAGGAGGAACTTTCAGTTCCTAAGGAGGAGGAGCCTCAGATTGATGTGGAGCAACCGCATGCAAAGGATCCAGGAGTGGAGACATCCACTCATGCTAAGTCTTCTAGAGATGGGCGGAAACGCTCAAGGGAAGCTGACAGGTTGATAATGGTTGCGTGGGAGAATGTGGGATAGCCATCTTCTCAGCGCAGACAGAGGAGGTCACCCGAGCGGTACACTGGTTACATGGCCTTAGTTGGGGAGTGTGTAGAGTCCGAACCTTCTTCATTCGAGGAGGCAGTGTAGCAATCAATCTGGGTTGATGCAATGGTAGAGGAGTATGACTCTATCATTTGGAATAGTGTGTGGGATGTTGTCCCAAGACCTCAGGACAAGTCAATTGTGAGTTCCAGATGGCTTTACAAGGTAAAGCAGGCAGTTGATGGCAATGTTGAGAAACATAAGGCAAGGTTTGTTGCCCGTGGTTTCTCACAGGTCGAGGGGATCGACTACGATGAGACCTTTGCTTCTGTAGAAAGCTACTCATCTATCAGATCGATGTTGATACTATCAGCTCAGATGGGTTGGAAGATCCATCAGATGGATGTGAAGATCGCATTCCTCAAAGGGAAGATTGAGGAAGAGGTGTACATTGAGCAGCCAGAAGGTTTCAAGACCTTCGATCACGAGTCGCATGTGTGCCAACTCAATAGGGCTTTGTATGGGCTGAAGTAAGCACCTCGTGCTTGGTACACCAGGATCGACAACTATTTTACCGAGTTGGGCTTCACCAAGAGTGAAGCAGATGCGAACCTTTACCACATCATGGTAGAAGGTAAGCCATTGATCATTGTTCTTTATGTCGATGATCTGATTTTGACAGGTGATGATCAGTTGATCAAGTCTTGCAAGGAGTACCTTGCAAGAGAGTTTGAGATGAAAGACATGGGTCTTATGCACTAATTTCTAGGCATGGAAGTGTGGCAAAAAGATGGGGAAGTATTTGTGTCTCAAGGAAAGTATGCCAGTGAGATACTCAGGCACTTTCACATGGAGAAGTGCAAGCCCATGCAGACTCCTCTAGCTAGGAACTAGAGGAAGGAGGATGCTACTTTAGGTGAGGTAGTAGCTACTACTGTTTATAGGTAGCTTGTGGGTTCACTTATGTATCTATTGAACACACGACCAGACTTATGCTTTGCGGTGAACCAGCTGAGTCAAGCTATGGTTCAGCTTACCAAGTTGTTTTGGAAGGCAGCGAAGCATGTGCTGAGATACCTCAAAGGCACATCTCAGTATGGATTGTGGTACAGACGGACAGAGGGAGTAAAGCTTCAAGGCTTCATAGATTCGGATTGGGCAGGGAGTCCATCAGACTGGAAGAGCACTTATGGAGGAATCTTCAACCTTGGTTCAGCTGTAGTTTCCTGGTATAGCAGGAAATAGAGGTCAGTTGCACTTAGCTCAGCAGAGGCTTAATACATGGCTGCCAGTCAGGCAGCATGCGAGGCCATTTGGATGCGGAAGATTCTAGTGGGATTGTTTGGTCAGAGGATGGATCCAACTGTGATCTACTGTGATAATCAGAGTTGTATCAAACTCTCTGAGAATCTAGTTTTTCATCATACGTCCAAGCACATTGATATCTAGTATCACCATCTTCGAGATTGTGTGGTCAAGAGGATCATGTTGCTGCTGTATTTTTCGACCGAGGAACCGGATGCAGATATTTTGAGTAAGGCATTGTCAAAATGAAAGTTCGAGTTCCACAGAGACAGGATTGGGGTTACTGATAATCCCTTTCTTGTTGAGAGGGATTGTTGAAAATAGCAACAAGAAATGCTAAAATAGAAGAGCTAAAATTAGCACTGCTATAAATAGCATTTGGGATACATTCCAATTTTAGTTAGTCCCTAAACTAAAATTGAGAATTAAAATTCGAATTTGATCTTAGCAGTTGTTTGTAAAATAATTAATTAATTCATCTTGAGTTAATTAGTTGTAGAAAATCAAACATGAAGTCTATGTGAAGACATGCAACAATTTCCCCTTTGATTGAGGAAGTTATCCCTTGATTAAAGGAAATCAAGATGAGTTGTACTTTGAGTTGTAATTAGTTAGCTCAGTTAACTGAGTTAAGTCTAGTTAGATTAGTTCAAATAGTTTTTTGAACTAATTGTGAGTTCAGTTAGTTAATGCATGCATGCATGTAACTACTGCACTTCAGATAACTGAATATTCTCTCATAAATAACTCATGCATGTCAGTTCAGACAGAGACCCAGTTGAGATCAGATGATGGGACAGTGTACTATCAGTTGCAGGAATATTCCATGGAGGATATCTCTTGCATGCAGAAGGAATTCATTCCTTGGATATTGCGCAGTTACTTTTGGGTTTCATGAGTGTGTGATGAGGCCAATTCACACAGGTGGCAGTATTGGACCCCAACGAAAACTGCACAAGGAAATAGGAGGCTTGGAGGGCTGAAAGAAGACATATCTTGTGTCTATTCAGTCTGTGAGCTGTATTGTTCGATTGTACTAAGAGCGGGATAGCTTGTGAGCTGATGCTTTGTGTAATCTAAACATATTTCCACTCGTATGATAATATAGAGATCGGGGTTTTAGCTGAGGCTTTCCCCAGAGTATTCTTTTGTGTTCATGTGTGGTTGATTTCTCATTCTTAGTTATATGTTTTCTATTTGATCTTGCTCAAATTCGATTAATCTTCTGCAAGTTTGTTGTAGAAGTAGATCTTGTATTTTTCTTTAGTTACACTACATTATCAGGTGATCTATAGTGATAATTTCTACAACATCATGGAGAAGTTGTGGAAAGCGCTGGAATGGTTTCTAAAGCATAAAGTGGAAGCTAACTATCGAATGAACTGAAAGGGACTTCAATAGGAATTTCAATAAAACGGTAAGTGATCTCTCTCATATTGTTTGTTTCAATCAATCGTAAGCTAAGGAAAGGTAGCAATTTTTTTCTTGTTTGTTACTGGGTTTCTTTGAGGTCTAGGGAGATCCGTCTTGTCAGCAACAGAGATTGGTCTGCCTAACATCCCTCCATCTCATTTCCTCACCCAGGGAGCTCAAGTAGGGGGGAATATTCAGCTCAGCATTCTCAATTGGTGATGCCCCTTATCAGGAGGGGTCACATCCATCAATCCAAACTACTCTTTGAAGACCAAGAACTTCCATTTCGGTAAAGCCTTGGTGAAAATAGCTGCAATCTGCTCATTTCTCTATATATGATGGAGACTAATGACTCCTCTACACCATGTCTCAAATGAAATGATATCGGATCTTTATGTTCTTAGACTTGTCATGAAATACATGATACTCTGCCAGACGAATCCCACTCTTTTTTTCGCAATATATCACTGTATTATCTAGGACCTACTCAAGTAGCTCTCCAAAGAGCTTCCTCGACCAAATTGCTTCACAGCTAGCCATGCTAGCAACAATGTAATCTACCTCAATGGTACTTAGTGCTACAGACTTCCACTTCCTGCTCATACAAGATATCATGGAAAATCCAAGGCTAAAACAACATTCAGACGTACTCTTATTCTTGACAACATTTCATGCCCAGTCAACATTGGTATATCCATGAAGTCAAACATATCCGATAGAATATTGTAGACCAAGGGTGATCATCCCATGCAAATATCTCAAAATGTGTTTGGCAGCAATCCAATGTGCATGGAGAGGCTTGGTCATGAATTGACTCAATGTGTTCATTGCATAGCATATGTTTGGGCAGGTATTCATTAAGAACATTAGAGCCCCAATCAATTGTCTATACTTGGATGGATTTGCCAAATTGAGTCCTACAACTTCTCCACATAACTTCTTGAAATTCATTTCCATCGGTGTGGGTAGGGACTTGCATTCTGTCATTCCAAATCTCTCCAATAGTTTCATGCCATGGTTTTCATGTGGAATATAGCATATTTGAAGGAGGGAATTAAACTAGTCTAGATCCATTTTAACCCCGGATCTACCAAGCACTGAGAGGGATCAAATCTCCTTGCATTTCAAGACATTTTCATATCAAGAGATTTGATCTGATGCAACTCAACTTCAAGAAACTATGTGGAAGTGTTGCTGGGCCTGAATTGGCAAACCCTTTTGAGTATCAACAACTTGTGGGGGGCCTGATGTTCTTGGTAAACTCTCATCCAGGCATATGCTTCGTTGTGAATATGTTGAGTTACTTTATGGTTGAGCCTCATCACATACATTGGATTTCTTCTAAGAACCTCTTGAGATATATTTGTGGCACAATCAACTATGGACTGAGATACACTGCTAGGAATTTGAGGCTACATGGATATACTGATGATGTTTGGGTTGTCAGTGTAGTGGATTGAAAGAGCACGTCAGGATGTTTCTTCTCATTAGGGTCTACTTTGATTGCTTGGATGAGAAGGAAGCAAAAATCGGTTGCTCTAAGCACCATCGAGGCTAAGTACATTGCAACTAGTATAGTTTGTTGTGAAGCTATTTGGTTGAGGAAGTTATTCAATGATTTATTTGAGCACATTCTAGATACCACCATGATATATTACGATAACCAAAGTTGGATTCTCCTTTCATAGAATCCTGTGTTCTACGATCGCTCCAAGCACATTGATATCAGGTACCACTTTATTTGGGATATGGTACAACAGGGAGAAATAAGGCTCCAACACATTGGGACTGATGAACAAGTTGCAAACATCCTCACAAAGCCCTTGGGGAAGGTCAAATTCTTAAGCTTCCAAGAAATAATTGGAGTCATGGAAGGACCCTCCCATGAGGGTCTCACTTGAGTTGGACACTAAGATCTAGGAGCTCCTAGGGGCTTTGGGTACTTCTTGGAGCTATGAGTGACCATAGGGTGAGTGGTTCACCTTCCCCTATAAGTATGTTGGTACATGGTGATTGGTTCACCTTCCCTTGTGTGTAAGGTGAGTGGTTCACCTTCCCCTACTATTGATGGAACATGTGTGTAGGTTGAATGGTTCACCTTCCCCTACGATTGATGGAACATGTGTGTAGGGTGAGTGGTTCACCTTCCTCTATGATTGATAATATATGCATAAGATGAGTGGTTCACCTTCTCCTGTGGATGCCCCAACATACATCCTACCCATGTAGTGTGGGACTCATGGGAAGTACCTCTCATCTAGCTAAAGAGTTGGGAAAAGTCGATAGGGACCATACCACTATAGATGGATGCATCATGTATTGTCATACTTCCTATGTCTAGGATGCATGGTGTTCAACAACTTGATCATTTAGGATCAAATCTGATTCGGGTTCTACCCCTGGACTGACTTTTGTCAGTGTAGAGTGGCAAGGCCTTGTGAATCACTCTCGATTAATTCTTCTTCATTATTACATCATTGTTCAACAGAGTTGAGATGAGATGAAAAGATGGTTCATGACGACAGGATGACATGATGATCGATGATGACAGATGGACTGGCAAGTGGAATTCTCCCTAGTTGAGAGGGAGTATTAAAATTGGAAACTAGGGACAAATTCCACTATTGGACAACACATTTGATGGAGATAATTATTGCATTGAATTCATTTTTTCAAGAGGACCAAAATTGACCGAAATATCATCAAATTTGTACAAGTAGAAATGTGTTTTTGAATTTATGTGCAAATTATCAAGGTCGGCCACATCATCATGTAGGCTCAGGAAGCCCAATGGATGTGTCACTTCACCCTCAACGAATTGTATAAATATAAGTGACCTCTCACCTCATTTGGAATCATCATCACTCACACATTCTTCTCTCTCCTTCTCTCATTGGTTCGTACAACTATTGGGCACTGCTTTTTCTCTCACACGTGTGGCAAGGAGGATGAATTTCAGACAAAATTATAGGGCTGAAAAATTTAGATTTTCCTACAATTTGACCAATGTTGAACTTGAATTTCTGGGAAGATTTTGACTTTTATCTTTTGGGAGGATCTCTATCTCAACAAGATGCATTTTTTGGCACAAAAACCGAGGCTTTTAGTTGACTTTGACTATGTTGACTTCAGACCTGAAACTAAGGTTTCTACAACAGATTTGACTTTGACTTTGACCGTGTTTAAGGAGGAATTTTGGGAATATTTTCAAGGCATCTTGACTAGCTAATCAGGCCACATTTTACCAAGGTTGACCGAGCTCTTTTGTGGATTGTTTGTTGTTGCACCATTGACTGGTTAGGGTTGATTTGACTGTTGTTGACTGAGAACAACATTGCATATTTTGACAGGGTTTTTTTGGACATCTATTGGCAAGTTAATTTTGACTTTTGTACTCTCTCTTTCTCTATTGAACACTTGATATAATAATAACAATAATTGATCAAAGGGATTTTCCCATCTTGGGGTTTTTCCCTGGCATCTGCCAAATATGGTGTCATTTTGTCTTGACTTGTCTTTTGCATTTTTTTTATTTCATGTTTTATCTACGGTTACTGTCAATGTGATTAATGATTAATGTGATTGTTATTGAAAACTAAATTGGAAAATTTTATTGGGTTGCTAAAGGACATTGAAGTAATTGTGCTAAGCATAGAACATACGATTGTTAACTAAAATTAACAGAGCTTCAGATCCCACTAGAAGAGGAGCCTCAAGAAGTTGTGGAGCAGCCACAAATTGAGGAGCAGAGAGTGGAGACAGCCACTCAAGCAGAACCATCCAGAGAAGGCAGGAAAAGGACTAGGGATATTGAGAGACTTATGCAGTATGTCAGGGAGAATGTGGGAGCTCCTTCAAATTTGTGTAGGAAGAGAAGGTCGCTTGATCGGTACACTGGCTACATGACTCTAATGACTGAGATCGTAGAGACTAAGCCATCCTATTTTGAGGAAGAAGTAGAGAAACTTGTATGGGTTGATGCAATAGTGGAGGAATATGAATTCATTATAAAGAATAGTTTTGGGAAGTGGTCCCAAGACCAGTAGATAAATTAGTTATGTGTTCGAGATGGATCTTCAAGGTAAAGCAGGCACCAGACAAAAGCATAGAGAAGTATAAGGCCAAATTTGTGGCCAAGGGGTACTCTCAAGTTGAGAGAATTGATTATGAGGAGACCTTTGCTCTTGTAGCAAGGTACTCATCTATTAGATCAATTCTTACTCTAGCTACATAGATGGGGTGGAATATTTACCAGATGGATGTAAAAACAACATTTCTCAATGGGGTTATTGAGGAGGAGATGCACATCAAGCAACTAGAAGGTTTTGAGACATTTGATCAGGAGTCTCATATGTGTAGACTCAAGCGAGCAATGTACGGTCTCAAACAAACACCATGTGCTTGGTAAACTAGGATCGATAGTTATCTCACCAGTTTGGGCTTCACCAAAATTGAAGCAGATGCAAACCTCTAACATAGTTTTGTAGAAGGTAAATTACTTATTATTGTCTTATATGTTGATGATTTAATTTTGACTGGTGACGAGAAGCTGATCAGATCTTGTAAGGAGGACCTTGTAAGAGAATTTGAAATGAAGGACATGGATCTCATGCACTACTTCCTCGGGTTGGAAGTATGGCAAGGTGATGGGGAACTATTTGTCTCTCATGGAAAGTATGCAAATGTGATACTACAAATATTCCGCATGGAGAGTTTCAAACCCATGGAGACACCTCTAACGACCAAATAGAGGAAGGAGGATGCCACTTCAGGTGAGGAAGTGGATGCTACCATTTATCGACAATTAGTGGGTTCACTAATGTACCTTGTGAACACATGACTAGATATGTGTTATGCAGTCAACCAGCTGAGCCAAGCTATGGTTAGGCCAACCAAATTATTTTGGAGGGAATATAAGCATGTTTTACGGTACCTCAGAGGAACTACCTAGCTTTGACTATGCTACAGACGGACAGAGGGAGTGAAACTATGTGGCTTCACAGATGCAAATTAGGCGGGGAGTCCATCAGACAGAAAGAGTACATCAGGTGGAATTTTCAGTGTTGGTTCCACATTTGTTTCCTAGTATACCAGGAAGAAAAGATCTGTGGCACTCATATCGATAGAATAAGAATACATGGATGCCAGTCAAGCAGTATGTGAGGCGATCTCGATGAGAAAGATACTTGTGGGACAATTTGGTCAGATGATAGATCCAACTATGATCAACTGTGATAATCAGAGTTACATCAAGCTCTCAGAGAATCATGCTTTTCACGATCGATCCAAGCATATAGATATATGGTATCACCATTTGTAGGACTATGTGTAGAGGCAGATAATGTTGCTACAATAAATTTTGAAAGAGGAACAAGATGCTGACATTTTGACAAAGGCCTTCTTAAGAGGGAAGTTTGAGTTCCACAAGTGCAAGATAGGGGTGGTTGATAATACCTTTATTTTTGAGAGGGAGTGTTGAAAGATGCAGCAAGAAACTCTCAATTTGATTTTGCCTTGATTAAATTAAGAAAATTTGAATTTTCACATCAACAGACAACTTGGATGCAGTTAACTGAGGTGACATGGCTCTTATCACTCACTTAGCTCAATAAATTAGAGGTGGAGGAGTTAGAGTTCAGTTAAGTATGTGTGATTTCTAATTTTTAGCAATTAAAGTAAGTTATCTTAGGTTGTTTTCAGTTAAAATAGTTCTAATTGATGGATGAACTAGTGGAAGTTCAGTTGTGAAGTGGAACTTCAGTGAAACTCAGTGATTATCCAGTGAACTGATCAATCAACCCAAAATAGCTAGTGCATGCAGATAATTCGTGTTCCCCAGCTGTGTTGGAGATTCCAAGGTAGTGTAACATTAATTGTAGACTAGTCTTGAGTGTACAGGTGTTGCATCGAGTCAAATGATCAATCTTGGGAATTGCACAATCAATTTGAGGAATTTACTAAATAATAGGGGCCTAATTTCTCAACGAATTTTGCAAGGAAATAGGGTCTCAAGCAAAGGCATGGATTGACTAAGTTTGGGTAAGAGCTTATAAGTGAGCAGAGAGATAGGTTATTCACTAGCAGGTTGTGCTCGGTTGAGCAAAGCAATTGTAATACATCACTATTCATCCTATTAATGCAAGCAATAATTGGGGTTTTTAGCAGATTGCTAATGAGCCTCATTATTGAGTAATTATATGGGCCTTAATTGGCCTTAATTCACCTCTTAGCTTAGTCAAACCAACTATTCTCACAACTTATTGCATACTTTTGATTATATTTTGTTTATGAAATGAGTTAGAGTTGGATATTTGGCTTTGTGGTCTAATGTACATGTAATACAGGAATAAAGGATAAAAGCAAGGAAAAATACAGGTATAAAGGATAAAAGCAAAGAACTATGGCAAAGACCTTCGTAAAGACTCGAATGGGACAAGGGAAAGTAACTATAGGAGGTAAATCCTCCTCATTTACTAACCCTCCATTCGAATATTCCACCATTAGCTCAGAATGCACACAGCCATCACTTTGAAGACTAAAAGACAGCCAAGCAAGGGAAAGGGGCAGAAAACTGTTTATCTTAAGTTGGGAGCCAAGCCTCCCTAATGGGAAGGAAGTTGTTAGAGACTTCAAATGTATAAATAGAGAGGCTTAGGACCTCAGTAGGATTCAGACTTCTATTGTAAAACTCTATTTTATTTCTGAGTTGCAAACACTTGTGATAGTTTGCTCTGTAAGCCATGGTTTTTATAATAAGAATGAGTTTTGTTTAAGCCGGCTCTGATTTAACTCCGAGGGCTAAAGCTCTTAGGTTAGGGCCCAACCCAAGCAGCCAAGGCTCCTCTTTACTATATGCTAGCATAGTTTCCTGGTTTTCATTGTTCATTTGTTTAGGTAGCATAGCTTCCTATTTCTGTTCATTTGCTTAAGTAGATTCATGGTTTTCTGTTTATTTGTTTAAATAGCTGCATTTCCATTATAGCAGTATAGTGTAGATGATTCATGGTTTTTCTATTCAGTTGCTTGAGTAGCTGCATTTGCTTCAGTTTACTTCCATTTACGCCTTCTTTCAGTTCACAAGTTAGTTAGAGCAAAAAGATCACTATGAGGTTGTGCGCAGGTGTCTCGGCCTCATCTCCTCCCTCTGGGACCATGACTTGAGGAAGGGACCCTTCACCAGTCCCAAAAACACAGGTTTCTGGTTCTCGCATGAGCTATGGAGTTTGTCGTTTGATTCAGTTGCTCATTCACCTCATTGTGTTTCTCTGATATTTTCATTTGAAACCGCCTTCAGCACGTTCCTCCTACATCGCTTCCTCTCCATCTGATCACCAAAAAACCCTCACAATCACCATCTGATTCACTATTTTCTCCAATAGTTGCCTCACATGGAGTCCACCACTTGCTTTATGAGCTTTAAGTCACCACCGTCGATCTGCCTTGCTTGATCCGATGGCTATCGCATCACCTCCACACCTTTAGGCACTTTAAACCCCCACTGTCGATCTACCTTGCCTGATCTGATGACTGTTGCTTCACCCAATCGTCAACTAGCTTGGCAAATCTACATCATTGATCAGCCCTACATGATCCAATGGCTATCGCGCAATCTCGCACAGATTAGTGCACGAATGTTATCCACCCGAAAGCACGTGAGAAAAGTGGTTTTCTCGTGCTATGTGTCGCACAATAAGGCTAATCGTGTGAAATTTCCAAATACTGCTTACAGCCTGAAGGGCACGCGAGAAAATACTTACCACCTTAGAAACCCACTCCCTCATTTCCAAACGTTTCTTTTCCCCGCAATATGATCTCCACCATCCATCTCTTGACTTCACCCGCATGATAAGATCTTAGTCGTTCATCGCTCCTGTTAGCCTCATCTGTCCATCTCTTGACTTCACCTATGTGATTAGATCTCAGCCATTCATCTCCTGTTAACCTCGTTCATCCATCCATTCACTTAATTCTTTGCGATAAGATCTCCACCGTCCATCCTGTTAGTTAACTCTGTTCTCCCATCTATCTACGTAACCTCCTATGATCCAATATTTGTCGTTCATTTGCCTTTCACTTGACTGATCCAACAGTTCTTATGCACTATTGCTCCCTCATGTCCTCCTTTCACCGATTTTGACCTCATATTGCTTTTTCCACTTGAAAGTCGATTTAGCCTAAGTTTATTTGTTACACCTTAGTCTAGTTTTGATGCTCTTTACTTCTGCAACTTAGATAATTAGCATTAGGTTAGTGTTAATTTAGCAATTCTGCTTAGCATAGTTGTTTAATTGGTTAGTTAGGTCATGGTGTGATTTAGCATTTCATGTTGTTTTCTTCATTACTGCAGTAGAGTAGCTCTCTCTTAGAATAGGTTTGCTCTCCTTCAATCAAAGAATTAATCTTCTTCTAACCCTATAGAATTTTGGCTTGGAACCCCTGGGGTCTCTTTCCAGACAAACAGTGACAACAGGCAAGACATTCACTTCTACTTGTGCATATAGCACTGTCACCTCCAAGTTTGTACGAACCCCGGGTTGATAAGTAATGTTGGTAGCCCTAGGAGTTGCAACATTATTGTTGCAATACCTAGGCTCATCACTTTTTTGTGCCATTGCTGAGGAGGTGTCTAAGTAGAAGTAATTACTGCTTTCTTCTATTTCTAGTCTCCAAACTTTCTTTTCTTCTACTTCTAGTCTTCAACTTTCTTCCATTAGTTTATTTCTGCAAAAGTAGTCTAGTTTCTTTCTTTCTTTCAGTTGTCATTATCTGATTTCCTTTCCATTCTGCAAGTACTTTCTATCTTTAACAAAATCTTACAAAAACCAACCCAAAAACATTTCCTTTCATGCCTCGTAGGATTAGGGACACTTCAAGGAAATTCTTGTCAAATACCCCCACAGCATCCAACAGGCAACCTTCTCTCTTCTTTAGTGACGGTGAATTGGAAGACCCTTTAGGTGAGAAACCTTACCTATTTGAGGAACCTACAGAAGAAGAAGAAGAGGAAGAACCCATTCCTACTGAAACGATGGCTCGAAACCAAAACAACAGGAGAGATAGAGAGAGAATTGAGAGTGCCTTCCCCATCAGGGAAACCAATGGGGACACCAAGATGAAGAATATAAGCCCCTCTACTCTACCTCATTTCCATGGCCTGACCACAGAGGACCCTGACACTTTCCTATTTGAATTTGTTGTTATATATTGAACCTATGACTGTACAGATGATGAGAAAAAGTTAAAACTATTTCCATCTACCCTCAAGGATGCAGCATTGCGCTGGTTCATGGGTTTACCTGGAGATAGCATCACAACTTGGGCTCAGATGCAACAGACTTTTAACAACAAATATAGGGACTATTGTAGGTCAAAGGACACTAAAGAAGAGATTTTTAGGATGACCATAGGCCAGGATGAATCCCTAGAAGACTATGAAGAAAGATTCCAACTTAGTTACAAAAGGGTCAGGTGCACACTTGACCCTGAGTCACTAAAGTTGGTCTTGCTTAGAGGAGTAAGGGAAGATCTTCTGGATACCTTAAATATGATAGCAGGAGGAGATGTCTACCAATTACCCTATGAGGATATTAAGACTGTCTTTAGAAACCATTCTAGGGCAGCCAGGAAAAAGGGTAGGGGTAGTCAACCTATGGTCAGTACATCATCCTCTAACTTATCCATCAAGGGTGAAATTGGAAATATGTTGGAAGATTTCAAAAGTGACATGATGCAAACCCTTGCCTTGCAATTGGACACCATGAACATCAAAAGGAAGCAAGAGGAAGCAGAGAGAGCCTTGGCCATCTTTTGTCCTATATGCACCAGGAGGCATCCTAGGGATGAATTTCCATTGAATTGTATTAAGATTTGCTCAGTCTGTGAAGAAAACCACTCCACAGACAAGTGTCCTTCTTTACCTGGACTCAAATTTGTATATCAAGGAGCTGAAGAGGTCACTGAGCAGCTTTGTTACATCAACCAAAGGAGACCTCCTGGGCCTAGACCATACCAGCAGGGTATGCAAGGGCCATCCCATGCATATTACAACCCCAACCAAACCACAACTATACCTTCTTGGGAACCCCTTGCTCATCCTTCCTGGTATACACCCCCTCCTTGGTCCTATGCATCTCAGTATCAATCCCAACCAGCCATCCAGTCATTTCAACCTTATTTTCAGCCACAATATTAGTGGAATACCCCACCTCAGGGGTGGAGGCCCCAATTCAACAATGTTCCGGCCCTATTGCCTCCACCACCTACCCAACCATAACTCCTGCACACTGCTCCACCTAAGCAAACCCAGATGCCTACCCAGCAAAATGCAAACCCAAACAATAGGCAGGCTCAACAAGCATATAGTGGAGAGACATCATACCCAACTTATGCTGTAGAAGTCCATGAGTGTTGGGCATGGGATCCCCTGCAGCAGGTTTTGGGGCTCAAAGCCCAAGTTTTGGTCAAAGATGATGAAAAAATCTGTGAAGAGTAGGCGCGGAGCGCGAAGTGTACAATTGAGTCATAGGGTTGTCCGCCCTAAAATATTGTAATTTAATGTAAAGTTGTGTCGGCCTACCCATGGTTCGCAGACCATGGGATTGTATAAATAGAGTGAGGCTCTAAGTGTAAAGCTAATCTTAGTGAATGATAGATATAGAATAGAGAAGGCATGGTTAGGGTGTAGAGTGGAATCTGAAGTGTACTAGGTTGTAGTAGTAGGAAGAGGCTCTGCAGCTGAGTGCGCAGGGCGGAGTCAGGCCTGTACTTGGGATTGAAAGTTAATAAAGAGAATTTTATTATGTGCATCTATTCTTGGATCCATGTTTTGATGTTATGCATTACTTTTACTCTATTTACTTATAGTGCGCAATTGATAAATACTTGTATGAATGCTTATATGTGAATTTAATCTAAGTAATCAGCTAACAGAGACTAATTAAGGAAGACTTGGGTGGATAATATGGGTCACGCTGCGACTAGACCTGCGCGAAGACAATATCACAGGGCACGGGGTGCCCATAGGTGCGCGTAGTGCAGTAAGTGCGAAGGTTGGACCGCGTACCAATCACCTCATGTCAGAGATCCCCAGGGTGCGAAAACCTGGTTCTAGCACCCTCCCATACTACTTCGGGTGAGACCTTAGTCCGCGCTCCACGGACTGTTGTCGAAAGGGCCAGTAGTACCGAGATTTGCTTGGCTAAATCACTTCTGAACCTGGGTCAAGCCCCACTAAGCCAAAAAATGGTTTCGTTGCCAGGACCGGGATCTGCATAAGGGATGTCTGATGTCATGCCACTGGAACCCAACAAAGAAAGAAATTGAAGAGTGGTTGGAAAAGAGGATTCACGAGTTCGCGACATAGGAAAACAAAACTCCACAAGTATCCAAGGAAAAGTGGTTGGATCGCTACGTATATACGGAAATCCATGAGATTTTCTTTGCATCCTTTCCTTCTGAACTATATGAGTGGATCGCGAGGTTAGCCGACAACCAGGGAAGGTGTAGGCTCGACAAACCAATAGTGTGGACTCCAGAATTAGTGCGCAGACTAGAAGCATTAGAAGATAAGATCGCGTGAGCAATGGACCATTGGCTCGACTAGATAATAGGGGGGTTTATCACTGACTTTGTGATAGACACAACTGTGAGCTACAGCGAGGCAGAATGATGTTTTCCCAAGGGACCGCGAGGTAAGTATATTAAATCTTTGAACACCTCGATTAAGATGATGTTATGTGAAAAGCAGGTTATGCGAATAAATTAATGTTTGGGACTACGCGGAGCGGAAAGATCTACAGAAGCGGAAGTAGTGAAGAAGTAGAAAACAGTCCCTTAATTTCACCCTCGCGGGAGAGCGAGGACGAGCTCACGAAGGTTTCTCTGAGAAGCACGGTCAGTTTGATAAGGCAGCGAATTCTGCGGTTACCACCTCCACCCACACTGCCACTCGCTTCACCTCCCTCACCTCCATCTCCACCCACTCCACCTCCACCGCCTCCACAGTTCATTATGGTGACCGTGATCAAACTACCAATATTCAGAGGAGTAGGGAATGAGGATTCCGACCAATTCTGGTTTGTGGTAAGAGAAATATGGGAAGCACAAGGTGTCACGGACAACAATATTAGGAAGGCTACATTAGTGAGCGCGTTGCGGGATCGCGCATTAACATGGTATATCAAGCATTCTAACGACCACCCAAACACAGGGATAACAAAGATCCAGAATGCACTGAACAGGGAATTTAGCAGACCTAAGTCAGAAACACAATCAATCATCAGGTTTAAAGAGATCGTGATGCTCCTGGGCGAGATTCCCTGGGATCTGGATCAACGGCTGAAGAGTATGATCCATGAAGCCAATATGACATTGACAAATGGATAGCATCATGCATGGTTTATAGCATCTCTTGCACTGCACTTGAGGATGGTGCTGTCACAACAGAAACTTTCCACTTAGGCCGAAGCGTTGGAAATGGCAATGAGATTACATGAGACCCCAATACAAGACCCTAGGTTGGGAGTTCAACAAATCCATGCGCAACTACAGAATATGTGTTTAGAAATGAAAATCTTGAAGCAAGATAGGGCACCGCGGCGAAAGGCACGCGAGGAAGTATGGTGCATAAAATGAAAAGGCCAAGGCCATGACAAAGATCATTGTCTAGTGTTCACGAACTACTTGGCGGGAGGAGGGCCAATGCCGTTGAGACCGGAGGTGCGAGTAGGGCCAAGTGCGGCACCCTCTTTATGGTGTACGATCTGTCAGATAGGAGGGAAACACATGACAGACAATTGTCATTTACTACAGAAATATACACAGACACCCCAGCAATTGTTTTGTAATTTCTGCAGGTCGGTAGGCCACGATGAGCGCACTTGCCGCAGTTACGAGCTAATGATGGATCAGACCCCAGCCTATAGGATGCAGACCGAAACGTGAGCCCTCGACCTAGATGCAGGGATGGCGCACGCTGGATTTCAGGGGCGAGGTCGAGGACGAGGTGGAATGGGACCAGGAAGGGGTCGCGAACAATTAATTTGTTACAATTGCAGAGGACCAGGGCACTATGCCCGCGATTGTACCAACCTGATGAGGATATCTTGTTCGTATTGTGCTCAGTTTGATCATGAAACAATAGACTGTCCTACGTTGATCACAAAGATGCACGAAAAAGGGGTATTCCAGCCTCCCCCAACTCAGAATATACAAATGATGAGGTCTGAGCCACGCGAAGAAGACCCAAATGTAAACATGATGCTCAGAAGCGGTACGACCACAGGAGAAGATACGGGGAAACAACCAGAGGAAAGTACATGGGTTCACAAGGCTCCTATGAAGGAATCTGAGTTTGACTTAGAACACACAAAGGAGACATTCATGGAAGCTAAGAAGAGCTTCGCGGAGGTCTCCACTTCAAGTAGTAAGGATCAACCAGAGCTAGGGATGGATCCTTCAGTGCTCGCTACCTTTCTAGAGACATGCATAAAACTGTTGTGCGACAACAAGGCGGTTAAAGGACTACAGGAGCTGATCACCAGGTGCGCGGGGTCAAGAGAACCGCATGTAGTCAGGAAATTGGGAAAGCATGCATTGCGCACTGGAAGGGAAATGAGGTTGAATGCACAAATTGGTGAGTATGAAATGGATCAGGTAATCCTAGATCTGGGTTCGGACGCGAATGTATTACCAAAGAAAACCTGGGAACGTATGGGCAGGCCCGCATTACAGTGGTCCCCTATTCAATTACGAATGGTGAACCAACAGAAGATTTTTCCCATGGAAAGGTTGCAAGGAGTAACAATTGATATTGAAGGCGCGAGCGCGCAGGCGATTTTGAAGTAATAGAGATTGTCGATGATAGAAATCCCTATCCTGCGTTGTTAGGAATAAACTGGGCCACAGATATGAATGGAGTCATTAATCTGAAGAAGCGTAAAATGATCTTCTGGAAAAAGTCATTACGCGTAGTAGTACCACTGGACCCAGCCGAA
Source organism: Pinus tabuliformis (assembly GCA_031772625.1). Classification (NCBI taxonomy): domain Eukaryota; kingdom Viridiplantae; phylum Streptophyta; class Pinopsida; order Pinales; family Pinaceae; genus Pinus; species Pinus tabuliformis. The sequence goes on along the minus strand of CM062807.1, from coordinate 5,811,151 downwards.
GGAGCATGCTACACTGAGCTAATGCACGACAATGAAAGCGACGATGATATTGATTGTATTTACAAGATAACAGCGCGAGACCAGGATTGGGTGAATCCAATTGCAAATGGGAAGATCTCGTGTGAGCGCGAAAGCTCCTGCCCTTCGGATTCAGATGAAGCAGTAGAGCGATGGCAGAATCGGTTGCACAAAGTGACAACGTTGAATTGCAACATGATGGTTAGATCATTGCGTTGTGTGACAACAGAGGCAAGAGAGCTATCGACATATGATGGATTGACAGCGGTGGATGAATTCCTAAGAAAATTTGAAAGCACAGTACCGGAACAGCAGCGGTTCAATGCATTGAAATGGGCACTGCGCGCAACACCTACACGATGGTGGGGTACACATCAAGGAAACTTTGAGGACTAGCGCGGATGTAGAAGGATGATGCACCTATGGTTTGGAAGCCCCCAGCTTCGAACGAGAGTTGGTCAGCAAGGCCGAAAAAACTTGCGCACCCACCTATGTCGATGGGTACAGATGTGTGTTGTGCAGCCCACTCAAGCACACCCCAAACTAAGAATCGAAAATCAGAACTAGACGCAGTAGCAGGAAAGGCAACGTGCACCACAAATGTTCCACGTGGAAGCATTTAATAAGGTATGTGGAGTCCTCAACAGGATTCATCAGGCAAGACAAACAAATTGGGACCTGCGCATGCCAACGATTCGATGGGCCTATAGGGCCATGTGCAAAAACCTGAGTGCGAAGATGATTCTGAAGCTGAGGAGCGAAGTCGAGACCATAGTTTTGAAGGAAAGGAATCCTCACACAATATCCCCCACAATTGGGATAGTACACGAGGACCAGGACGAAGGGATTATGTAGATGCGCGAGGGTGAACATATGCAGATTCAGGAAGTCGTGCGGCGAGGGAACCTTAAACTTCGTGAACTCGAAGACGATCAGGTACAACTGAGGAAGAAAAGCATGTTAATAGATGCAAAGATCAAAAAACTGGAAAAAAAAATCACGCAAGCATGTCACGTCGATAAACTAATAATGACAGGAAAAGATATGGGCAGCCATACTATTGTATTAGAAGATTATCACCGAGCATTTGTGACTTCGCTACCATGGCTATGACCACAACTTACCAGACAAAGTAACCAGGGGAGTGCACCGCATAAGGAAGAACGTGCGGCGCTGACTATCGCGAGGGTAATTGAGGAGTGCCTGCGGACTAGGCTGGAAGGTGAATTGAAGCCTCGCACAGGTGGTGCGACCACTTGACTATCCGTAGGGAGCATAGTCTTAGCGCTCCAAGCAGTTGAAAGAGAGCGTGGGACTATAAAAGTGCCTGTGAGGGAGCTGCGCGATAAGGAGGTTGCGCACAAGATCGGCATGTCACAAGGGTCATGCCCGCGCAGAGGGTGCTGCGTTGCCGTGTGGGTAGGCTGGGAAGTGACCGTTGGTGTCACTGTCCATGACAAGATATCCAATTTAAGACAAAGAGGAGCGGGCGGAGGGCAATTAAGACACGAATTAAGAGCTATATTTGGGACGATCTGCCGCCAAGAAGGCATTAATGACTCAGAAGTTGGGGGAATGGTCGAATTTAAATTCAAAAGATGCTATAAAACCCCCAAGGCTAGCCACAAGACAACAATTGGTTGTTTGATATTTGAGCAGTTACAGAGCATTGAGCGCCGAGCACTCTTACCACTTTTGAGTACGCGATCGAACAGATCTCGTGAAAACACGATGACTACTACCAGAGCATGAGTGGGATTCACCGAAGATACCGCTGGTGAGGCCGCGGAGCCCCATATGGCCCATGAGGAGCTCGGAGATATGGTGGTTGCGCCAGACGTTCCAAAACCACCACGGACACTGCGGTCGAAGAAAGATAAACAGACTATGGGACCAGTCTGCGTATCCCCAAGAAACCCACAGTTCGGCAAATTATCAATGGAAGAGAAAGGCAAAGCCATCACCGTTGAATCAAATGCAGAGGAGGAAGACTTACAGGCTCTAATTGATCAAATAGAGGCGCAAGACGATGTGGAGGACGATGTCCCACCAATGCCTTCCGCAAAAAAGTTACCCACATACATCCCTGTGTGGAAAGGGAAAGTTAAGGCGGCCAAAGTCCTAGAGACCATGAAGAGTGCGCTTCAGACCCCGCTCCTCCCTGACGGCATTACTTTTTGAAGGTCCACCCCTCGGCCGGGTGCTTACCCTGAAGTTCGAAGATTGGGACCTCGCAGACCACAAGAAGTTCCTGCACCTGACAACGGAAAGCTTGATGACACAGAAGTTGGAAGGGCTAGTGATCACGTTGGAACCGCGAAAATGGTTGTGCGGTGTGGAGAAGACCAGGTTACTTCAGCTAAGATGGATACCCCACTTTCACGCGCACGCATCACCATTTTCGTCATCAGGCAGCTATTGTGCCTGGTGCATGATGGGTATCTATGGCTGGAGGAGTCGATTCCCATCACGACGGAACTTATTCACAAAATTTCTCGGCTTCCCTGTAAGGGAAGGGACCCCATGGAAATCGCTGGTAGAAGTAGCAATTTGGCTCTCGCGGAAGCCATGAAAACCAAGTACAAGTTGGAGAAGAAGAAGCATGGCTATGCAATTGTGAGTATCAAGGACAAAGGAGTGCGTGTAGCCACCCAACTCCTGGCCGACAAATTAATGCGGAAGTGTCGTGCTGATGAAGTACCAGCGCCTGTGGTTGCATTGGCTGAGCAGTGTGCGGAGGGGGTCCAGTTCAACTGGGTTGAGTTCCTCTGTGAGGAATTTTTGATAAACTGCAAGGAGGCCCAAGAGCAGGGTAAGACCTTCCACTACGCGTGGTTGCTCTTATCCATTGTACTGGTAGCAGGCAAACTACCGACAGATAGCTAGTTCCCACCTATCGACCAGGACCTTCCTGAGGCTGCGAAGTACACTTCGCTCTAGGCCACGAAGGACGCAAAGCGGATTCACACAGTTAAGGTGTTTTGGGTGCTGATGGAGGCGAGCATCCGGATATGGATCAATAGAAGGCCACGATTATCTCCCACGGTGTAAGCCACTCTAGGGAGTTTTGGAGAGTTTAAGGCGGAGATGCACAACATTCATGTACGGGCGTGGAAGGATCCAGCGAAGGAATGGACAAAGCTTCCATTTATTGCTATGGATCACGCCATCTTCACAGTGTTGGAAACATGCCCTCCGCAGTGGCGTGCCCCAGACTTGATAGGAATGGAGAGGGCCGCATCCCAGCAAAGGAAGAAGGACACAAAGCTACGTAGCTGGCCGAAAAGAGGCGCCAAGAACAAGAAGCAACTGCACAGCAGAAGACGACCGATGCAGCAGGAGCAGTGCAAACAGGAGAAACATCACCAATAAAAGAGGTAGAGGGGGGCCAGGAAATGTCCACAGGGTAGGAGGCTGAGGACATCAACCTGGACGGAGAGCGTGCGGGTCCAGAAGCTACCTCGCAATAATTGAAACACCCGCGCGTCCCTGAGAAACTAGTCGCCAGAAAGAAGATGAAGGCATCTAAGACATCTATTGACCCAATCACGCTTACAGAAGGTGATCTATTTGACATTGGCGAGATGGTTCGCAGTGTCACTAAGGACACGCTCCAAGAAGTGAGGATGGAGTAGAACACTCTGTTGGGGGCGCTACAAACGCAATTACAGGGACTACAGGTGCAGCCCCCGCAAACAGGAACGATGGCCCCATATGTCATAGCAGGTACATCAACGACGGAACAGATGTTGCGCGCCCACGTGACCAACACTTTCGTGTTCCCCAAGGGTGCGTTAGCGGCAGCAAACAAAGTTGACTAAGTTGCGGTGGGTAGGATTAAGGGGTTGAGCGTAAACTTGGCTACCCTTCCACAAGAAACCTTGTACTAGTTACAAGATGGGGTCATAGCTGAGCTTCGCGCTAGAGAAGGTCGTGCACTACAGGTAATGAGTGAGCAAAAGATCAATATGGAACAACTCAGCCGGTAGCGTGATGAACTCGTGGCACAGACTCAAGGACTGGCGCAGACTGAAGGATAGGCGCAGGTGGTGGACGATGCTTATAGAACTGTCCCGGAATTGGCTGTCCCAGTGGATCTACCAGTAGGAGAGCGAATTCACAGATTGGCCAGTGGATTCCGTGAGGCAAAGGAGGAAGCAACGAGGATACAGCTGGACCTCAACCTTCAGATTGTCGAACTTCGATTGAATGCACAGTCGTCCACACCCCCAGAAGTTAGGGAACAGTGAGCTGGCGTTATCCAAAAAGGGCTGGAGGAAATAGGACAGGCAGTGCAGAACTGTACTATGATGTTGGAAGAATCCTTAGCGGTCCTCACTTCCTTAAGGGAGGACCCCACCATACAGTGCCTGGAAATAAAGGCACGGGAGCTTCAAGTATAGTATGATAGTGTGCGTGGGACAGCACAGACAATTGTCCTAACCCAACGGCTGGCAAAGCTACAGCAGGTGAAGGCGTCAAAGGAACAGGTGGATGTCGCGCGATAGAAAGAGGCAGTACTTAAAGCACGCGTCCAGCCTTGGATTGATGAGGTTTTCCACATCACTGTCGATATCGAAGGAAATATCACACAAATGAAGGTGATGCATGCTTTAAGACAGGGATTTTCCCCTGAAAGCAAGCATTCGGCAAAAAGAGTAGAGCAGATCCAGCAAACAGCAGAACAATGCGTTGCGGACCTTCGCGCAGCACAGGCACAGTTGGAGGGGCTCCGTGCCAAGATCGCCACACCAGCAGAGTGACTTGGGACGAGTCACGATGATTGTGTTGGGGGCCTGTTGGGCATGGGATCCCCCGCAACAGGTTTTGGGGCTCAAAGCCCAAGTTTTGGTCAAAGATGATGAAGAACTCTGCGAAGAGCGAGCGCGGAGCACGAAGTGTACAATCGAGTCATAGGGCTGTCCCCCCTAAAATATTGTAATTTAATGTAAAGTTGTGTTGACCTACCCATGGTCCGTGGACCATGGGATTGTATAAATGAAGCGAGGCTCTAAGTGTAAAGCTAAGCTTAACGAATGATAGATATAGAATAGCGAAGCCATGGTTAGGGCGTAGAGTGGAATCTGAAGTGTATTGGGTTGTAGTAGTAGGAAGAGGCTCTGCAGCTGAGTGCGCAGAGGCCTAGTAGAGTCCACAGCTGAGTGCGCGGACCCCTGAAGCTGAGTGCGCAGGGCAGAGTCGGGTCTGTACTTGGGATTTAAAGTTAATAAAGAGAAGTTTATTCTATGCATCTGTTCTTGGATTCGTCTTTTGATGTTATGCATTACTTTTACTATGTTTACTTACAGCGCACAATTGATAAATACTTGTATGAATGCTTATATGTGAATTTAATCTAAGTAATCAGCTAACAAAGACTAATTAAGGAAGACTTGGGTGAATAACACGGGTTGCGCTGCAGCGAGACCTGTGCGAAGATAGTATCACAGGGCGCGGGGTGCCCATAGGTGTGCATAGCACAGTAAGTGTGAAGGTTGGACTGCGTACCAAACACCTCATATCAGACATCCCCAGGGTGTGGAAACCTAGTTCTAGCACCCTCCCATACTATTTCGGGTGAGACCTCAGTCCATGCTCCGCAGACTGTTGCCGAAAGGGCCAGTAGTACCGGGATTTTCTTGGCTAAATCACTTCCAAACCTGGGTCAGGTCCCACTAAGACAACAAGGAGATCAACCTAAGATCAGGGAGAATTCTCTCTGATATCCAACCTCCCTCTCCATATAGGGAGGTTGAGGAAGAAAAAGAGGAAAGCAAACTTAAAGTAAATCCACCCTTTCCTGAGAGATTAACCCAACCACTCCAACCTACCCCAGAAGAAATTGAACTTCTGGGAGAATTGAAGAACCTATGTGTAAAGATCCCCCTTCTCCAAGCAATCAAAGATGTTCCCATTTATAATAAGTTGATAAAGGAGAAGTGCTTCAAGCATCCAGGAAGAAGAAAAAGGGATGCCCCTACCATTAATGTCATTAGGCAGTTGTCTGACTTAATGCTGGGGCAGGTAATATGTCCAAAATATTTAGACCCTGGAAGCCCTGTGGTAGATGTGCACATCAATGGCACCATTGTCCCACACACTCTAATTGATCTTGGGGCTGCCATTAATGTGATGACCAAGGACACCATGCTCAAGCTCAACCTCCAAGGGTCATTAAGGAAGACCACAATAGTTCTGCAACTTGCAGACCGTTCCACAGTCACCCCTGAAGGAATTGTGGAGGATGTGATGGTCTCCATTGACTCCTGGGAGTACCCTGCAGATTTCCTAGTTCTACAGCCTAAGGCTAAGCTTACTGGTTACCCTCTCATCCTTGGAAAGCCATGGTTGGCCACAGCTGATGCTTACATTAGTTGCAGATCTGGGAATATGACCATCAAGAATGGGCATATGTCCAAACAATTAGTCCTATACCCTCTTGATCAACCTACCCTAGAGCATGACTTACCTTTATGGTTGGAGGAGGAAGAGGATGAGGTTTATTCTGCCCAACTTTATACTTTGGAAGCAATCATATGAGAAGGACAGCAAGATGAGGATGATTTAATTGAACATCTGCTCCAAAGTCCAACTCCTAGTTCACTGCCATTAGAAGAAGAAGTAAGGGAAACCCAGAACAATCATCCAATTGACTTATGCTTGGCCAATTCCAACCCACTCCGTGTCAAAACCATATAATTTGGCCTAGAGAAGACTTTGAACATTAACCCATCTCTTTCTGCTTTAGAAGATGAAAAGTTATGCCACATGTTGAGAGAGAACATAGAAGCCTTCGCTTGGAGTTATAAAGAAATGAAGGGAGTACACCCCTCAGTGTGTGCTCACCACATATACATCAAAGAAGGTTGTAGGCCAATCAGGCAACCACAAAGGAGGATGAATCCAGCTCTCAAAGACATAGTCAAAGAAGAACTGCAAAAACTACTAGATGCAGGATTCATTTACCCTATCTCAGACAGTGAGTGGGTCTCTCCTTTAGTGTTAGTTCCCAAGAAAAATGGGAAGTGGAGGATTTGTGTTGATTATAGGGAGTTGAATAAAGCCACAAAGAAGGATCATTTTCCCCTACCCTTCATTGACCAAGTGCTAGATGGCCTGGCAAGGAAGAAGTTCTTTTCTTTCCTAGATGGATTCAGTGGGTACAACCAAATCCAAATCTACCCAGAAGACCAGGATAAGACCACCTTCACCTGTCCTTGGGGTACTTTTTCCTATAGGGTCCTCCCTTTTGGCCTATGAAATGCTCCTGCCACTTTCCAGAGAGCAGTCTTAAGTATTTTTGCTGAATTAGTACATGATGTTGTGGAAATCTATATGGATGATTTTACACCTTATGGCTGTGATTTCCAAGAAGCCCTGACTAACCTAGGCAAAGTATTACACAAATGCATTGAAATGAATCTGTCTCTCAGTCCAAAAAAGTGTGAATTCTTAATGACTGAAGGGACTGTGCTAGGTCATTCAATATCTTAGCAAGGACTGCAAGTGGACCCAAACAAAATAGCAATCATCCAAAGGGTCCCACCTCCACAAAAGCAGAGAGATGTCAAAAGTTTCTTAGGATTGGCTGGATACTACCGAAGATTCATAAAGTACTTCAACAAGTTGGCCTCTCCTTTGTTTGGATTGTTGGCCAAAGATTCTAAGTTTATATGGTCAAAGAGTTGTCAAGAGGCCTTAGACATTCTAAAGGGTAAGTTAACCACTGCACCAATCCTTAGAGGCCCAAACTGGGCCCTCCATTTTCATATTCATGTTGATGCCTCACACAAAGCCATAGGAGCAGCCTTAGGTCAGGAAGAGGAGAAATTGCCCTATGCCATCTATTTTATCAGTAAGAACCTATCAAAGGTTGAGCTAAACTATACTGTGACCGAAAAGGAACTCCTGGTTGTTGTGCATTCATTGAACAAATTTAGGCATTACATTATAGGCTATCAAAAATTTGTGCATACTGATCATGTTGCAATCAAATATTTAATGAACAAACGAGATGTGAATGCTAGAATCATAAGATGGTTGCTTCTATTACAGCAATTTGATCTAACTATTGTTGATAAGCCTGGCAAGGAAAATGTTGTTGCTAACTTTCTATCTAGAATGAATCTACCTACAGGTGAAGAAGGAATGGTGGATGACCAGTTACCAAATGAGAATTTGTTTGCTATTTCAGTTCTCTCCCCATGGTTTTCTGATATAGCAAACTATCTGGTATCAGTACAGTTCCCACCAAACTTGCCCTCTAAAGAAAAGAGCAAGATAGTCAGAAAGAGCGCCCCCTTCACCTGGATTGGGGGCAATCTATTCAAACTTGGCCCAGATCAAATCTTAAGAAGGTGTGTAAGGGAAGAGGAAGTCTTTGACATCCTTCTGACCTGTCATGATAGGCCTTGTGGAGGTCACTTTGCAACAAAAAGGACAACATTCAAAGTGTTGCAAGCAGGCTATTATTGGCCTACTCTTCATCAAGATGTGAAAAAGTATATTAGTCAGTTTGATCGGTGCCAGCGGATGGGAAAGCCTACTAAAAGAGATTAAATGCCCCTACAACCTCAAGTGACTTTCGAGCCATTCGACTAGTGGGGCGTGGACTTCATTGGGCCTATCAACCCTCCTTCAAAGCAAAAACAACACATCATTGTGTTCACTAATTATTTGACTAAGTGGGTTGAAACCAAGGCAATTAAGGCAGCAACAGAAGAGAAGGTGGTTAAGTTCCTAAGGGAGAATATATTCTACAAATTTGGGTACCCTAGAGAGCTAGTCACAGACCAAGGCAGCCAATTTACCTCCAGCATGATTGAAGAACTACTCAGCCATCACAAAATCAAGCATAGGACCTCCACTCCTTATCATCCACAAGCTAATGGGCAAGTGGAAGTGACCAATAGGGAACTCAAGAACATCTTAACCAAGGTAATGAACAGCAACAGGAAGGATTGGGTAGAGAGACTAGTTGAGGCCACCTGGGCCTATAATACAACATGGAAGACCACCATTGGATTTACACCCTATGAGTTGGTCTATGGTAAAAAGGTTGTGCTATCCATTGAATTTGAATATAACACATTGAGGATGGCAACCCAACTAGATTTAGATCTCAATCATGCACAGAAAGAAAGGTTGTTACATTTGAATGGCTTGGATGAATTCAGAATGCAGGCCCTCCTACATACATAGATAGTTCAGCTTCAGAGGAAGATCTGGCATGACAAGCACATCAAGGAGAAGCAATTTCAAGAAGGAGACTGGGCATTGTTATATGATTCTAGGTTTAAAGACTTCAAGGGAAAGCTAAGGACAAGATGGCTCAGACCTTATGTGGTGGAAAGATGCCATGACAATGGTTCAGTGCAAATCAGAACTATTGATGAAGAAGCCATTCCATTGCTAGTTAATGGACATAGATTGAAAATGTACAAGAGGCCTTTATCAAAACAAGAGTTCATTGATAGTATCAATAAGATAGTGATGATGGTAGAGAAAGTTCCAGCTCCTCCCTCATCAGGTCACTGAAAAACGAAAAAACAAAAGAATAAAGATTCAGGTGAAAACTTCCATGAGGTGCCTGAGTCCCATGTTTGGGTTGAAAACCTCATAAGGCAGCCCAAGGATGAGAAAAATGAAAAAGAGTAAGAAGATCCCTGGGTGAAAACATTCCTTGAGGCGCCCAAGGTAGATATCTAGGGTGAAAACCTCTCTAAGGCAGCCTAGGTGTTTCTTTAAAATATATATATATATATATATATATATATATATATATATATATATATATATATATATATATATATATATATATATATATAAAGATAATAAAAGAAAAAAACATAATTGTTATTTGCAAGTGGGTGAAAAAGACAAGCAAGGAGCAAAGAGAAGATCCAGAGGGAACCCTGCCTCACATATATTCATCTCCTCCACTCCTTACCATGCATCCCTCCATCAATTCTATTGTTTTTCACTTCATTGCTTCAATTCAGGTGAAGATTGTGTTTTCTAACAGAATCACCTCAACCATTACCATCATCCCTGCATCCACATACACTCCTACTCCCTCTATCCATTCATTATAGCATCCTCACAGCACCAGCCAGCAACATGATCAAGAAATTCTAAGGGAGACACCAAACATTGCCAAGTGGTAATCCAGGAGCTCCACAGTAGTAGCAACATCAAATCCAAGAGCTCCACAGTAGCAGCAGCATCAAATCCAAGAGCTCCACAGCAGCAACAACATCAGATCCAAGAGCTCCACAATAGTAGCAACAACATCAAATCTTCAGTCATAGACACCTGCAAAAGCTAATAAACCATCAGCAGGCAGTAGAGGAGGAAGAAGAATAACCATCAGCAACACCTCTGATCTTTGACAATTGCAGCATGGCATCAAGACCATAGGTAAGTATCCCACTCACTCACTCATATGCATCATTTGATCAAAAGTTGTAAAGGTTAAGAGGTAGTTGGTTTATAAGCGAAAAGGTGGCAAAAAGGAAATTCTTTAATAAGGCAAAAGAAAATGCAAGATTCCATAAATACAGTATTGTTATGGAAACCATTTGAGAATGCTTGAAGAGTAAAGATTTGGGGTAGAAACACTAGTTCACCAAAGACTCAGCATACCCTATTTCTTGATGCAATCAGTCATAAACTCCAACATCAAAGTAAAGGAAGGAAATTCCCAGTATTTAGTTCACCATGGGTTGATCAGGATCCTCATTAAGGATGCCCTCCAAAGCCTTAGGATCCCCATAACATGGTCAGTCTTTAGAAACTTACGAGCAAAGGATGAAATCAAAACCCTCACCTATGATGTTAGTCCTTCTATCAGTGAGGAGGAAGCAAAACAAGAAGAAGAAGATATAGAGCTAGATGGGGATGAGATGGGTGAAGAAGAAACTAATACAGAGGAACATGCTGAAAGAACACAAGGAGGATGATGCTGAAACAGAAGAAGAAACTGATGGAAATGAGAAAGAACAACAAAAGGAAGAAGATAAGAAAAATAGAGAGGACAACTGCAGGAAAAGGAAAACCAGCTAGCATGTATGGCCAACATCTCATTGGAGGCCATCCAGTGTAGGATGCCAACTAAATCCTATACTCCTTACCTCATAGAACAATGGCTGCAATTTCAGATTAAAACACTAGCACAAAGGAGCACCATGCCATTTCAGGACTGCAGGCAGTTTATTGATCTTTGTGATCAAAGTGCACTAGAAGATAGGGCCAAAATGGTTGAGTTTTACTTGCACAACATGGCCCTCACAGACATGAATATTTGGGATCCTAATGCAAAGCTAGGAGATCTACAATTAATAGCTTTGGCATCATGGAGGAACCATGAGGAGTCAAGGGCTGCAGAGATGAAAAGAATATTGGCCTGAGAGCAAAATGAACCTCTTTTCATCAGAGTTGAACAATCAAATCCCATGGCCCTAATCAGCACCCATAATCTAATTGCAAATAATCCCCAGCTAGCACTTAGATAGCTTGCTGCCCAAGAGCAAGCAATTTCACATTTTGAGGATATGTTTAGGCTGCTAAGAGATGATAATATACATGCCTGCTAAAGGAGATGAAACATTGCCACACAGCTTGAAGATCAGAGAATATCACTTCCCTCAAAGGTTGAGAGAGGCACTCAATAGGACACCTATGTATAAGCAATCAATGCAAAGGTTGAAGGTCAATTGGATAGGCCTAAAACTCAATCCACCACTACTCCTAGGGATGCTAGAAGGGATAAAAGAAGAAGAGGAATAGAGGCAGTGGGAAGAAGTAGAAAGGAAAGCATGCTTCTATAAACAAGAAGAAGAGACCACAGCAGAAGAATGGGATGTCAGAGAGGCTACCAAAGCCATGAAAGACATGGACATTGACTAAGCTGCTCAGAGGATGAGCAACACTTTCAGTATGGGGGTGATGATGAGCCTCATTATTGAGTAATTATATGGGCCTTAATTGGCCTTAATTCACCTCCTAGCTTAGTCAAACCAACTATTCTCACAACTTATTGCATACTTTTGATTATATTTTGTTTATGAAATGAGTTAGAGTTGGATATTTGGCTTTGTGGTCTAATGTGCATGTAATACAGGAATAAAGGATAAAAGCAAGGAAAAATGCAGGTATAAAGGATAAAAGCAAAGAACTATGGCAAAGACCTTGGTAAAGACTTGAATGGGACAAGGGAAAGTAACTATAGGAGGTAAATCCTCCTCATTTACTACCCCTCCATTCAAATATTCCACCATCAGCTCGGAATGCACACAGCCATCACTTTGAAGACTAAAAGACAGCCAAGCAAGGGAAAGGGACAGAAAATAGTTTATCTTAAGTTGGGAGCCAAGCCTCCCTAATGGGAAGGAAGTCGTTAGAGACTTCAAATGTATAAATAGAGAGGCTTAGGACCTCAGTAGGATTCAGACTTCTATTGTAAAACTTTATTTTATTTCTGAGCTACAAATACTTGTGATAGTTTGCTATGTAATCCATGGTTTTTATAATAAGAATGAGTTTTGTTTAAGCCAACTATGAGTTAACTCCGACGGTTGAAGCTCTTGGGTTAGGGCCCGACCCAAGCAGCCAAACCTCCTCTTTACTATATGCTAGCATAGTTTCCTGGTTTTCATTGGTTTAGGTAGCATAGCTTCTTGTTTCTGTTCATTTTCTTAAGTAGATTCATGGTTTTCTGTTTATTTGTTTAAATAGCTACATTTCCATTACAGCAGTATAGTGCAGATGATTCATGGTTTTTCTGTTCAGTTGCTTCAGTAGCTGCATTTGCTTCAGTTTACTTCCATTTACGCCTTCTTTCAGTTCACAGGTTAGTTAGAGGAAAAAGATCACTATCGGGCTATGTGCAGGTGTCTCGACCTCATCTCCTCCCTCTGGGACCATGACTTGAGGAAGGGACCCTTCAGCAGCCCCAAAAACATAGGTTTTTGGTTCTCGCATGAGCTATGGAGTTTGTCGTTTGATTCAGTTACTCGTTCACCTCACTATGTTTCTCTATCATTTTCATTTGAAACCACCTTCAGCACATTCCTCCTACATCGCTTCGTCTAATCACCAATAAACCTTCACAATCACCATCTGATTCACTATTTTCTCCAACTATTGCTTGGCGTGGAGTCCACCACTTGCTTTATGAGCTTTAAGTCACCACTGTCGATCTGCCTCGCCTGATCCGATGACTATCGCATCACCTCAACACCTTTAGGCGCTTTAAACCCCCACCGTCGATCTGCCTTGCCTGATCTGACAGTTATTGCTTCACACGATCGCAAACTAGCTTGGTCAATCTACACCATTGATCAACCTCGCCTGATCCAAGGGCTATCGCACAATCTCATGTGGATTAGTGCACGAATGTTATCCGCCTGAGAGCACGCGAGAAAAGTGCTTTTCTCATGCTATGTGTCGCGCAGTAAGGCTAATCGCTTGAGATTTCCAAATACTGCTTACAGCTTGAAGGGTGCGCGAGAAAATACTTACTGCCTTAGAAACCCGCTCCCTCATTTCCGCACGTTTCTTTTCCCCGCGATATGATCTCTGTCATCCATCTCTTGACTTCACCGGCACGATAAGATCTTAGCCATTCATCTCTCCTGTTAGCCTCGTCTGTCCATCTCTTGACTTCACCCGCGTGATTAGATCTCAGCCATTCATCTCCTGTTAACCTCGTTCGTCCATCCATTCACTTAAGCCTTCGCGATAAGATCTCCACTATTCATCCTGTTAGTTAACCCTGTTCGCCCATCTATCTACGTAACCTACTACAATCCAATCTCCGCCATTCATTTTCCTTTCACCCGACTGATCCAACGGTTCTTATGCACAGTTGCTCCCTCATGTCCTCCTTTCACCGATTTTGACCTTTGATTGCTTTTTCCACTTGAAACCCGATTTAGCCTAAGTTTCTTTGTTACACCTTAGTCTAGTTTTGATGCTCTTTACTTCTGCAACTTAAATAATTAGCATTAGGTTAGTGTTAATTTATTAATTCTACTTAGCATAGTTGTTTAATTGGTTAGTTAGGTCATGGTGTGATTTAGCATTTCATGTTGTTTTCTCCATTACTGCAGTAGAGTATCTCTCTCTTAGAATAGGTTTGCTCTCCTTCCATCAAAGAATTAAGCTTCTTGTGATGCTATAGAAGTTTGGCTTGGAACCCCTAGGGTCTCTTTCCAGACAAACAGTGACAATAGACAGGACCTTCACTTCTACTTATGCATATAGCACTGTCACCTCCAAGTTTGTACGAACCCTAGGTTGATAAGTAAAGCTAGTAGCCTTAGGAGTTGCAGCATTATTGTTGCAATACCTAAGCTCATCAATTGCTTTCCCCAGGAGAAAAATATTGTGTGAATGTGTGTTATTTCTCATTACATATTTATGATTGATGTTCTAAATTGTGAATTGAATTTCACAGATCAATAGAATAGGTTTGTGCCTTGTGATTTTGATTAAAACTTCTTGAGAAATTGCAAATCTACATCATAGTTTCTACAACACTCAACAATCAAAGAAGAGAGTGGGAGAAAAGATCGTGAAAAAAATATTAATAACACCCAAAAGTCAATCAGAAGGGGTCGCTCGCTTGGGTCCAAAAATAAACCCAAAGAAACTCCTATAGTCTTTGAAGGCAAAGTTTGGTTGATCTTTGGAAATGGGGAAGAATGGTAATGGTAATACAACGTGCCCTAACCATTCATTCCATGAGGCCACTGGAGAACACCACCTTTTTTATTGTATATAGCGAGCTTAAGGTAATTTGTTTTTCTTGAATGAAAGAAAGAGATAGGGCTTCACCTTATATAATGACAATAGCGGCAGGACAAATGGGTATGGAACATTTAAAACCCTATTTCATTGTAATAAATCTCTAGCGAAGATTCATTATTTAGAGGAAAAGGAGATGTGAGAATTAATTAAGGGCTTTGATGGAATCAACTAATTTTGTGGCAGAGTTGATGCTTCTACCATTTCAAATGGAGGGGCCAATTGGTTATGCTAATAATTCTGTAAAGAACAATCAAAACAATTTATCTTAATTTAGTTGAAACCCCATTAGAATTTCAATGGACTTAGTCTAAATTTTCAAATGTTTATGGGCTCTTCACCCCACTGTAAGAACAATTTAGAACTTAAGGGAGAAAATGCAATAAAATGCACAGAAACATTTATAAATTTAGGGAGAAAATGTATAGTTGGTATCAAATAATAAAGCAAAAGGTTACCCACCAACTTTTGTCCTTTTTGATGCAGTTGGAAGAATTGGAATAACAGGATTCAAACCCGAACTTCGACTGGTGCTTGGAATAACAGGGTCTAGACCCTAAACTTCGAGAAGCAATCCAAAAATGTCAAACTTCAACGAGAATTGATATTGGTCCTTAAAATGGGATTTATGAACCATCCGCTAGGTAAACTCATTACCAACTCCCTAGAGTGGGGGAATGTGATGTATTCATTTTTCTTCATGTTGTCTCTGCTACCTATATCAATGGTTAAATAATCAACTTCTTCAAGTTTGTTATATAGATGCTCGTTGTCACCGGGTGCTCTCACTACATTGGATATGTAATGTGGTGGCTTTGAATATGAAGTTGTGGGTGCATTGGATATGTAGTGTGTATTGCAAAGGAGAGTGCAAAACATTAAATGTTTTCCAATTAATGTTAACTACACCTAGCATTAAACAATGTTGAAGTGAAATTTGAAACTAATTATCCTATCTTTTAATAAAATAATACAATTTTGCCTGCAATAAGAGGTCGAACTCAAACTTTCGATAAAAATTTGTTTGATCGAACACTTATATTCAAACATTGGTTAAAATGGTGAATATGGTGGTTGGTCAAAGCAATTTAATGTTTGTTCAATGTCAAACGATCGCTATAGTCCTTGCACTACAGAAAGCAAGGACTTATAATAATGAGGCTTTCTCTATAGTCCTTGCATTGTCGTAGGGAAGGACTAATAATAGGGATGCTTTCTCTAAATGCATAAAATATTTTAAGAATAATACTTGGGATCGAATTATAAAAATAAAGGTAACTTACCTTAGCAACCTTATGGTTTATTATTATTCATGATGACTGACGTGATTTGTCTATTCAAATAGTTCTTAAAGTTGAATTTTCACTTTCATAGCTAGATGTATTAAAACCTTAGTCGAACAATGAAGCATCGATAATTGAACCCCAAGTGGTGTGGAAAATATCGACACTATTTTCCCTATCTCAACCTCATGATAACTATTGAATGTAACCTATTTCTTTTGAACGAAAAATAATATCTTGCTATTCATTGTTGAATTAAAGATACTTACAACAAACATGCTCAACAAAGCCTGAAAAAACAATTGCAACTAAGCATGGGAACATCTGTAAGGGATTGAAAACATCCAAAGGGATATTTACATCGTCTGAACAGACAACCAAAGGTAAGATCGAAACAAAACAAAACAAAAATAGCTTTTGACGTAATATAAATACAATCGACATGTAATACCACTTATTTCAAGACTACATCAAAAGCTGCACAAACATATTACAAAAATACCATTGTAGATGTGCAAAAAGAGGATCAGAGGACCCAGAAAACAAACATTGTAAAAAAAACTAGAACAAATGGTATAGACCAACATGAATTATTTCTCCATTAAGCCACTCTTCTAATTGAATAGCCCCTAACTACATCAGAAGACCCTTTTTTGACAGAGTATCTTCTTGAAAGTTGATTTCCCTGTAAACATGAAAGAAGGATATGTGCTGGAACCCATTGATCAAATTCTCTACTTTGGTCTCCCAGTAGGACAGATTCAGAACCTGTAAGTCAGCCTTTCCAAAAATCTAGTCTATAATAATTTTAGATTCTTCATGAATTGATAACTTTAGAATGTGTTGTAGCGGCTACAACCACCCTCCAAAATTTTGGCCTGCATCCAATTTTGGAGCCTCCTTTGAGAGCTTTACTTGATGACTACACGCACTCGGGTTCACTCCGTGAGCTCGTGTGAGTCTTCGCACCCACCTTGCTTGATCATTCCACCGAAAGCTTTTGCATGTTGATGTTAATGTCATGCTTGTGACCATGTTTTGGTCATACTCAAGGTCTTTGCTTCGTGTGTACATGTTGTGTTCGCTTTGTAAACATCTGTTGCGCTCACACACGGAGTCACATACACTATCGTGCAAGTGTCATCATGGTCGACCAACGATCAATCATAAGTGTTGCGCTTGTCGCTCACACCGTCGGTCATTCATGTTGATCATGTGTGTCTAGATGGTTTGAGTCGTCTCATCGTCTAGTCATGTAAGTGTGTGTTTGCAAGATCACTTATGCATATTTCACTCGTTCACACATTTAGTCACTTTGTTGAAGTTCTAACGACCGCATTCCCCTCTGACAGTCGGATCATTAGCCTGCCATCGAATCAATCGACTGTCACCCAGAACAGTGTAGAAACACCAGGCAAGCCATTTCAAGCTGCGCTGCCCACAAGTAGATCAATCAACCTTCATGCCGGTCAACCAGATAGTTTGACCTGATAGCCACCCTAAGACTAACTCCCCTCAAAAATTGCGCAAAGGCTGCAGACCTTGCCCGCTCCGTTGACTGAGAAAATTGCACAGATAGGCCAGATAGACACCGAGTGCTCATCCCTGTCTCCCTCAAAAAATTGCACAGTTTTTCCAGTCAGCCCTCCATTCAGTTGACCAGTTGCTCACTTGGAAAAATGCACAATTTTCATGAGCAATCCCTCTGCTGCCCAGTAGTCCGCTCAACTCAGAAATTGCGCAAAGGTGATTAGCAGGCCAACCTCCCAGCATCAGTGCAATTTTTCCTGCCAGTAGCTCCCGGAAGTCGACTGCAAGTTCCCTCCAGGAATTGCGCAATTTTTGCTGCCAAGTCCCGTCAGCTAACTGTCAGTTCCCCTCAGGAATTGTGCAATTTTTGCTACCAATTCCCTCGAGGAATTGCGCAATTTTGGCTGCCAAGCTCCCGCTGCCCACTCCTTCTGGAAATTGTGCAGATTTTTCCTGTCCACCCTTCCCGCAACCTGGACTGTTCCTCTAAAACTACGTAGTTTTGTCCTCCAGCTGATCCAGAACCCACGGATATTCACTGTCGATCCGGATTTCCCATCTTCATCACCCAGTGGCTGCTGCGCAGTTTTCATTAGTAATGCCTGGAGCCTCCATCCCAACTCACAACCTTGTCTCCTCTCCCGGTCACCTACATTCGAAACGATCATGCATCATGGTAGACTAAGAGGTTTTTGGATTTGATGTCATCTCGTCATGAGTGAATGCAGATACAGTTACACAAACAAACATGGCGCGACGACGGATGGGATGAACAAAGGGAGTACATGTAGAAGGACATGTTCGCCGATGAACGTACAAATGATGCATGCAAACAGATGTGCTCGTGAACGGACAACCATGCAAAGATGTGTTCGCGGACGAACAGACGAGCAAACATGCAAGATGTGTTCACATACGAACGGACGGACGAACATGAACTTTTCACGAACGGACGAACCTGTCAAACTTACCAACATACAATCAAGGAGCAATATGTGAATGCAACATCAAGTGAACCAATGACCATTGAAGACTCTGCACACTTCACCATGCGAAGGTGAATCTGTGACACACCATGAGGACATCCATCACCCAACAACACTACAGCTCGACATGCACACCAGCAGTAATGTGAATGTACCATCATTGTCATGTCAAGTCTTGTCCTGAGTCATGTCATCCACATCTCTACTGTGGGCCATATTGTCAATCAATGTAATGTAACGTGCAAGTCCAAGAGACACACATGTTGTATGAAGAGTCATGTAAAGTCGAAAAGTCATGGAAGTCAAATAGTCATGAGGGTAGTTGAATAGCCACAAGGGTTAGTTTCACTCTTGGCTATAAATACCCCCTCATTTGTACATGCAAGGGACTTTTCACCTCAGCTCCTCCCACATAGCCTTAAGAGACTGTAATCTTTTCTTTGAGGAGTAAGTAGTGGCTCCAACGCCCCACCCATAGGGTTAGTGATGTATGGTGTAACGATGTGTCTTGGAACTTTCACTTAATTTAGAAGCCTGCTAACAGGCCAGCACGTTTTCACACATGTATTGTAATTGTTGTAAGACTGATCTTGAACACTTGTAATGCATGTTGCTTTAACTTGTGTTTAACACTTGAACTCATTCACTTGTTGTAATACATATATATTAAGGAAAATGTGTTGTTTGTGCTATTAACATTGTCCTGCCTGTGTGGGTTACCTCCCCGAGCATCAGACAAACATTTCACATAAAACTTGTTATAACAACCATTGCACTCGCACAGACTCATCTGTTGAGTGTTGTACGTGTTATCTTCCCTTGTGTGTTGTGACTGCCACATCCATATGGACTATTCTTCCAGAAGTTGTGAACATCTTATTTTATTGTGTGTTCCTAACAGAGTTGGGGCTTCCTCCCAACCGACTTGGGAATCACTCCCAACCTCTCCCTCTATAGTGAAATAACCATCGACACAAGTAACACTGGCAATCACCAGGCACACGAACCACACTAATCGAAGACAAAGTAGAACTCTCTCTTGTGCTGACAAGCAAGAGTTGAGGAAAATATTTAAGATAATGGCAATTGGGCCATCATAATAGATGGGACTCCCACACTAAATGGTGTGAGGTCTAGTTGGGACTTCATACTGGGGTGATCCCCTGAATGGTTGTGGGTCCAACAATGTCAACATTTCTGGTGCTAGAAGGAGGGCAGCCAGTTGTATATGGCTAAACATCCTCTCACACTCATTCATCAACCATCTGGTCAAGGCAGTAACTCGCACTCCCTCTCACCTACGCGCGACTCTGCAGTTGGTTACTTCTCACCTCCCAGGACTGAACACGAAATTCCATATCATCACCTTTGCTCTATCCGTCCCATCACTCGCCAGTTCACAAAAGCAGTCAGACTGATCCTAGGCATACAACATCTTCCATATGCATCAAGGAAGCCAAAAGCCACTCCCACAGGGGTTGTTGTATCATCAGTGGAAGAAGCAGTTCTTGCCACACTTGAAGGTCTGGCAGAAGCTATTGAAGATGAAGAGGAACCTCCGGTCTTCCAACAAGGGGAATGAGACACCCTTGTGATCTTGGGATCAAACTCCGGAACAGGAGGCAGAGGCAGAGATGAACAACCAGACTCAAAGCCAGAACCATCAAATTCTGAAGGAGAGGAGGAGGATGAAGAAGAAGAAGAGATGGTTGACCAAAATCTGGAATGGATGACTCAGGGACCATTGGCTCTTCTGGGTGTTTTGCACAAGATGCCGAAGTGAGTGGAGAGAATGAACATAAATTTCAACCCTGACAGCACAATGAAGGTAGAAGACCATTTGGACAACTTCTACCTGCAGTTGAAAACCCTTTAGGTACAACATAACGACTTAGTATGTAGATTGTTTGCATGTACCTTGGACGGTCGTGCAGCTGCATGGTATCACAGCCTTCCACCAAACTCCATACAGAACTGGTGTGCATTCAAAACCATGTTCCTTGAAAATTTTGCTGATAACAAGACCCCAGCTATGTTACTCAAAGAATTGGGAAGCCTAAAGATGGAGGGGAAGGAAAAGGTAAAATATTTGAATTAGAGGTTTACACGCATATTGAACAAATTTGCAGTGGACACCAAACCTCATGACTCCATCACTGTTGATTACTACACATCCGCACTGCCAACCAGCATTGCACAGTTCGTCAAGCGAGCTGCGAAACCAACACTCTTGGAAAACTATGAAGAGGTTATTGTTGTTGAGAAAGACTTGTGCGCGATTGGAGTCATCAAGGATGATGAACCAACAAAGGACTCCAAAGACATGAGCAAAAATTCCCAAGCGATGGCGAGCAAGGGTAGAGACAAGGAAGCAAATGATATTGAAACCCTCACTCGCCTCGTCAAGAACTTGACAACAAAAGTGTCCAAGCTTAAACAATGGAAAACAGACACATTTGCAAGAAGCCATCCACCCAGACAGAGACAAGGAAGTAGTTCATTAGGCAGCAACCGGTTCACTCCAAAAACTATGCAGAGCTCTGTTTTCCACCTCGAACAATGCACAAATGTTGAGTTTTGTTCATTTCATGAAGAACATCACCTCGAGAACTCTTGTTTGGACTAGAAGCAAGTCGCAAACTCTGTATACAGTCATACATTCAATGCAGAAAATAGTATGCAGGAGAAGCCGAAAGACACTGATAATGACGAAGGTATTACACCTGATGAAGCATCAAGTTCTGGGCATGTGGTGAACATGTATCAATGCTCGCAAGTAATGCCGAAGACGAACATCGAGAAGCAGCCCCAAAAGAAAAATGACCGTTACAATATTAGGAGTAAAGGGGCTCCCCCCACACTTGGGGAAGTACAAGAAAATATGAGACTGTTGTTGAGGAAGGTTGATCCACCAGCCGCCCCAAAGCAGAAAGAACAAAACAAGTCCGGGAAGATAGTGGCAGACAAGAGTACACCCATGAGCAAAAAACTATAGAACACTCTATTGGACAACACGAACATCAATTCTACCTCGGACACCTCGGTGAGTCTACCACCTCTAGACTACAACATTGTAGATGACATGAAGAAAAATCGAGCGAACATCAGTTTGTTCAAGTTAGCTAAGATCCAGAATTAGTGAGACATCTTGCTATGCGCATTGGGACAGAGAACAATGAACAGCACAACCTCTACCAGCAAGGGAGAAAGCACACCTCCCGTATCACTTTCTACTGTGCTCAACACACTCTAGATGGAAGAACCAAACTCAGGTTTCCCTCCATTCCTGCTATCATTTGAAATTTTTAACTACAATGTTCACAACTGCTTGGTTGATTCTTGCACGGCAGCCAATGTCATGCCGCTCTCCATTGCTAAAAATATCAATGCACAATGGAGCAAGACATCTATGTGAATCATCCAACTTGATCGGACATCAGTACCATCCATTGGTGAACTTTGAGACATAATCATCTGACTATCTCATGACGGTCGAGTCCAACAATGCATCAACATTGTCATTGTGGACATACCGGAAGCATACGATCTACTACTCAGCAGAGACTAGTCCAACAAGCTGAACGAATATTTTGCTACAGACTGGTTGCACATGTGGCTTCTGTACAAGGGAAAATGCAATCAAATCCGAGTGTTATCCAAGAGGTATATGAAGCATAATGTCACTCCCCTTAATGGCGAGAATGAACGTTGGCCTTCGCAGAACTCATGTTTGGAAACTGCCTCCTGGAAACAATGTTGGGGTGTTATCCTGCATGGCCAGCTCCAACCCCACCAGACACGCAGTTGGGACTCCTTCCTTGCCCAATTGATGGTAATGAAACATGTATAGTACATTGTACCAGTAGTAGCAGTAGCAGTAGCAACAATAGTAGCAGCAGTACAAGCACGTCAAACGATCTGTGTACAGACAAGTTGTGGACCATGTACTTTGACGAATCAAAGGCATAAGACGGCTTAGGAGCCGGGTGTGTCTTGATTGACCCATACAATAGGAAGCATCTGGTTTCAAGTCGCTTGGAGTTCGAGTGCACGAACAATGTTGCTGAGTATGAAGCACTCGTGTTGGGCTTGCAAAAAGCCATCAGCCTCAACGTGGTCACACTCAAAGTGGTAGGTGATTCAGAGATAGTGGTACGACAAGTACGTAACACCATTCACTATTTGTCACTGAATCTCAAAAGTTACCAGCAAGAGATATGGCGACTAATCTCTAACTTCCAAGCATTTAAAATCATTGTTATACCACATACGCGTAATGCATCTGCCAATGCTCTAGCTAAGGAAACTTCAAGAATGTCACCAATTAGGGATAGATTTACTATTGAAATTTTTTACAAACCATCTATCCCGGGTAACACAACTAATTTACACATGTTTAATGATGATCAACAAATACTACATTTCATGGCCAACACTGACGTCTTCAAAGATGAAATGATAGATGATGACGAGCACGAGCGCTCTTTGCAAGCAGAAGCTGGTAACAGGAAAGGCCACCTTATCACAAAAGGTGTGGCAACATTGGAAAAGCTTTATGACTTGCAAGAACGTTTTCAGGGGCCGAGGAACAACAAGACCCACAGTTCCACCATGATGCATGAATTGATCAACCTGGGAACAGAACAAGATCCAAAGTTTGTCAATCTTGGTACATGTTGCACACAGCAAGAGCAGCAAGCCTTTGTCTTCTTGTTCAAACAGTACCGAGATGTGTTCACGTGGTCTGAAAGCCTATGACATGCGGATCATCCAACACATCATTCTGATCAAAGAAGGGGTCAAGCCATATCAGCAAAAGCTGAGAAAAGTACATCTGTCACTTGAACCCCTCATATAGAAAGAGCTCACCAAGTTTTTGGATGCACGGATCATATAAAAAGTTCGTCATTCCATGTGGATTTCAAACCTTGTTCCTGTACGCAAGAAGTCTAGGGAAATAAGCTTGTGTGTTGATTTCAGGAATGTGAACCGTGCCTTAGACAAAGACAACTACCCCGTGTCGTCTATGGACCACATTCTGCAAACAATATCTGGGGCACATATGTTTTCCCTTCTCGACGGTTTTTCAAGATACAATCAGGTTCTGGTAGCAGAACCTGACAGACTTAAGACTACCTTCTGTACCAAGTGGGGTACATTCACTTACAGATGAATGTCATTTGGGCTTGTAAATGCAGGCACAACCTTTTAGCGCGCCATGGAAATCACTTTTCATGGACTCATCGGATAGAGCATAGTGGTATACCTTGATGACGTGACTATGTTCTCAAGAAGACGTGAGGACCACATACACCATCTGAAGAAAATCTTTGAGCAATGTTGGAGATACGGGATTTCCTTGAATCCCAAAAAGAGCATATTTGCAGTGTCTGAGGGGAACCTTCTCGGACACATTGTTTCCAAAAGCAGGATCAAGGTGGATCCAGACTGGGTCTAGACTATTACACAGATCCCTCACCCAGCCAACAAGAAAGCCATGCAGTCCTTCTTGGGCAAGATAAACTTCCTTCGGAAGTTCATCTCGGATTATGTGCAAATAGTCAAACCCATGCAGGACATGATCAAGAAATATGCAGTTTATAGCTGGGCAAGAGGGAAAAGTTTGCATTCACCTGGATCAAGTAGGTTATTGCAGAAGTGCCTGCACTCTACAGCCTAAACTTCAAGAAGGATTTCCTGCTATACACCTTCACCTCCGATAATTCGCTCGCTGCAGTACTCACTCAGAAGGATGAGATGAACGATGAACACCCAATCTCCTTCATGAGCGAAAGAATGTAGGGACCAGAACTCAACTACCTCACCGTTGAAAAGCAAGCATATGTAGTTTACAAGGTGGTGAAACACTTCAGGCCCTACTTGCTAAAGAACCACTACATAGTCTTCGTCCCTCACCCAACAATCTGCACATTTCTTGTACAACAAGAACTGGGTGAACGACGTGTGAACTGGATGACAAGATTGCAATGTTATGATCTTAAAATCAAGCCAGTTCACACGATCAAAGGACATGGGCTCTGTAGACTTACAACTGAAGTAGTACACGCACCACAGGGTGAAGAAGAGCTTGCCGGCTAGGAGGAAGAAATTGAGATGTATGATATAGGGCGAGAAACACCCACTAAAGATAGAACCTCTTGGTACACAGATGTGCACCAGTACCTTGAGCAAGGCACCGTACCCTCTCACTTTTCCATCAGACAGAAGAGGGAATTGCGCCTCAAAGCCTTAGCATATCAATCGGTGCATGGAGTTCTTTATAGGAAGCATAGTAATGGATTTTTGCTCAGGTGCTTGGAGGCACATGAATCAGAGAAGGTACTACAAGATCTCCATGACGGACCCACCGGGGGTCACTTTGTGGGAAACACCACTACATAGAAAGTTATGCGAGTGGTTTCTACTAGCCCACATTATTTAAGGATGCACATTTTTATGCCCGCAAGTGCCCGGTTTGTCAGCGATGTGCCAACAGGACACGAAGATCAGCAGCCCCACTACACCCTGTTGTAGTGACCGAACCATTCCAACAGTGGGGCCTAGACATCATCGGGGAAATCTTCCCACATTCATCAAAGCAACGTCGCTACATTCTAACAACAACTTATTACTTCACGTTGTGGACAGAAGCAGCTACGCTCAAACAAGTGAATGACTACGAGGTCATCAGTTTCATCCAGCAAAACATCATCTCACGCTTCGGCATTCCGGTAGCACTTGTTTTTAATAATGCAACATACTTTCATCTTTGAAACTTTATGATTTTGCATTACATAATGGTATTATGCTGAAACACTCATTTAACTATTACCCACAAGGAAACGATCTCGCAGAATCCACGAATAAAAACCTCATCCGCATAATTAAAAGGATCATTTTCTCTGAGCAACGCAATTGGCATACTGCCTTGACGAATGCATTATGGGTTGACATGTAACACCCAAACCCTCTCTGAATACCTCAACGTACTTCCTGGTCTATGGTAAAGAAGTCATCCTTCCACCCAATATGTACTTTCCTGCACTTCAGCTTTCCCAAGAATCCCAAGGCAAGCCTTGTCAGCTAGTCCAACGTAGGATGGATGCTCTCCATAAGCTTTAGGAAGAAAGGATGAAAGCAAAAGAAAAATTCACACTCCACCAGAACTGTATCAAGAGATGGTTCGATAAGAAGTCTGCAAGGAAAGCTAACTTCGGTGTTGGTGACTTGGTTCTGAAATGGGATAAGTCCCATGAAGACAAAGGCAAACATACGAAGTTCCAGTCCCTATGGATTGGTCCGTACATAGTCCATGAGAAGCTTGGCCCACACACATACCATCTGCATTCACTTGACAGGAGGATTGAAAACCTTGTTGTCAATGGCCAAGATCTCAAGAATTACTTCCAGTAGGGCAGGTTGCGCCCCGTGCCATGTACATAGGCTGCTTGTTGCTTGTTGTTTTTTATTTTGTTTGCCTTGCTTACTGTCTTTGTTTTCATTTGTTTGCTTCGCTTACTATTTTTTTTCATTTGTTTGAGTTGCTTAATACCTTACTATTTTTTATTTTTATTTTTTTTCGGAAATAAGTGTTGCCATCTACTGTGTTATGGATTTTGAATGAGTATGTGGCTGATATATGAAGAGACTTGTGACACTGCAGCACTTGGGCAATCTTGTGTCTATCTTCTTTGTGCTTAGTTATAACCTTCAGCTGATGAAGTCTTGATGGAAAGATACGAGACGTCTACAAGGGAAGTTTTGGTCCAAACATGAACCTG
Source organism: Pinus tabuliformis (assembly GCA_031772625.1). Taxonomy (NCBI): domain Eukaryota; kingdom Viridiplantae; phylum Streptophyta; class Pinopsida; order Pinales; family Pinaceae; genus Pinus; species Pinus tabuliformis. Next base: position 5,784,745 of record CM062807.1, on the reverse strand, counting down.
TGTCCACACTGGGAAGCCCCATGCCTGTACTCAACCTTCTACTCTATGTGTTCAAGCTCATCCAACTAGTAGAAATGGAGAAGGGGAAATTTAAATGAGCAAACCTATGTCAGAGGTATTACATGATTCTATGAAGGAACAACCTCTTTTGCTCTCAATAAGTCGGGATCCCTCTTCTGCCCCAAAAATAAATAAGTGCCTATGCACAGTCCTCTTGAAAAAATACAAAGGCGAAAGAAGAGAAAGGCTTCCTGTGCAGAGAGGTGAAGATGCAACTCCACCGGGATACTGACCAGGTTCGCTGGCAATGGAACAATGTGTGTGTTCCTGCGTGACTCCGTCGGGGTACTGTACATGCATGCTAGCAGGGGAGCAACACCAAAGATGAAAACTTATACTCTGAAATTCTTCAACTTGCAAGCTAAACTACCCTTCCCGATTTTGAAACACTGTGATCAAGCTAAACTTTTGATTGTGTTTGACTAAGTTGGCAAAAGGTGAACCATGTATGTCCATGGGGTAAATGGGGAAGCCGAACTAACCCGCACAATGATTTAATACTCCCAAAAGATTAAGGCCCTGTGCTATCAATGGACCAAAATAGAGAAGCTGGAGTTCTACCAATGTGTCGCCAAGTGTTGTAGCGGCTACAACCACCCTCCAAACTTTTGGCATGCATCCAATTTCAGAGCCTCCTTTGAGAGCTTTACTTGATGACTGCACATACTCGAGTTCACTCTGTGAGCTCGTGTGAGTCTTCGCACCCACCTTTCTTGATCATTCCACCGAAAGCTTTTGCATGTTGATGTTCATGTCATGATTGCGACAATGTTCTAGTCATACTCAAGGTCTTCGCTTCGTGTGTGCATGTTGTGTTCATTTTGTAAACTTCCGTTGCGCTCACACAAGGAGTCTAATACACTGTCGCGCAAGTGATGTCACGGTCGACCAACGATTAATCACAAGTGTCACGCTTGTCACTCACACCGTTGGTCAATCATGTTGAGCATGTGTGTCTGGATGGTTTGAGTCGTCTCGTTGTCTAGTCATGTAAGTGTGTGTTTTCAAGATCACATATGCATCTTTCAATCATTCACACACTTAGTCACTTTGCTGAAGTTTTGATGACCATATTTCCCTATGATAGCCATACCATCACCCTGCCATCGAATCGATCGAACGTCACCCATAACAATGCCTAAACACCAAGCAAGCCATTTCAAGTTACGTTGCCCGCAAGCAGATCAATCAACCTTCATACTAGTCAACCAGAGAGTTTGACCTGGCAGCCACCCGGGATTGACTCCCCTAAAAAATTGCGCAGAGGTTGCAGACCTTGCCCATTTCGTTGACTGAGAAAATTGTGTAGACAGGCTGAAAAGACACACAGTGCCCATCCCTGTCTTCCTCAGAAAATTTCATAGTTTTTCCAGTCAACCCTCTAATTAATTGACTGGCTGCTCACACAGAAAACTGCACAGTTTTCATGAGAAATCCCTTTGTTTCCCAGCAGTCCACTTAGCTTAGAAACTGCATAGCGGTTATCAGTAGGCCAAACTCCCAACATCAGCACAGTTTTTCCCGCCAGCAGCTCCCGCCAGCCGACTGCTAGTTCCCTCCAAGAATTGCGCAGTTTTTGCTGCCAAGTCTCGACAGCTGACAGCTAGTTCCCCGAAGGAATTGCATAGTTTTTTCTGCCAGTTCCCTCCAGGAATTGCAAAATTTTGGCTTCTAAGCTCCCGCTGCCCACTCCTTCCGGAAATTGCACAAATTTTTCCTGCCCAGCCGTCCGCAGCCCGGACTGTTCCGCTAAAAAACTGCGCAGTTTTGTCCTCCAGCTTAGCCAGACCCCGCGGACAATCATTGTCGATCTGGATTTCCCATCTTCATCACCCAGTGACTGCTGCGTAGTTTTCATCAGCAGTGCCCAGAGCTTCCATCCCAACTCGCAACCTTGTCTCCTCTCCCGGTCACCTACATTCGAAATGATCATGCATCATGGTAGACTAGTAGGTTTTTGGATTTGATGTCATCTCGTTATGAGTGACTGCAAATACAGGTACACAAACAAACATGGCACGACGATGGATGGGATGAACAAAGGGAGTACATGCAAAAGGACATGTTCATCAATGAACGTACAAACGATGCATGCAAAGAGATGTGCTCGCGAACGGACAACCATGCAAAGATGTGTTCACGGACGGACGGACGAGCAAACATGCAAGATGTGTTCACATACTGACGAACAGACGACATGCACTTTTAGCGAACGGATGAACTTGTCAAGCTTACCAACATACAAGCAAGGAGAAATGTGAAAATGAAACATTAAGCAAACCAATGACCATCGAAGACTTCGCGCACTTCGCCATGTGGAGGTGAAGTTTTGACACACCATAAGGACATCCATTACCCAGCAACGATGTAGCTCGACATGCACACCAACAGCAATACGAATGTACTAGCACTGTCATGTCGAGCCTTGTCATGAGTCATGTCGTCCACATCTCTACTGTGGGCCATACTAGCAATCAATGTAACGTAACGTGGAAGTCCAAGAGACCCACTTGTTGTATGAAGAGTCATGTAAAGTCGAAAAGTCATGGAAGTCAAACAGTCATGAGGGTAGTCGAACATCCACAAGGGCCAATTTCACCCTTGGCTATAAATACCCCCTCATTTGTACATGCAAGGGACTTTTCACCTCAGCTCCTCCCACATAGCCTTGAGAGTTTGTAATCTTTTCTTTGAGGAGTAAGTAGTGGCTCCAACGCCCCGCCCACAGGGTTAGTGATATATGGTGTAACAATGTGTCTTGTAACTTTCGCTTAATTCAGAAACCTGCTAACAGGCCAACACATTTTCACACATGTATTGTAACTGTTGTAAGACTGATCTTGAACACTTGTAATGCATGTTGCTTTAACCTGTGTTTAACACTTGAACTCATTCACTTGTTGTAATACATATATATTAATGAAAATGTGTTGTATGTGTTGTTAACGTTGTCTTGCTCGTGTGGGTTACCTCTCCAGACATCATAAAGACCTTTCACATAAAACTTGCTATAACAATTGTTGCACTCACACGAACTCATCCATTGAGTGTTGTACGTGTTATCTTCCCTTGTGTGTTGCGACTGTCACATCCGTCTGGATTTTTCTTCCTGAAGCTGTGCACATCTTGTTATGTTGTGTGTTCATAATAGAGTTGGGGCTTCCTCCCAACTAACTTGGGACTCACTCCCACCCTCTTCCTCTATAGTGAAAGAACCATAGACACGAGTAACACTAGCAATCACCAGCACACGAACCTCACTACTTGAAGACAAAGAAGACCACTCTCCTATGCTGACAAGCAAGAGTTGAGGCAAATATTTAAGATAATAGCAACTAGGCCATCATACCAAATGGGACACCCACACCAAATGGTGTGAGGTCTAGTTGGGACTTCATACCGGGGTGATCCTTTGAATGTTGGCAGGTCCAACACTGTCAACAAAATGTGTAATGAATTTGTTATGTGCATGAGACCCTAGACAACCAGTAGTTCTTCTTTTGTATTGGTGCCTGAACCAAACCCCATGCTAGCTTTAATAAGATAATTCATGTCAAGTATGATGACAAAACCACCTACACATTTTTCCTTTGAGTTGCACCATCGAAGAAGGCAACAAGATATTGAAGATTAAGAACTGGGCTGAGTATATTTCTCTTGTGTAAGACCTTGATCTTAGGAGGATATTCCCGCTAGAAGGCTACCACTTTGGAGGTGGCCTGAATCAAGTTTGGATTTTTGTCTTCAAAGATAAAATTATTCCTTAAGCCCCATATATTCCAAGCAATAAAAATGGGAAGAGAAAAATAAGTTTTCTTGTTAGTATACCAGAACAAAAGGCAGTCATCAAAGGACTCAAAAATATTTGTCATCTTAATTCCAATGAAAGTTAGGACATTGGACCATAGAGATTTAGTTATCTCGCACCTAAGAAAAATATGATCTATGGTTTCCCCATCTCCATTAAAAAGAACACAAATATTGGGACCTTGAAATCCCCTTTTCTGCAAATTATTTTTAGGATAAAATTATGTTCTTCAATGCTAACCATAAGAGGGTTTTGATTTCCGTAGGAAGTTTCCATTTCTAGATTAAAGAATGCCACCAAGAGTCTTCCACCCGATAAGAAGAAGTGGAAATTTCCATAAATGTTATGTTTGCAATCACATTTTCAGAAGAGTTGTCCCATGCCTAAACAAGCTTATCCATTTCAATGGAAAGACTTAATCCATTGAGTGACAGATTAGAAACAAAACGATCCCATTCCATAGCAATATTGTCTTGAAAAGACAGTTCAAAAGAGGCAAGTCAGTGACCTCTAAAGAAATCAAAAGGGAAAGAGTTGAAATCTTGGGCTAGCACATGCAAGCCTTTAGAGTTGAGGAATTGACCAAAGACTCGGATTAGAAACAATAAGGCAATCCACTAAGAAAAGGGTCTTTTCCCAACCATATCTGGCAACCATTACCAACCTTCCATAATAACCACTTAAATATCCAAGGAAAGGGAGCCATGAGCCCTTTCCAAACAATGGACCCAAAAAATGAAGATACACAAAAGAGTTTTCAACAAATTTACCAACCCAATCAATCAAGGACTGTCTTTTGAGGTATTTATCCTTGATCACTGAGCTCCAAAGGCCATTGTTTACCAAAATGCCACATAATTTTTTTGCAGCAAGCGCTTTCCCAAATCAAAAATATTCTTAAGACCCCAACCCCCTGACCATTTTGGCCTTGAGAAGGATTCCCAACCTACAAGATTAATTTTATCTTTCTCTTTCTTTCGAGACCATATGAAATGAAATATACATTGTCTAATTTTGCTGAGGATGAAGGAAGGAATCCTAATTAGACTCATCCATAGAATAAGAATACTCTCAATGATCAACTTTGATAGCACCAACCGACCCCCAAGAGACAACCACTTGCATCACCAACAACCAATTTTCTTTTCCACCTTTTTAATCAACCATAACTATTCCTCTTTCTTATAATTGTTTGGCTTGAGCCAAAAACTGTGGTATTTGAACCCAGTTTCCAAAACCTCCTTCCTGCAAGGCCAAATATCTTTTAGGCCATCTAGAACCAAATCCTCGATCTCATTATGGAGAAAGCAGGATTTTTCAAGACTAACCTCCATCCCAGTCGGCATACAGAAGGTAGAAATAATATTCTTGTAAGAAATCCATTCACCTAATAAACCATCCCCTAAAATGAGCACATCATCTACAAATAATAGATAAGAAATGACTAAATCAATAATAAATTTAATACCTTTAATTCTTCCTTCCCTTTTTTCCTAAGAGATTAATGTACTGCAACCTTCCATGACTAGAAGAAAGAGAAGGAGGGATAAAAGGCATCCCTAATGAAGCCCTCTAGAATAGGGAAAAAAGAGGTAAGAGGATCCATTAATTAAGGTAGCAAAGGAAATAGAAGAGACACAAGCCATTATCCAATTGGTTACTTTAAACCCCAAACCAATATGGATCAAAACAATCCTAAGGAAATCCTAGTTAACCTCACCATAAGCTTTCATCAAGTCAAGTTTGAAGATGAGGGCTTTGGTCTTTCTAACCATGATCGAATGAAGACATTCTTGGGCTATACTAATGGCTTCGTGGATCTATCTTACAAGTAGGAATCCAAAATGTTCCTTAGAGATTTCCAATGCCATCTTGGCTTTAATTATGCTACCTATAGTTTTAGCAATAATTTTGTAGATGAAATTACACAAAAAGATGTGTTGAAATTGGTCAAAATGGATGGCTTTAGAAGATTTGGGGATTAAGGCAAGGAATGTAGCATTGGTAGAACTAATTATTCTGGATTTGACTCTAGACTCCTCAACAACCTTCAATAGACGATGACTATTAGTTATAGCCTTTCTACACTGGTAACCACCATCTTTGGTTAATTACTGAAAAATCAATAAGTATTATATTTCATGAACAATTAGAGCATATGGCATATAGAGAGAGAGATTTATGCATTAGTTCATATTTTGAAAAATTAGTGTATTATATTTCATGAACAATTGGAGCATATGGGATATATAGAGAGAGATTTATGCATTAGTTCATATTGCGGAATTTGATAGACAAAATTATAAGCTAGACTAATATTCCATTGATTATGCTAAAGGAATGGTCTATATTGGAATTAGGCTTGAGGAGTTTCAAATTTTAAATTATAAATGGCCAAGATTTGATAATCTCGAAATATTCTTTGTCTAATACATAATCCAACAGATAATATATAAAGTATGTGAATGGTTTTTCAGTTTCTTTAGTATGCTCATATCTTTAATTTATTAAAAAATAATTCATGAAACATGGTTGGCCTTTTAAGTTTTGGATATCAAGTTGGGAACTAAAAATCGTTTCAGATACTTTTCGTTTTGGAAAATCGAATAATTGACAGCTAAAAATCATTTCAGATGCTTTTTGTTTTGGCAGAGAGATTGCCGGAGAATTATTAGACTAATTCAAATTCAATGGCATATAAATTGTTTAATATATTAGTGATTTCCTTAGAAACTACACCATGCCACACTTAATTCAATGACATATATATTGTTTCAAAACTATGCCACGTACAAGCTTACATAGAGTCTATGGTTGTGAATGAAACATGAACACAAACCTTGGACCATCAAGACCTTGACACTTGGACAAAAAGTATTGACAAGACTACCACGTGGACAAATGCAACCCAAGTGCATGCACTTGAGGTGAGTCACATCCTCATTCCCATATTCTCCACTAATTACGCTCAATCTTCCACTAATTACACATTTAGGGTTTTGAATTTTAAAATTAATGACTAATGTATTTATCTTTTATTAGTTTATTATTTAGATTTGTTATTTTAGCAATTAGGTTTTAGGTTGGTTTAGTTTAAGTTATGGATGTGGTTGATATTTATTAATGTGTTTGTGATTAAATATTAATATATAATATGAAAATGATGCCTTCGGCTTATGTCAATTACATCTACCAATGTGGTTGTGCTAGTTGATATGCAATAATTACATCATCAGAGTCCATGTAATATATTTGACATAATGATTAACTCATCGACAATATGAGATATGAGATATATTCTCAATTACCAAATTTAATATGGTCCTTCATTATCGAATTACTTCCAAATTAAGTTTCTTAAGTCATTCAGACCATCATATTTTTTTTTTGTTTACCACTCAATCCTAATTCTTATAATTAAATGGTTATGTCACTCCACTCTATATTATTAACATTGGTACCTTCATTTGAAATGTCTTACCATAACTTATTGACCTTCTTATTTTTTCTATTTACAATGTAGAATCTCTACAACACATAAGAAAACTTGATTGGTGAAGTGTTCAAATCTAATAGATGAAGATAAATATGTAGATAATTCCTTGTCCACATCGATGGTAATTTAGTATCACCATAAAATTTAGTTGGAAGAACCTTCAAATCAGGTTAAGTAATTGCAATTACGCTCTCATCTTGGTTATTATTATGATATTAATATAATATGCTGAACAAATTATAAAAAAATTATGTGCTATAAATGCCATATAATTTTAAGTGTTGATAAAAACACAAATTAAAGAATAGTAGTTAATCTTACACTAGATATGTTGACATTTTGAAGTCTAAAATCTACTTAATTTATGGAAGTGATTTTTTTGCCATTTTTTTACATACCCTAATATAACATAGATACATATACATATACATATACATACATATATACATACATACATACATAATATATATATAAATATATATATATATATATATATATATATATATTCTTAAAAAAAAAAGAAATCAACCTCCTTCTCAGCCCGAGGGCTAGAGTGAGGTTGTTGGTACCAGTATAGCCCACATACACACATAGATATCAGAGATAATTATGCAATTACACACATGGTAAGTTGTATTAGAATTTCAATAAGCACAATGTGAAAAACTAATTTAATAATAGCTATGTTTACGTGCATAGTAGTTATGATTAGAATATTAAAAAAAAAAATGTAAGCGCCGGAATATTAACAAAAAAATTGGATGTTATATTAGTGATGAAAATTTGGGTGTTACATTCCCCTTTTCAAATTCTCCAAATTGTTCGAATAGTTTATGCCTCAAAATTATCTGCCCTTCCCTCTGTTGAGAAATCATTAGGGCAACAAATAGAGTTGATTTCTCTTATCTTTGGTAATTGCTTGTGAATATATGTTGGATTCTTATTTCTTTTGTTATGTACCGATCATAAAACAATTACCAAAACTATAAAATATGAAGATCCCAAAAAGATAATTAACACAAGAGATAGGCTCCAAGCTAGGGAAAAACCCCTCCAAGGGGAAAACCCTAAAATTTTGTCTCTTCTTATAGAATGAGATCAAAGTGAGAATTCCAAGTGACCCAAATACCAAGACCAAGACTTCCTACAAGATCCAAGTCATCCCTCCTTTAATTCTTCTCTAGCAATTCAAAGTCAAACTGAGCCAATAATAGTCCAAACTATCCAAATTAGGTCAAACTTCAAATTTTTGGCCCCAAGCAATAGAATTTTGGACCTGTAGTTACTTTAGAATATTCCCCCCTTGTAGTAGCTCCAGAAAACTTGCATGTGAGAAAATTAGGGTAGAAAGGAAAAATTCAGATCTTCGCTCTCTCTCTCTCTCATCTTCCTTAGACCTTCACTCTTCTTTCTAATCTTCTTTTCTTGTGTTTCTCTCCCTTCTTGGCATAGAAATCAAACTTGCTTGTGATGCTCCAAATGAGGTCAAACTGTCTTCTATTTATACACATCCAAGAGGTTGAATAAGTGCCTCTTATCGGTCGAGTTGTCTAGGAGGGTTGACTTGGTCTTATGGGGACAAAATTGACATTTTGACACAAATACAAATTATTTTTACACTTTATTCTCAAAGTCCAAATGGGACTTGACTCTAGTACAATAATTTGAGTCAAGACAAATATTCTTTTGACTCAATAAACCCTAAAAGCATGAAGACCATGCTTGACCTAACTAATAAATTAACTTGAGCATGAAACCCTAAAATAAATTTATTTTTCTTCTTTTTTCTTTTACATAATATATATAATTACATAAGTACAATGAAAATTATGAATACCGAACTTAGTTACAATTTTCAACACTCCCTCTTAACTCAACAAGTATTCATAATCACAACAAGGTACAAGGAAACTCTCAAATTGAAATATTCTCATAAGAAGAGTCAGATTGATAAGCCATCTTCAACATCATGACTAGAATTGTCAACATAGAAAAGGCGTTGACTAACAAGCTCTATCTCTCCAGTAGATTAGAGAACAATGTTGGGGAGGAAATGACTATAAACACCATCATCATTGTCTCACAAGGCACATACCCCATTTGGATGTTCACCAGGTATGTCCTTAGGACTATTCTTATCTTGGATTTTTAATCCTCAAAGAATATCGGTCCTCTTCGACCACTCTTATCTTGGATACCTTGTCGGATCCTCAAAGAGTGTCAGTTACAGATGCTTATCCAATCCTCCATTCTCCTTACCAGTGCCTTCACTAATACTTACAACTGTTAGTCCTAGTCTAGTGCATGAAACTTGGAGAATGTGGTGTCCCTCATCACACCCTCTCAATTAGGGAGGTAATCCTTGCTCCCTCTTAACAAGGGAGACTTCAACCATAGGATTTGTTTGTTTCGTTCATTATTCGCATGTTTTGTCGTGGAGATCTTTAAGTAGTGGTTGCAAGGCTCCTTCTTCTTGCATCTTCACATCGTTCCTTGAACTTCAACCTTCCTAGATGTTATAGAGCCAAAAATTTCTTCATAATCTATATTTATGATGGGATATTTGCCAACAACCTTATTTATTATTTTCCATTAACGATCATTTGTAGTGTCTTTGTCATCAAACGTGTCTTATCGAACCAATCAATATAGAACTTCATTGTATCTCTTTCTATATATTATGGAAAGTGAACTTCTTCAAGATCATCATCAAAACCATCATGATCAATTGCTGATTTGTTTTTGCTACTATTTCTCCCTTTGAAGTATATATATTTTACTATCAGTGTGGTTCATTCAATCTATATGTTCTTTGAAGTTGTATAAATGTTCTCTCTCTAGCCCATGCTACCGCAGTATGTTCTTCTAGGTAGCCCAATCATATCTTCAAACAAAATCATCAATATTAGAGTTACCAAATCATGATAACCTTCTTGTCAAGATGTCATATTTTAAGTTTTTCTCCCTCCGAAGTCAACATCCTTTTGTATCGTACTATAATTATTCTTCATGTTTCTTATCTATCAAACAATGTGTTCTTGAATCAAGCTTCAATATCATATTATGATCTTCATCTCCCTCTGAAATTGTCATTCCTATCTTAAGTTCTTCAAGGGGCCATATCGGATATTGATCCATATCATGATTCTATGTGTCGAATAACCATATGGAAGAGTTATTGTCTCAACTAATCTTAACCATGTATGTACATACTTCCAAGTATTTGTTGCATCCACTCTTCCTACAAAACCTTTCTAAAGATATGAATTTATTATATGCATACCTTTTTCTTCATATACTCATTTGGATGGCTTCTTTGAATTAATTGCTTCTTTCCTTGAATATGATGAGACTCCTTCTTTAAGATGAGAGGTGCTTCAGTCATGTTTTCATGTTGCAACTTGACTATCTACAAACTTTTATGATGCTTGCTTTCTTCTAGGTGGAATATGCTTTTGCTATGTCACAATAGTCCTTTCGTGTGATGAAGAATAATAATGGATCTTGGTGATCCCTTCATGCTAAATGACTACTTCTTCATATACTTGTAAAGTGTATGTAATGTGGAGTAGCTAAATGGTCCAAATCCTTCTATCCTTGATTTGCTTAGATGATTTCTTCTAATGAGATGCAACTGACTATGTAGACTCTATATCTTCCAATGCTATATATGTGCTTCCTCTTGATTCAATAAATTATCTATAAAAGTCATTCTATAAGATACTCTAATTTCCATCTTCTAATGAAAAGAAAACAAATTTTCGATAAACCTGGTAGAGAGAAAATATTCAATATTAAATATCTTAAGGATCTTCATTTTTCAGCTTCTTTTCTAGTTCTCCATTTTCTTTGGTGATATGGGCTTCACTCCTTTCTTTCCTTTTATTGTTCTTCCCATTTCGAGGATCCTTAGGACAATCTCTTTTTAAAGTGACCATATTCATTGTATCCAAAGAATTGTACTTTGGACATATCTTGTCTTCCATGTGGTTGATTTTCATTGTTCTTATTGTGTCTTTGACGACATTCAAACCTTCCAAACCATCGATTCTTCTTCTTCGATCTAGCAATGAAGGCTTGATACCTTTCATTGAGTTTGGTGTCATATTTCGCCTTTAATCTTGTTTCTTATAAAACACATTAAGACCATATCTCATCAAAATTTGGAATGTCCTTCCTAGAGTATATGCTTCACACAAAACTGCTCCATTCAGGGGGTAAAGCATTGAGTATACAAGTAGTCAATTCTGAATCTAAAACAACTTCTCCAAGTCCTTGTAGTTGATCCCTCAATTGTGAAACCTTCATAAGACATGAAACCAAGTCTTCATCCTTTGATACCCTTGTCATGTATATTCGATTCCTTAGAGGTATTTTCTAACTTGAAGTGTTAACCAAGTATAATTTACTAACTTGTCATAGATTGCTTTAGATGTTCCCAAATTTGCAATGAATGGAATAAGACGATCCTTAATGGATTCAATGAGAATCCTTTGATCCCTAACTTACCCTTTAGCATACTTGGCCCATTCTTGAGTCTTATCCTTTTCTAGTTCTTAAAATTTTCCATGAACATAGTCCATGAATTCATTTTCTACAAGTATCAAGTCTATTCTTCTCTTCCATGCTTGAAAGTTTGATGACCCATCTAGCTTGTTTCCTTCTTTACAAAATGAAGTCATTTGATTTGAAGATTGAGACATAGAGAATACTATAGTAATTATTTGTCGAATAATGTCCTTCTTGATGTTGATGTCTACGAATATTTTGATGCTCCCAAGACCTTCCAAGAGACTTCAAATATGTCCAAAAATTATAACTTTTAGGAAGGATGGAACAATGGTGGCTTCAAGGATGAATGATGTTGATTCTAAGAGTGTAGATGATGCTCCATGCTCCTTAAATGATGTCTTCTTGTATATATGTCTTCAAAATGGATGATGAACAAAGAGCTTCCAAATAATGTGACGATCCTCTTCAAAAGATGATGAGTAGCTAAGAGCCTTCAATGATGGAGGGAGAGAGAGATGATAATTTGATGTAGTAGCCTTTCTTTAAGATAAATGATGATCCTTCAATCTTGTTCCTTGTGTCCTTCCTTTATGTCCTTCAAAGTAGTTTTGATGAAAGTCTTTCCCATAAGCCAACAAGATTGATCTTCAAGCAGCCTTCTCCTCACCTTAGCTTTGATATCATGTTGAGAAATCACTAGGGAAACAATTAGGGTTGATTTATCTTATCTTTGATAATTGTTTGTGATTATATGTTGGCTTCTTATTACTTTTGTTATGTACTGATCATCAAACAATTAGCAAAACTATAAACTTTGAAGATCACAAAAAGAAAATGAACACAAGAGATAGGCTCTAAGCTAGGGAAAAACCCCTCCAAGGGGAAGCCCAAAAAAAATTATCTTCTTATAGAATGAGATCAAAGTGGGAATTCCAATCGAATACCAAGACTAAGACTTCCTGCAAGATCCAATTCAACCCTTCTTTAATGCATCTCTATCAATTTAAAGTCAAATCGAGTCAACAATAGTCCAAGCTATCCAAACTAGGTCAAACTTCAAATTTTTGGTCCCCAACAACAAAATTTTGGACCTGTTGTCACTTTAGAAATTTTTTCCCTTGTAGTAGCTCCAGAAAACTCACACATGTGAAAAAATTAGGGTAGAAAGGCAAATTTCAGATCTTCGCTCTCTCTCTCTCTCTCTTGTCTTCCTTGGGTCTTCGCTCTTCTTTCTAGTCTTATTTTCTTGTGTTTCTCTCACTTCTTGGCACAAAAATCGAACTTGCTTGTGATGCTCTAAATGAGGTTGAACTTTCTTAAATTTATACACATCCACGAGGTCAAATAGGTGCCACTTCTAGGCCGACTTGTCCAGTAGGGCCAACTTGGTCTTGTGGGGACAAAATTAACATTTTGACACAAATAAAAATTATTTTTCCACTTTCTTTTCAAAGTCCAAATGGGACTTGACCCTAGTACAATAATTTGACTCAGGACAAATATTCTTTTGACTCAATAAACCCTAAAAGCATGAAGAACATGCTTGAGCTAATTAATAAAATAACTTGAGCATGAAGCCCATGCTTGAAAAATAAATTTCTTTTTCTTTTACATAAAATATATAATTACATAAGTAAAATGAGAATTATGAAGATCGAACCTAGTTACAATTTTCAACATCCTCCTCTCACTTGTCACAAAGTGAAGAGTCACTTGCATTTGGTTTAGCTCTGGTGCAAGTGTTCTCCTCACTTGTCTCTTCTCAATCTCCTTAGTGTTTCTTGCCCTTATTGCTTTGAAGTAATCCCATTTCATTAGTAATCCCATGTCAATCTCAAATTTTTCCACTTGCATTAGCCATGCCAAGGAAAATGACTCGTATTCGGTGAGGTGCAACTTAATGAAGCTTAAGGTGTCTCACAAGCCTGATTAAGGGAAAAATCCTCAGCCCATTAGTTTCATGAACAAATTACTATCAAGATATAATGAGAACTCCAAGCGACATAACAAGAAGTGGTGGGAAAAAGAGGGTGTCTTCTAGATTCTGACATCGCATTAGAAGTGATAGGTTGGATTATGGATATATGTAACACTCATGGAAGGAAAAATGAATACCTACAAACAATAAATTTATACTGGCATATGAAAATATTATTTGGCAATGTGCTTCTGGATTACAATGATGCTAAGATGAATATTTCTTGTGTTGGATGAGCTGCAACTACAAATGGAGGACTTGGCTCAAAAAATGGAGAACAATGAAGCTCAATTTTCTCCTCCATATAGTCTAGGGAACCCCAACAAGCAAGCTAAAGACCCCATCAAGGTGGACCTTTCAAGATCCTCATAGTCTTTATGTCATTCTCCTGGTTTACTAGTCTTTTTTATTTCTTCTATAGTTTGTCATCCTGAATAATCCAACTTGATAGAATGTTTTAGTTTTGTGCAAAAACATTATGTAATATTTTGTTTAAACTTTGATTTCAAACCTCTCTTGGCCAAAAGCTTAATGCATTGCCACTATTCTGGTTTCCCTAGTGCCATACTAAGGCTTGCAATGAATCTAGATATATATGCTTCTAAATTATCAATAGAAAATATTTAACTTACAAAAAACAAAATCTTGCATTTACTTGATTTTCCTCCGACCTTCTTAAAAAATAGTGCAACTCCAAATTTTATAACTATAAAAAATCATTTGAATAACAAGAGCAACGACTCTCTAGATATATATGCTTTTGAATTATCAATAAAAAAATCTTTAACTTACAAAAAAAAACAAAATATTGGATTTACTTGATTTTCCTCCAACCTTCTTAAAAAATAATGCAACTCCAAATTTTATAACTATAAAAAATCATTTGAATAACAAGAATATTAAAGATAAATTTATTTGTCTCCTATTATAATAAATCCACTTCTTTATAGTGGTTTTCATGACTAAAGTAGTCTTTCCATTTCCACCCTCCATTAATCTTTTACCCATAATATAGTTTTAGTTAGACTTGTGATAGAAGTAGACCTCAAGATATTTGTATCATTAACTTCTTTTAAGTTATAATTGTGAATGATAGTGTTATTTTATAAATGATTATATCTTTTGTTTTTTTTTGTGGGGGATTTTATGGGAAATTGAAGAGATGTTTCCCCACATTCATGGATGACAACTTTAAAAATTCATTGACATAGATTAGTGCACATAATTTATGAAAATTTGAAATAAACACTTACTTGCATATAACTATCTAAATACCCAATATCATTGATGAGAACGAATTGAGCTAACTTCTTTGGTTTACGAAGATTTAATATATGCCAAAGAAAGTACAAGTTATAATCACATTCATAAAATTATTGATTTATTTATATACTTTTCTACATTGACAACAAACAATTAAGAACATGTGTTTTCTCTTTAAAGGTTATTAGTTCAAATATATAGCAAGGTAGGATATGTATACTTATGTAGTGGACAAATCATTGTTTACAGGGCTCATTGTCCATTAAATAAATAGATCTCATATATCGTGTTTGGTTGTAGTGTAACCTTAAAATTATATTACTATTATTATTTTTCAAAGGTGGCGAAGACCATCATAACTTAGTTGTCTATTGATAGCAAGGACAACCATCTGTGGCTATGATATATGAATGTGAGTTGACTCATCATAGTTATTCAATGAAAACCATGTCACGTTAAATGGATCAGTAGTGGTCTATAAGGATGAAACATGTTTTACTTTTGGCAAACACCTTTAGGTCTTTGGTTATTTACTTGTTTCCTTGTGTCCAAAGAAACCCTACTCTTAATAAATCATAAGAAGTTTTAGGTCTTAGTATGATACCGAAATGCATTTTTAGCCTAAATAGTATTCACAAGAAACCCAATATCCCTCACAATTTTCATTAAGGCTACCTTTGATGAAGTCATATACCTTTTAATAACATTTAATATGCCAAAAGGGTTTGGATCAATCAATGAGGAATAAGGAGTTTTCACCAATGACCAACGTTCAATCCCCATGAGGGCGTTTGACTCTTTAGATTGCCATAAGGCACTTGGAGGTAGTGGTTGAACATGTTATGATTGCATTTCCCTTTCATGACACACACATAAATGGGTGGAAGCCCACCTTCTTATCATACTTGAGATTGGACACTAACTGTTACAACCACAACCACAATTTTTCCCAAAGAGGTTGGATCCACCAATGAGGAACGATGAGGTTTTCACCAATCTCCAAGGTTCAATTCCTATGAGGGTGTTTGGTACTTCAGGTTTCCATGTGGCACTTGGAGGTAGTGGTTAAACATGTGAGAGTTGCATTACACTCACAAACACATAAGTGGACCAAATCACACCCTCTTATCATCCTTAAGATCACATACTAACTGTTATGATTATGACCGCAATTTTTGTCTAAGGACAATGACTCAAATGGTTGAGAGGTAGGTCTCCAAGTCTCCCCACTTCGATTCAAATCCTTGATGAGACACTTAACCAATTGTGGTAAAGTTAAAAAGGTAGACATCCTTAGGAGTGAGAACCGTGACGTGTATGTTTTTAGATGCCTTGACCCTATTAAGGAAAAAAAACATTGTTATATTTGACTTGTAAGGTGTTAAATATGCCTTTAGATTATAACAACAATTAATTAATTTGATATTATACCTAACCTAAACCATTTTAACATGTTATAAATTTCCTATAAATTTAAAAAAATATTTAGTCTTAATTTTATACATAAACACATTATTACTTCAATTTAATTTTTATTATTATTTTTTAAATAATATATATTTTAAATATACAAATAAATTTAATATTTTTTTCGTTGTTTACAAAAATATACTACATTGAGAAGTGTGTGATGATTCTTAGTAGATTGTTGACAAACATTTCTTCCTTACTGTGCTAAATTTGGTTTTATAGGAGAACGTGATTGTGGCCATTAAGGCAAAGTTTCAATATCTTACATTTGAACATATTTACGGGGAATGAAACACTAAGAGGGATGCACTATCTAACACTCATTATATTTTTTAATAAAGAAGGGCAAGATTCTTCTTTGATTAAAGTCAGATGTTAATTCTGTTTTGTAAAACTATATATTTATAATTCTATAAATTATTATAATTCATATATTACCTTTAATTCCTAAAGATATTTTATTTTTTCTTAAAAACAAACTCCACTACTCACATTATAATTAACCATAGAAAAAATATAAAAAGAAAAAGTCAAAAAGCCCTTTTGTAGGACTATATGTTTGTATAGGTAATCTAAAACTATGTTTATTGTATGTTTATATAAGTGACCTAAAGCTTTCAATATTTTGAGAAGCATGACTTCTATAACTATTATGTAGTTGTATTTATATATTATTTAAATTAGTAAAGATATTTTGTTGTTTAAAAAAAACAACTCCATTACTCAAATTTATAATTCACACAAAATTCCCAAAAAGCAAAAATAAAAAGAAAAAGCAAAGGCCGTCCCAACTACGTTATATACATACTATATTATAATAATTTTTTACATTAATATCACGTTGACCTATTATGTAATTATAAGTAATTTCTGTTATTCCAGGAGGCCGTAGTCTTTAACGCGACTTTTCTTTCCGACGATTTTTTCCGGTGAAAATCCGGCAGTAATTTATTGAAATCCAAGTTTGATAACTAGTTTCTGCACAATGAAAGCGTCCCAGGGGTTTTCAGGGTGCTGAATCCGAATATGTAGTTAAAAAAACCATTTTAACTGCAACAAATCATGATTTCATCTCAATTTCTTCCGCCGGATTCCGTCACCGGAATCTCAAAAATCGCATTATAGACAACTCCTTCCAGGAGCAACTGTGGAGGTCCACTCCAATGGTACAGATTTGATATTTTCAACCGTCGCCCTTGAAAAGTACAGATCAAGATACATCTAAAGTGTAAGCGAGGGATTCAAGGTTCAGAATTTTTTATTTGATGCTTCAATTTTTCATCCCTCGGGAAATGATATTTTAAGATTAAAGGCCACAACCGCGTGGGTGGCATTTTATTCGTTAGGATTTTTATAGGCAAGGAATCTAGCAGAGTAATGCAGATGGATAGACAACTTAAAGATTTGAGTAGCAGGTAGTATACAGGATCAGAGCCATTCATGGCAGAATTGGCTTCGTTCATGGGTTCCGGAAACAGCATCGGCTGCGATGAAGAAATCTTTCTCAGGGATGCGCAATGGAGAATTGGATCTAGAGAGCGGAGGGGTGGCAGTATCAAGAGAAGACGGAGGCGTGCGGACAGAATGTTCGGGATCAAGCCTAATACGATTCTCCTAGTCTGCCCCGCGCTGTGTCTGGGGACTTTTCTTCTCATTTTTTATGCTCTCTACCAAACCCTCGGCGGGGTTTTGTTGGGGCAGAAGATCAGGGACTAGGGGTGGAGGTGGGAATGGGGGTTTATCCGTATGGGAAGTTGAAGAATCTGGTGATGGTGGCAGGGCATTCCGTGTACATGGGGACCAATTGTGAGAAAGGCGATGGGGAAGAATCGTGGTTTTTGGAATCCTATCAAAAGCATTCAGGCCAGGCTGCCACTTTCCTGGAACATATCAGGGCGGGGGTTGAGGTCGCTGGCAAAGACACAGACGCCTTGCTGTTGTTTAGTGGAGGGGAGACGAGGAAGGACGCTGGTCCTCGCAGTGAAGCACAGAGTTATTGGAGTGTTGCAGAGACACACGATTGGTTCGGTGAGTGCAATTCAATTCAAAAGTCCAATCTTTCTCAAATGTTGATTTTGTTCCATAGTTGTGTTCAATCACCTTTGTTTCAAATATCTGTGGGGTTGGGAGAGGACTCATGCGATTTGATCTTTGAACCTTTCACTTGCAAGATGATGTTTTTTCATAACGAGGAATCTATTAATTTGATAGATCTCATAGAAGTTTTCCAAGTGACCACTCTGATCCATCAGTGGTGAGCATCTTCATGTTTTCAAGTGGGGGTGCACGTTTACTGAAACCCCCCGATCTGTGCATGGAAAGTGTTGCTGCCTAAGAGAGGGAATTGTGGAAGGTTTCGAAGCAATTCTGGACCTATGATAGGTTGTTGGGTGAGATTTCTAGGGTCTTCCAGTGCTTGGAAGGTTGTTATTGGCTCAAGATAGGCGATTTTTACCTAGGATAAGCTGCAGATCTGATTTCTTTTGAGTTTGATTTGTTTGTTGAAGTGTGCTTTGAGGGTTTGTAGGAATGGCCAGTTCCGGTTTCGAGAGCGTCACATGTTGGGAGTTGCTTCCATCTTTGTACTGTGGAAGTGTAGGTTGTAGAATCTTTTGGAGAAAGTTGAACTATGGTATCTTGTGGACATAGAGGCTACACCTTCCATTAATCCCAAGCACTTCTTGGAGCATACTTTGAAATCGACCAAGGCAAAGGGAATCATCCTTGATTTGGCGAAGTATCACTTGATCCCTCATATTGCAAAGAAGTTGGTGAAGGAGAAGTTTAATACATTGGTCATGTTGTACCAGAGGGTCAACTTGTCCATTGAAATGTTTTTGAAGAACAAGCTCACTAGTACCCACATGAGAAAGTGTTAATTTTAGGCAACAATGGTATGTTCTATGCTTTAGATCAATTTTACTTCGATTTCTTTATTAGCCCAGTATTAATATTCAAATTAGCAATCACATCAACATGATAGTAAAATGCAGATAGAACATAAACATAAACAGTAGAAGACGAGCCAAGACAAGATGACACAAGATGTGGCACCAGCAAGGGATAAACCCCAATGTGGGGAAACCCTTGATCAAATCTTCTTTTAGTCTTCAATAGTTCAGTAGAGAGAGAATACAATTTACAAATCTGATAATTTATAATAGCAGCAAAAGAGCCCTAACCAGAAAAGTCAACGCTAGTCAACAGGGCGGATTTGACCCTCAGCAAATCGGTCAACTTCAGTCAACTTCAGCCTCCAAACAACAAGCTAAAACAACCCTCAAAACAGTCAAATTCAGCCCAGTTAAAGTTTGGTCAGATAGCCCACCTGCGGTTAGCCCTAGTTGCAGTCAATGCTGGTCAACAGTCAATGTTTAGCCTCGATTTTTGTGCCTAGAATGTGGCCTGCCCAAACAGAGATGACCCTCACAAAAACGCAGTCAAAGGAGGTCAACGCATGTTGGTCAACCTTGGTCAAAAATTAAAATGTCCAGAAATTTGGTCTCTTGAAATTTCAGCCTCCTGAAATTTCGCTCTCCTCAAATTTCAGCTCAGACGTGTGGAGAGAGAGAGAAGTGTGTCCAAATGTGGTTAAGTCACCTTCTATTTATATGCAACATTGAGGATGAATAGACGTGACTATTGGCTTCTGAGCTACTACATAAGTTCGCTGGCCGACCTTGACAATTTGACCATAATCAAAATAAATTCATAACTTCATTTGTACATGTCAGAATAGGATGATCTTTAGATCAATCCGACACTTCTTGGAGAGAGGAATCCAAGAAAAATGTCAGTTGTCATAAATAAGATGACCCATGTGGAGTTTGGCTCTAGTTGCCAATTTTAACACTCTCTCAACTAGGGAGAACTCCATCTGCTAATCCATCTGCCAATTTGTATTATCTCTGCCATCAATGCACTGCTCTGCATTGATTTGCTCTGCTCTGCTCTGCTGAACTATGAAGAAGAAGAAGTGATCGAGAATGTATCATACCATTCTCTACTGACTCGAAGTCAGTCCCAAATAAAAAGACTGTCTCATACCACTCTTACTGGCCCGAAGTCAGTTCCAATCAAAAGAGTGTCTCATACCACTCTTACTGACCCGAAGTCGGTTCCAATCAAAAGAGTGTCTCATACCACTCTTACTGACCTGAATTCAGTTCCCATTGATCTCAGATCAATATCGATCATCCTAGCATAGGGAGTATGGTAGTACACGATGCGTCCATCGATAGTACTATGGTCCCTATCCTCATTTCCGTACTCATTGGCCAGATGAAAGGTACTTTCCATGAGTCCTAGACTGCTTGGGTAGGATGTCTCAGCAGAAGGATGAACCACTCATCCTGCCTACATGTGGCCAAGGGGATCACAGGGGAAGGCTGAACCACTCACCCTGTACACAACAAACCACTAGGGGAAGGCTGAACCACTCACCCTATGGTTGCTCATCGCTCCAAGTACCCAAGTTCTTCGGAGCTCCAAAGCTCAATGTCCATCTCATACAGGACCCTCATAAGAGGGTCTCTCCATGACTCCAAGTCGTTCTCGGAAGGCCAAGAACTTGACCTTCCCGAGGGGCTTTGTCAGAATATCAGCGACTTGCTCATTAGTATGTGATGGAGCCTTATTGCTCCTCGTTGTACCATATCCTGGATAAAGTGGTACTTGATATCTATATGCTTGGAGCGATCATGAAACACGAGATTCTCTGATAATCGGATCCCACTCTGGTTGTCGCAGAGGATCATGGTGGTATCCAACACATGTCCAAACAGCTCACTGAAGAGCTTCCTCAACCAGACAGCTTCATAGGAGGCCATACTAGCAGCTATGTATTCGGCCTCGACGGTGCTCAAGGCAACCGATTTCTGCTTCCTGCTCATCCAGGATATCAAAGCAGAACCCAACGATATCTCATAAGATTCTAGCCAGTCCAATCAGCATCAGAATAACCATGCACCCTCACATCTCCGACAGTGTATCTCAGTGCATGACTGATTGTGCTCCGAAGATATCTCATAAGATTCTTGGCACCAATCCAATGTATATGATGAGGCTCAACCATATGTTGGCTTAATGTGTTAACTGTAAAACATATGTCTGGATGGGAGTTCACCAAGAACATTAGTGCTCTTATGAGTTGATGATACTCAAAAGCATTTCCCAATTCAGGTCCACAGCAACACTACCACATAACTTCTTAAAGTTAAGTTCCATCGAGTAGTCATAGGCTTGCAGTCCACCATCCCAAATCTTTCCAATATCTTCACAACAGAGAGGAAAATTTCACCTGGCTTTTACCAGACCTCCAAACTTAGGAAATAGTGCATCGGTCCTAGGTCCTTCATCTCAAATTCAGAAGCCAATTCCCTTTTACATTTATGAATGAGAGGGTCTGCACCTGTCAGAAAGAGGTCGTCCACATAAAGTACCAGAATGAGAGGTTTATCATTTTGAACCTTAAAGTAAAAGTTCGGATTAGCTTCACTTCTAGTGAATCCCATCTTCATCAGATAGCTATCGATCCTGTCATACTAAGCCCGAGGTGCTTGCTTCAATCCATAGAGAGTTTTCTTCAACCTGCATACATGAGATTCCCTATCATGAACTCCAAACCCCTCGGGTTGTTCCATAGACTTCCTCTTTGATTGAACCATGCATGAAAGCGGCCTTGACATCCATCTGATGTAGCTTCCATCCTTGCGAGGCAGTAAAGGCTATGATCGAGCGAATGGTGGTGTATCGAGCAACAAGTGTATCTCATCATAATCTACACCTTCCTTTTGAGAGAAGCCTCGAGCAACAAAGCGAGCCTTGAACTTTTCTGCACTTCCATCAGCTCCATGCTTGATTTTGCAGTGCCACTTAGAGGTGACAACCGATTTGTCCTGGGTCTAGGGACCACATCCCAGACATCATTTTTCATAATTGACTCGTATGAAATCATTCATAGCATCCTTCCATACTTGATGCTTCACGACTTCTTCAAATGATGAAGGCTCATTTTGAATGATAGTGCTCATGGCAATCAAATATCCTTGATACCTGTTCGGCTTCTTGCTTTCACAGAAAGTCCCCCTTGGTGCAATGTGTCTCTCGGCATCTTTGAGAGTCTCCCTAAGCCATGAGGGTCTCCTTTTGGAGGAGGAGGGCTCATGAGGAGGAGGATCAATAGGATCCATAGGTTCATCAACATCAGGCATCGTTTCGTCTTCTTTTGCACCCTGATTTTTGGTGTCAGCTTCTTTGTCCTTCCTTAGGATAGGAAGGTTGTTTATCTTCCTGAGGGCCATATCTTTGAAGGTGACATCATGACTTATCTCAACTTCCTTTTGACCAGCCACATAAATTCTATATCCCTTAGAATTTTCACTATAGCCCACAAAGATTCCTTTCTTCCCAGATGCACCCAATTTGCTTCTTTTCTCTTTCGGCACATGAAAATATACGGGACTTCCAAAAATTCTAAAATGAGAGACATCGAGTTTCTTACCAGTGAACATTTCTTCGGGAGTCTTGGAGTCCAATGCTTGATGAGGGCATCGATTTTGAACATACACGACGATATTTGCAGCTTCAGCCCATAGGAACTTCAGAAGGCCTTGATCATGAAGCATGGCACAAACTGCTTCTACAATAGAGCGATTCTTCCTTTCAGCCACACCATTCTGCTCAGGAGTGTATGGCGTTGTAGTCTCCCTCTTAATGCCAGCTTCTCTGCAATAATCTTGGAATTCATTGGATTCGTACTTGGTCCCATTATCAGTCCTTAATATCTTGATTTTCTTCTCGGATTGGTTTTCGATCAAGGCTTTGAAGTGTCGAAACCAGGTGAACACTTCATCCTTCTTCTTCAAGAAGTAGATCCAGGTCTTGCGAGAATAATCATCCGTAAAGGTGAGATAATATAAGTATCCTCCCAAAGAGTTTATGGGCATCATACCAGATATGTCAGAGTGGATCAATTGCAATATATCTGTGGTCTTGCTATTGCTTGAGGAAATAGTCCCCTTGTAAGTTTTCCTTCGGCACATCCCGGACATACACCTTCATGCTCTACTTTGAACTCGGCCATACTTGTCACCATCTGTCTCACATCAGGTAGGCCTTATAATGAAGATGGGCAAACCTACAAAGTGTCAACCCTGAACCCAAGAGTAAAAGCATCCTTAAATTTTTTTTCCAAACACATACCTTTCCATTGATGAATGCCACCTTGAGTCCTTTGTCCTCCACGGTTGAAATGGACACTAGTTTCTTCTTGAAATTAGGTACATATAGTACTTCTTGCAAATGAATAGTGTTACCTTGATTCAATTAAAGGGTAACATTCCCTACTCTCTTCACGGGATAGGTGGCATCGTCTCCAAGGATGATCTCCAAGTTTGTTTCCTTTTCTATCAGATAAGAGAGGGTTTCCTTGTATCTGGTGAAGTGCCTTGAGGCACCACTATCAATCAGCCAATTTCCCAAAGTGTCCGGAGGAGAGGCAGTGGAGAGGGTCGATATAAGATTCTTAACAACATTTGATTCTTCATACCTGGAGTTCCTTGATTTCTTGGAGGGTCAACCATTTCCTTGATGTCCTGCATTCCTTTTTCCTTTGCCATTGGACATGCCATTCCTTTGATTGTTGTTGTTGAAGTTGCCCCTGGAATGATTATGATCATCATCATGCGATGTGTCCCTTCTATTTGGACACTCCCTTGCATAGTGGCCAAACTTATTGCAAACAAAGCACATGCTCTTCCTTCCTCCCTTAGATCCAGGCTTTCCATGGAAATGACCTTTAGACCTTGCATTATTTATCCTTTTAGCATGAGTGGAGAATGCAGTGGGGTTGCTTCTAGTAGAAGGCATTTCTTCGCTCCACCATTCTTGTTTCTTCTTGAATGCATCTCGACATCAATTCTTCAAACCCTGGAATTTGATCATTGTTGAGGACCGTGGTTCTAAATACATACCACTCAGGTGGGAGTCCTCCAAGGGCGGTGAGAGTAAGTTCCCTGTCAGGAATGACTTCTCCAATTGAGATTAGATTTTTCTTCATCTCAGTAATCCTCAAGAAATATGATTGAATATCCTCGTCCTTGCCCTTCTTAATATCCTTCAACTTATTCTTGAGAAATAGAATTTGATTAGCATTACTAATCTTGAACATGCCGACCAACTTGTCGTAGATCTCCTTGGAGGTCTTCAATTCGGAGATGTAGGCCACCAGATGCTTGTCAATGGAATCTTTGATAATCTTCTTTGCTTTGACTTCAACCCTATTTTACTTGGTCTTCACAGCAACCGGTGCTTTGAAGGAGGTTCAGGGATTTTACCCTGCACATAGTCCATCACTTCTTTTTCTTCCAAGGTCAAATCAAGAGGCATCTTCCATCCATGATAGTCAGATTTATTATGAAGCTTGTCTTCAGCAGGGAAGTACGATGAGGAACCCATTGAACCTTTTGTCCTTGTCCAATTTGTCTTTGGTGATTGCTCTTTCACTCTTGCTTGGGCTTTGTCTTCACCTCAGCTCTGATTCCATGTTAATTTTAGGCAACAATGGTATGTTCTATGCTCTAGAGCAATTTTACTTCAGTTTCTTTATTAGCCCAGTATCAATGTTCAGATTAGCAATCACATCAACATGATACTAAAACGCAGATAGAACATAAACATAAACAGTCGAAGACAAGCCAAGACAAGAGGACACAAGATGTGGCACCAGCTAGGGACAAACCCCAATGTGGGGAAACCCTTGATCCAATCTTCTTTTAGTCTTCAATAGTTCAGCAGAGAGAGTACAATTTACAAATCTAATAATTTATAACAACAGCAAAAGAGCCCTAACTAGAAAAGTCAACACTGGTCAACAAGGCAGATTTGATCCTTAGCAAATCAGTCAACTTCAGTCAACTTCAGCCTCCAAACAGTAAGATAAAACAACCCTCAAAACAGTCAAATTCAGCCCAGTCAAAGTTTGGTCAAACAACCCACCTACGGTTAGCCCTAGCTATAGTCAACGCTGGTCAACAGTCAATGTTTAGCCTCGATTTCTGTGCCCAGAAATGTGGCCTGCCCAAACAGAGATAGCCCTCACAAAAACACAGTCAAAGGAGGTGAACGCATGCTGGTCAATGCTTAGTCAAATTATCCAGATTTTCGTTTCGTCCCCTGAAATTTCGGCCTCCTCAAATTTCGCTTTCCTCAAATTTCGGTTCGGACGTGTGGAGAGAGTGAAGATGAGTATGTCAAAATGACGCTAAGTCACCTTCTATTTATATGCAACGTTGAGGATGAATAGACGTGACTGTTGGGCTTCTGAACCTACATAAGTTTGCTGGGCGACCTTGAAAATTTGACCATAATCAAAATAAATTCATAACTTCATTTGTACATGTCAGAATCGGATGATCTTTAGATCAATCCTTCACTTCTCGGAGAGAGGAATCCAAGAAAAATATCAGCTGTCATAAATAAGATGACCCATGTGGAGTTTGGCCCTAGTTGCCATTTTTAACAGAAAGATTGATATTGTAGCAAGCGATTTGTTAAAGATCACAAAGTTGAGAGATTAGCTTCTTACCATTGGAGAATATACTGATGAGAGGAGCTAGTGTGGATCACTCTGGATGGCTTTGGTTTTTCTGGCATCACTTTGCTTAATGTATTTGAGTTCATGAGAAGTGACCCACTTTTGAGAAACTATAGGATGACTTTGATAGAGAGGAGACTAGATTAGAGACAGCTATATCCATTTTTGAGGAAGCTCAAGGCTTGGCCCTCATTTTGAAGGTGAAGAAAGGAGGCAAGAAAGACCTTGGATGGGTCAAAAGGCCAAGGTGGAGGAATCAGATTCTTCAGACTAGGGTAAGGAAGACATGAGTCACATGAAGTGTTTCAAGTGCCACAAGATGGGACACTATACATCTTAGTGTCTTGGGAGAAAGAAAGCCAAGCAACAGTAGCAGTGAGTTGCGAGGAGTGCAGACACCTCAGTTCAAGCATATGAGTTAGCATTAGGACTGAGACAACTTTCTCCATGGTATCATGCCCTTCCACTAATACCATATCTAGTGTATGGTGGTTTGGGGATTGTGAAGAATCTAGACGCATGACCTTCAAAAGGAAGGCGTTCAACAGAGTGCAAGAGTAGGGGATCAACATGCATTGGAGCTTGGTGATGATGGCGAAAATCCAATTATAGGAATGAGTTCATTCTTTTTCTACATGTAGGTGATGTTCTTGAGATTGGTGATGTCTTGTATGTTCTTGGTTTAATGAAGAGTCTTCATTCAATTTTTTGCATGACAAAAAATAATGTATGGTTGAGCTTGATGGTTAGCAACTGATCATTAAAAAACAGAACCCTGAACCCAGTTGAGTTTTGGCCAGATGTGTTTTAGATGGTGGCCTTTATATGGTACTTGCTAATCCAGTAGAGCAAGGATTGCAGGATGCAATGATAGAGGAGTGCCGTCCCAATCTTCCCATGTTGTGTGGTAATTTCAAAACCTACCATGAAATCAGAGATTGATCCCATGCAGACAATTTATGGGTGTATTGAAGAATTTTAGGGCATGTTTGTTGCTATAGTACTCTCCCAAAAAGGGAGTTGACTTTGATGAGACATTGAGTTGTTCTTTTTGAGGCTTTTACTTCTGTTGCTAGATGTTTTGGGGTGCATGGGTGAGATACCCATGAATTTGGATTGAAGAAGGTCCTGTTTACGCTGATGCATGCACCACAAGTTTGGTATTTCAGAATCAATAAGTTTTTACTCAAATTGGGTTTTTCCAAGTTTAATGCAGATTTTAATTCTTTATTTGAGAGCTCTGATTGACATGGACATAGGAGGTTGGTATATTGATGATGAAGTTTTCCTTATAGAAGGGATTTACACCTTTTTGAAGATCATGAAGATCTTTTAGAGCATAGAAGAAGCAGTAATCTAGGGTTATATTTTTTCAGGTTCATAGATGGTCAACATGATGACAAAGACCCTAGCAGAGTGGGGGTTTGAGATGTTGTGAATCGTGATATATCTTGTTTTGGTGGAGAACACCTTTCTCGCAAAGAGGAAGTGTTGGAGTTGTACCTGTTTTGCTCCGAAGGCATTCTTCCTACAACAACACAGCAGTACACTGTAGCTTCCCCTTAGATGAAAAGCATACCCTGCAGCAGCATTGGTCTTTGGGCAGGTGGGTTGAAGCCACAATCAAGAGCCTTCAGTGTGGTGCTGCAGATTTACCAGAAGATTTATCCCCTGCATTCTGTTCTCCATCAACATTTTGTTTTGCAGCAATGTTGAGTTCCAACACTCTGTTCTGCAGCCTCTACAACGGTCTACAGGCCTTCTTGTGGACTAAGTAGTGTATTGTGTAGGCCTATGTCACAAGGTTCGTCGAACTTCAACCTTGAGGTTTGAATTTTGGCTAATGTTAAAAAAATTTCGAGGTTCGGCGAATCTCATCAAACCTCATAGCCATTGACCAAGTCCATAGACCAAAACTCATAACCTCATGTCACAACTCAAGCTTGTAATCTATCCTTGCAATTTCCATGTTCGTGATATCATTTTTTATGTTTATTG
This sequence comes from Pinus tabuliformis, assembly GCA_031772625.1. NCBI lineage: Eukaryota > Viridiplantae > Streptophyta > Pinopsida > Pinales > Pinaceae > Pinus > Pinus tabuliformis. Next base: position 5,756,565 of record CM062807.1, on the reverse strand, counting down.
ATGTTGATATCTTACTATTTTATCCTATATTTCATTTAAAACTTAATATATCTATATATTTAGAAAATGTATATAGACGAACCTAATGGCGAACCTCATAAAAAATTCGAACTCAAACCGAACCTAATCATTGCCAAACCTGAACTCAAACCTGAATCATGTGACTTAGGTTTAGGCGTAGTAGTGGTCATAGAGTGGTCGTTGGTGGTCCATTTATGGAGGAGTTATAGGGTGCATGCAGGCACGGACCTGATCTTTTTCTAGTTTTAGTTCTGGTGTTCCAAATTATGTAGTTCATTTTTTAGAATAGATGCTTGTCTGTTCCAAATTTTGTAGTTCAATGTTTAGAATAGGTGCTTGTCTGTTCTAAATTTTGTAGTTCAATGTTTAGAATAGGTGCTTGTCTGTTCCAAATTTTGTAGTTCAATTATAAGAATAGGTGCTTGTCTATTTTTGAGTTTGCTTTTCCAGAATTAGCTTGGAGCTATTTTAGTGATAATTATCTTTTTAGCTAAAGCATATGAGCTTGAATAACTTCTAGTTTTTAGATAAGGGCGAACTATCCTGGGTTGGGCTTATGCTTGTATGCATGAGCAACCCCTCCTAGTGGGTGCAATTTTCTAGGTGGTTGGCTCATGTAGGGAGGCTCACCTTTCTAGGCAGATTTAAGCTTAGGGTTCTATGTCTAGCCTAGTGTTCTATTTATAGCCTTCCCATGTTCTTAATCTATAAAAGACAAAGGTAGAGGTAGGGTGTTAGGCAGTTCATTCCATTTTTGCTTTATTGCTGTGTAGTTATATGTTCTAGTTATTTGAATACAGATGCAATATTTAGAGTTCAGGTCTGTGTATTTGCTGTTCATAATTTGTAGCAGTATGTGTTTGTCGATTATTGCATTTAGAGATTGCTGTTTAAATGAAAGCTTTGAGTCTTAAGCTACCTAGTTTTTTTTTTTTTTTGAGTGCAAAGTTTGCTTACCATGGCCTGAATATGAAGATCCTCCCCGTTGCTTTGTACTAAGGAGAACATAATGCAATCCCATTGGCCATGAAAATTCTGCATTTTCATCATCTGCATGCTCCTTGTATTGCACATTATACATTTAGAAAAGTTTCATTTACCCTGGACTTCCTCTTTGAAGTAGAAGACACTCTAGTGTCTTGGTAGACTAACAAGGTACATTGTCATTAAAGTTGCTATGCATATGATTCATTTTGGAGTCTCTCTAACTCTAGGTTGCTTAAAGCCATGGGTCTGTCCAAGGTTGAGTCTACATTTGTGCTTGGGGCAGCCATGCAAATCCTGGTGAGTTTTGTTATTTTTTCAAGGGAATATGTGCAGACCTTCACTCCATCACTAGGGATGTCCTAAAGTCTAAATATGATGGTGAACCTTCGTGTAGCTTCAGTTAAAAGTATCTCTGGAAAGAGTGCATGACCATTCCTCAGAACTGCCACTGCTTTTTTCTTCTTGTCTAGGTGATTCTTTTTTATATACTATCTGTTAATTTCTGGTATGTTCTATGCTTAAGAGCAATTTACTTCAATTTTTCTTATTAGCCCAATATCAATTTCCAGATTAGCAATCACATCAGCATGATAATAAAATGCAGATAGAACATAAACATAAATAGTAGAAGACAAGCCAAGACAAGAGGACACAAGATGTGGCACCATCCAGGGACAAACCCCAATGTGGGAAAACCTTGATCAAATCTTCTTATATTCTTCAATAGTTCAGCAGAGAGAGATAGTACAAATATACAAAACTGATATTTAATGACAGCAGCAGATAAGGCCTTGACCAGAGAAGTCAATGCTGGTCAAACAGGATAGAAATCTTCCGCTAAGTGGCTTGGTCAAACCCAGCCAACATTGGCCTTCAACAGTAAGCTCAATGCATCCTTCTTGCTGTTGGAAGATCCTCCACATGGCAGCAACAGGCTGCTGCAATCACGATTCAATCCGGTCAACACATTGACCCAACACTCCTCCACAAAATGCTGCTGTCCTCCACTGTTTGCTTGCTGCTCCTGCAAATCTGGTTAGGGCACAATATGCAGCCCTTAACCCTCTACGCTGTCAGCAAACTAAGCCCTCCTAGAGCTGTGGTCCACCTAGGAGAGTCTTCCCTTATGCCATGCTGCCTCTTGCAAGCATTGTACATCTCAATGCTGCCTTGGAACAACCTTAGCTGCTTGCTATGGCTTGCAGCCTAGCAAAGCAGCTAGCTGTGACTGCAGTCTCCTACAACAGGCCCAAACAGTCACCTAAACAACAATGTCTTGCCTTCTCCTGAAATCGGCCTACTGCCCAGCAAACTTGGCTTCCAGTCTTACCCTAAGACAACCAATCTAAACAGATCTGTTATGACCTTTTCTTGCTGCGGCTGGGCTCTTCTTGACTGCGGTTAAGGGCCTCCTTATGACAGTGGATTAGGCCTCTCTTTTTCTGCGGCTAGGGCTCTTCTTTTGCTGCGTATTAGGGTCTCCTTGCTGCGGAATTAGGGCCTCCCTTAACTGCGGGTTAGAGCTCCTCTTGACAGCGTATTGGAGCCTTCCCTTTGACTGTGGCTAGGGCTTGCTTTTGCTGCGGATAGGTCTCTCTAGACTGCGGCTAGGGCTTTCTTGAGACTGTGGCTATGGCTCCTTTTAGATCTGCGGCTAGGGCTAGATCTTCTCACTAGGACTGCGGCTAGATCTCCTTCTTGACCTCTCTTGCCACCAAACCCAAACGAGTGGAGAGAGATCATGAGAGATGTGTGTAACAAATGACTTGAGGTCTCCTCTATTTAAATGCAACGTTGAGGTTGAGCTGGGGGTAATTTGGTTGCTGGCCGACCTTGACAAATTGTCAAATAATATAAATAAATTCATATCTCCATAAATACATGTCGGAATCGGATGATATTTAGATCAATCTTACACCTCTCGAAGAGAGGAATCCAAGAAAAATATCAGCTGCCATAAATAAGATGACCCACATGGACTTTGGCCCTAGTTTCCAATTTTAACACTATCACAGTTTATTTATTTATTTTTTAATTAATTTTAAGTTCCATGAATTTTGGGTTCCTTCAGTCTTTGGGAGTTTCACGTCACGTCACCCCCAACAGTTTTGGCTCTATCCCTCCATGGTGAGAGTTTTGAATTTTTTTGCAACAGAAAAATAGTAGAAGAGAAATAAGTAACCATATTTCCCATCATGAAATAAACTTCAAAATACCTAGAGAATACTAAGAAGGACCTGGGGATCCTTTGATGTGTGCGCAAATTATCTTCAAAAATCTCTCTGCTTGTTTCAAATATCTAGTGTGAACATCAACCCAACAGTCTCCACATCTACGATATAGCTGCTATGGATGCTCCGAAGGTAAAAAAATGACAATAGAAAGCTTGCTGGCTCTCTTCTATGCTTACCAGACCCAAATGAGCTCTCATCTTGCCTCCAATTGAAGACAACGTGGGAAGGGGGGAGCATGTTTGTATCAATGTTGCAGTTATTGTTATCGAGATAATATTGGCAAGGGAAAAAATCGGGAAAAAATCATAAAAATCGGGAAAAAAAAACGTAAAATACAAAAATATTCATTTTTTTTCCAATTTTTTTAATATCTAAAGCATCTACAACATAAAATAAATACATTGACACATAAATATGATAAAAGAGCTAATATATAAGATGTGTAATATCATTTCTAGTGCTACATCACACATAACAGTGAATCATGTCTTGAATAGTAAGTCCTGACTCCTGAGTCCCAACTCAGCCTCAAAATATCAACAAAAAATATAATAATGTATCTCATATCATGAGTCATAATGTCATATACAATGAAATGAACCAAATAACTAAAGTCTAATACTACTAATTTCCTCTGCCCCTCTTGCGAGAAAATGCAATAGCTTTCCCTTTCCCTTTAGATGTAGATGCCGGTGGAGTTGGCAGTGGACTCTGCTGTGCTCTAGAAACTGAAGAACTAGGAGCTACAGGAGGTAGACCACGTCCTCTATTGGTGACAGGGGTAGCCTGGGTAGGTTGTGTCACCTCTTCCTCCTCATCAAAAAATCAGAAAAAAGAAAAAAAGAAAATAAGGAAAAAAAAACTTGAATTTTTTTTTCAAGATTTTTTTTGCAAAAAATCACGATTTTTCGATATTATCGTGATAATATTGCATTTTCGCAACACTGGTTTGTATAAATAAGCTTCGCAATTTTCGCAACACTGGTTTGTACAAATAAGCTAGGGTTGGCTGCTTTTTTAATTTGGTTTTTGTATTTTTGAAGGGTTTAAGTTGTCATGCCAACAGGGCCCTTTTGGTGCCACATTTGGCTGACTAATTGTTGAGAATCTGAAACTGGCCTGTTTTAGTGCTTTGCTGGGGCCTAGCAGATCGAGGAACATCTTGTGTTTCTGGGTGCCCCTCGATAGCCTGGGATGCCCCATCCTGCAGGCAAGTTGGGGATTGGCTAGGGATGGTAGGGTGCCTCCCTTCTCCTTAACTCTGCCCCAACAAAAATCAGACATCCCTGATTCATCTCAAAGTACCTTGGGATGCAGGAACCTTGCTTACAGGTTCCTTTTCTTTATAGTTGTTACCACTCTTATTGTATGAGGTCCTATACTTGTGATTTTCACCACACATGTCAGAGGGTTGTAGGATGATATTGATGGACTAGGAGCACATTCTTGGTGCACACTTTCATAGAGTTGCTTCCCTTGTGACAGTTTATATGTTGACCACCTTGGTGGGTGCTGAGGCACTCTAATGGAAGTTAGTGGAAGTTCTGTTTGCATGTTTGTTGTATCATTGTGGTGGCCCCTAGTGTTTAGCTTGGAGATGGTGGTTGAATTGATTTGTGTCATGTTTGGTGGCTCTTTTAATTGTGCGCTCCTCATCTTACATACATTTCATTGATGGATGAGCTCTAAAGGTTACAGTGACTATGTTGATGATTTCCATGAGAGCTTTACCTTGGTTATGGAATGCCCTTCACGTATAAGCTTACTTGGCATTGGGATAGCATCTTAGCTCTTGTACTTGGTGAGTGCTCCTTGTATGTTTTTCCTAGATGGGTTTATCCCTCTCAACGACTTTATTTTGGATAGTTTATCTTGATTGGAGCCTTGCTGTATGGACACCCTTGCTTATATGATCACTCTTGGCACATGGATTGAGACTTGATATGTTTGACTACCTCTTCTAGTGGAGTCCTCACTTGGTTTTCTGTTATCGGTACATATGTTGAGGCATGGGATGGTCATATTGTTTTGCTTATTTGATGGGGGGCTGTTCCCTTGCTTCATGGATTTAATGAATTATTTTGATGTGCTTGCACATGGATTTCTGCTAGCACATGGTCGATTGAGTCCTTGTCATATGGATATATTAGTTGTCACTTGATTTGATGGGTTTAGCACCTTGGAGCATGAGTTTCCTGGTGTTGGAGAAGATGCCCTAGAGGATTTTGCTACTGATTTGTCAATAGGAGTTGGTTAGATATATTAGTCTTTTTATCGTTTTCCAAGGAGAGATCTAGGATCTTACAAATGGATATTATTATTTTACTTGAGGAGGTTTTGAGCTTGGCATCTATATAAGAGAAGCACCTCTTTATTGTAATGGTTGTTGAAAGTGTATTTGACTTTTGAGAGCTAATTTTTGAAGATTTATTGAAAGCTATTAGAAAGTTTCAAGGGTTCATTCTTGTTCATGTGAGGCATATGTTTTGAATTTTTCATTGCTGAATATTGATGCTGAAAACTACCTGCAAAGGATTTGTTTGAAGAGCTATTTGTAAAGGGTGGGCTTTCGTCTCTTAATCTCTTGGATGAGTTGTCTATGAATATGTCATTGTTGCATCTATTATCTGGACAGGTTGCTGCGGAATTATATACTTCACAATATAATACACCCTAGTCAAAAAGGTCTAATGGTGTACCTCTTGTAGGCCTCTTTGAAGGAAAATTTCTGCATTAATTAACAACAATATTAGGTTGGCTGTAACATGCATTTTGCAGCTCTGTTTGCCCTAATTACTCATTAAAAGAAACTCTTGTTGCATCTATTATCTGGACAGGTTGCTGCAGAATTATATACTTCACAATATAATACACCCTAGTCAAAAAGGTCTAATGGTGTACCTCTTGTAGGCCTCTTTGAAGGAAAATTTCTGCATTAATTAACAACAATATTAGGTTGGCTGTAACATGCATTTTGCAGCTCTGTTTGCCCTAATTACCCATTAAAAGAAACTCTTCAAGTCTGTCCTCTTTATCCCTACCTACAACTTTGATCTTCCTACCTAATGGGCCTTGATTAATGAGACTACAACTCCCTAGTGGACCTTCTTAAATGAATCTGCCTTACATTTATTGATTACACACTCTAATTACCTAGTGGGCCTTGTTTAATAGAGATGACCTCAGTACATTAAATAACAGCGAGTCCCATTAACTAGGGTACTTAGGATGGGACCCTAACATTAAATAACTGGTATTCCTCCATCAGAACACTCTGCATTGGCTATGTGTGAGAGATTATACTTATAGCCAGCAGTTAGATGTCTGCCTTCTGGTCTCATAGCCTTGACCTGGGTGTGGCATTTGCGATAAATTGCCTATGGTTGGGTGGAAAAAATGATAATTTGCAGCCAGTTAGGGGATAAATTAAAAAGAAAAATAACTGTCTCTCTTTTTCTGTTATTTATTTATGTGCATGTTGATTATTTTCTGCTGTGCATTTTATTAATCCAAAGGTAATTGGATTCAGCATGATTGTTTGTGAATTTGGTCATGAATCTATTATAACCATAGTCAGTGTCTGAAATGCAATAATAATTATGAATGCAATTGTATGTTGTAATTATTTCTGTTTATATTTCCGTTGACCGAAGTTTTTACTGCATGAATTTCCATCACCAGAATAGGAAAGTGGTGAAATTCTGGTTAAGAGCAGCAATTCTGGTAATGCATGGGTTGTGCTTTATCATAGTAGTGAGCATGCTTAAGTCCCCTGTCGTATTTATTTTTGGTTACCTGTGTTAGAGAGCGTTCTGCATATTTAATTCTGCCTGAGCATGCACTAATGGCTATTGCTTAATAATTCCAACCAAATCTTCGCATCGCTGGTAAGACTGAGATGAGAATGAAGGAAGAAATTTTGAATGGATGCCTGACGGCCAAGGGAGGCAGTCTGGTCAAGATTACATTGGCATACTTGATTTTGAAGTGCTTCAGTTTGTAACTTTGTTGATCTGATAATGGATTTCATATTGCTACAAACTACACTTTTTGTCCCATTCTTCTTTGCTATGTTACTCACATGCATAGAAGTGCTGAGAAATATAATGTTTTGGTTTCCCTTCATATCTGGATTTCAACATGCTTTATGATTCATCAAAAGTTTTTTCACTCATTATTGTTGTGTGTTTAACACATTACATTGTTTGACTCTGTTAAAATCCCTGTGCATCTGTATGCATTCTCATCTTGTAGGCCAACAACTAGACGTCCGAAGGAGAGCACTAACAGAAGAGCATGCCCGGGACAGTTTTGAGAATCTCTTATTCAGTATATGTCGTTTTCGGGAGCTTACAGGATCATACCCTAACAATATAACGGTAAGCTAGGTTCTTGCTCCTTGAGGGCAGAAAAAGTTTCTTTTTTCTTTTTTGTTGAGATGTCTTTCCTACTGTATTGTTTAGAAACTTGATTGGACCTTAGCTCTCGGCAATGTTGAAAATAGGCCCTAGATTCGAGATTGTCTTTTATGGCTTACATGGTTTATAAATTCTAGGTGTATGGTAAGATACAGGGACCAAATTTATGCATTATAAGTGAATTCTAAAATTCAAATGATTGAAATCTCCTATTACATGCAAAAGAAAAAGAAACGGGAAAACATAGAAACACAAATTACTGGTAAACCTCGATCTTTCTCATTTATGTGCTAAATCATAAATGTTCAATGCCTGTCATGAGTTTCAAATTTTAAACTCTTTATACTTCACAGAACCTGCTTCAGATTAAGTCTGATGAATTTGACAAAAATATCTTTGATTTTGTTGGGCAAATTCCCTTTCTTTCCTACAAAGTGGGTTTTTTCTTTAGCTTAGATGTTATGACTAAGGGGGATTTTTCCAGGAAAATCACCCAGAACTTAAACTTGACTGTGTCGTTTCGAGAAATACCACAAGCATAGGCCCTCATGATCAGTGGAACTTGCCCCCAATCAATTTATCAATTTATGAACTTTGCATGCTCACCAGAAATCAGACCTGGGTTCCTTATGCAAGCAGCAGTAAGTGCTTCTACTTGTCATTAGACGATAGCCTAACAGACAAAATTATTCTGAAAAATAGAAAGTAATAAATGTTTGAACAAAACTATGAACAGTTGTAGCTTTTGCTGTACCATTATGTAGGTGCTGCAGATGTGCATAAATAAACACCCCAACTTTCTTCGAGCCTATTTTTTGGTGGCTTTTGATTTTTGGTCAATTGGTCTGTTTCAGGGACATTCTAAGTATGCATTATTGATATTGGACATTCAACTTTAAATATATTTCTCTTTGCATGTTTGGAACAAATTCTACAATAGAAAACCTAGAATTTGAATGTTTTTTAGAAAAGCAATTTTTTTCAAAATTTTTGCAATATTCTTTGTTCTTTTCAAGTGATGGTTAACCTATGCTTTCCACATTTTCCACGAGCTCTAATTTTATGTGTGCTCAGGTTGTGAGCTATGATTTTAAGGAGAAGCGTTTTGCACAGCTTCATCGATCAGCATTAAGGTTTCCAACCATTCGTTTCTTCTATGTTGGGACCCCTGCATCACCATCATCTGCAGCAGCAGCATTAAAAGGCGAAGCATTGGTGAGAGAACAGTTTCAAAAAGATCCATATGGATGTTCTGGATCTTTACATAGGAAAAAAATAGGACGTGATCCTTTTCATCGTTCAATTCCATATCCTAATGGCTGTCCTGAACTGCGTGGATTGTTCAGATATTGTGGTAGAACTCTTTATTCTGATAGGTTGCCTTGGGATAATTAGAGTGGCAGATTGTGGAGACCAATTTGTATTCAGATGTGCTTAAGTTCATTTGCTCCTCCATACCTGAGGTTTCTTCCATATTGATCAAAGCCAACGAGGAGATTAGTAACTCAATGAGTACAAGCTACCCATTTGTGGCTGTATTCTCAGTTGATGTGGTTGTTGAGTAGGGTTTTTGGGTTGACAGTATTACATATGGCTAGGCCTTGCTCTCCATAATACAATAAGTATCCCTACTACTTATTAAGGATGAAATGTTCTTCTCTAAATGTCTCGTTTAGAGTCTTTACTACTAGCAACAGTTATGCAAATTTAATTTAATTTTCCTTTCATTTCAACGGGTTCAGAATGCTTTTTGACAATTATGTGCATCAGCAAATGGCTTTCTCAAGGAGCTTTGCACAACACATTACTAGGAACAGATGTCACTTTCAGTATAAGCAGAGAAAAAAACTTGTCTGGGATATTTCTTTTCATCATCTAAAGCTGGTCAGATGGAGATTCAAGTTCATCAATCAACTTCTGTATGAATGAACTGGTTTCTGTTTTTTAATGCCCTGATATCACCAAAAAAGGAGGGGAAATGAGGAACCTTGGTAGCTTTATATATAAAAATTTCCCCTAGATTAGGATAATTGGAAGATGGGCAGCAAATGTCCATCAATCATCTTTTTCGGACACTGATTGCTTTTGCTCGATGGGGATGGAGACCTATTTATCACTATAAGCACCTGGCCAGGGCTCTTTATGGTGCTTATTACTGAATAATGTAGGAGCGAGGGATTAGTTGCAGTGGCCTTTGCTGCTAACTAACCATTAGTGCAAGTTATCTTAGATGTAGGTACATGGGTGGCCGATTGATTCTAGAATACCTAAGCATATGGTTTTGACGCCATCGTATTACGATAGTAGCAACTGACAACGGTGACATCGATGCCCGCCTTAGTCTATTTAACTTTACTTCATGCTGTTATAAAAAATTACAGATAGATTTGACAAAATTGAAGTAGGCTACCTTTTATGGTTTCAATCTTGTCCCATTAATTGCAAATCTAGTCATCGTCGCTCAAATATTAAAAATGAAGCTGGGCATTTACTTTTCAGTATATTATGGATTTGAAAGACAGATCATTAAACCCTACTTTAGAGTGGTTAGGGTGGTGCCTCTGCATCTGAGAAAAATCCGTAATACATTATGGGATTCTAAGATTCTTGTAAGTTCTTTTGAGAAAATTGAACCTGACAACAAGGAAGAGCATGTGAACGTTTTTTCAAGTTTTATCAGTACAACTTAGAGCATGTTAAACCCCCATTGGTTGAAAGCTCGGTAAATCTGCTCTACATATCGTAAGGGTGACGGGTTTTTGAATTTGAAATTCGATATTGTTTCCATTGCGTTAGATCATGCCTTGCAATTTATTCTTCCGCATCGTCAAAAAATCTGATAAAAAATGAGGCACTGTACCATTGAAGCCAGAAAACGGTAAGACTGACATTTAAGTGGTGCTGACCACCTTTCTTAGCTTCGGTAAGCTTCTGCCGAGTGGCCCAAAACGTTGTTCTAAATGGCGTTCTAATAATAAATATAAATATAAATAATAATATAAATAGGCGTTGTCAATTTCGCTTAGATGGCAAATTTCCCGTTGGAATCTGGTGAGAAATTCTTGAAGAAATTCAACTGTGCGAGTTATGACAATTTATGACAAATAGATTCGGAGCGCTATCAAGGACCTGAGGCACCCAAAATATTAGAGCTTGATAGCTGAAATCAGGATTTTCAAACATTTTCGTCAAATTTTCTCAAAATTATGCCTGAATTTTTATGTTTTTCCGAGAAAAACATGACCTATTTAGACTACTGATATCACCCGAGGCACCCAAAATACTCAAGCAGTAAAGCTTGACATTTGTGACCTGGATTTTCACAACTCTAATATCAATATTAAGATGTTGGAAAACATCATTCATGGCCATAACCCTTTTCAACCCGAACAACCATGGTTGACTGATGCTAATTAACCATTGCCCACGACTTAATCATGATTAAAAAACAACCCATATGACACGTCACCTCAATATTCTGAATTAAATTTAAAAGACACAAAAGATTCAATTTCATCAATATTATTATTATTAAAAAATAAATTTGGTATACTAGCAACTTAAATTGAAAAAATTGACAACAATTAACCAATGTATACCTGCTGATAATTTTAAATTAATATAATATTAAAATAAAAATTTCACATTAATAAGTGTTTCAGTTTTGAATTATCTACCACTGAATTAAGAGTGTGCATATATCAAACTTTATTTATTAAGTTTATAAATTTAATGGCTTATAAAATGTTATAAAATAAAATAAAACTAAAATATTTTGATTTTGAAAGCAGTTATAGTTTTTGGGCAAATGATATTAATAAAGTATGGTATTCACTCTTAATATTGTAACAAAGGCTATTACAAGTTAATAATATCCATGATTAAGAATCTTGTTATATTGTAAGTATTAAATTTTAATTTAAAAATGTTATAAAATTAAATTAAATTATCTATAAAATATTTTGATTTTGAAATGAGTTGTGGCCTTTGGGCATGTGGTATTGATAAGCCATGGAGATTTGATACCTTTCGGCATTTGGTAGATATGGAGTTAAAATGGCTTTAGGTTGATTTAATTTCCTTTTAAATAGGTTATATTTTGCATTGATATCATGGGTCAATACCATGAAGTTATTTTTATTTTAGTTTGATGTTTTCATGTTATTAGTTTTTTTTAAATTTTTATGTAAATCTACCGAGTCAAAATGTTGACAAGATAGGACACGACATTACAACATCTCTTCTATATTGGGTTGGAGAGAGTCTCTTGGTGCAATTATGATACTTTGCAAATAGAGTTTTTATTTTTCAATATAATTTTTATATCTTACAATTCAATTTAAAACCACATGAAAATAGTCATCAACCAATTAGAAAAAAAATCAATTTACATTTAAAAAAATTAAAAACTATTTTTTAAATTTTAAAATATTTTGTTTAATATTTATTTTTTCAAAACTTTAGTAAATTTCATAGAATCTGTTTAAAAATTTCAAAACGAATTAAAAGTCACAGTTTTAATTGACTAAAATAAAAAACAATATAACTTGCATTTGGCAGGTACAAAATGAGAGAGTCAATTCTGGAAACATGTTAGTAACAATTTTGAGTCAAATTGAAGGTGTTATCTTTTGGGGGGCAAGATTAGTAATGAGTCATAAAAAAAAATGATGATAACAAATAAAATCCATATAAACAAAAATTTAAGAACTGATTTTAATTGAGTAATAAAAACAAAAGACATGAAATAATGTTGCTTATTTCAAATAATAAGTAAAGCAATATGCAAAATTTATTAAATGAATTTGGTGGCAAGTGAAAAGTGTTAAATAATTAATATTCAGTGATCCATCTTATAACACAATTAATATGATTAAAACCTTCAGTTGAATTTGAAATATTGAATTTGAGATATTGTAACAATGTACCAAAGATTGATAAGTTAAAAAGGATAAACATTTTTAAACTCTAGATGAAACAATTTAATTTGACTACTTGATAGTTGAGGTGCATTTTTTTTGCTGAATTAAGCATGGGTCCTTCTATTCAACTATAATATAAAAACACATTACATAATGTACAAGAAACCCAAAGGAGGTGTGGGCCATAACTTTATCGAGCCACACAAGCCTTGGAAACTGAGCCAAAGGCCCACAATCCGGGGCCAGGGCCCACAAAACATTACGTCGTGACCTCCAAAATTCAAACTTTCGCCAAGACCGTGTGATCTACCACTAAAGATCTAATGGTCGAGAATCAATTTCGGAAAGCTAACATGCAAACCCTTTAATCATTGTATCGGACCCGATAAGCATATAGAGACAACAATATAAAAATTTCGGGTCCACCTGGGATGATAACCCTCGCACATGTAATCAGCTCGAAATCCACCGGATGCGGGCGATCCCAACCAAGCTGAGTAACTTGCTCGGTGTTTAACAACACTTTCGGACCCGAAGCCTAATAAAGCCACCGCTAAAGTTAATTTCAGGTCCATTTGGCATGGTAACCACCTTGCTATTTGCCACGCGAAATTCATAGGATTGCCTCTATTTCTCCTATCTGCCTGCCCGTTAACTAAGCTCCCTACATAGCTAATAAAAAGGCGATCTTTAGTCTTGTTCTATATATTGACACCCCGCCCGAGAACCTTGGGTTTGTAGAGTTCTGGGTACATATTCCCTCCCGAAGACCAGACATCCTGTTCGAATATATCCAAGAATTGCTACACCGTATAGGCCAATATTTCTCTGTTTCCATTAGTCTACATCCTGCTAGTTTCCCCTACTCTGATAGAACTCCCTGTCCGCGTTCGCTTGTTTGAGACACTCTTCCCTCAATCTACCCTGGGGGGTCTCTATCCAATCATATTTTTATTGCTTTTAGCACAGAGTACGCCTTCATTAGCTAAGATATTCGCTAATTTGTTGGTTGTTTGGCGCACATGAGTAAAACTAAGGGTTCTCATGTTCTGCAGGTGGGATTGAATCCATTGATAAACTTGCAGAAGCCGCCAATGTCTCGATACTTTGTCCGGAGCTGAGCCATAGCAAATTTTCTTGACCGAATTAATAATCAATTCAGAATCAGCTTCAATTATGGTATTATGAAGATTTGAGTCCCTCAAGATTTCTAAGCATTGCTCAAGGGCCATGAGCTCTGCCATATTATTAGTGGCTTTCCCCAAATGACTATGAAAGATGGTTTTTATGAAACCCTTTTCATCTCTTATTACTCCTCCATACCCAGCCATGCCCGGGTTTCCTTTTGAGGCCCCATCTATATTGCATTTCATAAAACCCTGAGGGGGAGGTTGCCAGAAATCCTTATCAGTTATTATATGACTTGCATTCTTGTTTTTGCCTTGTGGGACAAGCCCCTGAAGACCCAAATGTAGTAGTATCTGCACATCTGTATCTTTAGGTTGGTCCTCAGGGGGGTTTTTAATGAGGGTTCCTACTGTCTCATTGAGTTGTCTTAAAATCTGAGCCATGATGCTCTGGGAAGAACCTTTCATGTTCTTGAATATTCTATTGTTGTGTTCTTTCCAGACATTCTAGATTAGAAATCTTGGAACTAAAGCCCAAGCTTTGTTGACTATTTCATTATTATAGAAATTTTTCCTCCACTTCTTCAAAGTGCTGGTAATGCTGCCCATGTCCCTGTCTGTTTGTCTGAATATTGAAGCTATCCAATTCCACAAGGTGGATGTGAATGGGCAGAGGTTGAGTAGGTGATCCATAGTTTCTTCTTGTAATTCACATAGCTGGCATCTAGATGGACCAGATACCCCTCTTTTCCTAAGGTTTTCCCAGGTCAGAATTTTTTTACGCTGCACTAACCAGGTGAACAATTTGATTTTCATCCAGCTTTGGTTCTGCCATAGGTCCTTCCATACCCAATCAGGGTTTGGAAAGTCAAGCCCAAGGGCTATGCGCTTGGCCTCTTTGAGGTTAAAGGTGCCTTCATTGTTTTTGCCCCATCTGTCTGAATTTGCTGATGTTAGAATCTTTCTCTGTTCCAGGGTGGCTGTTAAAACTTCGGCCTGTGCCTTCAACGGGGAGTCATCACTGTATACCAGTTTCTTCCATGTTCTCCATTTTCCCTCGCTTCTTTCCTGATCCCAGAAGTCATTTACTCTGAGTAACCCTTTGTTGTCAGTATCGTTCTTGAGATTTGCAAATTCTTCTCTTAACAGTTTAGGTTCCTGTTGCCAATTATCTTCCCAAAACCAAGCAAGGTTTCCATCTCTGATTTCCCAGAAACTGTGTTTTTGAACAATGGCTCTATTCTCCCAAGCTTTGTTCCAAATGTGGGAGCCTTTGATGAGCCCAGACATTCTAATATGATCCCTTTCTTGCCAATTGTTTGCATATTTTTGTTTCCAAATTTTGGCCCAAGGGGAAGCTGAATCTTTTAGCCATCTCCACCATAGTTTTGCCCCCAAAAATTTGTTTAGCATTTCAGGGTCATCAAGTCCCAAACCTCCATGTGTCTTAGGTTTACAGATCTTTTCCCAGGCTACCAAGGCCCATTTTTTTTTTTCTTCCCCTTTGCCCCAAAGAAAATCTCTTTGGATATTTCTACATTGTTGCATAACTCCTTTAGGAGTTGGAAGGGCTAAAAACATAAAGATGGGGACAATTTGTAGGATAGCTTTTGTGAGCACTAGTCATCCTGCTAAATTCAAAGACCTGTTTGTCCATTTCCGGATTTTGTCCTGGAGCTTATTAGTCACAGGCTCCCAAACTGTCTTGCTCAGAGGTTTGTCTGTTAGAGATACTCCCAAATATTTGGAGGGTAGCATATCTCTTTGAAAGCCTAGAATTCTAGATATATTTCTCTGAATAGCAATGTCAGTGTTAAAAAAGAAAATCTTTGATTTGGTAAGGCTTACCTCTGTGCCCGCAACCATTGCAAAGTCTTTCAGGATTTGTTTGTAGGCTAGAGCTTCCCTGACCGTGGGTGTACCTTACAGCATGGTATTATCCACAAATTGTTGATGGGTCAAAGCATCTCCATTCATGGTGAGTTTGAGACCTTGGATTTTGCCTTTTGCTTTGGCAGATTGGATAGCACTGCCTAGCCCTTCCATCATGAGAATAAAGAGGAAGGGTGAGAGTGGATCTCCTTGTCTAATTCCTCTTGAAGGTTTAAAGGTTTTGGATGGTGAACCATTTAACAAGATTGAAGAAATGGAGGTAGTTACAAGGGCCATTAGCCATCTTACCCAGTTATGATCAAAGCCATATGATATAAGAAATTTTCTGATGTAAGCCCAACTTAGCTTATCATAAGCCTTTTCTAGGTCAAGTTGCATAATCATTCCTGCCTGCCTATTGCTCTTAAGTGAGTGAACCACCTTGTGAGTTTGAATGATGTTGTTGAGAATTTGCCTGCCTTCCACATATCCAGTTTGCTCCTCAGACACGAGAGTTGGAAGAAGGGGCTTAATCCTGTTGGCAATTATTTTGGAAATAATTTTGTACACCACATTGCATAATGCTATTGGTCTAAATCTGTTTGGTGTCATAGCATTATCCTACTTTGGAATCAAGGATATGAAAGAGGTATTGAGTGCCTTCAAAACAGTTTTGTTTTTCCTTGAGTCCTCCACCACATCATTTAAGGTGCTTTTAAACCTTAACAACTTTGACAATAATCCATTCACATAATTTGTAGATTCATTGGGTATAATATCTATAAAACACTTACAAACGTGAGAATATTTAATAAAAATAACATGTTGCTATTCTCTTTGAGCAACATTTAATATTACTAATGGGCATGCATAATGGAAGTTTGGTGCTACGACTTCAAAGAGAATTGACCGTAAAGAAATATTTTAATCTTGGATTATGCAAGTAACATTTGTATTGTTAATGAGTAATGCAAAATTGGAGAGACATATAATTTTACGACTTTCAAGGAATTGAATTGAAAAAAAGA